>CM016619.1:32742256-33988622 GCA_005393395.2 Gossypium australe
TTTCGGAGGAACCAGTACGGATTTGGATCGGGATGTCAAGGTTCTGCGACGGAAGTCAGTTCCCTTGGTGAAAGTATTATGGGAACCATGGTACGGAGGAGGCCACGTGGGAACCAGATGTGATGCGGCAGCAATACCTCAACTCTTCTGACCAGGTAATTTCGAGGTCGAAATTATTTTAACGGGGTAGAACTTAATATCCTTAAATCGGGGTCTCTGCATTTTGCTTGTGTTTGCATGTGATGGTATGTCTGCTGTGTTCGTTTGGTAAGTTTTGGGGTCTAGGCATGACCTCGGGTTAGTCTGGGTCATGGCCAAAAATTTTTTTAGCATTTAAGAAGAAGGAGCTAGGAGAATTAGGGGTTAAAAGAATTTATTGGGGGATGTAGACACAAGAAGTGCCTTGGTAAAGTGGCAAGGAGGCGCCACTTAAGACACAAGGGAGGTGACGCCACAGAGAGCAAGAAGGACCTTGGTTCGAGCTGGAGAAATCCTTTCTGCTCATTTATTTTTGACGCCACAAGCTGAAAGGAGGAGTGTTCAGGTTGGACTCTGGGGATAAGGATAAGGGGTCAAACCAATTTGAAATGGATGGAGGGGAGAAAAATTTGGTGTTTGACTCATTCAAATTTGTTTGAATGAGTGGATGAGAGGAATTCAAGGAGGGATGAGGGGGACGGAAGTGTTTGAGTAGGAGTGGGTTGAGCTTAGCCGAATTTTTGGATGTAGTGTGAGTTTGGGAAAGCAATCGGTTTTGGTGCTTGTGAAGGGGGGTTGCCGAATGTTCTTAGTAGCCATAGTAGAGTGCATTTTCGGCTAGCTTAGGGTTCTTTTCATTTCGTGTAGTGTCAAAACCGAAACAGAAAGTGCATTCTTTTCTCTTCTCTCTCTTTTGGCAATTTGGCACTTGGCCGATTCATTTTAGCAACCACTTGAAGAGCAAAACTCCCTCTTTGCTGAAACCATCTATTGTTCACTTCTTCTTCTTCTTCTTTTTGCTCAAAGCCAAAACCAACAACCTTACCCCCCATTCGGCATCTTTTCCCTCTCTCAAAACCCCTTGTGCCGAAAGTTCCTTCATTCACCTCTGCCGAATCCCTTCTTCTCCATTGCATTATCCTTCTTCATCTTTCCATTGTTCAAAAGCCGAAACCTTGTTGTTCTCTTCTTGGCGAATATTCTTAGCCTCATTCTCTTCTTTCTCACGTGTGTTAATCTCTCTGAAGTGCCGAAATCTATTGCTAGTTCTTTTACTTGGGTTAGTCGAATCTCCTGGTAAGTGATTTCTCCTTCTTTTCTTCTTGATCGATGTGGGGACTGCCGAATCTCTTTTGCCCTTCTTTTGGCACTCCTTAAATCGTTGGTAATCGAGATCTTAACTTACTCTTGTTCTATGTAGTAGCCGAAATCCCTAAATAACACTAGGGTGTGCCGAACTTGGTGTTGAGAGGCCGAATCAGTCATTAAGGTAAGGGGCGACTAACTCATGTGGTTTCGAGATTTATGTTTGGCCGAATGGCCTATGGATTTTAAGTGTTGTATTAAAACCGATTGTAGGAGGAGCAACGTTCGGGATCTCGTTGGTTGCGTAGTTTTGGGATTCGCTTAGATTTACAATAGCCAGGTGTGTAACGCTTACACACTTTATTAGTATAATAATGCTTATTATGTTACTGTTATAAACATTGGCTTTAGTGACTTTGCCTTGTGGGCATGAGCTTGGAAACCGGGTAAGACCCCTGTGATGTGATTTTTGATATACATTCCATGTTGTTAAATGCTATGCTATGCGTTATTGCATGATTTCATGATATTATGACACATGATATGGACATGATGATGGGGATTGATGAGAGGAGGGGGATGATTTATTTGGACTGTCACCAGTGGTTTTGACCACAAGATGGGTTGGCCCCATCATTTGATTTGTGACTGGTCACCAGTGGTTTTGACCACACTATTATTATTGTGACTAAGTCCCAGTGGTTTTGACCACACTTGTGATATTTGTGACTACATCAGTGGTTTTGACCACATATGGATATTGTGACTCGTCCCAGTGGTTTGGTACCACGTGGGTTGGCCCCACATGATTATTACGGGATTGTCATTAATGGTGTTGACCACACGATGGGTTGGCCCCATCACTTGATTTGTGACTACGGTCACCAGTGGTTTTGACCACACCGATATATTCGTGACTTCGGTCACCAGTGGTTTTGACCACCAGTGGTTTTGACCACACGGGGTAGTTAAAGGAGATTGGATGGTTAGGTTATGGGGTCATGATTTGCATGTTTTACTGATGATCTGTGTAAGTGCTTTAACTATCGGGTTAGGGATTTATGCACTGAGTCTCGGTGACTCACTCCTTCCCTTATATTTTGCAGATGAGGCATAGATCGCGATATAGAGCCGAGGAGGACTCGGGTGGCCATGCATCCTAATTTGGTTTCAACTTTAAACTACATTTTCAGTTTTATTTATTTCCTTTAAATTTGGTTTTGGGTTGTAATAAGGCCGCTAAGTTTTATTATTTTGGGTTTTATAATTTGCTTTTATTTTGATTATAATATTCACATGTTGGATATAGTGACTTGTTGAATTAACCGGTAAAAAGCAATGTTTTCAAAACTATATCTCTTCGGTTTTTTTTTTTCCAAACGTTACCATCGGGTAACAAAGTACAAAGTAATAAGGTAACTTGGATGTTTTATAACTCTAAATTTCAAACCACTTTAAAGAAAAATGGTTTTAAACTTGATTGTACTCATCGCATTCAGTTTTTAATAAGTATCCAAGGTTTCTGAAAATCAGTAATTACAGATGGATTTTCAATCACGAGTTTTCCAAGTATTACAACAACTTCTAATCAACCTCAACATCATGTATTACTGAGTTTTCTAACCCTTAAGCAATAAAAGAGTCTTCTTTAGAAAATAATCCAACAAACGTATGTTTTCAAAATGTTTTCACTCCGTAACATACCAGATTCGGTCGTGGTGTGTTGACCGGGTTTGGGGTGTTACAAATATGTTTGCATTAAAAGTGGAATAACCAAATAAAATCGTTTTAAAAATGCTTGAAAGAAAGCTGATATATATTTTTTATTTGCTTTATACATAGATCCTAAGTAGTATTTTAAAATATTAGATAAATTGATTTAACAAAATTAAAAGTAGAGAGATGATATAAATAGTAAAAGCATAATTAGCTTTATCAAAAAGACATTGGATCCAGGGAAAGTATAAATGAAAATTTTTCAATTACATTCATGAGATTTTAATATTCAATATTTTTAAATGTTCTTAAAACTTATAATTTTCTTTATCAATATAATAATAACAACGATCATTATTTAAGTAGCTTACATAATTCACATAACTCAAGTAACATACATAACTTACATAACTTACATAACACACATAACTTACATAACTTACATAACTCAGATAACTTACATAATACATAACTGAGATAACTTACATAATACATAATACATAATGTAACACCCCAAACCCGGCCTAAACGTTACGATCGGATCTGGTATGTCACATGTAAAAGTTGCTTTAAAGAACTTGAAATTTTAAGAAAAACATTCTTCGCGTTGTGTTAACATTTGAAATTTAAACTGAGTTTTAAGGTTTCCTTGCAAAATTTTATGGACAATCTTAACAGTTGAAAACGGGTTCTGTGATACGAAAATCAAAAACTAGTGGTATTCCGAAACGTGATATTTTGAAAACAGTGTTTGTAGTTTTAAGTAAATTTTCGAGTTTAAGTATTAAACTGCTTGTCATTCACTTGTTAATATTTTGGAAAACGATTATTTTTTTTTTAGGAAAATTATGTGTTTAGCATTTCATAATATAGCATTAACTGCATTAAATCAAGAACCTAAATAAAAATTTTCGGAGGCCTTATTACATAACAAAAATCCCAAATTTAAAATAAGTTCAAATAAAGAAAACGGAGTTTACGACAGAAGTAATGCATGGCCACCTCAGAGTCCTCCTCGGCTCCAAATCCTCCAACTAGGGATTACCTGCAAAATTAAGCAGATGGGTGAGTCACCAAGACTCAGTGTGTAATTCCCCTTACGAACGCAATCTGGGCTTAAGCCCACATAAGCACATTGGGCCTTAGCCCTCACAACATGGAATATTAAAAAGTATATGCAATGCAGCTCAGCCCAACCTAGTATTCCATCCTTTACATCACCTGAACCAGCCAAACACCTGTGGCACCAAGCCATTGTGGTACCAAACCACTGTGACAGAGTCACGATATATATAAATGTGGTACCAAACCACTGTGGTTCCAGACCACTGAAATAATGTGACATAGTCACTGATGTATGTATATGTGGTACCAAACCACTGTGAAAGAGTTACTGAATTACACTTCCCCTTTCAATCATATCCCAAAGCCCATGCAACATATTATCATATTGTAATGAATGCAATCATACTTCTAATGTACAAAAGATAATCAAAACATACATATATTTAGGCTACGTTATTCGAAAGACCGAATCCTAAAGGTACTTACTTGGTGTCTCCAACCTTACCCACAAGGGTATCTCAACTGTCTATACAATTATTTCGACTTTCATCCAACACAGTCATTAATGCAAAATAATAAATGAAGGTGTGAGCATTACACACCTTATTAGGCAAAGAACTAAACACTCTAGATCGTTGACACTCTCACTAGTGGAAATAACAGTGATTTGCATATCCCAAATGGATGTCGGCTCCCTACCACAACCCGGTGAAAAGTCTCGAACCGCCGACACAGCACATCGTTTGAACTTAGGAGCAGAGACTGCGAGTCCACTCCCCTCCTTAGTTTGACTAGCACTCGCATCCATGAAGAGAACCTTGATCAGTACTCAGAGAGAAACGATGGTTGTCTAACAAAGAGATTGGGTTAAGGCAACGAGAGAGAAAAAGGAATAGATAAACTGAAATCAAAAGAACCTCCTTACCTTGGTCAAAGAATGAACCGAACTCAGATCGAATTGGCTATAGATTCTAATCCGATGCGAACATGCCACGTTAAGAGGAGAATATAAGCGATTATTCGTGATGTAACATTAAGAACAAAATAGCCATTTCGGTTATGCCCACGAAAGATAGAGAAAGGACCGAAAGGGTTTCCCTAACCTTGCATAAACAGAAACCGATTGAAGAGGAGACCTTCAGCAACCAACTAGCCCTTTGATTCTTGGGGTTCGGCTAAATAACAAATGATGAAAGAAACGGGTTACAAAAGATGGAGTAACCAACTTTAGAAGGGAAACCAATTTCAGTTTGTGATCAACGAATGAGTGGTCGGTTTCCTTAGAAGAAGTAAGGAGATAATAAGAATATAGAAAAGTTTTTTACCTTCAACCGAGAGACCGAATGGAGACCAACAAGTTTCAGCACAAGCAGCAAATGTCCACAAGGTTTCGACTCAACAGAAAACAAAATAGAAACGAAAAGAAAAGTGAAGAAAAAGGCAACTGGAATTTGGCTAGTGAAGAACACACAAGGGAGAAGTCAATTTAGAATGGGGTAACAAGGGAGGTCCGATTGTGGTGATAGTACTAATGGTAGGGAATGAACTAAAAAGGTTCGCCCTAAGATAGAAATGGACAACAAGTTTTGGCTATGAGAGAATAAGAGAGAAAACAGTTAGAGAGAAAGAATGAAGGGGAAAGAAGTGGTTACTCTAGTTTCGGCTAATATCAGAGAAGCAAGAAGAGATGAAGAAAGAAAAAAAGTTTCGGCACAAAGAGGAGTAGGAAACCCGAAAGAGAAAAAAGAAAGAACTCCAAAGGCTTTTGCATAAATTCGGCACACACTCACCACCTATGACCGAAAATACCAAGATGGAAAAGCCTAAGACTAAAGAGAATTTCAGCACACCCCTCTACTAGCTAAACCGAAATGCTCCTCTACACACCTTCCCTCATTCGGCCAACACCTCTACCACCCATCAAATCCCTTGTTTTGCTCCACCAAATACTCCCCATCACCTTTTCAAATTGGTTTGACCAACTTGTCCATCCATTTGAATGCATTTGACCCATTAAACAACCACCTTTGAAGAGTCCCAGCCGAATGCCACCTCCTCCTCTCTTTGAGCACAAAAACATAAGGCTCCACACTACAACATATGAGATTCCAACCCCTCTCCTCCGTGTCCTCCACCTGACGCCACACCACCACACTACATGCTCCACTTGTGTCATCAAACACAAATGAATATCCTTAAAGCCTACTTCCCCTAGCTCTCCCCTCTTATGTCCAAAAACCAAAATTTTACCAAGGCTCTAGCTTGAACCCAAGCCTTCTCAAAACTCCCAAACACACCAAAACAGCAAGCATAACTAGCCACAAGCAAGAAATAGTGCAAAAAGAAGAACCCCTAATTCTAGGATGTTACACATAATACATAGGTTAAAGATCAAATTTCATAGCTTTCATCAAATTATTTAACTTACATAATACATAACTTACATAATTTTAAGATAAAACTTCATAACTTACATAATTTACATAACTTACATAATACCTGTATAGATAAACAACTTACCCGTGTAATTTACTGTCAACTTTAGACTTCAACAACTACGAAATGGATAGAACTTGGATGAATTTGTCAAGTGTAAGCAACGACTATCGATATGGAGTAGAAACTTTTCTAAATTTTGCATTTTAAAATGCAAGCCAAGAGAATATGATTCTTTGCCCGTGTAAGAAGTGTTGCTATATAAATTGGCATTATCGTGAAGTTGTCTACGAACATCTTGTTGTTGATGGCTTTGTTCGAGGGTATAAAAATGGATTTTTCATGGAGAGTGTACATCTAGTGGAGCCTCTTCATCGATGAATCTGGGTTATCCTCATAGTGCTTACAATCAGAATGTTAGAGAAGATGACATGGATGACATGGATGGCATGTTGCAGGATGCATTTAATATGCGCGGTGATGGTTTGCAATCATTTCCACATGACTTGGGTGCAACCGATGATTACAATTTTGGTGGAAATACTTTCACCGAAAGGGGAAGAAGTGTACCTGATGATCAGCCAAATGAAGAAGCGACGAAGTTCTACTAGTTACTTGGTGAAATGAACGAAGAACTGTATGAGGGATCTAAATTTTCAAAATTGTCTTTCTGTATTCGTCTTTTTCACCTAAAATGTTTGGGAGGGTGGACTGGAAACTCTTTGACAATGTTGTTAGAGTTTTTGAGAGAAATGTTGCCGTTTGCGAAAATCCCTCAATCTTCCAAAGACATGAAGAAACTGATCAAAGATTTGGGCCTTGGCCACAACAAAATTCATAGTTGCACAAATGACTATATGTTGTATTGGGGCGACCGGAAAAACCAATAGTGCTGTCATGTATGCGGTCAATCCCGTTGGATGAATGGAAATACAGAGGATGATAACGAGGATGAAAATGAGACACAGTCAAGGAAGCAGCCAGTAAAGATTTTGCGGTATTTTCCGCTAATACCAAGGCTTCAAAGGCTTTTCATTTCATCGAAGACGGTCGAGTTAATGACATGGCACCATGACAGACGAACCGATGATGGATTTTTAAGGCATCCTGGAGATTCTTTAGCTTGGAAATCATTTGACTCCAAATTTCCAAGCTTTGCAAGCGATCCTCGGAGTGTGAGGCTGGGGCTAGCATCTGATGGATTTTGTAACAGACCAATTTTGACCCTAATCGGAACGGTGGTTTCGGGACCACGAATCCGAGCCTGAGGGAAATTATAATATTATGATTTGTGTTTGTTATGTGTGTTTTAGTGAGTGTAAAAATTTCGTAGAAAATTTTAGCTATCTAAGTGTTTAATTTGCTAAGAAGGCTTAAATTGCAAGAAGGATTAATGTAGTGGGCATTAATAAAAAGGGAGCTAAATGAATTGTCCATAAAACATGGGAATTTGCATGTCAAATTCCCCACATTTGAACAAGGTGGACGGCAAGCATGCATATATGCTCTCTTTCTTTTATTTTTGTATGACATTTAGGCATTTTTATATTGAAGCATGCTATGAATATATGCTTTTTAATTATATATGTTGATTTTAGTAATATAGTAAGAAAAGCATGCCATATATTTTTTTTTAGCTAAAAAGATAAACACAAAAGGAAAATAATTTCCCTTCACTCATCCCCTCTTACCCGATTCCTACTTTGAAGAGAAAGGAAGAGCTTCATCTCCCCTATTCGGCTTTGCATGCACTAGGATAGGTAAGAGTTTGATCTTGATTTTGAAAACTCACCTTGATATGGCTTAAATTCTTGATCTTTTCTTTTGAAACAAGCAAAAAAACTTTGTTAATATGGGTAGGAGGAGATTCGGCCATGGGTGCTAATGTTGTAGCTTCTTGAGTTGATAAGTTAGATAGTATGAGAAGAAATGGCATGAATAGGTAAGAAGATTATGTTAATTGGCTTGAAGGTACCCAACTAGTTGGCCGAATAATGGGATGAATATTCATGAAAATGTTTCTTCATGTGTTTTGATGTTAGGCCATTCTTTTATAATGAAATTCACCATAGAAGACTTTTATATGTGATGTTAAAGTATTGGGGGGGGGGACTAAGTCTAGGACTTGATTACTTGAAATGAATTAGTGCAAGGGGTAAAATAGATGGAAGGAAGAGTTAAAAAGAATTCTAAGAACCTAAGGGCCATTCGGCCATGTAGAAGAAATCCACAATGCATGAAATTGGAGTGGTTATTTAGCTTGTTACTTGGTTGTATGATGAGGAAAATGCATGGGTGTGGAATAGATATATTCGGCCATAGGAGAGAATGAATTGGAGTAGTTAAATGCATGAAATTGGAGTGGTTATTTAGCTTGTTACTTGGTTGTATGATGAGGAAAATGCATGGGTGTGGAATAGATATATTCGGCCATAGGAGAGAATGAATTGGAGATATTGTATTTGGCTATACATGTTTACTTATAAAGTGAATGTATGGCCATAGGTAAGAAGATAAATTAAACTAAGGTACATTAAATGTATGAAGTGAGGATTCGGTTCCTAGTTTGCTTGAATTAAATTTGTGTGTAATATTGCTTTGAGTTGAGTAAAAAGAGATAGGGTGGATATGAACAAAAATTTATTTAACATTTTAGATCGGGAACAAAAAGAAAAGGGACAAGAACGAGGAAAAGCAAAGATCATCGAGTAGCCGATTTGCACGGCTTATCGACAACCGAGGTAAGTCCTTTAGTTAAATAATGTCAAAGAATTTGTTACGGTTATCTTGACTATAACAAAAAAAAAAAATTTATGAATGTTAATGTTCATTTACATCATGGCCGAATGTATATTGACATATTGGTTGATGATTTATGTTGGGAATGTGATGGAAATTATTTTGGCTAATGCAAGGTGAATAAGTAAGTCCTTGAGCTACTTTATATTTAAAGTTCATTTCCATATCTAATGAATGATATGATTTGTATAAGCTTGGTGTAAAACCATGAGTTGGGTCAATTGTGATGAGGAAGGATTTGATTGATTTCAAATTTATTAAGTGCAATGGGAATAAATGTATACGATTCGATATGTATAGTGAAAATGTGAAAAGCATGTAAAAATATTCTGACATTCGGGCCTCGAGCCTAGCAGGCCTCGTGCCGGTGACATACTCGGGCTTTAAGCCTAGCAGGCTTTGTGCCGGTGATAATTATCGGGCTTTTACGCCTAGCAGGCCTTGCGCCGGTGTTACTTTACAGGCTTTTACGCCTAGCAGGCTGTTGCCGGTGATGTAATTTACCCAAGAGGAATGTAACCCTTATCAAGAATATGGTTCAGGTAAGTACGTGAGGTATGTTATGTTAAATGTTACTTGTGCCAAATTAATATTGATGGATGTAATTTGACGAAAGTCGAGCTTAGAACGTGCTATTATGGAACAATTGGTTTTCATGTATAGACGTTAAGAAAGTAGGTTACTGAATTATTTGTATTTGGCTTGGTGAAGACTAATTACTTAATTGCCTAGGTGAAATGCCATATGTCGATCGTTTTCTTTTCGTAAACAATTAAAATGTTCTATGTTTCTTGAGTTAGGACTTACTAAGCTAGAAAGCTTACTTTGTGAAATGTTTTCTCTGTTTTATAGATTAAGATCCAGCTACAAGCTCAACGGGATAGTTCAGAAAGTCACTCACACTATCATTCTTCAATTTGGGGTACTACTTCGTTTTGGTTTGCTTGAAGGCATGTATAGGATAGACTTGGTCCTTGTTTGATGATTTTAAGGTCCATGTATGTAATAGCCATGCGAATATGGCTAAATTTTCTGTTAACTACATCGTTGTGTTTGAAATGTGAGTTAGTTTATGATGTCAATGTCTATGCTTTATCAATCAAAGTTAATCATTTTTTTTATGAAACACAACTAAATACTTTGTAGTGGCAGCAGTGACGTGAGTTAGAAAAATCACCAAAAATAGGGTATATTAAATTTTGAGGAGAGTGAGTTATGAAATTGAACCGTAGTGTGTCTATTTTTATATGAAAGAAACAGAATAGGCAAAAGATATATATATATAAGATAATTAAGTTTAAATGAGACCTGCCCTGAATGAATCCGTGAGTCACTGTCCTGTTTTGGAAAAATTGTCAAAAATTGTGCAAAAATAATTAGGAATCATGGCTTATATGTGTAGAATCCTAAATGAGTCTATTTTTCATTGGTATCGACAAGGACATCATAGGAAATTTGTGCAATCAGATAACTGCAGTTTTATAGAGACAGGTCAGAACTGTCCAGCAGTGTAATAAGGGTAACTTCGAAGAATAAACTGTACTATTTGGCCACATGAAAAATTCTGGAAAAATTATGGTGAATAGTTATATGAGTCTAGTTTCAAGGAAAATTTACGAATCCAAATTTCGAGTTCTGTAACTTGAGTTATGGCCGTTTTAGTCAGCGTGATGCAGTTGGACAGCTTTAAAAATTTTACTCCCCGAGTTAATGGTTACGTTTAGTAACGCCACGTACTCGATTCCGGCGAGGGTTTCGGGTAAGGGGTGTTACATTTGATTGGTATCAGAGCTTACGGTTTAGTCGATTCTAGGACTACCGTAGCGCGTGTGAGTCTAGCTATACATGCCTTTGATATATGTTGATAGTGTGGTGACTTCTGACAGCCTGAACTTTGTTTTGTATAGTAAATGGACTCTGAACCAGAAAGAGCTGTGGCTGATGATGTGGAGAGCGTGGCGCCTGACCGTACCCACGGATCAGCACCGATAGACTCTCGACCTGTTTCGGGTAGCCACGAAGGAGAGACAAAGCAAGCCTTTTACCGGATGATGAATGATTGGTTTGCCCAATTTATTCAGAATAACCCGAATATACCCCAACCTCCACCCCCGAATAATCTAACTCCGGATCCACTAGCTCCCCCAATGTTAAATCCAATGAGATCTGGTAGGCCCCCGGTTGACAAAATTCGGAAATATGGGGCCGAAGAATTTAAAGCCAACGACGATGATGATGCTGAGAGAGCCGAAATGTGGCTTGATAACACCATTCGGGTACTTGATGAGTTGTCTTGTACTCCGGATGAATGCTTGAAGTGTGCTATATCCTTACTACGGGACACCGCATATCACTGGTGGAACACACTAGTATCAGTGGTCCCGAAAGAAAAAGTGACGTGGGATTTCTTCCAAACTGAATTTCGCAAGAAGTATATCAGCCAAAGATTTATTGATCAAAAACGAAAAGAGTTCCTTGAGCTGAAACAAGGACGAATGACTGTAACGGAATATGAAAGAAAATTTGTCAGGCTCAGCCGTTATGCTAGAGAGTGTGTCTCTACTGAAGCCATTATGTGTAAAAGATTCGAAGACGGCCTAAATGAAGATATAAAGATGTTTGTTGGCGTTCTTGAACTCCAAGAGTTTGTAACTTTAGTTGAGAGAGCTTGCAAAGCTGAAGAGCTCGGGAAGGAGAAAAGAAAGGCTGATACCGAAGCCAGAGACATCCGAAAGAGGTCTTCGGGCAAAGTCTTTCATTCCACGAGCAAGAAGCCCAGAGAGGACTACAGCCGACTGAAAGCTACTACAGATCCGCCTAGACGAGACCGGCCTCCCATGAGCTCCCGAGCTACCTCAATAGCCAGTGTTGGTAACATTCCACCAAATAGAGTTGAATGCAAGTACTGTGGGAAGTGGCACTCAGGGAGTTGTAGACTCCATGATCGGTCTTGCTATAGGTGTGGATCGTTAGATCATTTTATCAGAGAGTGTCCGAAGTTAGCTGAGCGGAATGCAGTTCAGAACACTACACCGAGCAACGTGCTAATGCGAGGTAGACCACCCAGACATTCAGGAAATGTAGGTGGTAGCCAGAAAGGAACGACGAACGCTACAGGTCGATCTGAGGCTAGAGCTCCGGCTAGAGCATATGCTGCGCGAGCTAGAGAGGATGCTTCCTCCCCCGACGTCATTACCGGTACTTTCTCCCTTTTTGATACTACTGTGATTGCGCTAATTGATCCTGGTTCGACTCATTCTTATGTGTGTGAAACTTTAAAATTCGGCAAGACTCTGCTAGTTGAGTCTACCGAGTTCATAATTCGTGTGTCCAACCCTTTGGGTAGATGTGTGCTGGTTAATAAAGTGTGTAGAAGTTGCCCGTTGATGCTAAGAGACTATTGCTTTCCAGCTGATTTGATGTTGTTGCCCTTCGATGAATTTGATATAATCTTGGGTATGGATTGGTTAACTTCACATGAGGCAGTGGTGGATTGCAAAAGAAAATTTATTGATTTGAAATGCCGAAATGGTGAGACAATCAGAATAAAATCTTGTGATGTAAATGGGATACCTACGGTAATATCTTCAATGGTAGCCCAAAAGTATGTGAGAAAAGGGTGTGAGGCCTATTTGGCTTATGTGCTGGATAATAAAATGTCCGAGAAACTAATGAAATCGGTACCAGTTGTATGTGAATACACCGATGTGTTTCCGGAAGAGTTACCGGGCTTACCCCCAGTACGAGAGATTGAGTTCGGCATTGAATTAGTGCCGGATGCGACCCCAATTTCAATAGCCCCGTACCGAATGGCGCCTACTGAATTGAAAGAATTGAAAGCACAGTTGCAAGAATTGACAGAGAGGGGTTTCGCACGACCGAGTTTTTCCCCGTGGGGTGCACCAGTCTTATTGGTGAAAAAGAAAGATGGGACAATGCGAATGTGCATCGACTACCGGCAACTAAATAAGGTAACTATAAAGAATAAGTACCCGCTACCTCGGATTGACGATTTATTTGATCAGTTGAAGGGGGCTTCAGTGTTTTCGAAGATAGATTTGAGATCAGGCTATTATCAGTTGCGAGTCAGAGATTCAGATGTGCCAAAGACTGCATTCCGAACGAGGTACGGACATTATGAGTTTTTGGTTATGCCTTTTGGACTCACTAATGCACCTGCTGTTTTTATGGATCTAATGAACCGAGTCTTCCGACAGTTTTTGGATCGGTTTGTAGTAGTGTTTATCGATGATATACTGGTCTACTCCAAATGTGAAGCGGAACACGTTGAGCACTTGAGAGTAGTACTCCAAACCCTGAGAGATCATCGTTTATATGCAAAATTCAGTAAGTGTGAGTTTTGGATGAACGAAGTCAGCTTCTTGGGTCATGTGGTTTCGGTGTCAGGTGTTCGGGTGGATCCAAACAAGATAGCAGCTATACTCGAGTGGAAACCACCAAAGAATGTCTCCGAGATCCGAAGTTTCCTAGGCCTTGCGGGATACTATAGACGATTCGTAAAAGGTTTTTCTGTAATAGCTACACCCTTGACGAGACTACTACAGAAAGATGTCAAATTTGAGTGGTCAGAAAAATGCCAGAAAAGTTTCGAGCAGTTGAAAGCCCTTCTAACCGAGGCTCCAGTGTTGACTCAACCCGAATCGGGTAAAGAATTTACTATTTTTAGTGATGCTTCTTTGAATGGGTTGGGTTGCGTTCTAATGCAAGAAGGCAAGGTGATAGCCTACGCATCAAGACAATTGAAGCCGCATGAAAAAAATTATCCAACTCACGATCTGGAGTTGGCAGCCATTGTGTTCGCCTTAAAAATTTGGCGTCACTACTTATTTGGCGAAAAATGTCATATTTACTCAGATCACAAAAGTTTGAAGTATTTGATGACTCAGAAAGATCTGAATTTGAGACAACGCCGATGGTTAGAATTGCTGAAAGACTATGAATTAGTGATTGACTACCATCCGGGAAAAGCTAATGTTGTTGCGGATGCGTTAAGTCGAAAGTCATTATTTGCTCTTCGTGCATTGAATGCACAGGTGACTATGTCTGACGATGGTTCGATGTTAGCAGAGTTACGCGCGAGACCGATGTTTATTCAGCAAATTTGCGATGCACAGAAAGTTGACAAAAAGCTAATTTCTATTCGGATTCAGTGTGAAAACGCTACAGAATCAGATTTTCAAATAGATGCAAATGACTGTCTGAATTATAAAAGTCGATTGTGTGTTCCGATAAACTCAGATTTAATACAGATGATTCTGAGTGAGGCCCATAATGGCAGAATGTCGATACACCCGGGTAGCACGAAAATGTATAACGATTTGAAACAGTTCTATTGGTGGCCTGGTATGAAACGAGATATATCCGAATTTGTCTCCAAGTGCTTAATCTGTCAACAAGTGAAAGCTGAGCATCAGGTTCCATCCGGATTGCTTCAGCCAATCATGATACCCGAATGGAAATGGGATAGAATCACCATGGATTTTGTATCTGGTCTCCCTATGACACCTAGTAAGAAAGATGCCGTATGGGTTATCGTTGATAGACTCACTAAATCAGCTCATTTTGTGCCGGTACGTACCGACTATTCACTTGACAAACTCGCCGAATTGTATGTGTCACAGATTTTAAGATTGCACGGTGTACCGAGTTCCATTGTTTCAGATAGAGACCCAAGATTTACATCGCGGTTCTGGAAGAAATTGCAAGATGCATTAGGTACTAAACTTCATTTTAGTACAGCCTTCCATCCGCAGACAGACGGTCAGTCCGAGCGAACTATTTTGATACTTGAGGACATGTTGAGGTGTTGCGTTCTCGAGTTCGAAGGTACGTGGGAACGATACCTACCTTTGATTGAGTTTGCTTATAATAATAGTTTTCAATCTAGCATAAAAATGGCACCTTATGAGGCCTTATATGGTCAAAAATGTCGCACACCACTGTATTGGACTGAACTCAGTGAGAATAAGATACACGGTGTTGATTGGATTAAAGAAACTGAGCAGAAGGTGGTAGTAATTAGAAGAAATTTGAAAGCTGCTTCGGATCGTCAAAAGTCCTATGCCGATTTAAGACGCAAGGACATTGAATTTCAGGTCGGAGATCGGGTGTTCTTGAAAGTTTCTCCGTCGAAGAAGATACTCCGATTCGGCCAGAAAGGCAAATTGAGTCCGAGGTTTATCGGACCGTATGAAATCATCGAGCGTATAGGGCCTGTGGCTTATCGATTGAAACTGCCCCTTGACTTAGAAAAGATACACAATGTATTCCACGTTTCGATGCTTCGCAGATACAGATCGGATCCGTCCCATGTGATCACCCCATCAGAAATTGAAATTCGATCTGATTTGACCTATGATGAAGAACCGATCCGTATCTTAGCTCGGGAAACCAAAGAGTTAAGAAATAAAAGGGTTCCACTAGTAAAGATTCTATGGAATCGTCACGGAGTTGAAGAGGCTACGTGGGAACCTGAAGAATCAATGAAGCAGCAATATCCAAACCTGTTTAACGGTGAGATTTTCGGGGACGAAAATCCTTAAGGGGGGAGAGTTGTAACAGACCAATTTTGACCCTAATCGGAACGGTGGTTTCGGGACCACGAATCCGAGCCTGAGGGAAATTATAATATTATGATTTGTGTTTGTTATGTGTGTTTTAGTGAGTGTAAAAATTTCGTAGAAAATTTTAGCTATCTAAGTGTTTAATTTGCTAAGAAGGCTTAAATTGCAAGAAGGATTAATGTAGTGGGCATTAATAAAAAGGGAGCTAAATGAATTGTCCATAAAACATGGGAATTTGCATGTCAAATTCCCCACATTTGAACAAGGTGGACGGCAAGCATGCATATATGCTCTCTTTCTTTTATTTTTGTATGACATTTAGGCATTTTTATATTGAAGCATGCTATGAATATATGCTTTTTAATTATATATGTTGATTTTAGTAATATAGTAAGAAAAAGCATGCCATATATTTTTTTTAGCTAAAAAGATAAACACAAAAAGGAAAATAATTTCCCTTCACTCATCCCCTCTTACCCGATTCCTACTTTGAAGAGAAAGGAAGAGCTTCATCTCCCCTATTCGGCTTTGCATGCACTAGGATAGGTAAGAGTTTGATCTTGATTTTGAAAACTCACCTTGATATGGCTTAAATTCTTGATCTTTTCTTTTGAAACAAGCAAGAAACTTTGTTAATATGGGTAGGAGGAGATTCGGCCATGGGTGCTAATGTTGTAGCTTCTTGAGTTGATAAGTTAGATAGTATGAGAAGAAATGGCATGAATAGGTAAGAAGATTATGTTAATTGGCTTGAAGGTACCCAACTAGTTGGCCGAATAATGGGATGAATATTCATGAAAATGTTTCTTCATGTGTTTTGATGTTAGGCCATTCTTTTATAATGAAATTCACCATAGAAGACTTTTATATGTGATGTTAAAGTATTGGGGGGGGACTAAGTCTAAGACTTGATTACTTGAAGTGAATTAGTGCAAGGGGTAAAATAGATGGAAGGAAGAGTTAAAAAGAATTCTAAGAACCTAAGGGCCATTCGGCCATGTAGAAGAAATCCACAATGCATGAAATTGGAGTGGTTATTTAGCTTGTTACTTGGTTGTATGATGAGGAAAATGCATGGGTGTGGAATAGATATATTCGGCCATAGGAGAGAATGAATTGGAGTAGTTAAATGCATGAAATTGGAGTGGTTATTTAGCTTGTTACTTGGTTGTATGATGAGGAAAATGCATGGGTGTGGAATAGATATATTCGGCCATAGGAGAGAATGAATTGGAGATATTGTATTTGGCTATACATGTATACTTATAAAGTGAATGTATGGCCATAGGTAAGAAGATAAATTAAACTAAGGTACATTAAATGTATGAAGTGAGGATTCGGTTCCTAGTTTGCTTGAATTAAATTTGTGTGTAATATTGCTTTGAGTTGAGTAAAAAGAGATAGGGTGGATATGAACAAAAATTTATTTAACATTTTAGATCGGGAACAAAAAGAAAAGGGACAAGAACGAGGAAAAGCAAAGATCATCGAGTAGCCGATTTGCACGGCTTATCGACAACCGAGGTAAGTCCTTTAGTTAAATAATGTCAAAGAATTTGTTACGGTTATCTTGACTATAACAAAAAAAAAAAAATTTATGAATGTTAATGTTCATTTACATCATGGCCGAATGTATATTGACATATTGGTTGATGATTTATGTTGGGAATGTGATGGAAATTATTTTGGCTAATGCAAGGTGAATAAGTAAGTCCTTGAGCTACTTTATATTTAAAGTTCATTTCCATATCTAATGAATGATATGATTTGTATAAGCTTGGTGTAAAACCATGAGTTGGGTCAATTGTGATGAGGAAGGATTTGATTGATTTCAAATTTATTAAGTGCAATGGGAATAAATGTATACGATTCGATATGTATAGTGAAAATGTGAAAAGCATGTAAAAATATTCTGACATTCGGGCCTCGAGCCTAGCAGGCCTCGTGCCGGTGACATACTCGGGCTTTAAGCCTAGCAGGCTTTGTGCCGGTGATAATTATCGGGCTTTTACGCCTAGCAGGCCTTGCGCCGGTGTTACTTTACAGGCTTTTACGCCTAGCAGGCTGTTGCCGGTGATGTAATTTACCCAAGAGGAATGTAACCCTTATCAAGAATATGGTTCAGGTAAGTACGTGAGGTATGTTATGTTAAATGTTACTTGTGCCAAATTAATATTGATGGATGTAATTTGACGAAAGTCGAGCTTAGAACGTGCTATTATGGAACAATTGGTTTTCATGTATAGACGTTAAGAAAGTAGGTTACTGAATTATTTGTATTTGGCTTGGTGAAGACTAATTACTTAATTGCCTAGGTGAAATGCCATATGTCGATCGTTTTCTTTTCGTAAACAATTAAAATGTTCTATGTTTCTTGAGTTAGGACTTACTAAGCTAGAAAGCTTACTTTGTGAAATGTTTTCTCTGTTTTATAGATTAAGATCCAGCTACAAGCTCAACGGGATAGTTCAGAAAGTCACTCACACTATCATTCTTCAATTTGGGGTACTACTTCGTTTTGGTTTGCTTGAAGGCATGTATAGGATAGACTTGGTCCTTGTTTGATGATTTTAAGGTCCATGTATGTAATAGCCATGCGAATATGGCTAAATTTTCTGTTAACTACATCGTTGTGTTTGAAATGTGAGTTAGTTTATGATGTCAATGTCTATGCTTTATCAATCAAAGTTAATCATTTTTTTTATGAAACACAACTAAATACTTTGTAGTGGCAGCAGTGACGTGAGTTAGAAAAATCACCAAAAATAGGGTATATTAAATTTTGAGGAGAGTGAGTTATGAAATTGAACCGTAGTGTGTCTATTTTTATACGAAAGAAACATAATAGGCAAAAGATATATATATTATAAGATAATTAAGTTTAAATGAGACCTGCCCTGAATGAATCCGTGAGTCACTGTCCTGTTTTGGAAAAATTGTCAAAAATTGTGCAAAAATAATTAGGAATCATGGCTTATATGTGTAGAATCCTAAATGAGTCTATTTTTCATTGGTATCGACAAGGACATCATAGGAAATTTGTGCAATCAGATAACTGCAGTTTTATAGAGACAGGTCAGAACTGTCCAGCAGTGTAATAAGGGTAACTTCGAAGAATAAACTGTACTATTTGGCCACATGAAAAATTCTGGAAAAATTATGGTGAATAGTTATATGAGTCTAGTTTCAAGGAAAATTTACGAATCCAAATTTCGAGTTCTGTAACTTGAGTTATGGCCGTTTTAGTCAGCGTGACGCAGTTGGACAGCTTTAAAAATTTTACTCCCCGAGTTAATGGTTACGTTTAGTAACGCCACGTACTCGATTCCGGCGAGGGTTTCGGGTAAGGGGTGTTACAGATTTAACCCTTACAAAATCATGAGCACTGCGTACAGTACCTGGCCTGTGGTGCTTGTTCCTTACAATTTGCCTCCATGGGTTTGCATGAAACAATCATCCTTTATCTTGTCTATGATTATCCCTGGAGAGAAAGGGCCCGGGAATGATATTGACATATATTTGCAGCCACTTATTGAAGAGTTAAAACAATTATGGGCTGGTGTTGAGACATACGATGTACTGAGAAAGGAGAACTTCAATTTACGTACAGCTTTGATGTGGACTATTAATGACTTCCCAGCCTATGCCAATTTATCTGGTTGGAGTACCAAGGGACGTTATGCTTGTCCTTGTTGTGCTGCGCAAACATGTTCGCAATGGTTATATAATGGGAAGAAGTTCTCTTACATGGGGCATCGTCGGTGGTTACCGGAAAATCATAGATTTAGATTTCAAAGTACTCAGTTTGACGGTAATGAAGAGTTCGGAGAAGCTCCTTCGCATACCAGTGGATCTGAAATATTGTTCACGTTGGAAGATATGAATTTCATTTATGGGAAGATGAATCAACCGGCCAACACACAAAGAAATAGAAGATCAAGGGATGAATCTGATGATGAATCTGATGAAGAGGATGATCCCATTAAGGCAGACTTGTGGAAAAAAAAGAATTATTATTTTTTGAGTTGCCTTATTGGGAGCATAAGATTTTACGCCATAATCTTGATGTCATGCACATTGAGAAAAATGTCTGCGAGAACATCATTGGGACTGTTTTGGATTTCGATGGAAAATCGAAAGACAATCTTCAGAGTCGACTTGATTTAGTCCACATGGGAATTCAGCGTGAGCTTCATCCCCAAGCACTTTCGAATATGAAATATCGGTTGCCGCCTGCTATTTTTTCAATGTCGAAGATGGAGAAAGAAGTGTTCTATATGGTGTTGAAGGATATAAAGGTCTCGGATGCTTATGCATCAAATATATCTCGATGTGTGAGTCTTAAAGATCGAAGACTATATGGCTTAAAATCGCATGACTATCACATCTTGATGCAAGAGTTACTGCCAGTTGCTATGCGGTGTTGTATGTCGAAAAAGGTGACGTCTTGTGTAATTGAACTGTCCAATATAATGAAAGGCATTTGTGGTAAAGTTTTGGATGTTCAAGAACTTGAGACACTACAAGATCGAGCCACATTGACTTTATACAATCTGGAGAAGATCTTTCCGCCTTCCTTCTTCACAATTATGGTGCACTTGTTAATTCATCTCCCTCGTGAAGCAATACTTGGTGGACCCATTTTCTATCGATAGATGTATCCCATTGAAAGGTCTTAATTTATTTGTAAATTATTCCTTCATTCACCTAAATGCCTTTAGTTGCAACTTTTGATAATGTTCTATACCGTGTTTAGGTTCCTATCCAAATTGAAGTCTTACTGCCGCAATAAACGTTATCCGGAAGGATCAATTGCCTAAGGCTACTTGGCAAAGGAATGTATGACTTTCTGTCCAAGGTATTTGGAAGATGTTGAAACAAAAATGAACAGACCAAGTAGAAATGCTGGGCTCACAGATCATAACTTGGCCGGAACTTATTTATTTCAAAGTCTTGGAGAACCAATCGGCAAAGTTGAAATTGCAGAATTAGATGATAGATCATAGGTTCAAGCACATCGATATGTTCTTTTTCATCACGATTCAGTGGAACCATTAGTAAGTTATAGAATTTGATAAATATTCATCAATTATAATTTGTCTGTCTTCTAACAAAGTAAACTTTTTTTTAACATAGTGAGTACAAACAAATATTGAGAGCTCGTTCATGGTCCTGAAGATTACAACAACGAGAAATTAATAAGTTGTTCACAGAATCATTTCATGAATGGTTAAGCCAAACGGTATGCAATTGAAGTTTTCATTGACAAGTAATAATGTTTTCTCATAACATTTATAATTACTCAATTTACTTTTGATTCAATAGGTTTGGAGTCAGAATGAAGTAAATGGTTAAATGGCTTTCATAAGGTCCAAATAGAATAGTGAAAAGATATAGTGCCTTCCTCATCAAAGGATTCAGATTTCATACAAAGTACCGCGAGAGATTGAGGAGAACCTAAAATTGTGAAATTGTTGTTAATTCTTCAATTACAAGTTATGCTAGTTCTAGGGACAATAATCCTGTCGAGGGGAATGTGGAGGGACTTCTTACTGACATAATTGAGTTGGATTATTATGGCAGATGGAAAGTTGTCTTATTTCAAGGACATTGGGCTAATGTGAATACGGCTCGCTGAATAAAAAACGATCAATATGGTTTTACAATGGTGAATTTTTCTCGATTGATTCACACTAGAGAACAATTGATGGACGAGCCGTATGTATTTTCTTCTCAAGTGAAACAAGTTTTTTACTCAAAAGATCCAACGATGAGGGTTGGTACGTTGTACTCCGGAACACCCCTAGAGACCAATGGAAGTAGAGATGACATAGTTGAAAGATCAGAAACTTTGCCTTTTCTATAACAAAACTTAAATTAAAATATCCCTAGTACTAGTCAACAATTTCAATGGGTTCGTCAGGATGTGGACGAAGATATTTACAAAATATGATGTAGTAAGATTTTACGATTTTTTATTTATATGTAATATTATAATTTTAATATTGGTCATGTTATATAATTTAACTATTTTAAATGTACTATTATTGTTATTTGTTACTAAAATTTTGAACTATTTTATGTGTATTGCAGGAAAAATGCCTAGAAGACGATTACGAGAGTTAAGTATTGTCCAACATACTCCAAATTCAGAAGAAGCAAATAGTGAACAGCAAATAGTTGTTGGATTTTCTAGTCTGCCGGACATAGATGACGAGCCTGCAGAATTTCAAAGTAATGTTAAGTTTATTTTACATGCTTGTTGAATTTTATTATTGATTCATTTTTCAATTTTAATATAATAATAATATATCATTTTTCAGCTAAAGGTAGTGGGACGCGAAGAGGTCGGGGACGTACACTGCTTAAAGATTTATACGACCTAAATCCTGTTGAGTGTGTTAAAGTAAGGAGAAACAGTCATGGCCAGCCTGTTGGATCTGAAGCTCGACTATTAGCAGGCTATTTGGGCATTATAGCACGAAATGCCAATATGGTGCCCATTAACTACGAATCATGGCATCTCATACCTGATGCCAACAAAAATCAAGCTCTCGATAATATTAATGTAACGAAACGTGAATGTAATTTATAATACTTTGGTTTAACTTTCATTTATATTAACTTTTTAAACTTATGTTTTTTCAAGAGAGATTTGCTTTAGAGGTCTCCAATGACTATATCAAGAAGACATTGGGTAAAAGATGGAGAGACCATAAAAGCACGCTGAAAAATCAATATTTTAAGAAAGACATAAGCCTCGACAAAAAATTAAGAAATGTCCCGCCGGGAATGTTGAGGTACCAATGGGAAGATCAAGTTAGATTCTGGAATTCAAAGAAAGGAGAGGTATTTCGTACTTCTAAAGTCTTATAATTTTTTAGTTATGTCAAATACGTATTTACTATATACGTAATACAAATTTCATTATGTAGGACTGTGAGCGAGTTGGAACAAGCAGCAGACAGAAACAAAACTTCACGCACACGGCAGGGTCCAGAAGTTTTGCTTGTGTAGCTGAGGCCGAGGTATTATAATTTATTGATTTTGTCAAATATTAATGACTTTATACTATTAAATTATACTTTTACTGCTACAATGTAGGAAGTCTCATCTGCTCAAAAAGTTGGACGCCTTCAGCTTTTTGACATTACGCATAGGAAGAAGGATGGATCTCCGATGACATCCGAAGCTGCAGAAATTTTGGTATATTTACATAATAGAATTTGATTTATTATAAATATTTATAATGTTTAATTATAATAGTTTAATTCATCGTTTGTAGTTTTAAATTTATAATGTTAAGTTATGTTGCATTCCTTCTATTATATATTTCATTTCTAGCTCTTTCATTGATTTATTAGGATAAATTAAAGGAGAAGAAGGCGGAGTATGAAGCAGCTACTTCCACTGATAGTTCTATTAATCTCGAGGATATTGATAACAGAATTATTACTGATGTCTTGGGTCCTGAAAGGGACGACTGCTTCGACTGATAGTTCTGTTAATCTTGAGTATATTTAGAATAGAATTATCACTGATGTTTTGGGTTTTGAAAGGTATGGCCGGGTTCGATTTCAAGGATCTAGTGTTACCCTGACCCAATATTTTGGATCCGGCTCCCACCAATACATGCCTTCCAGGAGTCAATCTCGTGCTGAAGTTCAGAGGCTAAAAGACCAGATAGCTCAGATGCAAGCGAGCGCGGTTGAGCAAATTTCTCAACTTAGAGCGGAGGCAGCAGCGAGGGAGGCAGAGCAGAATAAAAAGTATGAAGAACTCCAGCTACAGCTTCAGACTATGATAAAGATGTTCCAGCAATCGCAGAGGCCGCCATCTTAGACATTTATTTTCTTGTTGTAAGATGACTTTTAACATTGTTACATTTAACATTATTGTAAGAATATTTTCAATTATAATTCATTCATTAATTTATATCATATATCTTTTATTTATTTTCAAATATCATTTAGAATTAATGCATTTGGTGTGATTTTTATGCTACATTTGCTGTTTTGGGTTGGAATTATATATTATATTTACTGTTATTGGTTGGTTTTAGTGCAGGAGGGGTATGATATTGGGCAAATTGTACATTGTAAATCTGTACAAATTAGCGGCGTTTTTGGGAAAAGCGCTGCTAAAAGTCATGACCTTTAGCGGCATTTGATTTAGCGGCATTTTTTGCGACGCTTCTAAAAGCACCGCAAAGACTATTAGTGGCACTTATAAACGCCGCTAAAGACCTAAAAAACGCCGCTAAAAGTCTGTTTTGCTGTAGTGCTCACTCTAATAACTCGACTAAATTATATCATTCTAATCCCTGTGGAGATGATCTCACTCATTGTGACATCCCTTGCCCGTGTTCGACGCCGGAACCGGGTTTAAGGCATTACCTAACTTATCTCAATTAAACATCTCAAATTGGGCTATAAGATTTCATTTGAACCCATCGTTTGCTTATTTTCAGCCCTCAAGGCCCTAAACATACCTCCGAGAGGTTTGGGAACTTAATCTGGAACTTTTACGAGCTTGGAAAACTTTTCTTTAAAACAGGGGCTACACGCCCGTGTTGGTCTAGGGACATGCCCATTGCCCCTAAGACATGCTCGTGTCTTCCACCCATGGTCGATCCTGACCAATTTCTCACAGTCGGACACACGCCCGTGTGCCTCACACGACCTTGACACGCCCGTGTGCCAAAACCTTGACATACTGACTATGATGTCATCAACTTACTAAGGTCACACGGCCAAGGCACACGCCCATGTCCTTAGACCGTGTGTCGAATTAAATTCCACAATTATTGTGTAGACTTCACACGGCCTGGGCACACGCCCATGTCCTAAGCCGTGTCTCCCACACGACTGAGACACTCGGTTGTGTCTCTGCCCGTGGAGCATCCTGACTTGCAAACCTAGCATGTAATGGGACACATGGTCGATACACGCCCATAGGACTGACAGTGTGTCTCACACGGCATAGACACACGCCCGTGTGTCTACCCGTGTAGACAATTTGATGGCTATCTACCAAGCCCTTTTCCACCCTACATTACACACATACATATCCCAATTCGATACCACATAATTTTTAGCCCAAAGGCACATCTAAATACTCAATTCATCATCCATACACAAGGGCATACATCTTAGCAATATCACTTTCATTAAGCATAAGAGATTGCCAAGTATCGGCCTACTTACTAGACCATTACAAAAATCAATACCTTACAAAGCCAACACTTTGGTCAACAATTATGACCTAACAAAATACTTGAGTCCTATACATGCCATACTCAAAACAAGTCTAAATTGTTATACTAAAATGGTGTTAATAGTGTGATTTCCGAACTCCTACGTCCATGTTCCGCGAGTTATCTTGGCAATACTACAAGGAAAATGGGCAATGAAAGAGGGTAAGCACAAAGCTTAGTAAGTTTGCATGGAAATAAATAGCAACGATAGGCTCATGATATAATCTATCCATGGCATTAACTAACCATACACAAGTCATAGGCTTCTTGCCATACTTACTTACAATTGCCCTTATTTAGCACATATCGTGCCACACATCGTAATCTTTCCTTCGTGACTCATTCACGAGTACTTGTGGTCATTCATTCACGTGACTTTAGTACAATTCTCATTTCTACTTCTAAACTCATCTACCTATCCCATTAATCACTAGAGACAGTCAAAGATGCATTTTCATCGTCATTAATTTAGGTATGAAGCCAATGCCACATCCCCGTGATGGTTTTACATGGAGTCACCTCTAAATGCCCATGCCATATCCTGGATATGGTCTTATATGGACTATCAAATCAAGTATCAATGCCATATCCTAGATATGGTCTTAAACAGGATCTCAACTCGGTGCCGAGGCCATGTCCCGGACATGGTCTTATACGGGACCTTCTCTATCTCATCTCCCGATGATAGCATTATCATATTCAATGTGGTCCACTAGGACTTCGTCATCTCATTCAACATTAACTACTCAATTTAGTAGAGCATCATGCATCAATATAATGCCAAGCATTCTCAAACATGCTAACATAAATGTTGAATCTATCACAACAAACTTACCTCGATTTCAAAATGAGCTAGCTCGACGGTCTAGTCCTAGACTTTGTTCTTTCCGAGATCAAAGCGGGTTCTCCGTTCTTCTTGCTCTATAACAGCAATTTAGCTCATTTTAATCATCACATTAATATAAGCATTTCAATAATCATGCTTTGGCAAAATTACTATTTTGCCCTTAGACTTTGGCGAAATGACCATTTTCCCCTAGGCTCGAAATTAAATTCTAATCATATTTTTACCTTCTACAAGTGATAACATGATTATTTTGCATGATTTCTTGTATGTAATTCGATTTATTTCTGAATTAATCCCTGCTAAATTTTTATTTTTATGATTTAAATCTTGTCATGGATACAATTGATCAAAAGCAAGCTAAAAAGGGCCAAATTGAAATAAAATCATGGAATGGGGCCAAATCAAAAAGATGGAGGAAGCCAAGGACACATCAACCAATTTGACTTTGCAAAAAGCCAAATATGGAAAATCCTATTTTTAGTTTATTTTATTTTTAATTATTTTTATTTAAGATTCTATATTAAATTAATTAAGCCTATTTTTAGTAAACCACATGTATATAAATGGGGTTATTTGTATTTGGAAAATCATCAATCAAATATTTCTTTTCCTATTCCTATTTGAAGTTTTATTTCTCTCTTTTCCTATTTCAATTTAGAATAGGATTTCTTTTATTTTTTTTCCTTCAAGTTAACGTGAAGTAATCTGCCCATTTCAATTCCTTTTGTTTCTTTTCCAAAATTGGTTTAATTGCTTTCTAGGCCCCTTTCCCCTTCCAAAATTCCATCACCCTTCACACCAAGCCAAAACACATTCCACAACTTGCAAGCATGAGTAAAATCATGCGACACTAAATTCTATCTTAGCCTTAGGCCAGTACTCTATTCGGTCAGGAATCGTGAGATTCGTATCCACGCAAATAATTCTTCCAATCGGTATTCGCCTTTTTCCTAAGTATCGGGATAGATAAATCATCCCTTAAGGTTGAATTTGATTCCAAGTCAAAGTGCACGTTGGAATGGGGTCGTATTTGCCGATAGTTGGAGATTTGAGTCGGTCGTGCTGTATTCGAGTTTTTGAGAACAAATCAAACGACCCACACGGTTGAGGCCGTTGATTCGAGTTGGGTTTTTCAGAACAAAAGGCTATCAGAATCTTCAATCGAGAACACGTGTATCTCAGTTAGATAATCGGTAACTAGCTACGAAAGGAAGAATTGGTGGTTAGGACGTTCTTAATCGCTATAACCAGCTTATCGTTTAGAGGAGAATATCAATTTTCGAGGATCGATTCTTGACTCAAAATCTATCGAGTCTAAGGCTAAGGCTTATTTACTTTGATTACATACCCGAATTTAATTTTGAATTTGATTTCTAATTCATTTAATTATTCTCTTTCAATTAGTTAGTTTTTAAACATCTTAAACCCCCTAATTTATTTATTTTTTGATAGGTTCGTTTGAAGTCGTGGACATGACAACTGCCCAGACATAAATTTGGTCGAGAGAGAGAAACAATTTTGAGTAAATCCAGTCTCTGTGGGATCGACCCTACTCCCTATACTGCTTAAATTTGCAATTTAGGTGTAGGATATCAAAACTAATGGTCGTCGATTCCACCAATATAATCCTACACCTAAATTGCAAATTTAAGCAGTATAGGGAGTAGGGTTGATCCCACAGAGACTGATTTACTCAAAATTGTTTCACTCTCGACCATATTTATGTCTGGGCAGTTGTCGTGCCCACGACTTCAAACGAACCTGTCAAAAAAATAAATAAATCAGGGGGTTTTAAGATGTTTAAAAACCAACTAATTGAAACAGAATAATTAAAAGAATTAGAAATCAAATTCAAAATTAAATTCGGGTATGTAATCGATGTAAATAAGCCTTAGCCTTGGACTCGGTAGATTTTGGGTCAATAATTGACCCTCGAAAATTGATCTTCTCCTCTAAATGATAAGCTGGTTATAACGATTAAGAATGTCCTAACCACCAATTCTTCCTTTCGTAGCTAGTTCCGGTACGACCTGCAAACTAGCCCTTACCGATTATCTAACCGAGATACACGTGTTCCCGATTGAAGATTCTGATAGCCTTGCGTTCTAAAGAACCCAACTCGAATCAACGGCCTCAATCGCGTGGGTCGTTTAAACCCGATCACCTCTTCCTTGATTTGTTCTCAGAAACTCGAATATAGCACGGCCGACTCGAATCTCCAACTGTCGGCAAATACGACCCCATTCCAACGTGCACTCTGACTTGGAATCAAATTCAACCTTAAGGGATGATTTATCTATCCCGATACTTAGGAAAAAGGCGAATACCGATTGGAAGAATTATTTGCGCGGATACGAATCTCACGATTCCCGATCGAACAGAGTACCGACCTAAGGCTAAGATAGAATTTAGTGTCGCATGATTTTACTCATGCTTGCAAGTTGTGGAATGTGTTTTGGCTTGGTGTGAAGGGTGATGGAATTTTGAAAGAGGAAAGGGGCTTGGAAAGCAATTAAACCAATTTTGAAAAAGAAACAAAAGGAATTGAAATGGGCAGATTACTTCACGTTAACTTGAAGGAAAAAAAATAAAAGAAATCCTATTCTAAATTGAATAGGAAAAAAGAGAAATAGAACTTCAAATAGGAATAGGAAAAGAAATATTTGATTGATGATTTTCCAAATACAAATAACCCCTATTTATATACATGGGGTTTACTAAAAATAGGCTTAATTAATTTAATATAAAATCTTAAATAAAAAATAATTAAAATAAAATAAACTAAAAATAGGATTTTCCATATTTGGCTTTTTACAAAGTCAAATTGCTTGATGTGTCCTTGGCTTCCTCCATCTTTTTGATTTGGCCCCATTTTCATGATTTTCTTTCAATTTGGCCCTTTTTAGCTTGCTTTTGATCAATTGCATCCTTGACAAGATTTAAATCATAAAAATATAAATTTAGCAGGGATTAATTCAGAAATAAACTGAATCGCATATAAGAAATCATGCAAAATAATCATGTTATCAAATTCCCCCTACTTATCTCATGCTTGCCCTCACTCATGTTGTTCACTCATGTTGTTCTTTCTAACATTAGAATTAATTCTACAATTTATTAAAAACCGAGCCTCTTTTCTGCATCCATACTCAATGTAAACAACATAGGCAAAAATAATTAAATCAATGCTCAAAACATATAGTTTAATCAACAAGACAAGTGTCATAAAATTTGAAATATGCGAACTAGACAATTTCATTAAATTGAGTTTGAATCCAATAAATTGCAAGGCATTATTAATTAACTAAACTTTTAGAACAATAAATTAGACATGGTCAAACCTTTTTACACGAACTAGGATGACAACCCAAGCACCCTATCCCGATTACTCAGTTCAAACAGTCTTTATTATTGAGCTCTGTTAGCGGAATGTTACTAAGTTGTCGATTTGTCACTCGAACCTTTTTACGTGAGACGAGATGACAACCTAAGCACCTCGCCCCGGTTACTCAATCTGGTCACGTTTTCGAAACTTTCACTCATAACTTGAGCCTTTTAATTTTTTTTCATTTTTTGTTTTTTTTTTTCATTTATTCATGCACAAGCAGATATGTATTTTTTTCAAACAATCAATTCATGAAAATCTAGCTACATACATCAATTTTAAAATACAAGTGTCGATTAATCTATATACTTGAGCATTTTAAAAAAATTTTTGCCCAATTGTCCAAGTTGACTAAGTATGAGATTAAAGGCTCAATGTCAAAATAAACTGTTGAATGAATTCAATGCAAGATTGAACATATGCAAAAGAAAAACATGCAGCAAGAACCAATCAACCATCCATGCATACTTACTATATTCATATATATTCATCCCCCTACTTATTCTCAGCTTGTCCTCAAGCATGTGTCATATTATAGATAAATAAAGAAAAAAAATCAGTAGCTCAAATAAACAAAATGAAAAGTTTAGAGTACTCCCCATATGTGTCTTCAATGATTTTGTCAATGTTGGGGGTAACGATTTTGCAGGATATCTAGGATTGTGGATACTTGATTTTCCTTCATCCCAAGTCTCGCCTCGATTTGGCCTTAACGTGCCTCCACAGATAGAGGTTGTTCCTCTTGCTCTCTAGTATTGATGTGTCGACGTTGGCGAAAAACGATGTTTTCGCGAGAAGTCTGCGTACCTGGAGGAACAAAATAACACGAAGTAGGAATGCCGGCAATTTAGATATTGAGAACAACAGGTCTAATCATCTTGCTAGTTGGCCACCTCTGAGTCCCTCCATCCATCGAACCACCTACTGAGGATCACCTTGGCCCGTTATCAAGTCCTCGTTGGCTAAGTGAATAGATACTATGCAGTAGGTAGGATTCCAAAGAAGAGAAGGTGAGTCATTAAGACCACTTAAGTACCAAGCTCTCCCTAGATCCAATCCTAGACATGCATATACCCATTGCCACACCTTAACCTTATAGCAAAGAGGGGGAAGATGGCGACGGTAGTGCAGTGGCGTTGGTGATGGTAGTGCGACAGCAACGACGACAACGATGGGTGCTGCGACGGTGATGGAGATGGTGATGGCAGCGTGGGTTGGTTGTAGGGGAGAGGGTTTGTTTTGAGGGTATTTTTGGGTAAGTGTGGATGGGTTGAATGGATGGGTATTGGGTTTGGGTTTTGGTTTTGGTGTTTTATGAAGGTTATGTAGTTGGGTTTTTTTTTTAGGTAAATAGTTGTCACCAAATTAACATGTCGTGCCCGCGCCATCATTATTATCTGACTTTTGAATAAAATTCATGATCTCCATTATGTTCTTGGAAACATCAAAACAACTTAATTAAATAAAAATTTATTTATTTACACCCTAAATCTTACTAAAACTTAAAATTAAATAAATGAAAAGAAATTTGGGTTGCCTCCCAAAAAGCACTTTTGTTTAACGTCGTTAGCTCGACGACCTTAAATGTTATCCATTTGGCTTATTGAGAATTAAGTTCTCCATCTTGTACACTTGGATGTCCTTGCAGAAAGGTTTCGACCTTTTTCCACTATCCTTGAAGCCCTTCTTGGGTTCCTCTATCACTAGTGGATTGAAGAGTCTTTGAGCTTCTTCATTCAAGTTTGCATTTTTCTCTATCGAAATACTTGTACGTTCTAGAAATGATTTTAGCTCTAATTTCGAGGCTTTCATTACAACTTCACGTATTGGTTTTTGGATTATCGATAATTCCTCTTGCTTAATATCAAAATCAACGTTCTTGCAAGGCACAGTTTGTAACTTATCACCGGGATGTCCCATATACTCATAAACATTAAACCTAACCATTTCACCGTCAAATTCCATGGTGAGTGTTCCACTCCAAACGTCAATTTTCGTTCGCGCGGTACTCAAGAATGGTCTCCCAAGAAGTATGTCAGATGAATTGGCTGAGTTGTCATCCTCCATGTCAATAATGTAGAAGTCTGCAGGAAATATCAGCTCGTTTACCTTAACAAGAACGTCCTCTAGCACTGCTTCCAGATGCACTATGGATCTATCTGCAAGCTGAATAATTACACCTATTTGCTTTAAAGGACCCGCATTAAGTAGTTTATAAATTGACAAAGGCATAACATTAATTGATGCGCCTAAGTCACACATGGCTTTGTTAATACTGACACTACCTATTTTGCAGGATATGGAAAACATACCTTGGTCCTTACATTTAGGTGGTATTTTCCTTTGTAAAACAGCGGAGACATTTTCTCTGACACTCACCTTTTCATTACCCAAGAGCTTCCTCTTACTTGTGTATAATTCTTTTAAGAATTTTGCATACCGTGGAATTCGTTTAATCACATCAATAAGAGGTATGTTGATTTCTACTTTTCGAAAGGTGTCGAGGATCTCCTTCTCTTCTTGCTCCTTCTTGCATTAGACTAGTCTTCTAGGAAACAGATGTGGTACTGCAAATGATTTTTGTGGTATTGACTCCACAGAAGTCTTTTTGTCAAGTTTCTTCTCATCTCGACCAGCGTCGTGGGCACGACTCATTCCAGGTACGGGCTCCAAAACCTTCCCACTCCTTAACGTCATAGCACTTACATTGTGTCGAGGATTATGCTCAGTTTGGGACGGTAATTTACCTTGAGACTCCAAACGATTAACTGCCATCGACAGTTTACTAACTTGATTAGTTAACTCTTGTATTGATGCATCTGTCCCCTGTTGATATTTTGCAGCATCGGCGGCAAGTCTTTCCAAAATAGCTTCTAGATATGTTCTCGGCTTGGGCTGTTGTTGTGGTGGTTGCAAAGGTCTCGATTGGTATGATGGATTATATCGGGGATTAGCTCCGTAACTCAAGTTGGGATGATCCTTCCACCCGGGGTTGTAGGTGTTGGAGAAAGGGTCATAGCGTCTTTGCGAAGGTCCCGAAAAATCTCTGGCAGCATCAACATGTGTCGTTGAATTTTCGTTAAGGATTGGGCACGACTCTGTCAGATATTCAGACGTAGTACAAATTCCACACAGTTGGGTTGGATTCTTCTTCTCTGTAAGCAAAGATTGAACAACATTAGTAAGCTTATCCAATTTATCTTCTAAAGATGAAACGTTTACCCCATTAACCCGTCTTGTGGGTTTCTAATTCGACCGATACTGTTGAGAATTTGCCACCATGGTGGATATCAGTTCTCTTGCCCTTTGAGGATTGACAAGCGCCCCTCCACTAGCAGCATCAATCATTTTCATTTCCAAAGGGAGCAAACCCTCGTAGAAATATTGAAGAAGTGATTGTTCGGTCAACCCGTGTTGAGGACAACTTGCACATAGTTTTTTGTATCACTCTCAATGGTCGTAGAGCGACTCACTCTCCATCTGGTGAATTCCCACTATGTCCCTCCGAGGTTCAGCTGCTCACGATACTGGAAAGAATCTGTCAAGAAATACACGATATAAGTCATCCCACATTGTGATAGAACCGGGGGTAAGTAAAATAACCATTTTTTGCTATATCAACTAAAGAAAAAGGAAAGGCCCGAAGTTTGATTTCATCTTCGAGTACTCCCTAGGTCTCATGCTTGAGCAGACCATGTGGAATTCTCTCAAGTGGGTGTGTGGATTTTCATTCTTCAAGCCTCAAAAATTGGGCAAAAGGTGAATCAAGCCTGACTTTAACTCGAACGGGATTCTTCCGATTGGATAGTTGATGCACAACAGTGTTTGCTCGTTAGGAGTAGTGGCTAGTTGACGAATGGTTCGGTTTGCCATCCTTTCTGGTTCACTGGGGTTGCCTTTCGCTTCTTTTGTTTCAAGAAGTGGTTCGGTCTCAGGTCCAACCACTTCGACTTGTTTCCCATGTCGAATTGCCTCTGTACGAATTGCTTTGCTCAAGTTTTTAATGTTGGATTCTAGGATCCCTTGTCCTAGTACAGCTTCTGCTTTACTTGTGCGTTTAAGAGCTTCTGTCTCCTTTCGTCGCGCTCGCACTCATTTCTCGATCTCTGGGTCGTATTCGAGATCTCCTGATGAAGATCTGGTCATGAAGAAGATTAAACAATTGTAAGTGTTAGCAGTCCCCGGCAACGGCGCCAAAACTGATGGTCGTTGATTCCACCAACAAGCCTAGGTGAACATTTAATACTCTTATAGCTATCATCAAAACTGAACATTTCACATACTTACTAGAATTTTTATAACCTTTACAACGGGGTCAAATTATGTGTTTTCAAGACAACACCTTTCACAAGAGTTGTTCATCTAACAACTAAGACTCATTTCCCTCCATGAAAATGTAGCAAATAACAATGATAGCTCTCATGGCAAAACTCTAAACTCTTCATCATTTTTCACATTAGTCCCCTCATTTGAAAGCTTAAGCTTTAGGGGGCTCAAAAGTACAACTATTTTCAAGAAAAGATCACTAGAACACTTACTAGAATGGAGGAGAGCTTGCTGAAAATTTTGAGCTTTCAAACCCCTATTTTGCTTACAAATTTCAGTGGAGAAGATGGAGAGAAAAGGTGATAGCTTTTCTTTCTTTATTCTAATATTAAACTAGTCAAAATGGTCACCAACTATCACCAACTTTGACCAACATTGTCCATCTTGGTCTCCTATGGCCGGCCATGCTAATATTGGGGGGTCAATTTTCCTTTTAAAGACCTCCAATTATCAATCTATGGCTATTTGGTACCTTTAGCTTATAAAATGGAACTTTCGCACTTAATGCGATTTAGTCCTTTTTCGCAATTAAATAAGAAATCACTAAAATCAAAGTACCAAAATTCTCATGTACATATACCATCATTCATTGACTCATAAAATGACATGAAAATAAATTTTTCAAATCTCGAATCAGTGATCCCGAGATCACTGTTCCGACTAGCCCCTAAATCGGGTTGTTACACTCATCATTTTATTACTTGTTCGACGTGTATACTTGCATAATTCACATATCATATTCACAAGCGACAGTTTGCTTCGTTCATCTTTGACATAGGAGCAAATTGGATCCTCAAGTTGTAATAGCCCGGATTTCGGTGATGTCGAAAACTGTGGTTTGAGGCCACTAAATCCGGTAAATGAGCTCGTAAATTTTATTATTTAATATTTATGAGTTAAATTTGGTTTTTAAAAGATTTTTGAATTAGTAAATTTGTGTTTATAAAATATTATTAAGTCAATTAATTGAGAAAAAGACATATCGAGATCTTGAGTTATAAACCAAGCCATAAATATTTTTATAAATATTTACAGAGTGTCAATATGGTAGTATTAGAGTTTCGTTAGAAAATTTTAACGTTTTGGTAGTCAATTAATTAAAAAGGACTAAATTGAAAAACGTGCAAAACTTGCTAAAGTGATTAAATAGCTTAATAGTATGTAAAGGAGGACTAAAAGGGAAACTACACCATCTTAAACGGCTGAGGTGGCAAAACGTGAAAAAAACAAAGATATTTATGTGATTAAGGGCAAAATTAAAATTAAAACAAAGTTTATATGGCCAAATGTTATTTTAATAGTTTCTAGACATTTTCTTCATCAATTTTCTGTCAAAAATAGCCATTGAAGACGGTTTGAGCTGGTCTTTCATATTTTAACTTCGAGTAAGCTCAACTCTTGCTTTTTCCTTGAATTGTTTTTGTTTTTGGACTTTTACAATTAGGTCCAATTTGTTATTTCATTAGTTTTTTATTTTTTTTTTGGAAGTTTTGGAAAATAATATTGATAAGTTCATATGATTTTAGTTATTTTATAACAAAATTGTGATGTTAATGGATATGTAAAGGTATTTTATTAAAGAATTTTGAGTGAAATCATGATTTAGGGATTAATTTGTAAGTTGTTAAATTTATGGAAAATTATAAAATTTCATGGACTTCAAGGGCTGCTATTGATATATATATGAAAATATTTAGGCTTGGAACAAGGAATAAATTGCATGAATTTCATTTTCCGAGCCTAGGGACAAAATTGTCATTTATTAAAAGTTTAGGGACAAAATGGTAATTTTGCCTAAGATGTAATTTGGACTAAAATGAGTATGAATTACATTAAATTGATGTGAAATTTACTCGTATAGATCCGGGTAGATCAAATAAGGAGTTAGAACGAAGAAAGGAGAAAATGTCGGATTAATAGATTTTATGTATACGAACATTTATTGAGGTAAGTTCGTATAACTTAGCTATGCATGTTTTTATGCTTGGATTGAATTTTGTATGTGATTGTATAAATATATATGTGAAATGATTACATATCTGATAAATCCCAGTAAATGATAACGTTTGAAATAAATGATAATACCCATAAAGTGATAAATGATAAAAATGTTATTTTTGTGCTTAAGTTGAATGTGAAAATGTGAATTACATAAATGCATAAATATATGAGATTGAACACATATCCGATAATTGCCTGATAAATGTTAAATCCCGTTTAAATAAATGGAAGTCGATGGATAATGGAGATTTCCCTTATTGAATGAGGTCATGCATTTGTTGCTGGAAGGATTTAGCTCAGACTAGTAATCCTATTGATCTCATTATGGAAAGGATTTAGCCCGAACGGGTAATCCAAAATGAGCCTCTCGAGCATATGTTTCAATTAGGATTTAGCCTGGACGGGTAATCCTAATTGACTAGATTTAGCTTGGATTGGTAATCTAGATCAGACTCTATAGGGAATTCTTTGTCATATAAAGGATTTAGCCTGGACTGGTAATCCAACAAAGCGCTTAGAGTATATGTTATAGTCAGAATTTAGCCTGGACTTGTAATATCCTAAATATAGGCCTGTGCATTTATATGTGGTACTTGATTAATTTGTAATTTAAGAATTTGAGGTTGAATTGAGGCCCTGATTAAATATTTGGATTAGGGTTTAAATTAATGTTCTGGGTAATTTAAGTGATATTTTGGGCTTTAAAAATTTGGGTTAGGTGGCTAATAAATGGTGTTAGCTCATAATTTAAGTAGATAGTTAATTAAGTGACAAGCTGGGCTTGTGGCCCAAAGATTTGAGGAGCTTTAAGTGGACATAAGGTGGCGTCATAAGGGGGGAGGAGTTTGGGTCAAGTAAGGGCTACCGAGAGCCCAAGTTTTGGGTCAAAAATTCGGCACTTAGGAGCCCTAGGAGTGGACGGCACACTAGCTACAAAATAGGGATTTTAATTCTTTTATTTTCTTGATAAATAGGAAGATAAAGGAAGAGAAAGATAAGGGCTATTTTTGAGGAGATAAGGGATTAAGATAACAAGAAAGATAAAAAGCTATCAGATGATAGCAGAGTTGGCCGAAAATCCAACTCTGGGAGGGGGAGTGTATTGCCGAAATCTATATAAGCCAAGTGATCATCCTTTCTTTCAATTTTTCTCTCTTCTTCCTCACCTAGCCGAATTTCTCTTCTTCTTTTCTCTCAAAACCTTTTCTTTGCCGCAACTCTCCAAACACAGTTTACTTTCCCCTCTTCTCTTCTCAAAGTCGAATCTACAAGTGAGATCTCTGTTTCCCGAAGGTGCACCGTAAGCCGTATACTCCTCTTTAATCCGGTGAGTTTCGGGATTTCTCCTTTTTCTGTGATTCCTTTATTTTTATCAAGATCCTAATCCAAATCATTATTTCCAAGGCCCTGTCGATTATACTCTTTATCCCTAGAAGCCGAATATGTTCCATTAAAGCCGATTTGGTGGAAAAGCCGAAGGTAGGGAGGTGACGTTTCTTAGGGATTTTCGGGATTCGACAAATAAGGCTCTACGTTAAGGATAATAGATTTTCGCAATAACAAGTGTGTAATACTTCCCCACCATCTAGATCTAATCATAAAATGCATGATCATAAGATTTATATATGTTTTGATAATTGCCAACATCTCGATTTATTGATGAAAGCCCAAGGAGGGTAAAAGTGGATCCCAGGTTAGTAAATAATCTGTTTAAATGTTATAAGTAAAATGCTTGTATGTGATTGCATGGGTTGGGTTGATGAAAGGAGGAAGTTATACGTTATATGTGTAGCAGTTTTTACCGTGATCTGATGTAGCGGCTAATGCCGTGAACTGTTATACGGGCTTCGGCCATTAAATATTATACGGGCTTCGGCCATTATATGTTATAAGGGCTTCGGCCATCATACGTGGATGAGCAGCAAGACTGCCATCATGGTGTGTAGCGGTGTAGGGCGATTGTAGAAATCCCCAATGGTGTGAACGGTTGGTACAGGGGCGTGTAGCGGATGGAAACCTAGGCAAACGGGTTGGGCCTTGCATATTATTTGTTATTAATGTTTGTTATGAGTATTAAATTGTTTATTTTACTTAATGGGCTTAAGGCCCAAAAATCTAGTGGTGCATGAGGGTTGCACACTGAGTCTCGCGACTCACCCTTTTAATTAACATTTCAGGTGATACCTAGTGCTTCGGACCGGGCTGGAGAGGAACGCAAGGTGGCCATGCAGCAGAATATGTGGATTTAGCAAAAAGACTCAAGTTATTATTTTATATTTTTAATTAATGGATTTTAAAATCTCGTTGTAATAAGGCCATGGGCCACTAGTTTATATTTTGTTTTATTATGGGCTTTTATTACTTTTAGTTATTTAAAATTTTATTTTATTTAAACTAAGGCATGTAATTAAGTTTGGGTTTTATTTTACAAAGGCATATTCTATATAAAATATATTTGGGCTTTTCTGAAAATATGACATGTTTTCCAAAATTTTTCTTAGTGACATACCAGATCCGGTTGTAGTGTTTGGGCCGGGTTTGGTGTGTTACAGGACTGGTAATCTGCTATATGATATGTGGCTCGAGAGTGTACCTAAAAGATACTACTGGATATGAATTGACAAACTATGGAATTGTACACATCAAGTGTACTACTTATGTATCCATCGATGTTTTCAATAATTCAACGGGTAAAATACTGATACGAATAGAAAAGGGATTTTTACATGTATCTATCTGAAAAATATGAAATGATGTTACATGAAATGAAATATGGAAGTAGGTTTGATGAATACGTTCATTTTTTTAGAATAGATTTGTGCACCTTGAATGTACTACCCGAGTGATTATCAATACTGTAATTGATTTTTTTTATAAAAACCTGATATGAAATACACCAGAACTCGAGATAAATTAATATGAAATATATCTGAAATACATGGAGATAATTTGTATATATGTTATGTGAATATATGTTGTGGAAAAATATGTGTATGAGAATCTGAATATTGTTGGATATATATATATGTATTTCTAAATGTCTATACGAAATATGTGATTAACATGGGTAATGAGAATATGTGTAAGGGCTTATGACCAAATGGTTTAGTTGCACCTTGTATGTTAACTTGAATAGGAGCGGTTGGTAAGTTAATTACCAAGTTATACGGACTTACTAAGCATTATATGCTTATCTGTTTTATTTTCCCATTTTCTACAGTAAATCGGAAGCTCGTTGGATTGGAAGCTTGGCGGAGATCACTCACACTATCCAACAATTCATTTCAGCATATAAGGTAAAATAATTATTGTTATAATGGCATGTATAGGCTAATTTAACTAAATCTTGTAAATTGTGGTTTGAAACCTATCCATTGGAATGGCTAGTGATGATTGGTTTGGCATATTTATGAAATTATGATATGGTGATTATGTATGTGTTAGCATAGTCTGACTTTGAAATTTTACCAAAAATTATGGAAATCGAATTAGAAGTTGAATAAAATATTAAATTAAATTTTATTGATTCTAGTTTTTTATAGAAGAAATGGTGTAAGCAATGGAGTTATAAATTATGAGATATAATAAATTTTGTGAGACAAGGTCAGAATGATTTCGGGTTCCCCTGTTCTGACTTTGGAAAATCATCGAAAAATATAAAAAATAATTAGGGGATAAACTTTATATTCTTAATTTTTTATTGAGTTTATTTTCAATAGAAGCAAACGGAAGCATCGTCCAAACCCCGTACTAAGAGATAATTAATTTTTAGTAAAGAAAGGTCTAAGCTGTTAAATAATAGAACAAGGGTAAATTTGAAGATTTTACTGTATTTATTGGCTAAACCATAAATTCTAAAAATTTTATGGTAGAAATATATTTGAGTCTAGTTTCGGAAAAATCAAGCGGATCTTAATTTAGAATTCTTTAGCTCAAGATATAAATAATTTACTGACTATGACTCAAGTGGACAGTTTTGCTATGAACAGTAATTTACAAGAATTATCTGAAAATGTTCTGTAATTACCGATAATGCTCGGTAACTTTGTTTCGGTGACAAATACGGGTTGGTGTGTTACATTTATTGGTATCAGAGCTACGGTTTAGTCAGTTCTTGGACTAAACGTAGCATATGTTAAATCTAGAAATATATGCCATTATATAACCTGTGATAGTGTGATATCTTTCGACTCTGATCAGAATTGTTTCACAAATAGACAGAGATGCTTTCCAACCGAGCTAATTCTGATAAATCTGAAAGTGATATTCATGTATCCGAGTAAAATGTTACTTATGATGAAATAGAATTCGAAAAGGTACAGATAAATGTTTTATAGTATATGAGAATGATAAATGTTATGTTATATGAGTATATACATGAATGTTAAATTATGAGGCTTTACGATCTCCACCCCCTTATTAGTACATTATATGCAATGAAATTTATAAGATTTATATTAATTTAGTTCAAAAATGTAGAACTGAAGAGTTCAGTGGCTAAATGATAAATAAAGCAGTTAAAACTGAGAATGGGTTAGTAAATAAAGATGGGTTTTGAAGAGAGATATCAGATTTTTCTGAAAACTATTTGGGATACACAGTGCCATTGTTAAAGAAAGAAGTTGTTATGAGAAATTGACTTATTCAGATATGGTATCTACAAAACGGGTTAACTGAAAATTTCTTTCGAATTAACTTCTTGAGTGAACTGAATGATGCGAGATTATTGATGACTATACTAGTAGTGGAATAGTGATGAAATTGCAAAAATATTTGAATACAGCTGTTATAATCGATTATATTATAGCTATATCTTCTGGGTATTTTATATGAGTATTTTATATGTACTGTTATTCTCAGAGGTATATATATAACTGTTTATGTTCAGATGCTATAATCATTATATGGAAAGGTTGGCTAAACATGATAATAGACGGAAATTATTGTAAGTCTGGTTGATTCATGAAAGATATTGCTCTATCTTTCTATGGTTTTCTGATTCAGCATGTTTGATAGAAGATTTGATGATGAAATTCGTATGATACTATTTTCTACTTCTGTTGGTTGAAGTTCTGAACGGCAAATGTACAAGTTACACTGTCTTTATTATGACTATTTATAGTGTGAATATGCAATATTACTTTTTTGGACTTCCTCTAAGATGTCATCAATCTTTTTATTATTCAGTACAGATTATCTTCTCAGAAATTCAGTATAGTTTCGCAACTTGGATTTTATTATCTCAGTTTTCTTGTCATTATTATGGGCTATCTGTAAGGAATATTCATTGATTGAAAGTAATTACATGTATTACTGCTATAAATCCTGATTTGGTCATGGAAGTCAAGTGATATGGATTTCAGATTATAGAAATTTTATTATGACACTGGTTGCTATTGGGATTACTCTTGGTTTTCCTCTTCTATTTGGGAAATATTATTAAAGTTGAGGTATTGTTCTATCTATATTGTTGAAGCGTTAGATTTCTTATAGCACCATGGTTTTAAATCTATCTAATGATTGTGACTTCGGAATAATTCAAAGCCTTGATATTAATTATCGAAATAACTCCATCAATGACATGGTTATTATAGAAAGATGGGAGATTGGAATGGATCGATAAATGGTAGCAAAGTTTTTATCAGTTGGAAGCTCTATTGACCGAAGCATTAGTTCTAGTTCAGTGATAAACCATAATGTATACATATTTTAACCCCATGCTTGGCTTATTTTTGGATGAATTTTCATTAATTTGATGAATTCAATGCTCCTAATCCGTTAATTTCATGTTTTACACTTAGGAGAGCTTAGGGAACCAAAAAGAACGAGAAACGGGCCAAAAAGGGACAAAATTGGCCTACCTCAAAAATCAACACGGCCTAGACCAACATACACGGGCAGATCACATGGCCGTGTGTGACGAGCAGAATCGAGCACGGTCGAAGGAATCCACCACTGGCGTGTCACACGGACGTGTCCCTGCCAAAACCAGGTTTGATTCTATTCGGAATAGGCTACTTGTGGACCAAGAAAGGCGTTCCAAAGCCTATATAAACACCCTAGAGGGCAACCTAAAGGACGACGCCGAGTAGAAGGCAGAAAATACTCGAAGACAGTCGTCGGGAGTAGCTTAGGAGAAGGATCTTCATCAAGACTGAAGATTTCCCGTCAAGTTCTTTAGAAGTTTTTGGGTTTTCTTATGTTTTGTTGTTTTCCTAATTTTAAGATGTTTCCCTCTATCAGTATGAACTAAATCCTTTAAATACCTGAGGGGATGAAACCTAAGACAGATATTATTATTATTTGATTTATAAGATAAATACTTGTTCTTGTTCTTAATTGTGAGTTCTCATTCTTATTTTGATAATTCAGGTTATTGATTCAAGTCGAATGTGCTTATTCAGTGGAGCAAAAGTCCTTGTTTAAGAGTAGATCAACACAATAAGCGGGGTTGATTGCAACTCTAGAAATAGGGTGACGAAAATTTGCCGAATTAGAGTCAAATCTAATAAGGGAATCCATAGATCGAGTTAATGCGACAATATGGGTTTTAATTAGAAAGAAATTTCAATTAATCAATCTAGAGTTAGTTGTTTTTAGTCTTGAAAGAGATATTAACATAAATCAGGGATTTCTACGGATCAAGTCAAGTGAATAAATCATATGAATCAAAAGTAATAAGAGAAGTCTAGGTGGATTCTTCCTGAGATATTGCCTATCTCATAAAGTTGTCTAAAAAGTATTTTCCTAATTCATTCTTTGTCGTGCTTTTAATTAGCTTAGTTTAAAAAGAAATCACTCCAATTCTTAGGCTAGATAATAAAAAGATAGTAATTACTAGTACTCTTGGTCCTTATGGATACGATATTACCGGTCTTACCATAACTATACTATAAACGATAGGTGCGCTTGCCTATATTGTGATTATAGTTAGTTTTAGATCACATCAAGTTTTTGGCGCCATTGTCAGGGACTAAGATATTAGGAAAGCTAAATTTTTATTACTTTAGCCATTCTTATTGTTATTTGCAATTTATTTTTGTTTTTAGTTTACTAACTTTTCCTTTTCTTTGCTTCTGGCAAGAACTTTTAGTTTATGACTAGAAGGAACCCGTCAGGACCATTACTTTTTGACTGTGAGATTGAAAGTACAGATCGCAAAAACCAAAGAGAAATAAGGCAAAGTCTACAATATATAGAAGAATAGCAAGAGGACGAAATCATTAATACCAAAGAGATGGCTAATAATAATCCACTACCTCCTGTAGTTGCCGTAAATCTGGTGAATCAGAATCCTGCTCCTCGTACTATATATGATAAATATAATTTAGCAAGAACTGAATCAAGTATTGTTAGACCTGTTGTTGCTGTAAATAATTTTGAACTGAAACCTAACACTATTCAGATGAATAAGAAATTTGTAACATTCTGAATTTTTGGGCCTATGCGTTTAATGGGTGAATATGTGTAATGAGTTAATTTGAGTATTAGGGGTCCAAATTGGGCTCAGGATTGGGCTGAAGCCTTGGTTAAATTTTCTGTTTGGGTACTATAAGGTTTAAAAGATGGTATTGGTGTTCTAAGTTGCAAAGTGGGCTTGTGGCCCAGCAGTAGGTGGTACGGCAGAGGAGTCATAAAGTGGCGCCATTAGCAAAAGTAGAGGCCCAAGTAGAGGCCCAAGTGGTTGGCCGCAAGAGGCCCATGTCTTTGGGCCATTTTCGGCACTTGGAAGGGAGCAAGGAGGTGGACGGCAATGAGGCTTAATTTTAGGGGGATTAAGTGGCTGGATAATATGGATATTATTCTGATAATAGTAGGGAGAGGTGGTGTTATCTAGACCTCTTCTAAAGGTGTGAATAGATTAAGATAGAGGAGAAAAGATAGGAGCTATCTGCTGAGTCCAGAGTTGGCCGAAATTCCATCTCCTGGAGGGGGGAGAAATCGGTTTCTATTTGCCATAGGGGTGTCAAATTTTCCCCTATTATTTGCTTAATTTTTAGTTATCAGGAAGGGCACTTTCGGTTTTTGATAGGTAAGTGCTGAAATTCTATATAAATAGGGGGTATCTCTTCAATTCCGGCATTTGAACCCTATTCTTTTCTTCATTCTCTGTGCCGAAACTCTCAGTCATTCTCTGCAATTTCTTTACTTTTGATTTCTTCAAAAGCTGAAACCTCTCACTTCACTCTCTTTTCCATTCTTTTCCTCTTGTGCCGATTTCTCCATAAAGCCGAAATCTCCATAGTTTTCCTATGTTCATCTTTTCATCTGATCCCTCTTAAAAACCGAAAACTCTTAGCTCTCATTTGTGAGTTGGTTCTATCTTTTCCGACGTTTAAATCTTCTTCTTTGGCATTGCTGAATCTCCTCTCAAGTGCTAGCCGAATTTCCTGTGTTGAGGTAAGTGTCGACTTCTGTTAGTTTCTCATGTTTTCTTTCGGTTTTTGGGCACCAAAGCCGAATGGCTAGTTGGTTGCTAAGGCCATCATTAGATTGATGTTTCTCACTAATCTTGTATTCCTCTTGAGGGCGTTATTCCGGGATTTGAAGGAGACCTGATCGTCTAGATCTAAAAGTCAAAAATCGTTAGTCTCTAAGTATCATACCTCTCTTCGGGATTTTAAGGTAAGGTGGTTTTCCCTAAATTTTCGTTAGACTCGTTTATCGTATGTGAGATCTTAACCCTATGATGTGGATTAACGACCATATGTTGTGATAGTAGTTCTGACAAGGACTTGTGATGGAATTAAATATGGATCAGGCAAAGGAGAGGATTGGGTCCGTAAAACCAATCCCTAAGTTTAAGAAGCGCGCTGTGTCTGCCGTTCGAGATTGGCCACCGGGTTGTGGGCCGGCTTCTGAACAACACCTTAGGGAGATAGCGGTTGTGTCGGCTACGGATAGCGTCGACGTAGAAAGTCTTGTTCTAACGATAATCAGGTGTGTAGATCTCTAACACACTAGTTAATTGTAATTTATATGTGTTATAGGCTAAAAAGCCGGAAAGTGGCTGTGTGGATAGTCGAATAAAACCCTAAAAGGGTTAGGCAAAGGATGCCAGGTACGTAATCATAGAAATCTCTATGTGTATCGAAATATATGAAAGCCTGTTTCTTTTTAAAGATGGTATGATGTTTTCGATTTTTCATGTGTGTATGCATTGGGTGGGATTATGATAATGAAGGGGAAGTGCATGATAGGTCACTTGGTGATCGGTGGTTAAACCACAAATTCAAATGTTAGGTCACATAGTGATCGGTGGCTATGCCATGTTTAATGATTCCTGAATAATAGGAATAGGCAGTACGGCTATCGTTATGGTATGTAGCAGATGGAGGGTTGATTGTAGAAATCCCCAAGGTGTGATGGTTGGTACGGGTTGGTGTGTAGAGGATAGAATTCTAGGATGGGTTGGGCTATTCATCATTTATTATTTATCATGTAATTATGATTGTTGCCTTTATGTGTGGGCCAGGGCTCATAATGTGTTTGTGGGCCTCAGGTCGTTGTGTTCGGGAATTATACACTGAGTCTTGGTGACTCACTCTTTCATTTTTCCTACTCTTTCAGATGAGCAGTAGATCGTGGATAGGGGAGCCGAGACGGACTCGAGGGGCCATCAAGTTTTTTTTTTATTTCTACAGATTATTTTCGGTTTTTCTTCGAGTTTTTAATTTTGGGAATATTTATGTAATAAGGCCCCATAGTTTATATTCACCTAAGTAGTTTTTAGTATTTGCAACTTATGAAATTATGTTAAAGGTTTAATCATACGAAATAATAATAATACAAGGTTTTTTTTTATATCACTTATTTAATCAAATATTGTCTAATTAACTTATGATTTCCAAAACCAACAAAACAAAAGTGTTCAATGTACAACCCGTGCCATACCAGATCTGGTCAAAACGTATGGGCCGGGTTTGGGGTGTTACAAAATTTGTTCATTTTGATGGTTTGCAGGGTGAGGATCCAAACAATCACTTGGCAAATTTTCTAGAGTTTTGCGATACTCTCAAAATTAATGGTGTTTCTGATGATGCCATTCGCCTTTGGTTGTTTCCCTTTTTGTTGAGGAACAAAGCTAAACAGTGGTTGAACTCGTTACCACGAGAATCAATCACTACATGGGAACAAATGACCGAAAAATTTTTATTTAAATATTTTCTACCGGCTAAAATGGCTAAGTTGAGGAATGATATCTCTTCTTTTGTGCAGATGGATTTAGAGGCACTTTACGATGCATGGGAGAGATACAATGATTTACTAAGAAGCTGCCCTCACCATGGGTTACCTTTGTGGCTACAGGTTCAAACCTTTTACAATGGTGTGAAACCCTCAACTAGGCAGTTGATTGATACAGTCACCGGTGGTACACTAAATAATGAAACACCTGAGGCTGCTTACGAATTCATTTAAGAGATGTCACAAAATAACTATCAATGGCAAGTTATGAGAACAAAGCCAACAAAAGCCGCCAGTGTTTTCAACCTCGACATAGTAACCATGCTATCAAACCAGGTAGAGATGTTAAATAAAAAGATTGATGGTTTGTGTGGTTCTTCGTAAGTACATCGATTATGCAGTGCGATACGAATGGAGGAGGAATGAGTAATATAGAATATCCATCTTACAACCCTGGCATAGAAAGCGAACAGATGAACTATATGGGTAACAATTCTAGACCTCAGAATAATCCATATAGTAACACTTACAATCCAGGTTGGAGGAACCTTCCCAACTTCTCATGGGGTGGTCAAGGAAATTAGAGACAACAACCCCCTCCAGGCTTTCAACAGCAACCCTACCCACAAGAGAAGAAGCCGAACCTTGAGGAGATGCTAACAAAATCCATCGCGGTGTCAGAAACTCGTTTCCAAAACACCGAAACAACACTTAAAAATTAGTAAGCATCAATCCAAGGGCTCGAGAACCAATTAGGACAGCTTGCTAAGCTGATCTCTGAAGGACCACAAGGAAGCTTGCCAAGTAACACTGAAACTAACCTAAATGAGAAACTTTATGCTATAACTACTCATGAAAGTGAAGGGTTACAAGCACCAAAACCGAGGCAAGAAACTGTGGCAGATAAAGGTAAGGTTGAGGCAAGCCATAATAAACCAAAACTAGTAAGTACAGAGTACCAACCTCGTGTGCCATATCCAAATGCGATGAAGAAAGACCGCATAGATGAACAATTCGGTAAATTTCTTAAGCTTTTAAAAAAATTACATATTAACTTACCATTTATTGAAGCTCTTTCGCAGATGCCCAATTCAACAAAATTTTTAAAACAGCTTTTGACAAACAAACAGAAGTTAGACGATGCGTCGTATGTGGAGCTAAATGCAGTGTGCTCAGCAATTGTAACACCCCAAACCCGGCCCATGCGGTATGACCAGATCTGACATGTTACATGAGGAAAACGTATAAATAACTAGTGATTCTTACTAAAGTAGGCGTTATTTGGTTACAGTTAAGAAAACAAGTTTGGTTTATAAATATTCAATAAAGTACTACTAATTTTGAAAAGTCAATTGATGAATCGAAAATTTAAAATAGAGATCTTATAAAACCGTGACTTTTGAAAATATAGTTGATAATTTGAAAGAGAATTTTCGAGTTAAATTATTTGTAAAAGTTTGTTATGAAATCCATTTGTTAATCTATTTTGGAAAACCTTTATTTATGATTTTAGAAAATCCCCATTTAAAATAATTCAAGAAAATAATAAATACGTCCAAACATAGAGCAAATTAAAGTTTATCCCAGATGCCTTGTTACAACTTTAAACCCAAAATAGTAAAAGTAATAAAGCGAAAATGAAATTTACTAAAGTCCGAAAACACCAAATTTGAAGTATGGCCTCCACCGAGTCATCCATGGCCCAAGTACACATCACTGAGCATTACCTGCAAGGATTAAGAAGGAGGGGTGAGTTACTAGAACTCAGTGTATAATCCCCTTGCCGTCATCCACTGGGCCTGAACTCGTAAAGCAATATCTTGGGCCTGAGCCCATGTAGCATAATCTTGGGCCGAAACCCATTTACATAACAATATTTAAATGAAATAAATGTATGCAACCCAACCCATCCATCCATCACACCCCCGACCAGCCAATCACACCTGTGGGCATCAAGTCAACCCACCCCACCGCTCACACCAATTTGCAGTCGAGCTGCTATAATATATTATTATTGTGGCCATGCCACCAAAATCATAAGTAAGCATTATAATGAACATTTTGTGGCAATGCCACCAGGCTACACTGCTCTCTATACATTTTTCCCACCCCATGCAAAATGTGGAAATGCAACATACATAATAAAATATCCACATATATAATAAACATTAATCTAATGAAATATTTTGGATATTCAGCCCATTAAAGTAATACTAGTTTGGCCTACTGAGGCATTCTAGCAAATCGGCCCATTAGGGGCATTTTCGTAATTTGGCACATAGGGGCATTTTCGTAATACAGTCCATAAGGGCATTTTGGTAAATCAACACTTTTAAAGGAATTTAAGCAATTCGGCCCGTTAACGCATTTTGATAAAAAAGGCCCATTAAGGGTATTTTTGTAATTCAGCCCATGAGGGCATTTTCGTAATTTTACAACTTAACTCCGATTTTGACAAATCTTAGTATTAACGATGTTTAAGCAAATCACTCGATTCATATCATTTTACCGTTATTAAGTTCTCAAGCAACATCGAACGATTTTTCTAACATGATGATAAATCATAGATTTCTAGGATTTCGGTGTCATATTACACACCTGATTACGGTAAGGACTAAACCTTCTTGATCTTCGGCACCTAAAACACCATTACACTAGATTAATCAACAAACGAGGTTTTTCTTAATCAAAATATCTAAATCTAATGATCTAATAAAATACTTATCGTGAACGACCACGATTTATCTATTCTCACCGGATGATGGTCTACAACTCAGTGGAAAATCCCGAACTACCGATACTGCCCTTCGTTTGAACTTAGGAGTAGGAATTGCAAATCCACCCCTTTTGTGTTCTCCAATCGCTTTTCCTTTCAAATAGCTACCACTTGCCTCCACTGAAAAAGTCTCGGTTAGAAAAATACTATGATGAGTGAACGTATTTATCTAAGGAGAGGTTTCGGCTTACCACTATTTCCGAAAGATTAACAAGTAGAGAATATCGAGTGATTTCGTCCCTAAAAATAATCGATTAGTCAAAACTTCGATCCGATTTGCAATGTAGCCAAGTAGAGATATAACGAAAAATCTAAGAAGAAACTCCTTACCTTAACGATGATGAATCCGATTTCCACCGATTGACTTATGGCTATGGATGAGACAAGGATATGAGATTTGGCTTTCCACTATAATACTACAACAAGAAGATGATCAAGATATGAGGGATTAGGAGGGAATGGTATTTTGGTTTAGAACAAAATGAAACATCCGAATGTTAATAGACATACATTCGGCTAGGGAAAAAGAAAATAAAAAGAGTAGAATGGAATCACTTATCGATTCAGCTAATGGAGAGAAAATGACAAGAAATGTTCAGCCTTCAAATATTATTGAAAAATGAAAAAGAGAGAAAATTAAAAGAATTGGTGAGAAAAGAGAAAAAAAAAGAGATGGAGAAGAAGTGTTAGGGAGTTCGGCTATCACCAAGGAGAAGATGATCAAAATGAGGTGAGCATTTCGGCAACAAAGGAAGAATGAATAGGGTGGATTGAGGGTTACGATACAACAAGGAAACAAGATGAACAATGGCTAGAGTGTTTCGGCCAAAACAAGAGAAAATGAGGTGAACAAATGGCTTTAGAATTCCGACAAGCAAAGGGAAAGAATTGGAAAAAGAGAACACCAAAATGCTAAAAGAGAACAAGCCTTATAAGCACCAAAATTTGCTAAATGACTATTGCAAAATTCGGCTACCAAGACCCCCTTCCAAAACCGTGTTTCACTTTTACCAAAAAGATGATTGTTGTCCAAAATTCTATCCTAAGCACCTTCCAAATATTCGGCCAACATATCCCCCTTCTTACTCCTTTCCTTTACTTCTTTCCTTACACTCCTCCTTACCTTATTTTCTTAGCCATCTTTCCATCAATAAAAAGTCTCCCATACCATATTTAGAACCATGACCGACACTTGGAAAGAAAGCACAAAATAAATCCAAAAAATTTGCAATAGATGGGATTCGAACCCTTTCCCTCCATGCTCTCCACTTGACGCCACACCACTCCACCATGTGCTTCACTTATGCTAGCAAAATACACTCTTATTTCCTTAAGCAATGATGCCACTTACCTTCTCTCCTTAAAGTGCTTAAACAAAAAAATTTTGCTAAGGCCTAACTCAACCCCGAGCCTTTTTAGGACCCCTAAACATAAACAATTAACATTTTTAACTAGCCTGTCGCATGATATACTTCAAAACATAAAATTCTGAATTTCAGGATGTTACAATTCTACCCCCTTAAAGAAATTTCGGCTTCGAAATTTACCTGATTAGAAGAGATGAGGATATTGTTGTCGGATCATGTCCTCTGGCTCCCATGTAGCTTCCTCTGTCCTATGATTACGCCATAAAACTTTGACTAACGGAACTGACTTCCTTCTTAGCACTTTAATATCCCGATCTAAAATCTGCACTGGCTCTTCTTCAAAAGACAAGTCAGGTCTTATCTCAACTTCTTCCACTGGCACAACATGAGACGGATCCGAATGATAACGCCTTAACATCGAGACATGAAATACACTGTGTATCTGACTTAACTCCGGAGGTAACTCAAGCTGATAAGCCACTGGCCCAACACGCTTCAATACATGGATTGATAGCTGTTGTTGTATGCAAACTCTGCCAATGGTAGGAAACCTTCCCAACTACCCCTGAAATCGATCACACAGCCTCTTAACATATCTTCTAGAATCTGAATTACTCTCTCCGACTGAACATCTGTCTGCGGATGAAACGCCATGCTGAAATTTAGTCTTGTACCCAAAGCTTCATGTAAAGCCTTCCAAAACCGTGATGTAAACCTAGGATCCCTGTCCGATATAATCGACACTGGTACCCCATGCAACCTCACAACTTCTGCTATATACAACTTGGCCAACTTCTGCAACGTATAATCCGTACGAACAAGTAGGAAATGAGCAGTCTTCGTTAATCGATCCACTATCACCCATACGGAATCTTTCTTAGTAGGCGTTAAGGGTAACCCACTAACATAGTCCATCGTTATCCTTTCCCATTTCCATAGTGGGATTTTCACCGGTTGTAGCGACCCTGGAGGCAGTTGATGTTTCGCCTTCACCTGCTGACATGTCAAGCACTTACTCACGAAATCAGTAACCTCTCGTTTCAACCCTGGCCACCAATACTGCTCACGGAGGTCTCGGTACATCTTATTCCCCTGGGGTGCATAGCATATGGGCTACTATGCCCCTCACGCGGAATCATTTGTCTCAATTCCGAATCCCTGGGCATACAAATTCTTCCACGGAAACACCATACTCCATCACTATTCAATCCAGAATCCCCTATCTCACCACCTTCCACTTGCTGAAGTCGAGAACCCAACACTTCATCTAACAACTGCTTTTCCTTCATCTAATTTACCCATGTAGGCTTCACCTGAAGTTCGGCTAAAAGGCTACCATCTTCATAAAGGCTGAGATGAGCGAACATCGCTCTAAAATCCAATATCATCTTACGACTCAACGCATCAGCCAACTATGTTAGCTTTACCTAGGTGATACTCGATTGAGAAGTCATAATCTTTCAACAGTTCTATCCACCTTCGCCGACTTAAGTTCAACTCATTCTGGGTAAGGAGGTACTTCAGACTCTTATGATTCGTATAGATAATCGACTTCTCCCTGTGCAGATAGTGTCTCCAAATCTTCAGAGTAAACACCACTGCAGCTAACTCCAAATCATGAGTGGGATAATTTATCTCATGTGGCCTTAATTGACGAGATGCATAAACCACCACTTTTCCCCCTTGCATCAACACACATCCCAAGCTAGTGTGTGACGCATCACAATAAATAATAAACTCCTTACCAGCCTCAGGCTGAATCAATACTGGCACTTCTGTCAGAATTTTCTTCAATTTCTCAAAGCTCTTTTGCTGCTTATCTGACCACACAAACTTTACTCCCTTACGCAACAACTTAGTTAGGGGTGTAGCAATCAACAAAAACCCTTCAACAAAATGCCTGTAATACCCAGCCAAACCTAGAAAACTTTGAATTTCAACCACTGACTTCGGTGGCTTCCAGTCCAACACAGCCTCAACCTTCCGGGGATTAACTCTAATTCCCCCGGCAGACACAACATGCCCCAAAAAGGTCACTTCCCTCAGCCAAAATTCACACTTACTGAATTTGGCATACAACTACTTCTCTCTTAATATCTGCAATACAACCCGTAGATGCGAATCATGCTCCTCTTTAGTCTTTGAGTACACCAAGATGTCATCTATGAACACAACTACAAACCGGTCTAGATAGGGTTTGAAGACTCGGTTCATCATGTCTATAAATGCAGTTGGTACATTTGTCAACTCGAATGACATCACTAAGAACTCGTAATGCCCATAACGAGTTCGGAATGCAGTCTTATGAATATCCGCCTCCTTGACTTTTAACTAATGATAACCCAATCTCAAATCTATCTTCAAGAAAACCAAAGCTCTTCGCAGCTGATCGAACAGATCATCGATTCTCGATAACGGATACTTGTTCTTGATCATCAACTTATTCAATCGTCTATAATCGATGCACATACGCATCGACCCATCCTTTTTCTTAACGAACAAAACTGGCACTCCCCGCGGTGATACACTTGGTCTAATATATCTGCGATCCAACAACTCCGGAATTTGAGCTTTAATCTCCACTAGCTCCTTTGGCGCCATTCTATAAGGAGCAATAGACACCGGAGCCGTTCCTGGCAACAGCTCAATGCCAAGTTCCACTTCCCAATCCGGAGGCAATCCTGGAAGCTCCTCGGGAAAGACGTCTGAAAACTCTTTCACCATTCTAACACTCTCAACCGATAACTCTTTGGCATCCAAAGCACTGATAAAGGCTAAGAACGCTCCACACCCTTTTCGTACCAATTTTTCTGCTTTTAAAGCAGATACCACATTAGATAAATAGTTCCTTCTTTCACCTATCATCATCACTTCCTTATCCTCTGAAGTTCTTAGTACCTTCTGCTTTGCAGCACAGTCCAAGTTCGCACGATGCTTAATCAGCCAGTCCATGCCCAAAATAAGATCGAACTCGCCGAATGGCAGTTCCATCAAATCCGCCTGAAATACTTCCCCTTGAACTTCTAAGGGCACATCTCTAAACAACTTATTTACTACCATCGACTGTCCTAAAGGACTAATTACAGTTGTTTCTCTAGTTGTAATCTTAGATCTAATATTAAAAGTTTCAGACACAGCACAAGCAACATACGAATGGGTGGATCCAATGTCTATCAAAGCGGTAAAAGGTACATCAGATATGAAGAACGTACCGGTTATGACATATGGTGCATCACCATCCTCTCAACGTCTGACCGCATAGACCAAACCTGGCTGTCTCGCCTCCGTGTTACCCCTATTACCGGTACCTCTACCTGGTACACCCTGACCTCATCCTACGCCATTACCACCTCGACCTGGCCCACGGCCTCTCGGCGGCTGCTAAGCGCCTCCAGCTGGCTGTGCAAATCTATTATGAACCATCTGATTCTGAGCAGGCTCTCGAGGGCAATCCTTAAACATTTGGTCCTTGGAACCACATCTGAAACAACCACCAGTTCTCTTCCAACATTCACTCGAGTGAAGTTTCCCACAATCCGCACAAGGCTGTAACTGATTAATAGTAGTTTGAAATCTTACTCAAGCCGGCTCCTCATTCCTATGCCTTTTCTAAAACCCTCTAGCAGTACCTGAGTACCTAGAGTCTCTCTTGTTCCTACCCTTATCATTGTCTCGATTTTGCCACTCCAAATGTTTAACCTCCTCAACTATCTTAGCTTTTTCCACAAGTGTGGCAAAATTCCTCTCCTTCTGTGGGGCTATCAGTACCCGCAACTCATCACGCAACCCGTCCTCAAAACGCACACAGCGTTCATAATCAATCGGCACTATTCCCCGAGCATACCGGCTAAGACGTAAAAATTCCGCTTCGTATGCCGCCACAGATTTACCTCATTGGACCAGATTCAGGAATTCCTTCCTTCGGGTATCCACATAGCTAACCCCGGCATACTTTCCTTGGAATGCTGTCTTAAAGAATTCCCAGGTAATACGATCAGCCTGAGTGCCTTCCCGAACGGTGAGCTACCACTGATACGCCTCGTCTCTCAGTAATGACACAACCCCCTTCAGTTTCTGCTCGGCTACACTTGGGGCTACACCCGAAATACCCCTAAAGACTTTGGCCCCATTCGATCTACGTTGCTTAGATACCGACCCACGAGCTGCTGACCCAGTTCTCACTCCAGCGGCTCTTTGCAAAACTCACAACATAGCTTGAGACAGAGCATAGTCCTCTCTCATTCGATCGTGTGACCCAGCTTCAGCCACTGGTGACACAGGGGCGTCCATTTTTGGTATATGTCCCGATGCCTCAGATACAACTCTAGCACCTCGGCCTCTACCACAGCCATGTCCTCTAGCGCTCATGTTTGCTAAATCGATTTAATCTGATTACAAGTCTTATGAATCAGTATACTATTCAATGTTTTATTAAACAATGTTTTATGAAGTATAGGAAGTAAAGTCGTTTTCGCAAAACGTATCCTAAAGTCTCAATCTCTATAGTTTCAACTCCTAAAGCTAACAGTTCCAGTGTACTACTGTCTCGTAAAATTGTCCTACTACAGTTATACCACAATAATCATAAAATGAAAACATAAACTTACTTGACTTGGTGCCGGATACCCGTGGTGCCATACTTCCTTTAGAACACGCATTTATAAATTAAAAGTATATACAGTTTTGGAAAACGCTTTTGAACCCAAACCACAGCTGAGTTTTGCAACCGAGCTTTGATACCATAGAATGTAACACCCCAAACCCGGCCCATGCGGTATGACCAGATCTGACATGTCACATAAGGAAAACGTATAAATAACAAGTGTTTCTTACTAAAGTAGGCGTTATTTGGTTACAGTTAAGAAAACAAGTTTGGTTTATAAATATTCGATAAAGTACTACTAATTTCGAAAAGTCGATTGATGAATTGAAAATTTAAAATAGAGATCTTGTAATATCCTAGATTTAGGGGTTATGCATTTGGTGCATAATTCAAGTGTTAGTGGGCTTAGTGTAGGTTTGGATGTGTTTTAGAGGTTCCTAAAGCTCTAGGATAAAAGGGAATGCCTTGGAAAATATTGGATTTTAAGTATTAATGGGGAGCTAGGCTAAGGAGGCCTTAAGAGAAGTTGTGGGGGATGTATGACACAAAAAGTGCCTTGGTAAAGTGGCTTGAAGGTGCCACTTAGGGTCTTGGTAAGTGACGCCTCAAGCAAGGGGGAAGGGCTCAGGTTCGAATCAGGTTGGTAGCAAGAAGTATGGTTTTATTTTGCTTTTAGCGTCAAGGGAAGGGAGAAGAGGTTGGACGGCATATGGACTTTAAGGGATGAGGATTAGGCTTGTTTTTCTTTTTAAATTTCGGCTAAAAGTAGTAGATAAATGTTGATTTATTTTATTTGTTTTAAATGGGTAGATAAGAGATAATATAAGAGATTAATAAGGGATATGATAAGGGGCATAGTAGTGGCCGAATGAGGGGCTCCTTGGGTTGGTATATTCGGTCATGTGTAGGGGGATAAGTGCCGAAATTGTTTAGTTCTCCTTTAATCTCCATTGCCAAAAATTTTAGTCAAGAGAATTCCTCTCATTTTCTCATTTATTTTGCTAAGGCTGAAACTCCTTCACCCTCACCATTGCCGAATTCTCATAAGTCTCTCCTATTCTTCTTTTCTTCAACTCCATACTAGTTCTATTGATAGCTGAATATTTCATCTCCCTTTTGTGAGCCATAATCGAACCTGGTATTCTCTTTTCCTCTTTTCTTTGCTTGAAACCTTAAAGACACCTTTAGCCGAAATCTTTTTCCCCCATTGTTCTTGATTTCCGAATCTTGCAGTCTCTCATTCCCTCTTCTATTTTGCAAGTCGTTGAGGCCGAATCTTCTAGTGTGGTGCCGTGACTACTTTCTTATAGTCTCTTTTAGCAAACGTTAGTGGTAAGTACCTCTCTTAGCAATCGGTTCTATCTTTTCTCCTTGGGTGTGCCGAAATCAATGGTTGGTCTTGATTTCTAAGGGATGGCCGAATGTTTATTAAGCCATAATCTTGTGTTTTATTTGTAGCTCGCATAAGGGAGCAATAAGGATTCGACTCATCAAGGTAAGTGTTATGTGGTATTCGGCCAAGGGCCGTTCCCATAGGTTTTTGGTTCATAGCTGATTCTAATAGTTGTTTAGCAGGGATTTCGACAACTTCAAAGGCAAGAAGTGGTTTTTGGGATTTGATTAGTAAGGTAAAGAAGTGTGACTTTCGGCCTAAGGCCATATATTTGGTATTTAAGTGTTGGCCGATTCTGACATTGGCTTTTAAGGGCAAATCGACAGAAGTAAGAGAAGCTTTTTCGGGATTTTGATCCATTTCGGTAAGGATGTTTAGATTATGGTAGTTTATTCGATTAAGATCTCGTAAATTATTGTTTAACCAAATGTTCTGATTAAGTGTTGTGGATGGAGGTGAATACCAGTCAGGAAGGACAAGGGATAGTCCCTATTCCTAAGTTTAAGAGGAGAGCAGTCTCTGCAGTGCGGGATTGGCCACCGGGGTGTGGGCCAGCGTCAGAGCAGGAAAGTAGGCAGATAGCCGTAGTGTCACTTAGTGATAACATCGGGATCGAGAGCGTAGTACTTCAAGTTATCAGGTGTGTGATTAACCCACCGTTTTTCGGGTATATGCTTATATTTGTATGTGTTATGTATGTGTTAATAAGTGCAGTGATCATTATGAAATGGATACCCTTAAGGGGTATGCCGATAATCAGGTCAGTATCAAATCTGATGGAAATGTGGTTATTAATGTGTATATGTATGGTATGCTGAATAACATGTACATGCATTATTTATCATGACACTATTGTATGTTGCATGTGCATGGGATGGGAAATGAATATGAAAGAAGGACAGGGTGTACTTTGAGTACGTGGTTTAGTGATGGCTACGAGCCACACGTGGAACGATGAGTGGCTCTGTGCCTCATCGTGGTTGATATAGGCTATGTGCCATATCGTGGTTTGATGAGTAGCTATATGCCTCATCGTGGTTTTGATGTTAGCTACGAGCTACATCGTGGATTGGCGCTGACTGAGGTCGCGTTGTGGATTATTTGCGATTTAGTTCACGTGGACGGCATTAATTGCCAATTGGTGTGTAGAGGTTGGAGGGCGATTTAGTAATCCCCTGGTGTGTGGTGGCTGGGTACGGGGGTGTGTAGAGGATGGACCCTAGGCTAGGGGGTGCACTTTGCATAAACTCATTATCTGACATGTGGATTAATGTGGAAATGGGCCAAGCCCAATATGTGATGTGGATTAATGTGGAAATGGGGCAAGCCCAATATGTGGACTCATGTGGATAAATTGCCTTATTATATGATATGTGATGTGGATATGGGCCAAGCCCAATAAGTGAAATCATGTTAATTATTTGTCTTGAGTATCTGACATGAGGATTAATGTGATAATGGGCCAAGCCCAATATATGGCATTATGTGGATAACTTGCATTATTATATGATATGGTTTGGTTGTGAGCTAAGCCCATGTGGGTGGAATTCAGTGGACTAATTCTGAGTCTGTTGACTCACCCAAATTTTACCAACATCGCAGGTGATACGTGAATTCTGGACCGGGTTGGAGAGGATACGAGGTGGCCATGCAGAAGTTATTTTTATGCATTGCAGAAGATATTTTATTTGCCTTACGCATTTTATATTTTAAGTATTTTTGGATAATTATTTGATGTAATAAGGGCCACTCAAAGTATTTGAAGTTTGTTATTATGTTTTAATTGGATTGACGATTAAATTACTATTTGGAAATAATTTTATTTTTAGCAATTTACATTTTAAAGGTATATATTAAAGTTTTAAATCCAAATAATCTGTAACATCAAAGTTTTACTTAGAATTTTAAATACGAGATGCCAACATCGCAGGTGATACGTGAATTCTGGACCGGGTTGGAGAGGATACGAGGTGGCCATGCAGAAGTTATTTTTATGCCTTGCAGAAGATATTTTATTTGCCTTACGCATTTTATATTTTAAGTATTTTTGAATAATTATTTGATGTAATAAGGGCCACTCAAAGTATTTGAAGTTTGTTATTATGTTTTAATTGGATTGATGATTAAATTACTATTTGGAAATAATTTTATTTTTAGCAATTTACATCTTAAAGGTATATATTAAAGTTTTAAATCCAAATAATCTGTAACATCAAATTTTACTCTGAATTTTAAATACGAGATGTATTACCCACGACAACAAATTTTTATGTTTTTCTTTTAAGTCAAAAATCTTTTCAAACGTTTTCCGCTGTGGCATTCTAAATTCGGCTGTGGTGTATGGGCCGGGTTTGGGGTGTTTCAGATCTTATAAAACCGTGACTTTTGAAAATATCATTGATAATCCGAAAAAGAATTTTTGAGTTAAATTATTTGTAAAAGTTTGTTATGAAATCCATTTGTTAATCTATTTTGGAAAACCTTTATTTATGATTTTAGAAAATCCCCATTTAAAATAATTTAAGAAAATAATAAATACGTCCAAACATAGAGCAAATTAAAGTTTATCCCAGAGGCCTTATTACAACTTTAAACCCAAGATAGTAAAAGTAATAAAGCAGAAAATGAAATTTACTAAAGCCCGAAAACCCCAATTTTGAAGTATGGCCTCCACCGAGTCATCCATGGTCCAAGTCCACATCACTGAGCATTACCTGCAAGGATTAAGGAGGGGTGAGTTACTAGAACTCAGTGTATAATCCCCTTACCGTCATCCACTAGGCTTGAACCCGTAAAGCAATATCTTGGGCCTGAGCCCATGTAGCATAATCTTGGGCCAAAACCCATTTACATAACAATATTTAAATGAAATAAATGTATGCAACCCAACCCATCCATCCATCACACCCCCGACCAGCCAATCACACCTGTGGGGATCAAGTCAACCCACCCCGCCGCTCACACCAATTTGCAGTCGAGCTGCTATAATATATTATTATTGTGGCCATGTCACCAAAATCATAAGTAAGCATTATAATGAACATTTTGTGGCAAGGCCACCAGGCTACACTGCTCTCCATACATTTTTCCCACCCTATGCAAAATGTGGAAATGCAACATACATAATAAAATATCCACATATATAATAAACATTAATCTAATGAAATATTTCAGATATTCAGCCCATTAAAGTAATACTAATTCGGCCCACTGAGGTATTCTAGCAAATTGGCCCATTAGGGGCATTTTCGTAATTTGGCACATAGGGGCATTTTCGTAATTCAGCTCATAAGGGCATTTTGGTAAATCAACACTTTTAAAGGAATTTAAGCAATTCAACCCGTTAAGGCATTTTGATAAAAAAATAGCCCATTAAGGGTATTTACGTAATTCGGCCCATAGGGGCATTTTCGTAATTTTACAACTTAACTCTGATGTTGACAAATCTTAGTATTAATGATGTTTAAGCAAATCACTCGATTCATATCATTTTACCGTTATTAAGTTCTTAAGCAACATCGAATGATTTTTCTAACATGATGATAAATCATAGATTTACAGGATTTCGATGTCAAATTACACACCTGATTACGGTAAGGACTAAACCTTCTTGATCTTCGACACCTAAAACACCATTACACTAGATTAACCAACAAATGAGGTTTTCTTAATCCAAATATCTAAATCTAACAATCTAATAAAATACTTACCCTTAGTATCATGAATGACCACGATTTGTCTATTCCCACCGGATGATGGTCCACAACCCGGTAGAAAATCCCGAATTGTCGATACCGCCCTTCGTTTGAACTTAGGAGTAGGAATTGCAAATCCTCTCCTTTTGTGTTCTCCAATCGCTTTTCCTTTCAAATCGCTACCACTTGCCTCCATTGAAAAAGTCTCGGTTAGAAAAATACTATGACGAGTGAACGTATTTATCTAAGGAGAGGTTTCGGCTTACCACTATTTCTGAAAGATTAACAAGTAGAGAATATCGAGTGATTTTTTCCCTAAAAATAATCGATTAGTCAAAACTTCGATCCGATTTGCAATGTAGTCGAGTAGAGATATAACGAAAAATCCAAGAAGAAACTCCTTACCTTAACGATGATGAATCCAATTTCCACCGATTGACTTATGGCTACGGAAGAGACAAGGATATGAGATTCGGCTTTCCACTATAATGCTATAACAAGAAGATGATCAAGATATGAGGGATTAGGAGAGAATGGTATTTTTGTTTAGAACAAAATGAAACATCCAGATGTTAATAGACATACATTTGGCTAGGGAAAAAGAAAATAAAAAGAGTAGAATGGAATCACTTATCGATTCGGCTAATGGAGAGAAAAGGACAAGGAAGGTTTGGCCTTCAAATATTATTGAAAAATGAAAAAGAGAGAAAATTAAAAGAATTGGTGAGAAAAGAGAAAAAAAAGACATGGAGAAGAAGTGTTAGGGAGTTCGGTTATCACCAAGGAGAAGATGATCAAAATGAGGTGAGTGTTTCGGCAACAAAAGAAGAATAAATAGGATGGATTGAGGGTTTCGGTACAACAAGGAAACAAGATGAACAATGGCTAGAGTGTTTCGGCCAAAACAAGAGAAAATGAGGTGAACAAATGGCTTTAGAATTTCGGCAAGCAAAGGGAAAGAATTGGAAAAAGAGAACACCAAAATGCTAAAAGAGTACAAGCCTTACAAGCACGAAAATTTGCTAAATGACTATTGCAAAATTCGGCTACCAAGACCCCTTCCCAAAACCGTGTTTCACTTTTACCAAAAGGATGATTGTAGACCAAAATTCTATCCCAAGCACCTTCCAAATATTCAGCCAACATATCCCCCTTCTTACTCCTTTCCTTTACTTCTTTCCTTACACTCCTTCTTATCTTATTTTCTTAGCCATCTTTCCATCAATAAAAAGTCTCCCTTACCATATTTAGAGCCATGACCGACACTTGGAAAGAAAGCACAAAATAAATCCAAAAAATTTGCAATAGATGGGATTTGAACCATTTCCCTCCATGCTCTCCACTTGATGCCACACCACTCCACCATGTGCTTCACTTATGCTAGCAAAATACACTCTTATTTCCTTAAGCATTGATGCCACTTACCTTCTCTCCTTAAAGTACTTAAACACAAAATTTTTGCTAAGGTCCAACTCAACCTCTAGCCTTCTTAGGACCCCTAAACATACACAATTAACATTTTTAACTAGTCTGTCGCATGATATACTTCAAAACATAAAATTTTGAATTTCAGGATGTTACAGCAATTCTACAGAATAAACTACCCTGCAAATTAAAAGATCCAGGAAGCTTTACGATTCATTGCTTAATTGGTAGTTTATCTATTAATAATGCTGATCACTGAAATCAGAGCTTTAAAATTTATAAAATGAATGATCAAACCTGGAAACTAACTCTGACAATGATTAAAGGCAAGTGTACCTAAGGAACAGTAGTATAGCTTAGGCAAGACCGGATTGTCGAACCCAAAGGAACTAAAAGTACTAATAATAACTTTCTTTTTATTATTTAGCCTAAGATAAAGTGAAGTTGTGTAATATCCCGAAATAGGGGTTGCGAGTTTGGAAAATAACTCGAGTGTATTAGGCCTCAAGAGTGGTTTTGATGTGTTTTTGGAGTTCCTAAAACTCCCGGATTAAAATGGGACACTTTTGAAAATTTTGAAAATTTAAGGTTTAAAATGGAATTTGGCTGAAGAGGCCTTAATAATAAATTTTGTGAAGTTATGGACATGAAAGTCCAGGTAGCATAGTGGCTTTCGTGTGCCACTTAAGATTCGGCGCCAAGCATGGTCAGGGGTTCGAGTGGCCTGGGGCGCATAAGCATTTTTATTTTTGTAAAATGGCGCTGCCTTAAAGGAGGCCTTAAAAGAAACCGGGGCAAAACCATGTCACAAAACGGCGCCTGGGCGAGGTGGCAAGGAAGTTAGCAGCACGAGGGAGGCCTTCGCAAGGACTCGAGTTCGAGTCCTGAAGGCTGCGTTTTATCTTGTTTTTGCGTCAAGCAAGGGACGCATACAAGTGAAGCTTAAAAGAAATTCTGACGAGATCATCGCATGAAATTCAAAGTGGCCGAGTGGTTAAGACGTTTGCAGCATGAAGGCCACCACGAGGACTCGTGTTCGAGTCCCATTAAGGGCACGGATGTTTTTATTTTTCGGTTCCTAGCGTTAAATGAGGAAGCCAGCGAAGTAAGGCTTAAAAGAAATTACTATGAGATTATTGCATGAAATGCATAAGAGGCCGAGTGGCTGGGGCGTGGATATGTCTTCTCCAGGTCTCGGGTTCGAGACCCTGGAGTGCAGCGTGGCTTGTTCTTTTTTTTATTTCTTGCGGACGTAGAGTGGCTGCATGCAGCATGCGCAGCATGCACGCATGAAACAAAGGGGATTGCTTCTTCTTTTATTTTAATTGTTTTTTAAGCATGGGACTTCCATCTTTTATTTTATTGTTTTTATTATTTTTGCTGTTGATTGTTCAAAGCTGCAAAGAGCATGGGTGTAAACCATTTATTTTTATTTGCTTTGAATAACGGGATAGTATATATATATATATATATATATATATATATAATATTATTATTATTATTATAATATTATGTATGAAAGGTGGAATAAGTGATGGGAAGGTGTTAAGGAATTTTGTTTATTTTCAAATGGCATGGGGAGCAACAGCAGAATGGGTCTTGGCCTTGGGGAAGGAAGCATGTGTGGCTTGGGAAATTCAAACATATGGCCGGCCTTGGTTTTGGGAGCATGAGAATTTAACATTTTATTGTTTTATTATCTTATTAAAGGATGGCCAAGGTAATGGGTTTTATTTTACTATTATATTATGTATAGGAAAGGATGTAGCATGGGGTTTGTTTTAAACAATGTTTCCTCTCTTTTCTAAGAGAATGGGCGGCTTTGAGAGTGTCAAAGCATGGCCGGTTTTGGTTGCAAAAACTTGGCCAAAATATTGATTTTGCTTTTGGTTACCTTTGCATTTGTGTTTGGCTGGAAATAGTCTTCCTAGGAGCCTTCTTTTCGGTTTTGGAAGCTAGAAAATAGAGACCTAAGACTTGAGTTTGATTTTTTTTGGTAGGAGCTAGGAAGCTCTCGACTAGCTTATGTGTTTTCATGGGTTCCTTTCACTGTTGCTAGCCGAACACGATAGGCACTATTGCCGAATCCTTATTGAAGAAGGTGCCTTCGACTATTTCCTTCTAATCTCTCTAAACAAAATTTGGTAAGCACCCCTATTAAGTAGTTGGTTTCTTCTCCTTTTCCTTTTGCTTGCCGAAATCAAGGCTAGATTTTGATTCTAAGAATAGCCGAACATGCTAAAGACTATATTGATGTATTTCTATTGTGCTAGTGTTAAGGAGATTTTAAAAGAGCTTACGGGTTTCGGCTATTCAAGGGATTTAGTATCTACAAGAGCAAGCAAACAATGTGAGACTTGGAAAAAGCTAGGTAAGCATTATGCATATTTCGGCCGAGGGCCTTTGTTTATGTATTAGCAAAATCTTTGTTTTGAAGGTTTTTAAGAGTGTTAAAGTGTGATAGCCGAAACCTTAATCTAGTTTACTTGTGGCCGAACCTTTAATAACTATGTTGGTGTGCTCTTTTGTGTAGTTGAAGGAAGGAATCTTTAAGGGAGCTCTCGGATTTTTGTACATCAAGGCAAATAGTATTTCGGGATCGAAATAAGTTAGGTAAATGACTTATGGTATTCGGCCTAAGGCCATGTTTTTGGTACAAAGTGTGACCGATTTCGGTTGTGTGTTCTAGGGGCTAAACAATAAAAGAAACAGAAGCTTTCGAGGCTTTAGTTGATATTAGAATCGATAAATCAGAATCTCGCTATAGTCAGGTGCGTAGTTATCGCACTGTACTCTTGTTTGTTATTCATGATATGTGTTGTTTTATGTAAACGAATATGTTATGCATGTTAGCCAAAATAAAGGCTAAGAGTAAGGATACCCAGGTAAGTGATCGATAAATCAAGTTAATGGTTATGATATTAACTTTTTGGTGATGTGCAATTATAAATGATTATCGATGAGTGTAAAATAAAGTGATGACATGTAATGTATATTGTTATGAGTAATATGTGACCATGATATATAAAATATACATATTGGTTTCGTACAAAATGTTGCTATGGTACACATAAGTACGCATGAGCCTTGTGATGTGACTATTGAAAAAAAAAAGGATGTACACTATGTGAGTGGTATAATCCGAACCACGTGCTGCATTCGTGCTTGATGATTGTGAATTGAAAGATATGCGGGATCCCTATGGGATCGGTGGCTTAGCCATGACCTTAAGAAATAATGTGCAAAAGAAAGATATGTGGATCACCTTATGGATTGGACTTCGTAATTGTATATTCGTAATCATATTTATAATATTGTTTATTCATAATTGCATATTTATAATCGTATGTTATATATATATGGATTATGTGGATATGGGCCAAGCCCATATGTGAGGACATGTGTCTAACTATGCACTGAGTCTTGGTGACTCACTCTATTTTTATTAAACCTTTCAGGTGGTGCGTAAAGCTTGGACCGGGTCGGAGAGGATACAAAGGTGGCCATGCAAAAGTGGATTTTCATGCAAAGGAATCTCTGGTTTAATGAATTAAATATTTACATTATCCGTATTTTGATTTAGTATGTATTGTAATAAGGCCCACTAAAGTATTTCAACTCTTTTATTAAGTATTATTAATATTATGCCCTATTATGGATGGATGATTTAAAGAAGATTGCAAATGGTTTTATTTTATCAAGTAAAACTTGAATCCGATATTTTTAACAAACTTCGATTTTTACTTAGAATATTACAAGTCACGAAAATGTTTTACCAAACTCGACAAAATTTTAACAGTTTACCTCTTAAGTAAGAATGTTTTCGGAAATGTTCCGCAGTGGCATTCCAAATTCAGTCGGATTGAATGGGTCGGGTTTGGGGTGTTACAAGTTGCTTTAATCTAAATTACCGACTACAAAGCTAAAGACGTAAAGACAAAAAGAACGAATTGGGAAATAACTAGAAGAAAAACTCAGTTGATCGCGATGATACCCTTATGAAGAATCCACCTAGACTTCACTTGTTATCTAACACTGAACCATACGATTTATTCACTTAGTTTGATCCGTAGGACTCCCTAACGTCTATTAAACCCTCTCTCGAGGCGAATAACGTCTAACCCTAGGTTAATTAGTGGAACTCTCGTTCTCTTATAATAACCCACTAGAATAGCAGTAAATTGATCTATGGATTCCCATATTAGGTTTCACCCTAATCTGGCAAAATCTCGTCACCCTATCTCTAGGCTACGATCAACTCCACTTAATTATGCTAGATCTACTCTTAAGCAGGGTCTATTCCTCCTCCACCTAAGCACATTAAACTTGAATCAATATATGTGAAATATTAACTCAAGAATTAAGCACACATAATTAAGAACAAACTAAGTATTTATCATATAATTCAGAAAACGATAACAAGATTCATCTAGGTTTCATCCCCTTCAGGTATCTAAGGGGTTTAGTTCACAAGAAATAAAGAAAATATCTCAAGAGAAAAGATAAAACAAAACATAAGAAATCCCTAAAACTCCCTGAAGGAATTGAATGAGAGATCCATCATCTTCAGTAGAATTTCGGCTTCTTGGGATGGATCAACTGGCTAACTTCGAGTGATTCCCACAAATCTGACCTTCTCGGCTTGGCTCCTTGGCCTCGCTAACTGCCCCAGGAAAGGTGGTACTTAGGGGGTTATTTATAGGCTCTTGGAATGCGATTCTTCCTCCCTAAGTATCCTTTTTCAACTGAAATTTTCTAAAGCCACGACAGGGGCACAGCCATGTCACACTCCCGTGTGACTCGTCTTGAAGCTGTGTTTGATTTTCTAAGTTGAGGCACGGCCGTGTAGATCGGGGGTGAGGCTGTGTTCTAGATGCTTGACAAAGCACGGCCGTGTGCTCTTTGGGCCAAGCCGTGTCGATTTCGTGATATGGCCCATTTATTCTGTTTTGGGCCCATTTTATGTTCTTTTCATCCTCGGGTGCTTTCCTGGGTATAAGACATGAAAAGAAAGGATTAAGAGCACCTTTTTACATAAATTGAGGAATAAATCATCCAAAAACAAGCTAAATGTGGGATTGAAATATGTTATAATTACGGTTTATCAAATACCCCCACACTTGAGCTTTTGCTTGTCCTCAAGCAAAATTTTCAACATACAATTAAAATGAACTTTCCATAATTCACAATTCCTACTGACAATGCCTTATCATAACTCATAGATAATTTATACATGGATAATTCAATTCAAAGAGTCCTAAAGATTCAAATAATGATAAGTCATTCATTTGTAATTCGAAAATGTAGGTGTCTCCCCTTATCTGGATAATTACCTTTAATTCGAAATTGACAAAAGTTGACATCCTCACTAAAAGATTCACTCAAATCACTCAAAGTGTTTAAGGTTCATAAAAAAGAAACACTCATATGTCGAACCTGAAAAGTTAATCCCATATGCTTGCTTGAAAATCAAATCTCCACCACTGTAAAATAAGATGATAAACAGATTAAAAGGTCTTTGTTAGGGTTGTAACGGGGCTTAGCTTAAGGGTATGGATCAAGGCTGAATTAGAAGGTTAGAATCGAGATTGACCTGTCAAATTACCTAACTAGAAATACAAACTAATGATAAGTAATTGCATCAAATGAAAATTTGTAATACTAATACTCTCATACGAGCTTTTTCTTCAAAACTTGAAATTTACATGCATAAGCTCACCTAACTAATAATGAATATACTTCTTCTTCTTTTTTTAAAGAACAAACTATTATAATAATAAGAAGAACTTTTACGACTGAAATATAGAACATAGTTAGGAAACTATTCAAAATCAAATCTCGACAAAAAGGGTAGTTAAAAAAAGAATGGTGATAACAAATACAAAGGGTTTTTGGGTTATTAATAGGTGAGTCAATAAAAGGGGTTGTTAGGATCAACGGGGTTCACTAGGGGTTATTTATGGAGGTAAGCTATTTAGTGGAGTGAGTGGGTTAAAACCTAGGTGCCTTTATCATCTCTGTATATCAAATCATGAATGTGGTCTCAACATGTATAAACGAGGCAAGTTCTAGAATAACAGTTCAAAGTTGACATACTCATAATCAAAAAGTGAGCACGAACAAGAATATATGCTTTATAAGGCTCAAAATCTCACAAAAATATGGGTGTTTTGACTTCAATCTCATAAATTTCAAATTTCAAAGCAATATTCAAATTTAGGTTAACAACCTAGCAAAAAAAATTTTTATTCTGAAAAATAGACTTATCATGCTTGATTCTCTAATATCTTTAAAATTTAATTATCAATGCACAATTATCAATGACTTAATCTAAAACATGTCAATAACAATCATAAATTATCAAAAATTTCATCCTAATTAGTAATATGAAAAATTTACTTAAAAACAAGACTAAATTCAGGGATTTGAGAATAATGAAAAATGTTTGGCCGGATTTGAGAATAATGCAGAAAGTTAGGCCCTTCTTTAGATAAATATTCACCCCCCACACTTAAGATGTACATTGCCCTCAATGTACAAAGATATGTATAACATTTATGGGATAAATAAAAAGAGAAGGGGAAAGAATACTCCCTGAATTTTTGGATGGTGTCATTGGAAGATGGTAGAGGTCGTGGTGTGAAGAGGTCAGTCTGGATGATGAACCTGTGCTAGATGAATAAATTGGGCAGCTCGTAGAGGATTAGCCAGGGATTATTAAGACACATTTAAAATAACCTAAATATATAATTTAAGACAAGAAAGAAAAAGGAAAGGAGACTAAAAAGGAAAGTAAAAATAAAAGAAAAGGTGAATGGACCGAAGAGTCCTTATTGATGGATGGTTCGCGAGGTGGGTGTGACTTCTAGGGCTGCGGAGGTGCTGGTGGTGGCGGAAGTAGCGTGGTTATCGTGGTGGTCGGCGTGATTCCCAAGTAGCCTGGTGAACCTAACACTAAGAAACTAAAATAAGTTAAACTAAACTAAGCATAATATTGTCAAAGAGAAGGAAATTAAAGCAAAAGAGAAAAGAAAAATAAAAACTAATTGGTCTCAAAGACCCTTAGCTTGGTGAGTAGACAAAGCTGCCGCCATAAACTCATGTGATCGTTCTTCTTTAAGAAGACTATGGTTAGCCTTTTTGCTTCTTCGACATGATGTTGGATGGCTCAAGGATCTAGAGTTTTATTATAAAGATGAAAAAGTCTGAGAGGGAAAAGGGAGAAAAGAAAAGAAAGAAGAAATCAGATGGGGAAAAGGGGAAGGGCTGTGGGGTTTAAATAGGATTTCAAATCTGGCACGTTCCCATGCCTGTGGACCAAGGGCGTGTCGATTTACACGGCCGTCTCGCGCGCCATGTGTCTGTGAGTGCTGTATCTCCCTAGCTGTTCTTCTGCTAACCACACCCGTGTATGTGAAATCAGTATGTTAGCACGGTTGGGAGGCACAGGCGTGTTCTACCCGTGGTCGGCTAGTCAGTAACCTCGCACGATTGTAAGACACGGGCGTGTTCTGCCCGTGGTGTGTAAGTCAATAGCTTCACACGGTCAGAGGCACGGGCGTGCCACTTTTACGGAGCCCGTGGGGTGGTGGTTGGATCCATGACGTCGAAAAGTGGTTGGGACTGATTCGCACGGCCTCTGATAAGTCAGTACGGAGATTCTGGTGGTCCACACGGTCACGGACACGACCATGTGTAAGACCGTGTGGCCTTGAAATTCTGTACTTTTGGTTAGTTGTAAAAGGAAACAAAGAAGGGAAGAAAAGAAACCAATAAAATTGAAAGTAAATAGTGTTAGTTGCTCGGGTTGCCTCCCGAGAAGCGCTCGTTTATAGTCTTAAGCTAGACTTTCCTTGAAATTGAAAAAAAATCAGGAAGGTTTAAATGTTTGAATATCTTCCCTCATGCTTATAGTTCTGTTTTCTTGATAAAGCTTTAGTCGAGAAGCGCTTACCTTAAAAGTGCCGAATGTTGGATTGTTTACCTCGACTGTTCCATGGGGGAAGATATCGTGTATCTTTAGAGGAATTTCCTCGCTTACGTTTAGGTCTGACGTGGTGATGCGAGGATCGGTTTCGTCTAACAGCACCTGGTCTCCTATTTTGAAGTGATTTAATGTTCCTACGAGTTCTTCAGGTGGTTCCTTCTGTTTTGCTTTGTGTGGTTCCGGTTCTTCTTTGATATGTGTCTTCTGCTCTTCTAATTTGTCCACCCTAAGGCTTTGTTCTTTATGTAATTCATCTTTGTTGATTTGGGGTCTAAGATTTGGCTCAGGGTTGTGTTCCTGCGATGAAAGTTGAACAATTTGATTATCAAATGAAGTGACTTTCTTACCTTTATCAATTGTTGTCCTGGTCGAGTCAATAGCTTGGAGACTGAGTGATTCGCCACCTACACAAAGAATGAGTTCGCCTGTGGCAACATCAATTTTAGTTTTGGCAGTTGCTAGAAAAGGTCTTCCTAAAATTAAGAGAATTGAGCTATCCTCATCCATGTCTAAGACAACAAAATCTACTGGGAAAACAAATTTATCGATTTTGACAAGAACATCTTCGATAATGCCCCTAGGAATTCTAATCGTTTTATCAGCTAATTGAATGCTCATCCTAGGTTGTTTGGGCTTCCCTAGACCTAGTCGTTTAAACAATGTGTAAGGCATGACATTTATGCTTGCCCCTAAATCAGCTAACACATTATCAATAGTTAAACTACCAATTAAACATGGAATAGTAAAACTCCCTGGATCTTTTAGCTTTCGCGGTAGTTTATTCTGTAACATTGCTGAGCATGCTGCGTTTAATTCCACATGGTGCTCTTCATCTATTTTGCGTTTGTTTGTCAAGAGCAGTCTAAGAAATTTCCTCGAGTCTGGCATCTGAAACAGAGCTTCAAGAAGAGGTAAGTTAATATGTAATTTCTTTAAAAGTTTAAGAAACTTACCGAACTGTTCTTCTGAATCTCTTTTTTCGTTGCTTCGGGATAAGGTATACGAGGTTGGTACTCTTTGATTACTGGTTTCGGCTTTCCTTGCGTTACCTCTGTTTTACCTTCTTCTACCTCTTGGTTCGGTTCGTCTAACCCTTTGCTATCATGATCTGTGATGGCTTAAATTTGCTCCTTAGGGTTAATCTCGGTGTTGCTTGGTAGACGTCCTTGCGGTCATTCAGACATTAGCTTTGCGAGTTGCTCGATTGCATTAGTGACTTCCTTGACTGACTTAGTAAGTTCCCCAACTCGGTTCTCGTTGTTTTTAATTGTTCTTTCAGTTTCACAGAAACAGTTTTCCGTGTTTGCCATAAATTTTGATAGCATCTCTTCGAGGTTTGGCTTCTTCTCTTGTGGATAAAGCTGATTTTGGAAGTTTTGAGGAGGTTGTTGCCTTTGGTTTCCTTGACCTCCCCACAAAACATTTGGGTGGTTCCTCCAACCTGGATTGTAAGTATTACTATAAAGATTATTATTGGATCTGAAATTATTACCTATATAGTTCATCTGTTCGCTCTCTGCATCTGGTTGGTAGGGTGGGTACTCAGGATTCGCCACGGTTCCACTTGCGTCGCACTGCATGACTGGATGTGCCTGCGAAGAACACAAACTATCAATCTTTTTATTCATCATCTCTACCTGTGTTGATAGTATGGTTATCGCATCGAGGTTGTAAACTCCGGCTGATTTTGTCGGTTTCGTCCTTGTAACCTGCCACTGATAATTATTCAGTGACATCTCTTTAATGAATTCGCAGGCTGCTTCAGGTGTTCTGTTGTTAAGGGTTCCACCGGTAGCTGAATCGATTAGTTGTCTCGTTGAGGGGTTTACACTGTTATAGAATGTTTGAACTTGTAGCCACAAGGGTAGACCGTGGTGTGGACACCTTCTCAAGAGATCCTTGTATCGCTCTCATGCGTCGTATAATGTCTCTAGATCCATCTGCACAAAAGAAGATATATCATTCCGTAATTTGGCCGTTTTGGCCGGTGGGAAATATTTTAATAAAAACTTTTCGATCATCTATTCCCATGTAATGATTGACCCTCGTGGTAACGAGTTTAACCACTGTTTGGCTTTATTCCTTAATGAAAAAGGGAATAACCGAAGACGTATGGCATCATTAGAAATGCCATTTATTTGGAAGGTATCATATAACTCTAAAAAATTAGCTATATGCGTGTTTGGATCTTCGTCCTGCAAACCATCAAATTGAACAAACTGTTGAATCATTTGTATTGTGTTAGGCTTTAATTCAAAATTGTTAGCAGCTATGACAGGCCTAACAATACTTGATTCCGCTCCTGTTAAATGCGGTTTAGCATAATCAAACATAGTACGTGGAGCATTGTTCTCCCCCACATAATGTGGTGGTGGGTTATTCTCGTCCATCCCTTCAGTAGGATTGGATCTGCCTCCTTCATCTTACTCTGTGTAATTTAGGCCTCGTCTGATTTCTCTGCGAATCCTACGGACGGTTGCTTCAATTTCACTATCGTATACCAAAGGTCCTCTATGGTTCCTTCTAGTCATAAACTAGAAGTACCTGCTGAGAAAAGAAAAAGAAGGAAAATTTAGCAAAAATTAAAATTTAACCTAAAAAATAAAAATAAAAGTAAATTGCAAAAAATAAAAAAATAATGGCTAAAGTAATAAAAATAGAGTGTTCTTAATATTTTAGTTCCCCGGCAACGTCGCCAAAAACTTGATCGCTGAAATCAGAGCTTTAAAATTTATAAAACGAATGATCAAACCTGGAAACTAACTCTGACAACGATTAAAGGCAAGTGTACCTATCGAACAGTAGTATAGCTTAGGCAAGACTGGATTGTCGAATCCAAAGGAACTAAAAATACTAATAATAACTTTCTTTTTATTATTTAGCCTAAGATAAAGTGAAGTTGCTTTAATTTAAATTAACGACTACTAAGCTAAAGACGCAAAGACAAAAAGAACGAATTGGGAAATAACTAGAAGAAAAACTCAGTTGATCACGACGATACCCTTAGGAAGAATGTACCTAGACTTCACTTGTTATCTAACACTGAACCATAGATTTATTCACTTAGTTTGATCCGTAGGACTCCCTAACGTATATTAAACCCTCTCTCGAGGCGAATAACGTCTAACCCTAGGTTAATTAGTGGAACTTTCGCTCTCTTATAATAACCCCCTAGAATAGTAGTAAATCGATCTATGGATTCCCATATTAGGTTTCACCCTAATCCGAGAAAATCTCGTCACCCTATCTCTAGGCGTGCGATCAACTCCGCTTAATTATGCTACATCTACTCTTAAGCAGGGTCTATTCCTCCTCCACCTAAGCAGATCAAACTTGAATCAATATCTGCGAAATATTAACTCAAGAATTAAGCACACATAATTAAGAATAAACTAAGTATTTATCATATAAATCAGAAAACGATAACAAGATTCATCTAGGTTTCATCCCCTTCAGGTATCTAAGGGGTTTAGTTCATAACAAATAAAGAAAACATCTCAAGAGAAAAGATAAAACAAAACATAAGAAATCCCTAAAACTCCCTGAAGAAATTGAAGGAGAGATCCGCCGTCTTGAGTAGAATTTCGGCTTCTTGGGATGGATCAACTGGCTAACTTCGAGTGATTCCCACAAATCTGACCCTCTCGGCTTGGCTCCTTGGCCTCGCTAACCGCCCCCCCAAAGGTGGTACTTAGGGGGTTATTTATAGGCTCTTGGAATGCGATTCTTCCTCCCTAAGTATCCTTTTCCGACTGAAATTGTCTAAAGCCACGACAGGGGCACGGCCATGTCACATGCCCGTGTGACTTGTCTTCAAGATGTGTTCTAATATCTAAGTTGAGGCACGGTCGTGTAGATCGGGGGTGAGGCCATGTTCTAGATGCTTGACAAGGTACGACCGTGTTCTCATTGGGCCAGGCCGTGTCGATTTCGTGATATGACCCATTTATTCCGTTTTGGACCCGTTTTATGTTCTTTTCATCCTCGGGTGCTTTCCTGGGTATAAGACATGAAAAGAATGGATTAAGAGAACATTTTTACATAAATTGAGGAATAAATCATCCAAAAACAAGCTAAATGTGGGATTGAAATATGTTGTAATTATGGTTTATCAAATGCTTTAGCTAATTTAAGGGCAAGCATCAATGTTATGCCTTATAAAATGTTTAAAAAGCTAGATCTTGGGAAACCCAAACAAACTAGGATGAGCATTCAATTGGCTGATAAAACCATTAGAGTTTCTAGGGGTATAATTGAGGTTGTACTAGTAAAAATTGACAAATTCATATTCCTAGTGGACTTTGTTGTTTTACACATGGATGAGGATAGTAAAGTTCCTTTAATTTTAGGAAGACCCTTTTTAGCAACTGCTAAAACTAGAATTGATGTTGGTACAGGTGAACTCACACTTTGTGTAGGTGATGAAACGATCACTCTTCAGGCTCGTGACTTGGCAAGGACATCGAGTAATAAAGATGAGAACATAAATTCTATTAATAACCATTTGGTTTAACCCTCTTTTCAGGAAGAACCTCGAAAATACACAACTGAGCCACATCCTAGATCTAGTGCCAACAATGAAATAACTCATGAGGAGCGAAGGCTTCAGATCAATGAGCTAGACGGGTGGAGGACACATATCAAGGAGAAACCAAGAACACACGAAGAAAAACCAAGGCAACTCCATGAAGCAAACTACTTCAAGGTTGGAGACCGAGTTCTAATGGATAATACAGATCCTTGTGTTGCCATTTCTGAACCTAATGGAATAACTCCTTTCACGGTACGTAATACTTTCCCATACGGTACAGTCGAGGTAACCCATTCTCAATTTGGCACCTTCAAGGTAAATTGTACTCATTTAAAACCTTATTTTACCAAAATGGATAGCAGTAATGAGGAGTTTCAACCCCTCAAACCACCATGAGTATGCGAATGAGAGGTAAGTCTAGCTTAAGACTTTAAACGAGCACTTTTCGAGAGGTAACCCGAGCACTAACTTCACTAATGTCATTATTTTCGATTTTTAGCATCTAACTAAAAACTAACCAAATTAATAGGCACAGGTTTCCCTACCCACACGGCCTTGCACACAGGCGTGGCCGTGGCTGTGTGGACACCATAGGTAGGTACATGGGCATGGCGGAGATCGTACGGAAATAGGATGAAAATTTTCCCTAAGAAACGGGCTCCGACTAAACGCCACGACCATGCAATACGACCGTGGTCGACACTAAGAAAGTAACACGGGCGTGCAACACGCCCGTGTCCCTAAGCCGTGGTTGAAATTGAGAAATCTACACAGGCGTTTGACACGCCCGTGCCTGTAGGCTGTGGTCAATACTGATCAATCAACATGGGCATGGAAACCTCTACACGACCGTAGGAGAAACGAATAAAGCATCACACAGCTGTGTGACCTAACACGCCCAGGGCACACGGGCGTGGGTCACGACCATGTGTCCCAATCTCTATTTAAACCCCTTTTTTCTGCTCACTTTCTTCCCTATATCCCTTCCTCCCCAACCCTAACCACCACAGTTTTTCTCACTTTTCACCTCTGGCCACCGCCTCTTCACTCCACTTACTCCACTTTATCACTTCTTCTTCAGCCCGAAAACCCCCTTTTCCCCTCTCGTTATCTTTCTCCCTTCATTTCCCTTTTTCCCTTCCCCTTATTCCTTCTTTACACTACCACCACACCAACCACCATCATTGCCACCATATACAATGACTAATACTAAAGGTAAGACCAAGGCCACCATCCCCGTGTCAAAAAAGTGAAAGGATCCTGGCGCAGTCTCTCTGTGTGAGACCACTCTACATAAGTTCATGCCGGCCGCTTCATTGACTTGACAAGACAAGGACCTTTGAGTCCATTTATTTTTTCTTTTTCTTTTATTTTCATTTTTAAAATCATTCCTTTTATCTTTCTTGTCTTTAATTTATATTATTATATTTTGATTTCTTTAATTTAGGTTCAATGGGCTATTAAGAAACAACCACACCACCACCAGAGTATCCACCACCTCTGCCCAACCTTCTCTCGTTTCTTTTCCTTGACTCCATCCAAAATTCAGGAAGTTTCACTTCTCTCCCTATCTTATGATTTTATTACTATATTACTATTATCTATCTTTATACATTGAGGACAACGTACATCTTAAGTGTGGGAAGGTTAATTATAGTATTATTTGAAAATCCCTGAATTATGCCTTGTTCTTAAGTAATTTTCTCATATTACTATTAGAATGAAACTTCTATCAACTTATGATTTTTATTGATATGTTTTGGATTAAGTCATAGGTAATGTGCATTGATGGTTTAAACTTTAAGATATTAAAGAATCAAGCATGATAAGTCATTTTTCAGAATTTAAAATTTATTAGGTTGTTTCCCTAAATTTAAATATTACTTTGAAGTTTGAAATTTTCAAGGTTGACATCAAAAACCATAATTTTTGTGAGATTTTGAGCCTTTTAGAGCATATATTTTTCTTGCTCACTTTATTAATTATGAGTGTGTCATTATTGATTGGTTATTTAGAACTTGCCTCAATTATACATGTCGAGATCACACATTTTGATTTGATATACTGGGATGATAAAGTCGCCTAGGATCTAACCAACTTATTCCACTAAAAAGCCTACCTTCATAATTAACCCCTAGTGAACCCTTTTTAGCCTAATAAATCGTTTCTTGACTCACCCATTAATATTAACCCAAAACCAAATTTTTACTTCCCCTAATCTTTTGACGTCCTTTTTTGTTGGGATTTGATTTGAGCAATTGCCTAACTATGTTCTCTATTTCAGTTGTTAAGTTCTTTCTTATTACTGTATGTTCTTATTCTTAAAAATATATATATTGGAAATTTATTCATTATTAGCTTGAAAGTAACGTCACATCTTTAAAAGAAGCTCATGTTATTAGTGATAAGTTTTCAATTGATGTAATCATTCAGTATTAGGCCATTTTTCTAGTTAGGTAAATTGTCAATTCGATCTTGATTCTAACCCTCTAATTTAGCCTGTATCCACACCTTTAACCCAAGCCCCGTTACAACCCTTTTAAGACCTTTTGATTTGTGTATCATCTCATTTTTTTAGTGGTGGAGATTTGATTTTCATGCAAGCTTATGGGATTAACTTTTCATTTTTTACTCTTGAGTGCTTAATTTGAACCTTAAACACTTTGAGTGATTAGAGTGAATCTTTAGGGAGGATGCCAATTCTTATCGGTTTTGGATCAAAGGTAATTATTTAGATAAGGGGAAACACCTTTGTTTTCGTGCTTTAAAAATTTATGACTTAGATTGTTTGAATCTTTAGAACTCTTTCAGTTAAATTATCAATGTATGAATTATCTATGAATTATGATGAAACATTATTGATGAGGATTATAAATTGAGGAAGTTAATTTTAACTGTGAGTTGAGGATTTTGCTTGAGGACAAGCAAAGTCTTAAGTGTGGGGATATTAGATAAACCATAATTTATACATATTTTAACCCCATTCTTGGCTTATTTTTGGATGAATTTTCATTAGATTTGATGAATTTGATGCTCCTAATCTGTTAATTTCATGTTTTACACTCAGGAGAGCTTAGGGAGCCGAAAAGAATGAGAAACGGGCCAAAAAGGGACAAAATGGGCTTACCTCGAAAATCAACACGGCCTATACCAACATACACGGGTAGATCACACGATCGTGTGTGACGAGCAGAATCAAGCACAACCGAAGGAATCCACCATGGGCGTGTCACACGGACGTGTCCCTACCGAAACTAGGTTTAATTCTATTTGGAATAGGCTACTTGTGGACCAAGAAAGGTATTCCAAAGCCTATATAAACACCCTAAGGGGGCAACCTAAAGGACAACGCCGAGTAGAAGGCAGAAAATACTCGAAGACAGCCGTCGGGAGCAGCTTAGGAGAAGGACCTTCATCAAGACTGAAGATTTCCCATCAAGTTCTTTAGAAGTTTTTGGGTTTTCTTATGTTTTTCTGTTTTCCTAATTTTAAGATATTTCCTTCTATCAGTATGAACTAAATCCCTTAAATACTTGAGGGGATGAAACCTAAGATAGATCTTATTATTATTTGATTTATAAGATAAATACTTGTTCTTATTCTTAATTGTGAGTTCTCATTCTTGTTTTGATAATTCAGGTTATTGATTCAAGTCGAATGTGCTTATTCAGTGGAGCAAAAGTCCCTGTTTAAGAGTAGATCAACACAATTCAGTGGAGTTGATTGCAACCCTAGAAATAGGGCGACGAAAATCTATCGGATTAGAGTCAAATCTAATAAGGGAGTCCATAGATCGAGTTAATGCGACAATAGGGGTTTTAATTAGAAATAGATTTTAATTAATCAACCTAGAGTCAGTTGTTTTTTGTCTTGAAAGAGATATTAACATAAATAAGGGTGTAACATCCTTAAATCGGGGTCTCTGCATTTTTGTGTGTTTGCATGTGTATTGTATGGTAGGTGTGTTAGTTTGGACTACTTTAGGGTCTAGGCTCAAGTTTTGGATAGGCCAGAGCCATAGTAGAAATTTTTGTTTTGACTGCTTGGAAGGGGAGCTGATAGAGCTAGGGGTTAAGTATATTTGGTGGCAGGTTCTGTCGCAAGAGGAGCCCTGGTGGAGTGGCAAGGGACGCCACTTAAGGCTTGGAGAAGTGACGCCACAATGGTGAGCAAGGGAGCCTGGGTTCGAGCTGCAGAAATCCCTTTCTGCTTATTGTTTTTTTACGCCAAAAGCTAGGGAGGTGGTGTGCTCAGGATGGACTCTCTTGGATATGTGTTGAAGGAGTCAACACATTTGAATTGTGTGGTGGAGAGAAATTTGTGGAGTTTGAAATATTCAAACTTGTTTGAATGGTTGGCCAGGAGAAAAACAAGGAGAAGATGAGGGGATTGAGTTGGGAAGGTGTGTTAGCCGAATTTGAGTGGTGTGGGTGTGTGCATTCGGTTTGGGAGAGTGGTAAGGGGGGTGTGCCGAATTTGGGGTTTTCTTTAGGTAGTATTTTCGATTAGCTTAGAGGGCATTCATCGGTTTCCTTTCTTTTTTCAAAACCAAAACCTCTCCTACATCTCTTCTCTCTTTTTCTTTTTACCTTTTCGGCATCTGTTGGTATTTGGCCGAACCAACCTTGTTCTTTTCATCTTTTGCGTTTCACCTTCATGCCATTTCCTTGAAAATCCGAATATTTCTTCTCCTATAGCCGTTTTCATTTCTTCTTTTCTTTATCCCAAAACCGAAAATCCCCTAACCTCTTATCATCTTCAACCTTTGCGCAAAGAGCCGAATATGTCTTGTCAATATTTTCTTTTCTCTTTAGGCGTTTTCTCTTAACCTTCTCTGGTACCGAAATCTATCTCTTCTTCGGTTCTCAAAGTCGAACTTCAACCCATAGTCAGGTGAGATTATGTTGTTTCTTCTTCTTTTCTTTGCTCTTATGGCCGAATCTTCTCAGTGCTATTACATCCCTATTTCTTTCTCTGATTTCGTTTGCTGGGGTAGTGAAAGCCAAAATCTCTAGCACTCAAACTCTTTTGTTGGACTGTTGTTGCAGTGGGTCTGTAACGTGGGATTGCCATTGTCTCCAATTGGATTTGTTAGGGCCGTGGTAAGTGTCTCTGCTATTCAATGTTTCCTATTGTGTTTAAGTGCCGAAGGCAGTGGCTAATCCTGTAGATCTTGGCCGATTGGAGGGTGTTAATGAGGCTTGGCGTTAGTCGACTGGGCATTCAGGTGGTGCTTTGATTTAAGTCATTGATCTTCAGGAATTGATCAATCTAGGTAAGGGATTTATTCATTCGGGGTTGATATTCGTAGTCATAGTTACTTTCTGTGTTAACCTGATTTAGTGATAAGGTGTTATGGATCCTGTTACCAGCCGAACATTAGGAGGGGTCAGATCTGAGACCCCAGCCCCTAAGTTCAAAAGGAGAGCAGTGTCTGCGGTTCGTGACTGGCCACTTGGGTGTGGACCAGCATCTGAGCAGGAGAGTAGGCAGATCGTGGTGGTGTCGATTGACGACAGCATCAGCGTAGATAGTGTCGTATTGCGGGTAATCAGGTGTGTAACTCTTACACACTTCGTAGGTTAATATGATTTTGTTATGTGATTTGTTAAATGCCGGAGTAGTGGCGTAAAACAATGTTTTACGATGTGCTACCCTCATGGGTATAAGCGAGGACTCCGGGTAAGTCCCTTCTGATTTGATTGATGTTAAATGCCTTGGTTAAAGGCTGTATATGCCATGATATGTGACTATTGTATGCTAAGCTTGACATTCATGCCATGAAAAGTATGTTCATTGATGTGGGTATGATGAGAGGAGGGGGAAGGATGATTTAGACTGTCACCAGTGGTTTTGACCACATAGTGGGTTGGCCCCACTTTATATATATTATTGTGACTAAGTCTTAGTGGTTTTGACCACCAGTGGTTTGGTACCATATATTGCTATTTTGTGACTCGTCCCAGTGGTTTGGTACCACAGTGGGTTGGCCCCACAGAAATTATTATACGGGATTGTCATCAGTGGTTTTGACCATATTAGGGGTTGGCCCCATAGATACTATTATGACTACGGTCACCAGTGGTTTTGACCACACCGATATTATTTGTGACTACGGTCACCAGTGGTTTTCACCACCAGTGGTTTTGACCACAAGGGTAGAAAAGGAGTATGGATGGTTAGGTTCGGGTTGGATGACTTGCATGTTGGCTTATGAAATTATGTAAGAGCATTGATATTCTCGGGTTGGGGACTTATACACTGAGTCTTGGAGACTCACCCCTTCCTTTACATGTTTCAGGTGACTCATAGATCGCGGATGTGGAGTCGGGACAGACTCGAGGTGGCCATGCTCATTGCTTTGGGTTTTGATTTAAATTATAATCTGGATTTTGCTTTACTCTTAATTTGGTTTTCGGGTTGTAATAAGGCCATTAACTTTCACTTTGAAGTTTATCTATCTGCTTAAATTATCACGGAAATGTTTGCATAAGTTAAACAAAATTGCATGCCTAAATAACATTTAAAATGGAAGTTTTCTAAAATTCACAACTTATCGGGTTTTCTAAAACTTTACCTCGGGTAACGACAAACAAGTAGCATCAATAGGTTAACTAGATTTTCTTAAAAACTGCAAACGATTTGGACAACTAGGCAAAAACTGTTTCAGATTTTCAATAAAAACCAATTGTTTTCTTAAAATAAGAAACTACACACAACTTTCCAAACCATGTTTTTACTAAACCAAACAACTCATTTTAAATAATGACCCCTTCTTTCAAAATTAAATCTACAAACTGTTTTCTTAGAAATCGTTTCCTCCTGTGACATACCAGATTCAGTCGTGGTGTGTTGACCGGGTTTGGGATGTTACACAGGGAGTTCTACGGATTAAGTCAAGTGAATAAGTCATATGAGTCAAAAGTAATTAGTGAAGTCTAGGTGGATTCTTCCTGAGATATTGCATATCTCATAAAGATGTCTAAAAAGTATTTTCCTAATTCATTCTTTGTCGTGCTTTTAATTAGTTTAGTTTAAAAAGAAATCACTCCAATTCTTAGGCTAGATAATAAAAAGATAGTAATTACTAGTACTCTTGGTCCTTTTGGATACGATATTACCGGTCTTACCATAACTATACTATAAACGATGGTGCGCTTGCCTATATTGTGATTATAGTTTGTTTTAGACTACATCATTCAGCCTGAATCAGGTAAGAATTTATTATTACAGTGATACATCCTTGAACCAATTAGATTGTATTTTGATGAAGGAAGGCAAAGTAATGGCCTATACTTTTAGACAGACAAAATTTCAGGAAAAGAATTATTCGATATATGATCTTGAATTGGCAATTATTGTGTTGGCACTGAGAATTTGGCAACATCATCTGTGTGGTGAAAAATACCATATATGTACTGATTATAAAACTTTAAAGTATCTGATGGTATAGAACGATCTGGATTTGATACAACGCGGATGGTTTGAACTATTGAAAGACTCTGATTGGATAATTGAGTATCATTCAGGAAAAATATATATAGTTGTTGATATTCTGAAAAGAAAATCACTGTTTGTTTTATGAGCAATAAATATTCAATTACTATTATCTAATGAAAGATTAATTTTGGTTGAGAAAAGATAAATTGATGTTTCTTCAACAGATTAGTGAAGCTTAGAAAGGTTAAGTTAAATTGGTACAGAGTAAAACAACTTTTATTTAGAATTTCAGATTGAATTTGATAATTGTTAGTTATTCAGAGGTGGAATCTGTGTATCGAAGAATTTAGAGCTTGTATTGAAAATTTTATATGAATACTCACACTGGTACTATGTCTGTTTATTCGAGGAATGATAAAATGCATAATGATTTAAAACAGATATAATGGTAGTCCGGAATGAAATGTGGTATTTCTAAAATTGTATCTAAATGCTTTATATGTCAGTAAACTAAAGTTGACCATCAGATATTGCTACTTTGGGACTGTTACAGCCAGTGAAGATACTAAAATGGAAATGGGATAAAGTTATTATGAATTCTATATCGGAATTATCCCTGTCTATGAAAATAAAGATATTATTTGAGTAATTGTTGACCATTTGACGAAGACTGTATAGATTATCCTGATATGAATGGATTTCTTACTTAATAAATTGTTTCAATTATTTGTTCCTAAGATTGTTAGATTTCCTGAGATGCTAGTTTCCATTATTTTTGACTGAAATCTACGGTTCACGTTCTGATTTTGGAACAAATTTCAAGAAACTCTGGGTATGTGGTTATATTTTAGTACTGTATGTCATTTTCTTATGAATGGTTAATTTGAAACTTGTAATTTGAATTCTTGACGATATGTTCCAGTATTATATTCTAAAAATTTGAAGAAAATTAGAAAAGAAATGATTGCTATGAGTTGAATTTACGTACGATACTAATTTTTAGTCAATTATTAAGATCGTACCATATGAGACTCTGTATGACCATGAATGCAAAACTCTATTGTATTGGACTGAGATTACTAAGAAAAAGGAATACATGAAGTTGATCTAATCTGTTGAACCGAAGAAAAAGTGAAAGGGATCTGAGATAGTTTTAAGAAAATTTCTTATTGTCAGAGGTCTTGTGTGGATCTTAGATAAAAAGAAATGGAGATCTAAGATAGTGACAAAATATTCTTGAATATTTCGTCATGGAAGAAGTTCTCCAGTTTTAGCTGTAAAGGTGAATTAAGTCCGCGGTTTAACAGGTCATATGAGATTATTGAAAAGAATCGGAATTGCTGCATATCAATTGGTATTGTTGTTAGAGCTTGATAGAAGTTATAAATGTTTTTTATGTGTATATGTTTCGACAGTATCGATCAGACTTGTCACATGTTATTTCTCTGATAGGTATTGGAATTCAACCTGACATGACTTTCAGTGAGCGATTGGTTGAAACCCTGGCATGTAAGGTGGAGGAAAATTATGAGAAATGTAATATTTAAACTTCTTTACTGGTGAGATTTTTGAGGACGAAAATTCTTAAGTGGGAGAATCGTAATAGCCCAAATTTTAGTGATGTCGCAAACTGTGGTTCGAGGCCACTAAATCCGGCAAATGAGCTCGTAAATTTTATTATTTAATATTTATGAGTTAAATGTGGTTTTTAAAAGATTTTTGAAATAGTAAATTTGTGTTTATAAAAAATTATTAAAAAAGAGATATCGAGACCTCGGTGTTATAAACTGAGCTATAAATATTTTTATAAATATTTACGGAGTGTCAATAAGGTAGTATTAAAGTTTCGTCAGAAAATTTTAACATTTCGGTAGTCAATTAATTAAAAAGGACTAAATTGAAAAAGGTGTAAAACTTGCTAAAATGATTAAATAGCTTAATAATAAATAAAGGAGGACTAAAAGAGAAAACAGACCATCTTAAATGGCTGAGGCGGCATAATGTGAAAAAAATCAAAGATATTTATGTGATTAGGGATAAAATTGGAATTCAAATAAAGTTTATGTAGCCAAATGTTATTTTAATAGTTTCTAGACATTTTCATCATCACTTTTCTGTCAAAAACAGCCATTGAAGAGGGTTTCACCTGGTCTTCCATATTTTAACTTCAAGTAAGCTCAATTCTTGCTTTTTCTTGTAACACCCCAAACCTGGCCTAGACGTTATGGCCGGATCTAGCATGTCACATCAAAAGGTTGTTTAAAAGCTATGCGCTCGTTAAAAACTTTGAATCCTTTTTGAAACTCCAAATTTCATTATTTGTAAAAACAAGATTTTCTTAGAGTGTATTCTTGTAAAGATGTTATTATTTTCGAAACCTTTGTTGCTGCAGAAGTCTGACTTAAAGAATTGCGGAAACGTGATATTTTGAAAACGGTTGTTATTGTTTTAAAAACCAGTGTAATCGTTTAACAATTCATAACTAGCAGAATTACCAAATGAAAGTTTAAAAAGAAAAGTCCAATGGCCTTATTACACAAAATATTAACCCAAAATTAATATAAAATAAGTTAAATCCAAATTTACTAATTATCGTTAAGTAGCAAATTCGACGTATGGCCACCTCCGAGTCCTCCACAGCTCCAAATCCTCTAACGCTGGAGATTACCTGCACGGTTAAAAGAAAGGGATGAGTTACAAGAACTCAGTGTGTAATCCCCTCTAACGGTCACTATCTAAGCCTGAGCCCATACGGTATCGGTCTGGGCCTAAGCCTTACTCGGTAATAAGCTGGGCCTAAGCCCTAAAATTATCTCAATGTATGTGGATATGAGCCCACCCCAATCCTACCAGCTGACTAACTCTCCACCGGTACCAACCAATCACACCATGTGGGGACCATGTCAACCCACCCAGCCAGACCTCACCAATATTGCAGTCAAGCTGTTGATCACGGTATATGTGGCTGAGCCACTAAAACGGTAGGTGGCGATGCCACTCGAACGGTATGTGGCAGAGCCACTAAAACGACACTTCTTCGAATCATCAAACCCAACCCATGAAACATGATATGAATGCAGTGTATTACAAGTATAAACAATATAAATAAAATCATATACACGATATTTAACTACCATCAAGGACATAACGATCATTTTGTCACATAAGGGTATAACGGTAATTTTCACCCCTTTGAGGGTATTTCGATAATTTACCAATCGAGGGTATTTCGGTAATTTACCCACTAAGGGTATTTCGGTAATTTAAGTCATCTAACGGCCTTTCCGGAGGCCTACTGTAGCCTCGAGCAACACGGGATCCCTTTTGGGCCCCTACGGTGTAATTGGGCCTAAAATCCCATTACGGCCCAAACGGGCCCACACGCTCGTGTGGCCCGTTTAGCTCGTTTCTAGTCTCAAATCTACGGACTTCGCAGTCGCATCAGTCATTCGGTTAATTTTCCATCGGTTTTGCCCATGTGGGCTCGATAGCCCATTGGGCCCACTTAGCCCGTTTCGGCACAACAAGGCCCATTACAGCCTCAGATTCACGAGAGTGTTCGTGATACTCTCAACGATCTACCGTCATCACTAGTGGCTCGGTTTATCACTACGAGTGCTCGCACGCTCGAGTGATCACAGTTGCCGGTTTTTTGACTTTTCGATAATTCGGCTTTTGGCCAAATCTCAAAACAACACATACTATCACGAACATTGGTGTGAGATTACACACCTTAGCTAGCCGCACGATTAGCCCTTCGTCTCACCTACACACCATCAGATTACCTTATCAGCCAAACATTGCTTAAGATTAATCACCTAGAGAACTAACCCAAAAAGTTCACCTCACCTTGTTTGAGTAACCGACCCTAAACACCAAGATTACTAGGCACGATTGATTTGCTTCTCGTCCTTAACAAGAACCTGTACCAAACGACACTCATGAGTGTGACTGAAATCCGCATACCACCTAGCACAACACATGGCACATTCGGCCAAACCACATTTTATCACCACAGTTCTTACCCCACTTGAACGATGAATCCACACTAAAGGTTTGATTACAATAAACCACTTGCTTCCCTTCGCTTTGTTGCAATCCCTAAGCCCAACAATGGCCAAAGCACAGAAAAGAACATACTTTTAGCCACCAAGTGCAAGAAAGAACTTATGGTTGTCAAGGAAGAAACTGAATAAAAGTAGCGTTATTGACAAAGAGAGAACTACTACTTACCAATCTACAAACTCCTTGCGAAACCATACTAGAAAAGAACATAACTGCGATTTGGCTACAGACTAATTTGCAAGATGTCGTGAATATGCCCAACAAGAAGTGATAGAGGATATTCGGCCGCACCAAAATCAACTTCAAAGACCAAAGAAGAGCGTTGAGAGAACAAGAAGAATAGGTTCGACTATGAGAATTAAACCAAAATGAAAATCTAATGATGAGGAAAGAAAAGAAGTAAGCCAATTGGAGAATAAAAGAAAAGGGGTAGAAGTTTTGGCTATGTAGAAAAACAAGAAAAGGAGATGAGAGGAAAGTAGAAAAGAACGGATAAAGAGAGATGGAAAGAAGATTTTCAGCCAACTGATGTTTAGGTAACAAGCAAAGAAAAAAAGTACGAAAAATAAAATGAGAAGAAGAGGAAGAGAGAAGCTGAGAATTCGACAAAGAATTCTTGAGGAGAAAAGGACCCGAAATGCTATAGTCAAAAGAAAACCCAAAATGTAAAACTTCTACTAGAAGAAAACTAAAGAACATTCGGCACCCTCTCCCTTTTTCCTACTGAAAATGCTACCCAAAACACTTTTCCTCAGCCGAAATTCCCTTTAGCTAGACCCCCACTTTCGGCCACCTCTTCCCAAACTTGAATCCCGTGATTTTATCCATAAATCTCTCCTTAATTCACTCTCCACCTCCCATTCGAATTCACCCAACAACCTTGACCAATTCAAATACTTCTCCATCAATATTTGATTCCAACACAACCTCTTGTCTTCTCTTGAGCAAAATAATTACATTTTGCATGCAAGGGGTTTCAAACCCAAGCCCCCTTATAACATAATGAACGCCACTAGCCACCCTGCCACATGGACATCTTGTGTTAGCAAAAACACACTCAAGAAATTAAGTCTGACCTCAACCAGCCCTATCCACTAAAGGGCCTAAAAACCAAAATTTTTCCAGGGTTCAGACTAGAACCCAGGCCTCTCTAGAACCCCTAAACACCCTCAAATACTAGCTAAGGAAGCCCAACACATGCAATTATGCAAAAAAAAATCACAAACCCCTAATTTTTAGGATGTTACAATTCTACCCCCTTAAAGAAATTTCGGCTTCGAAATTTTACTTAATCAAAAAAGATGAGGGTATTGATGGCATCACCTCCTCAGACTCCCATGTAGCTTCCTTTGAACCGTGATTACGCCATAGTACCTTGACTAACGGAACAGATTTCCTTCTCAGCACTTTAACATCACGATCCAAAATTTGTACCGGCTTCTTCAAATGTAAGATCAGATCTTACCTCAATCTCCTCTACCGGTACTATATGGGAAGGGTCAGAACAGTAGCGCCTCAGCATAGAAACCTGGAATGCATCATGTATCCAGTTTAACTCAGAAGGCAGCTCAAGTTGATAAGTGACTGGTCTAACATGTTTCGACACCCGGTAAGGTCCGATGAATCTGGGACTCAACTTGCCCTTCCGTTCAAATCTCAGAATCTTTTTCCATGGTGAGACCTTCAAGAAGACATAACCCCCTACAGAATACTCTATTTCTTTACGCTTTAAGTCAGCATACAACTTTTGCCTATCAGATGCTTCTTTTAACCATTCCCGAATCAACTTCACTTTCTCCTCAGTTTCAGAAATTAGCTTAGGACCCAACAGTCGCCGCTTGATCGTTGATTTCAGAGTTTTAAATTTATAAAGAATAAGAATGATCGAACTTGAAAACTAATTATGACAATGATTGAGGCAAGTGCACCTATCGAACAGTAATATAGCTTAGGCAAGACAGGATTATCAAACCCAAAGGAACTAAAAGTACTAATACTGACTTTCTTTTTATTATCTAGCCTAAAATAAGTGAAGTTGTTGTTTAATCTAAATTTAACTAACGACTAAGCTAAAGACGCAAAGACAAAAATAATGAATTGGGGAAATACTGTAGGAAAAACTCAGTTGATTAAGATGATACCCTTAGGAAGAATCCACCTGGACTTCACTTGTTATCTGACACTGAACCAGACGATTTATTCACTTGACTTGATCTGTAAGATTCCTTAAGTTATATTAAACCCTCTCTCGGGGCGAATAACGTCTAACCCTAGGTTGATTAATTGAAATCTCTTTCTAATTAAAACCCCTAGAATCGCATTAACTCGATCTATGGACTCCCATATTAGGTTTCACCCTAATCTAGCAAAATCTTGTCACCCTATCTCTAGGCGCGCGCGATCAACTCCGCTTAATTATGCTAGATATACTCTTAAGCAGGGACTTTTGCCCCTCCACCTAAGCATATTCAACTTGAACCAATATCCCAGAAATATTAACATAAGAATTAAGACACATAATTAAGAACAAATCAAGTATTTATCATATAGTTCAGAAAACAATAACAAGATCCGTCTTCGGTTTCATCCCCTTTAGGTATCTGAAGGGTTTAATTTATAACAAAATAAAACATCTCAAAAGAAAGGATAGACCAAAACATAAGTAATCCCTAAAACCCCCTGAAGGAATTGAAGGAGAGATCCACCGTCTTGAGTAGAATTCTGGCTTCTTGAGATGGATCAATTGGCTATCTTCGAGTGATTCCCACAAATCTAACCTTTCTGGCTTGGCTCCTTGACCTAGCTAATCGCCCCCTTGAAGGTTATACTTAGGGTGTTTATATAGTCTTTTGAAATAGGTTTCTTTGCCCCTAAGTATCCTTTTCCAAGTAGAATTGCTCTTCTTCACGACAGGGACACGGCCATGGTACACGCCCGTGTAAATCGTGGCCAGACCGTGTTCAAACCTGTTGAATGGGGCACGGCCGTGTAAATCATGATCAGGCCGTGTTCTGATAGATTAATAAGGCACGAACGTGTGGTCTTGGGCCCAAGCCGTGTGGATTTCGTGATATTGCCCATTTACTCCATTTTGGGCCCGTTTTATGTTCTTTTCCTCCTCGGGTGCTTTCCTGAGTATAAAACATGAAAAGAAAGGATTAAGAGCACCTTTTTACATAAATTGAGGAATAAATCATCCAAAAGTACGCTAAATGTGGGATTAAAATATGTTGCTTTACGGTTTATCGCATACCCCCACACTTAAGCTTTTGCTCGTCCTCAAGCAAAATTCTCAATTTACCATTAAAACGAACTTTCCATAATTCATAATTCCTATCAACAATGTCTCATCATAATTCATGGATTATTTATACATGGATAATTTAACTTAAAGAGTCCTAGAGATTCAAACAATATAAGTCATACATTTGTATCATGAAAACGTAAGTGTCTCCCCTTATCTAATTAATTACCTCTAATTCAAAACCGACAAGGCTTGACATCCTCTCAAAAGATTCACTCAAATTACTTGAAGTGTTTAAGGTTTAGGAAGAGAGCACTCATAAGTCGAACCTGAAAAGTTAATCCCATAGGCTTGCCTGAAAATCAAATCTCCACGGGGCTAGGGTTAAAGGTGTGGAAAAAGGCTAAAATAGAAGGTTAGAGTCGAGATTGAATTGACAAGTTACCTATCTAGAAATACTGAGACGATAATAAATAATTACATCAACTAAAAAGTAACAACCCTAATAATACGAGCTTTTCTTTTTGATAAATAGACTTTAACTGTATAAGCTCACTTTTCATAATACTAATACTGAATATACTTTTATTTTTTTTACGAACAAATCAAGTAATAACGGATAAATTCAACTACTAAAATAATATAATTAGGTAACTAATCAAATCAAATCTCAATATAAGGGTAGTCAAAAGGAATGGTGATAACAAATACAAAGGGTTTTGGGTTAATATTAGCTGGTGAGTCAATAAAAAGGGTTGTTAGGATTAAACGGGGTTCACTAGGGGTTAGTTGTGAAGGTAGGCTTTTTAGTGGAGTGAGTGGGTTAAAACCTAGGTGCCTTTATCATCTCGGTATATCAAATCATAGGTGTGGTCTCAACATGTATAGTCGAGGCAAGTTCTAGAATAACAGTTCAATGTTGACACACTCATAATCAAAAAGTGAGGAAGAAAAAGAATATATGTTCTATAAGGCTCAAAATCTCACAAAAATTATGGGTGTTTTTTACATCAACCTCGTAAATTTCAAATTTCAAAGTAATATTCAAATTTAGGTTAACAACCTAGCAAAAATTTTAATTCTGAAAAAAATAGACTTATCATGCTTGATTCTCTAGTATCTTACAATTTAAATCATCAATGCACAATTAACTATGACTTACTCAAAAACATATCAATAAAAATCATAAATCATCAGATATTTCATCCTAACCATAATAAGAGAAAATTACTTAAGAATAAGGCATAATTCAAGGATTTGAGAATAATGAAGAAAGTTAGGCCGAAATTGAGAATAATGCAAAAAGTTAGGCACCTTCTCGTAATAAATATTCACCCCCACACTTAAGATGTACATTGCCCTCAATGTACAAAGATATATATAAAACTTAATAGGGAGAGAGTGGTGAAACTTCCTGAATTTGGATGGTTTCCTTGAGGTGGGAGTCCCGAGGTGTGGTGGTTTCTACCGAGCTCTGCACTAGATGAAGAAATTGGGGAGCTCGTGAAGAATTAGCCAGGAATTATTAAGACACATTTAAAATAAACTAAATATATAATTAAGAATAAGAAAGATAAAGAGAAGGAGACTAAGAAGGAAAATAAAATTAAAAGAAAAGACTAATGGACTGAGAAGTCCTTATTGATGGATGGTTCGCGAGGTGTGTGTGACCTCTAGGGCTGCGGAGGTGCTGGTGGTGGCAGAAGTGGCGTGATTCCCAAGCAGCCTTTAGAACCTGACACTAAGAAACTAAATTAAAACAAACTAAATTAAGCATAAGATAGTCAAAGAGAAGGAAAATAAAGGAAAGATAAAAGTAAAACAAAAGATAAATTGTCTCAAAGACCCTTGGCTTGTTGTTTGGATGAAGCGGTCGGCATGAGCTTATGTATAGGGGTCTCCATTGAGGAGACTGTGCTTGACTTTTTCTGCTTCTTCAACATGGTGTTAGTATAGCTCAAGAGTATAGAGAATTGTTATGGAGGGGAGAAATCTGAGAAAAAGAAGGAAGAAAGAAGATGGGGACCTGGTGAAAAAGAAGGGAAAGGGAAGGTGGGTTTAAATAGAGTTTTGGGGTCTGATGCTCTCCCACACCCGTTGACCGAGGGCATGTCGATTTACACGGCCACCTCGCACGACCGTGTCTCGAGGCGTGTTGTTTCTCCTATGCCCATTTTTCAGCCTGCCACGCCCGTTTCTGAAAAGTCAGTGTCGACTACGACCATGTCACACGGCCGTGGTGTACTGTCGGTGCCCGTGGGGTGGTGGTTGGGTCTGTGACTCAATGATTTGATTCTTTCTGATTTGTACCTCTTCTGCCATTGTCAGTACGAAGATTCTGTACTTCCACACGACTGTGTGCAAGGCCGTGTGGTCTTGAAATCTGCACTTTTGGTTAGTTAGAAACTAGGTGTTTAGGACAAAGAGAAAAAAACAAAATAAAATGAAAACAAATGTGAAAATAAATAGGGTTAGTGCTCGAGTTGCCTCCCGAGAAGCGCTCGTTTAAAGTCTTAAGCAAGACTTTCCTCGCAAAAATCAGAGTGGTTTAAAAGTTTGAATATCTTCCCTCATGCTATCAGTTCTATTTTCTTGATAAAGTTTAAGTTGAGAAGCATTTACCTTAAAAGTGTCAAATATAGGATTGCTTACCTCAACTGTTCCATATGGGAAAATATTGTGTACCTCAAGAGGGATTTCTTTGTTCGTGTTCAAGTCTAATGTGGTGATTCGATGATCCGCTTTATCTGACAGTACCTGATCTCCTATTTTGAAGTGGTTTGATGTTCCTACGAGCTTTTCTGGGGGCTCCTTCGGTTTTACTTCGTGTGGTTCCGGTTCTTCTTTAAAGTGTGCCGCCCACTCTTCTAATTTGTCCATCTCAAGGATTTGTAATTCGCCTTTGTTGGCATGGGGTCCATGACTTGGGTCAGGTTTGTAACCTTGTGGTGTTTCCTGTGTTGAAGATTGAACAATCTGGTTATCAACTGAATTTACTATCTCACATTCATCAATTGTTGCCCTGGCCGAGTCAAGAGCTTGTAAATTAATCGATTTGTCACCTACCTGAAGTATGAGTTCTCCTGTGCCAACATCAATTTTAGTCCTAGCAGTTGCTAAAAAGGGTCTTCCTAAAATTAAGGGATTTGAATTGTCCTCATCCATGTCTAAGACAACAAAATCTATTGGGAAAGCGAATTTATCAATTTTTACAAGAACATCTTCGATAATACCATTAGGAATTCTAACAATTTTATCAGCTAATTGAATACTCATCCTAGTTTGTTTGGGTTTCCCTAGACCTAGTTGTTTAAACATTTTATAAGGCATGACATTTATATCCGCCCCTAAATCAGCTAACGCATTATCAATAGTTAGACTACCAATTAAGCATGGAATTATAAAACTCCCTCGATCTTTTAGCTTTCACGATAGTCTATTCTGTAACATTTTTTAGCATACTGCGTTTAATTCCACATGTGGCTCCTCGTCTAACTTACGCTTGTTCGTCAAGAGTTGTTTTAAAAATTTCCTCGAATCTGGCATCTGTGAAAGAGCTTCAATAAGAGGTAAGTTGATATGTAATTTCTTTAAAAGTTTAAGAAACTTACTGAATTGTTCCTCTGTATCGTCTCTCTTCATCACTTCGGGATAATGAATGCGAGGTTGGTACTTTTTGATTACCGATTTTGGCTTTTCTTGTGTTACCTCAACTTTACTTTCTTCTACCTCATTTTCTTGTATTGGATTGGATTCATCTAACCCTATACTATCATGAGCTTTGATAGCTTGGATTTGCTCCTTTGGGTTAATCTCAGTGTTGCTTGGTAGACGCCCTTGCGGTCGTTCGGAAATTAACTTTGCAAGTTGTCCAACTGACTTAGTGACTTCCCCAACTGATTTAGTAAGTTCCCCAACTTGGCTCTTGATCCCTTCAATCGATGTTTGTTGGTTTTTAAGTGTTGTCTCAGTGTCTTGGAAACGGTTTTCTGTGGCTGCCATGAATTTTGTCAGCATGTAACACCCCAAACCCGGCCCAAACACTACAAGCGGATCTGGTATGTCATTAAGGAAATTTAATAAAAGGATGTGGCACTTTGGAAAACAACTATCAGGTTTTAAGTATTTATACCGAAAACTTAATAATTTATTAAGTCATAAAGGATATAAAGTTATAAAATGCCTTGGAAAATTTTAAATGAAAACCGAAATTTTATACATGTCTTAGCTTAATTTAAACATAAAATGTAAATGCCCAGTAATAAAAGCCCAACATAAAACCAAAACATAAATAATAGTCTAGTGGCCCAAGGCCTTATTACAACAAAATTCAAAACCCTTAATCAAAAATATTAAAAACAATATTCTAAGTAAAATCTTTTGTTGGATCAAGTACTCTCTCGCATGGCCACCTTGCGCTCCTCTCCAGCCCGGTCCGATGCACTAGGTGCTACCTGAAATTGTTAAATAATAGGTTGAGTCGCGAGACTCAGTGTGCAACCCTCTTGCACCATTAGATTTGGGCCTTAACCCCACAGAACATAATAACAGATTAATATATATATATATATATATAACAAAAATTATGCAAGCCCAACCCAAATCCTAGGTTTCCATCCGCTACACGTCACCCGTACCAGCCATTCACACCATTGGGGATTTCTATAATCAACCCACACTACTACACGCCATTGATGGCAGTCTTGCTGCTCATCGTCAGATCATGGCCGTAGCCACTACAACAGGTCATAGCAAAAGCCACTACAACAAGTCACGGCAAAAACCGCTACAATAGGTCACGGCAAAAGCCGCTACAATAGGTCACGGCAAAAACCGCTACAACAAGTCACTGCAAAAGCCGCTACAACAGGTCACGGCAACAGCCGCTACAAAAGAACACTTCCCCTTTCATCAAACCCAACCCCATGCAATCACAGAAAATCGGCATATTCATATCATTTAATCAGAACATTCACTTAGAATGACAGGGATCACTAACCTGGTGATTTGCTTTTACCCTCTTTGGGTTTCAATCGTTATGCCAGGATTTCGGCATTAACCAGAATATAAAAGATTAATAAACATATTTTAACAGGTAATCTATATGGTGTGCAAGTGTTACACACCTGATATCGTGTAGTTTTATTCCCTTAGTTAAATCCTTACTATCTGGATCTACAACCCTTAGTCTAAAACCTTGCTCAAAAGCCGGAAGAATACGAAGATTTGGGTTCCCCTACATTCGGCCAATGATTAATAAATACCCGAATTTACACGCTAAAAATAATAGATCTCCTTACCTTAAAATCCCGAAAGTAACACGATTCGAGTGTTACTGAACTCTGACTTAGAGATCTAAGCAAATGAATCCCCTTTAAATCCCGGAATGCCACAAATGAGAGAAAACACGAGATTAGCCAACTATTTAACCATTCCGCTATAGTCTCCAAAAGCCGAAAAAGATCAAAAGAAAACCCAAATCGATACTTACCTCTATAGAAGGTTTTGGCTGTCCCTTGTAGAAAGATTCGGCGATCACAGAAGAAGATTGAAGCGTAGAAGATTAGAGATCTAGGAGTTTTCGGCTTTTTAAGGAAATCCCGAAAGGATGAACTAGATGTGTTTTTCGGCTTTTAAAAGAATTGAATGAGGAGTTTCAGCTTTTAGTGAATGGGAGAAGAATAACAATGGAGATCAGAAGATTCGGCTAAAAGGAAATTTCAAAGAAAAAGAAAGAAAAGGTGAGAACACAATGGTGATTTTCGGCTTTTGGAAGAGAAAAGATGAGAAAAGAAAACAAGTGAGATGGCCTTCAAATTTTCAGCACAGGAAGAGAAGAAAGAGTAGGGTTCCAATGCCAGAATTGATTAGCTATCCCCCCTATTTATAGAAATTTCGGCACTTACCTAACCTTGCAGATAAATCCTATCTTTTCTCCTTTATCTTAATCTACTAACTCATCTAAAAGAGACTTAATTATCTCTAACTCTTCCTTCCTTTATCAGCTTAACTATCCATATATTAAAACATGAAATAAATCCCTAAATAATAGCCTTGTACCGTCCCCCCTAGCTCCTCTTTAAATGCCGGATTTGGCCCAAAAACATGGGCTCCAAGTGGCCAAAACTTGGGCCTCCTCATTTACCAGTGACGCCAACTCCCTTCCCTCTTAGTGGCGCCATTTTACCACTGGGCCGCAAGCCCAATCTTGATATTTTTAGCATAGATAACTATCTTTAAAACTTATAATGCCCAAATAGAATATTTTAACTGAGGTCTCAGCCCATTCCCGAGCCCAATTTGGACCCCTAACACTTAGATTAACACATTAAACATATCCACCCATTAAACGCATAGGCCCAAAAATTCAGGATGTTACACAGCATCTCTTCGAGGTTCGGCCTCTTTTCCTGTAGATAGGGCTGATTTTGGAATTTTTAAGGAGGTTGTTGTCTTTGATTTCCTTGACCTCCCCGTGAAAAACTTGGGTGGTTCCTCCAACCTGGATTATAATTATTACTATAAGGGTTATTATTAGATCTGAAATTATTACCTATATAGTTCATATGTTCGCTTTCTGTGCCCGGTTGGTAGGGTGGGTACTCAGGATTCGCCACAGTTCCAGTTGCGTCGCACTGCATTACTGGACGTACTTGCGAAGAACACAAACTATCAAGCTTTTTATTCATCATCTCTACCTGTGTTGATAGCATGGTTACTGCGTCGAGGTTGAAAACTCCAGCTGATTTTGTTGGTTTTGTCCTTGCAACCTGCCACTGAGAGTTATTTAGTGACATCTCTTCAATAAACTCATAGGCTACTTCAGGAGTTCTGTTGTTCAGGGTTCCACCGGTGGCTGAATCAATTAGTTGCCTCGTTGAAGGGTTCATACCGTTATAGAAAGTTTGGACTTAGAGCCACAAGGGTAAACCATGGTGCGGACACCTTCTCAAGAGATCCTTGTATCTCTCCCATGCGTCGTATAATGTCTCTAAATCCACCTGCACAGAGGAAGAGATATCATTCCGTAATTTGGCCGTTTTGGCCGGTAGGAAATATTTTAATAAAAATTTTTTGGTCATTTGATCCCATGTAGTGATTGACCCTCGTGGTAACGAGTTTAACCACTGTTTGGCTTTATTCCTTAATGAAAAGGGAAATAACCGAAGATGTATAGCATCATCAGAAACGCCATTTATTTTGAACAGAACTCTAAAAAATTAGCTATGTGAGTATTTGGGTTTTCGTCCTGCAAACCATCAAATTGAACAAATTGTTGAATCATTTGTATAGTGTTAGGCTTTAATTCAAAATTATTAGCAGCTATAGCAGGCCTAAAAATACTCGATTCTGCTCCTGTTAAATGAGGTTTAGCATAATCATACATAGTACGCGAAGCATTATTTTCTGCCACATCTTGTGGTGGTAGATTGTTTTCGTCCATCCCTTCAGTAGGATTGGATCTACCTTCTCGCTCTTCTTCTGTGTAATTTAGGGCTCGCCTAATTTCTCTGTGATTCCTGCGAGCGGTAGCTTCAATATCACTGTCATATACTAGTGGTCCTCTCAGGTTCCTTCTAGTCATAAACAAGAGGTACCTGCTAAGAAAAGAAAGAAAGTAAGTAAATTTATCAAAGTTAAAATTTAAACTAAAAATAAAAGTAAATTGCGGAAAAATAAAAATAATGGCTAAAGTAATAAAAATAGAGCTTTCTTAATATTTTAGTTCCCCGGCAACGGCGCCAAAAACTTGATCGTTGATTTCAGAGTTTTAAATTTATAAAGAATGAGAATGATCGAACCTGAAAACTAACTATGACAACGATTGAGGCAACTGCACCTATCGAACAGTAGTATAGCTTAGGCAAGCCGGATTGTCGAACCCAAAGGAACTAAAAGTACGAATACTAACTTTCTTTTTATTATCTAGCCTAAAATAAGTGAAGTTGTTGTTTAATCTAAATTTAACTAACTACTAAGCTAAAGACGCAAAGACAAAAAGAATGAATTGGGGAAATACTGTTGGAAAAACTTAGTTGATTAAGACGATACCCTTAGGAAGAATCCACCTGGACTTCACTTGTTATCTAACACTGAACCAGACGATTTATTCACTTGACTTAAGATTCCCTAAGTTATATTAAACCCTCTCTCGAGGCGAATAGCGTCTAACCCTAGGTTGATTAATTGAAATCTCTTTCTAATTAAAATCCCTAGAATCGCATTAACTCGATCTATGAACTCCCATATTAGGTTTCACCCTAATCCGACAAATTCTCGTCACCCTATCTCTAGGCGCACGATCAACTCCGCTTAATTATGCTAGATCTACTCTTAAGCAGGGACTTTTGCTCCTCCACCTAAGCACATTCAACTTGAATCAATATCCCGGAAATATTAACACAAGAATTAAGCACACATAATTAAGAACAAATCAAGTATTTATCATATAGTTCAGAAAACAATAACAAGATTTGTCTTAGGTTTCATCCCCTTCAGGTATCTGAAGGGTTTAGTTCATAACAAAATAAAACATCTCAGAAGAAAAGATAAAACAAAACATAAGAAATCCCTAAAACCCCCTGAAGGAATTGAAGGAGAGATCCGACGTCTTGAGTAGAATTCCGGCTTCTTGAGATGGATCAACTGGCTATCTTCGAGTGATTCCCACAATTCTGACCTTTTTGGCTTGGCTCCTTGGCCTAGCTAACCGCCCCTTTGAAAGTTATACTTAGCGTGTTTATATAGGCTTTTGAAATAGGTTTCTTTGCCCCTAAGTATCTTTTTCCGAGTAGAATTGCTCTTTTACACAACAGGGACACGACCATGGCACACGCCTGTGTAAATTGTGGCCAGGACGTGTTCGAACCTATTGAATGGGGCAGGCCGTGTAAATCATGATCAGGCCGTGTTCTAGTAGATCAATAAGGTAGGCCGTGTGGTCTTGGGCCCTGGCCGTGTGGATTTCGTGATATGGCCAATTTACTCCGTTTTACGTTCTTTTCATCCTCGGGTGCTTTCCTGAGTAAAAAACATGAAAAGAAAGAATTAAGAGCACCTTTTTACTTAAATCGAGGAATAAATCATCCAAAAGTATGCTAAATGTGGGATTAAAATATGTTGCTTTTACGGTTTATCACCGCTCACCCAATTCTGTCTAGCACGCAAGGGTACGACACTTACGACCATATAATGCCTCGTATGGTGCCATCTGAATGCTAGATTGGTAGCTGTTGTTATAAGCATATTCCACCAACAGTAATTAGTCCGTCCAACTACTTTTGAAATCAATCACACAGCTTCTTAAAATGTCTTCCAAAATCTGAATTACCCTCTCTGACTGACCATTAGTCTGCGGATGAAAAGTTGTGCTGAAATCCAACCTTGTACCCAAAGCCTCATGCAACACCCTCTAGAATCGTGATGTAAATCTAGGGTCCCTGTCCGACATGATAGACACTGGCACCCTATGTAACCTTACAATCTCTGCCAGATACAACTTTGCCAATTTCTGCAACGAGTAATTGGTGCGAACCAGTATGAAGTGGGCAGATTTAGTCAATCGATCAACAATTACCCATACCGAATCTTTCTTAGTAGGCGTCAGGGGTAGCCCACTAACAAAGTCCATGGTTACCATCTCCCATTTCTAGAGTGGAATTTTCACCGATTGCAGTAATCCAGAAGGCAATTAATGCTCAGCCTTCACTTGCTAGCATGTCAAACACTTACTTACAAAATCAGTCACCTCACGCTTAAGTCTTGGCCACCAATACAGTTCACGTAGATCTCGGTATAACTTGTTTCCACCGGGATGCATAGCATATGAGCTACTATACGCGTCCCATAGAATTGACTGTCTTAACTCAGTGTCCCACGGTACGCAAACTCTTCCACGGAAATATAATACCCCTTCACTATTCAGCCCAAAATCCACAGTCTCTCCGCTTTTCACCCGCTGAAAACGAGAACCCAACGACTATCTAATAACTGCTTCTCTTTAATCTGATCAACCCAAGTCGGTTTCACCTGAAGTTTTGCCAACAAACTACCATCCTCAAATAGGCTGAGACAAGCAAACGTTGCTCTTAGATCAGATACCACTTTACGACTTATGCATCTGCCACCACGTTAGCTTTTCCCGGATGGTACTCAATCGAGCAATCATAATCCTTCAGCAACTCTATCCATCTTCGTTGCCTAAGATTCAACTCTTTTTGGGTAAGGAGATACTTAAGACTCTTACGGTCAGTGTAGATGATCGACTTTTCCCCATACAAATAATGTCTCCATATCTTTAGTGCGAACACCACCCCAGCTAATTCCAAGTCATGAGTGGGGTAGTTCACCTTGTGCGGCCTAAGTTGACGAGATGCATATGCCACCACCTTCCCTTCCTACATCAGCACACAACCCAAGCCCGTGTGTGACGCATCACAATAGACAACGAATTCCTTTCCCACCTCTGGCTGTATCAATACCGGGGCTTTAGTTAAAATCTTTTTCAATTTCTCAAAACTTTCCTGCTGTTTATCAGTCCAAACAAACGGTACCCCCTTCCGTAGTAACTTAGTTAGGGGTGCAACAATCAATGAAAACCCCTCAACGAAGTGTCTGTAATACCCGGCCAGACCCAGAAAACTTCGAATCTAAGATACTGACTTTGGTGACTTCTAATCCGATACGGCCTCAACCTTCCGAGGATCAACCCTAATTCCCTCGACAGACACGACATGCCCCAAAAATGTCACATCTCGCAGCCAAAACTCGCACTTGCTGAATTTGGCATAGAGTTGTTTTTCCCTCAATATCTACAGAACAACCCGGAGATGTGAATCATGCTCCTCCTCAGTTCTTGAATACACCAGAATATCATCTATAAACACCACCACGAACTGGTCCAGATAGGGTTGGAAGACCCGGGTCATCATATTCATGAAAGCAGCTGGTGTATTCGTTAACCCAAACGGCATGACTAGAAACTCGTAGTGTCCATAATGAGTCCTGAATGCTGTCTTGAACACATCTACCTCCTTAACCTTTAACTGATGATACCTCGATCTTAGATCTATTTTAGAGAAAACCGAAGCTCCTCACAGTTGATCAAACAAATCATCTATCCTTGGTAGCAGATACTTGTTCTTAATTGTTAGCTTGTTTAACTGACGGTAGTCAATACACATGCGCATTGACCCATCCTTCTTCTTCACGAACAATACTGGTGCTCCCCACGGAGACACACTCGGTCTGATAAATCCTCGATCCAAAAGCTCTTGGATCTGAGCCTTTAAATTCCACCAGCTCCTTCAGTGCCATCCTATAAGGGGCGATGGACACCGGAGCCGTACCCGGTAAAAGCTCAATGCCGTATTCGACCTCACGATTTGGAGGCAACCCCGGAAGCTCTTCAGGAAATACATCCGGAAACTCCTTTACAGTCCTAACATTCTCTACAAATGGTTCCTTCACAACAGATGTGCTGACATAAGCAAGGAACGCCTCGCAACCTTTACGAATCAACTTCTCGGCCCTTAACACTAAGATTACATTGGACAAATAGTTCCTCTGCTCCCCTATCACTATCACCTCCTCATCCTCTGAAGTCTTTAATATCATACGCTTAGCAGCATAATCCAAATTTGTACGGTGTTTCACTCACCAATCAATGCCCAGAATGAGATCAAACTCGCCAAACAGTAGTTCCATCAAATCCGCCGGAAAAACAACCCCTTGAACCTCGATAGGCACATCTCTAAACAGCTTATTCACTACAACAGACTGTCCTAAAGGAATAATCACCAACATTTCTTTATCAGCAAGTTCGAATTGTATACCCAAAGTTCCAGACATAGTACATGCAACATACTAGTGCGTCGACCCAATATCAATTAAAGCAATACATGGTACATCATGAATTAGGAACGTTCCAGCTAAGACGTCAAGTGCATTGCCATCGTCTCGACGCCGAGCAGCATAAACCAATCCCGGCTGTCTCGCCTCTGTATTACCAGTACCTCTGCCCAGTGCTCTACGACCACGTCCTAACCCATTTCCCCTCTAGGTGGACCACGACCTCTCGGTGGTTGCTGACCACCTCTCCCTGGCTGCACATAGCCCTGACCTACTGCTTGCGTCCGAACAGGCTCCCGAGGACAATTTCTGTACCTATGATCCTTGGACCCACATCTGAAACACTCGCCAGTTCTTCTCCAACACTCTCCCAAATGTGGTCTCTCGCACTCAATGCATGGTTGCGGTCGACCAACAACAACTGGAATCCCAACTCAGGCTGGCCCATCAAACTTAGGCCTCTTATGAAATCCCCCTAAAGAACCTGAAGACCCAAAATCTCTCTTATTCCTGCCCTTTTCCTTCTCACGATTTTGGCGCTTAGAGCGTTTCACATCCTCAGCAATTTTAGCCTTCTCTACAAGGGCAGCGAAGTCTCTTTCCCTCTGCGGGGCTATTAGTACCAGCAACTCATCCCGAAGACCATCCTCAAATCGCACACAGCGCTCATATTCAGCCACAACTATGCCCCGAGCATACCGACTCAAGCGCAGGAACTCTGGCTAATATTCTGCAATGGACTTATTCCCCTGAACCAAATTCAAAAATTCTTTTCTCCGGGTGTCCACATAACTTGCCCCGACATACTTCCCTTGGAAGGCCGCTTTGAAGAAATCCCAAGTAACACGGTCAGCTTGCGTACCTTCCCTTACTGTAAGCCACCATTGGTATGCCTCATCTCATAGTAGGGACACTTCTCCTTTCAGCTTTTTCTCCACTGTGTAGTTTAGGTCATCCATGATTCGCTCTACTGCCTCTAACCAATACTCTGCTACATTCAGGGCTATACCAGAGATGCCCCTAAAGAATTTTGCCCCATTTGACGGGAGCCGCTCAGAAATTGACCCTTGGAGTACTCGCTCCAACCACTCTTTCCAAAACTCGTAGCATTGCTTGAGACAAAGCATCATTCCCTCCGGCTCAGTCATGAGACCCCGTCTCAGTCACCGGTGATGTCGGCGCCTCCCTTTCAAGCATATTCCTGATGCTGAGGACCCAGCCCTAGCACCTCAGCCCCTACCATGGTCACGTGTACTCCTTCTGCGACCTCTTGCACTCATATCGGTGTAACATATTAATCTGTTTAAGAGTTTTATGCATCAGCTTATCGTTCATGTAATTATTACCAAATGTTTTATGAAAGAAAATAGTAATAAGAGTGGTTTCTGCATATCGATTTTACTAATGTTTTAGTCTCTATAGTCTCAGCTTCCCGACTAAAAGTTTGGTATACTACTACTATCCTTAGTAGTTTTTCAGTACAGTTGCTATAGCATATAACAAAGTATAAGATTAGAAAAGTTAGGGATTTGGTGCCGGAGACTCGGTGTGCCATACTTCCAATAACACTATCACTTTTTCTAAACCACAGCTTAACTAGATTTGGAAAAATTTTCAAACCCATTCCACAGCTGAGTTTTGCAACCTGACTCTGATACCATTAAATTTAACACCCCAAACCCGGCCTAGACGTTATGGCCGGATCTAGCATGTCACATCAAAAGGTTGTTTAAAAGCTATGCGCTCGTTAAAAACTTTGAATCCTTTTTGAAACTCCGAATTTCGTTATTTGTAAAAACAAGATTTGCTTAGAGTGTATTCTTGTAAAGATGTTATTATCTCCGAAACCTTTGTTGCTGCAGAAGTTTGACTTAAAGAATTGCGGAAACGTGATATTTTGAAAACGGTTGTTATTGTTTTAAAAACCAGTGTTTAATCGTTTAACAATTCATAACTAGCAGAATTACCAAATGAAAGTTTAAAAAGAAAAGTCCAATGGCCTTATTACACAAAATATTAACCCAAAAATAATATAAAATAAGTTAAATCCAAATTTACTAAGTATCGTTAAGTAGCAAATCCGACGTATGGCCACCTCCGAGTCCTCCACAACTCCAAATCCTCTAACGCTGGGGATTACCTGTACAGTTAAAAGAAAGGAATGAGTTACAACAACTCAGTGTGTAATCCCCTATAACGGTCACTATTTGGGCCTGAGCCCATACAGTATCGGTCTGGGCCTAAGCCCTACTCGGTAATAAGCTGGGCCTAAGCCCCAAAATTATCTCAATGTATGTGGATATGAGCCCACCCCAATCCTACTAGCTGACTAACTCTCCACCCGTGCCAACCAATCACACCATGTGGGGACCATGTCAACCCACCCAGCCAGACCTTACCAATATTGCAGTCAAGCTGCTGATCACGGTATATGTGGCTGGGCCACTAAAACGGTAGGTGGCGATGCCACTCGAACGGTATGTGGCAGAGCCACTAAAACGGTATGTGGCAGAGCCACTAAAACAATACTTCCTCCAATCATCAAACCCAACCCATGCAACATGATATGAATGCAGTGTATTACAAGTATAAACAGTATAAATAAAATCATATACACGATATTTAACGACCATCAAGGACATAACGGTCATTTTGTCACCTAAGGGTATAATAGTAATTTTCACCCCTTTGGGGGTATTTCAGTAATTTACCCATCGAGCGTATTTCGATAATTTACCCACTAAGGGTATTTCGATAATTTACCCACTAAGGGTATTTCGATAATTTAAGTCATCTAACGGCCTTTCTGAAGGCCTACTATCACCTCAAGCGACATGGGATCCCTTTTGGACCCCTAAGATGTAATTAGGCCTAAAATCTCATTCCGGCCCAAACGGGCTTACACGCTCGTGTGGCCCATTTAGCTTGTTTCTGATCTCGGATCTGCGGACTTCGCAGTCGCATCAGTCATTCGGTCAATTTTCCATCAGTTTTGCCCATGTGGGCTCGATAGCCCATTGGGCCCACTTAGCCTATTTTGGCTCAACAAGGCCCATTATAGCCTCAGATTCACGAGAGTGTTTGTGACACTCTCAATGGTCTACTGCCATCATTAGTGGCTCGGTTTATCACTACGATCACTCGCACGCTCGAGTGATCACAGTTGCGGATTTTTCGGCTTTTCGATAATTCGGCTTTTGGCCAAATCTCAGAACAGCACATACTATCACAAACAATGGTGTGAGATTACACACCTTAGCTAGCCGCACAATTAGTCCTTCGTATCACTTACACACCATCAGATTACCTTATCAGCCAAACATTGCTTAAGATTAATCACCTAGAGAACTAACCTAAAACGTTCACCTCACCTTGTTTGAGTAACCGACCTTAAACACCAAGATTACTAGGCACGGCTAATTTGCTTCACATCCTTAACAAGAACCTGTACCAAACGACACCCATGAGTGTGACTGAAATCCGCATACCACCTAGCACAACACATGGCACATTCGGCCAAACCACATTTTATCACCACAGTTCTTACTTCACTTGAACGATGAATCCACACTAAAAGTTTGATTACAACAAACCACTTGCTCCCCTTTGCTTTGTTGCAATCCCTAAGCCCAACGTTGGCCAAAGCATAGAAAAGAACATGCTTTTAGCCACCAAGTGCAAGAAAGAACTTATGGTTGTCAAGGAAGAAACCGAATAAAAGTAGCGTTATAGACAAAGAGAGAACTACCACTTACCAATCTACAAACTCCTTGCGAAACCGTACTAGAAAAGAACAGAACTGCAATTTGGCTACGAACTAATTCGCAAGATGTCGTGAATATGCCAACAAGAAGTGATGGAGGATATTCAGCCGCACCAAAATCAACTTCAAGGACCAAAGACAAGCGTTGAGAGAACAAGAAGAACAGGTTCGGCTATGAGAGTTAAACCAAAATGAAAATCTAATGATGAGGAAAGAAAGGAAGTAAAGCCAATTGGAGAATAAAAGAAAAGGGGTAGAAGTTTCGACTATGGAGAAAAACAAAAAAAAAGGAGATGAAAGGAAAGTAGAAAAGAACGGATGAAGAGAGATAGAAAGAAGAGTTTCGCCCAATTGATGTTTAGGTAACAAGCAAAGAAAAAAAAAAGTAGGAAAAATAAAATGAGAAGAAGAGGAAGAGAAAAGCTGAGAATTCGGCAAAGAAGACTTGAGGAGAAAAGGACCCGAAATGCTATAGTCAAAAGAAAACCCAAAATGCAAAACATCTACCAGAAGAAAACTAAAGAACATCCGGCACCCTTTCCCTTTTTCCTACCTAAAATGCTACCCAAAACACTCTCCCTCAGCGGAAATTCCCTTTAGCTAGACCCCCACTTTCAGCCACCTCTTCCCACACTTAAATCCCATGATTTCCTCCATGAATCTCTCCTTAATTCACTCTCCACCTCCCATTCGAATTCACCCAACAACCTTGACCAATTCAAGTACTTCTCTATCAGTATTTGATTCCAACACAACCTCTTATCTTCTCCTGAGCAAAATAATTACATTTTGCATGCAAGGGGTTTCGAACCCAAACCCCCTTGTAACATAATGCACGCCACTAGCTACCCTACCACATGGCCATCTTATGTTAGCAAAAACACACTCAACAAACTTAAGTTCCACTTCAACCAGCCCTCTCCACTAAAAGGCCCAAAAACCAAAATTTTTCCAAGGTTCAGACTCGAACCCAGGCCTCCCTAGAACCCCCAAACACCCTCAAATACTAGCTAAGCAAGCCCAACACATGCAATTATGCAAAAAAAAAAATCACAAACCCCTAATTTTTGGGATGTTACATTTCCTTTGAAATTTTTATGTTTTTGGACTTTTACTATTAGGTCCAATTTGTTATTTCATTAGTTTTTGATTACCTTTTTCTGAAAGTTTTGGAAGATACCATTGATAAGTTCATATGATTTTAGTTTTTTGATAATGAAATTGTGATGTTAATGGATATGTAAAGGTATTTTATTAAAGAATTTTGAGGAAATCATGATTTAGGGATTAAATTGTAAAGTTATTGAATTTATGGAAAATTTTGAAATTTCATGGAATTCAAGGGCTGCTATTGATAATATGAAAATATTTAGGCTTGAAACAAGGAATAATTGCATGAATTTCAGTTTCCGAGCCTAGGGACAAAATCGTCATTTATTAAAAGTTTAGGGGCAAAATAGTCATTTTTCCTAAGATGTAAATTGGGCTAAAATGAGTATGAATTTTATTAAATTGATGTTAAATTCACTCGTATAGATCTGGGTAGATCGAATAAGGAGTTAGAACGAAGAAAGGAGAAAATGTCGGATTAATAGACTTTATGTATACGAACATTTATCGAGGTAAGTTCGTATAACTTAGCTATGCATGTTTTTGTGCTTGAATTGTAACACCCAAAACCCGGTCAACACACCACGACCGAATCTGGTATGTTACGGAGTGAAAACATTTTAAACTCATAAGTTTGTCGGATAATTTTCCTAGAAAACCCCTTTTAGAAGTTTGGAAATCCTTGTTTAAGATGATATTGAAATCGTGTGATGATTGTTAAAAAAAACTCATGCTCGATAATATACTTTTTTGTTACAAATTTTATGAAAACGATACTTGTTAAAAACTGAGTGTAGTGCATATAATCGCGTTAAAAACCATTTGCTTCTAAAGTTGTTTGAAATTTAGAGTTATAAAAATGTCCAAGTTACCTTATTACTATGTGAACTTTATTACTCGATGGTAACGTTTGAAACCCGAAGAGATATAATTTAGAAAACATTGCTTCTTTACCAGTTAATTTTATCACATTCATAAATCCAACTTGTAAAATATAAACAAAATAAAAGTAAGTAATAGTATAAACCCAAAATAAACTTAGCGGCCTTATTACAAAACCAAAACCAAATTTAAGGAAAACTAATGAGGATGAAATAGCAGTTTAAAGTTAAACCCAAACTAAGATGCATGGCCACCTCGAGTCCTCCTCGGCTCCATATCCGCGATCTATGCCTCATCTGCAAAATGTATGGGAAGGGGTGAGTCACCGAGACTCAGTGTATAAATCCCCAACCCGATAGTTCATGCACTTACACAGATCATCAGCTAAACATGCAAATCATGCACCCCATAACCTATCCATCCAATCTCCTTTAACTACCCCGTGTGGTCAAAACCACTGGTGGTCAAAACCACTGGTGACCGAAGTAACAAATATATCGGAGATGGGGCCAACCCATTATGTGGTCAAAACCACTGATGACAATCCCGTAATATATCATGTGGGGCCAACCCACTGTGGTACCAAACCACTGGGACGAGTCACAAATAATCCATGTGTGGTCAAAACCACTGGTGACCGTAGTCACAAATATCAATAGTGTGGTCAAAACCACTAGTGATCAAAACCACTGGGACTTAGTCACAAATAATAGTAATAATGTGGTCAAAACCACTGGTGACCGTAGTCACAAATCAAATGATGGGGCCAACCTATCTTGTGGTCAAAACCACTGGTGACAGTCCAAATAATCATCCCCCTCCTCTCAACAATCCCATCATCATCATGCTCATATCATACGTGTCATAATATCATGTGTCATGCAATAAGGCATAGCATAGCATTTAACAATGCATGGTGATACATATCAAAAATCACATAGCAGGGGACTTACCCGGAATCCAAGCTTATGCCCACAAGGCAAAGTCACTAATACCAAAGGTTATACAGTAACATAATAAGCACCATTAAACTAATAAAGTGTGTAAGCGTTTACACACCTGACTAATCGCAGATCTTAGCGAACACCCGAAATTACTCGAATCTAGCGAAATTCTGAAGCGTTATTTTCCCTTTCCTACAATCGACCAGCACCTAGTTAGCAACTAAAAAGCCCATTCGGCTAAACCAATAATCCCGAGGGATATGTCGCATGAAGATAATACTCACCTTAATGCCGATTTAGTCTCCTACCAAATCCCGAAACTTGTGATAATCCCCCCTTGCAATCGGCTAACACTATCACAGAGAAACAATTAGCCTTCGGCTTTGAATAACTAAGAAACGGATATTGTGATGATAACACCCTTACCTAGATCGCTTAGCCCAAATCCCGAAGTCTCATTGTATTCGGCTATAGCCCTCCCTGTAATCGATTTTAACACAACACTTAGAATCCATAGGCCATTCGACCATAACCTAAATCCCAAAATCACATGAGTTAGTTGCCCCTTACCTTGATGATTGATTCGGCCTCTCAACACCAATAATCGATACCCCCTATTGATGCTAGGGGTTTCGGCTACCAGCATGAACCAAATAAAGATGGAAGTTAACACTCAGATTTAATATAGGAAAAGATAGAAGAGGAGTGGGGTTTCGGCATTACCTAAATCGATCAAGAAGAGAATAAAAGGAAGAAGAAGTCACTTACTAGGATATTCGGCCAATCCACAAAAATAAGATAGATTCGGCACTTGAGATGATGAAGAAATAATGCAAAAGAGAGGGGTTTATGAGTCAAGGTATTCGGCCAAGAGGAGAACAACAATAAGGTTTCGGCTCTTGAGAATAATCAAGATGAAGAAGAAAGTGAGAATGGAGAAAGAAGGATTCGGCACATGTAAATGAAGGGGATTTCGGCACAAGTATTTTGAAAGGAAAAAGAAAAGATGTCGAAGAAGGGAGGGGTTCTTGGTTTCGGCGTTGAGCAAGAATAAGAAAAGAAGAAGTGCCAAGGTGGTTTCGGCACTAAGAGGGCTAACAAAGGTGAACCGAAAGGAGAGAAAAAGAATATGGCTATTGGAGTTTCGGCTTACTACTAGGAAAATCGGCCAAATACAAGAGTTGCCGAAAAAGGAAATGGAAAGAAAAAGAAATGCACTTGATGCTCAGTTCTGACACTGTACGAAAATGAGAAACCTTCTAAGCTAGCCGAAAGTGCAATCCCTTAGACTATGAAAATTTGGCACACCTAGTCTTCCAAAACCGATAGCCTCCCTTGCCCACAGTCCACCATTCGGCCAACTCTCTTCAAGTGAGTTTGAAAATATTCGAACTCCTAAATTTCCTCCCCTCCACCAATTCAAACTTGTTTGACCTCTTCCATCCTCATCTTCAAGAGTCCCTCCTGAGCATTCCACCTCCTAGCTTGTGGCGTCAAAAAGAAATAGCAGGGAGTGCAACTCCTGCTGCTCGAACATAGGTACTCCCATCCTGCTTGTGGCGTTACCCCTTAGACACCTTAATGGCGCCTCCTTGACCACTATACCACTCGATTATTTGTGCCTAAATCCTCCAGCAATTACCTTTAACCCCTAATTTATCTAGCTCCTTCCTCTTAAGTACTAAAACACAAATTTTAGCCATGACCCAGGACTAACCCGAGGTCATGCCTAGACCCCAAAACACACCAAACAAACATAGTAGACATACCAATACACGCAAACACATACAAAATGCAGAGACCCCGATTAAAGGATGTTACATGAATTGAATTGTGTATGTGATTGTATAAATATATATGTGAAATGATTACATATCTGATAAATCCCAATAAATGATAACGTTTGAAATAAATGATAATACCCGTAAAGTGATAAATGATAAAAATGTTATTTTTGTGCTTGAGTTGAATGTGGAAATGTGAATTACATAAATGCATAAATATATAAGATTGAACACATACCTGATAATTGCCTGATAAACGTTAAATCCCGTTTAAATAAATGGAAGTCAATGGATAATGGAGATTTCCCTTATTAAATGAGGTCATGCATTTGTTACTGGAAGGATTTAGCTCGAACGAGTAATCCTATTGATCTCATTATGGAAAGGATTTAGCCCGGATTGGTAATCCGAAATGAGCCTCTCGAGCATATGTTTCAATTAGGATTTAGCCTGGACTGGTAATCCTAATTGACTAGATTTAGCCTAGACTGGTAATCCAAATCGGACTCTATATGGAATTCTTTATCATATAAAGGATTTAGCCTGGACTGGTAATCCGACAAAGCCCTTAGAGTATATGTTACAGTCAAAATTTAGCCTGGACTGGTAATTTTGCTATATGATATGAGGCTCGAGAGTGTACCTAAAAGGTACTACTGGATATGAATTGACAAACTATGGAATTGTACACCTCAAGTGTACTACTTGTTCCATCGATGTTTTCAATAATTCAACGGGTAAAATACTGATACGAAAAGAAAAGGGACTTTTACATTTATCTATCTGAAAAATATGAAATGATGTTACATGAAATGAAATATGGAAGTATGAGCTATTTATATATGAACATGAAATGGCTTGATGAATACGTTTATTTTTTTAGAATAGATTTGTACACCTTGAATGTACTACCTGTAACACCCCAAACTTGACCTAGACGTTATGACCGGATCTAGCATGTCACATAAAAGGGTTTGTTTAAAACTATGCTTTTGTTGAAACGTTCGCATTCTTTTTGAAGCTTCGAGCTTTGTCGTTCGTGAAAATAAGATTTTGATTTTATGGTTTTCTAGTAAAACGATGTTATTGTCATTAATTCTGAAAACTTTGTTTATATTAGAAATTCGATTCAGTGAATTGCGGAAATGTGAGATTTTGGAAAACATGTATTAAAGTTTTTAAGAAAGCTCTCATATTAAAACATATAATAATAAGCAATAACGGAAATGAAAGATCAAAAGAAACCTTAAGTCCAATGGCCTTATTACAAAATATTAAACCCAAATTTAAATAAATCACAAAATAAAGTGAAACGGAAATTTACTAAATTTTGTTGTATGGCCACCCTAGAGTACTCCATCGCTCCAAATCCTCAATGTTAGGGATCACCTGCAAGATTAAGCAGAGGGGTGAGTTACGAGAACTCAGTGTGTAATCCCCTAATCGGTCACGAACTGGGCCTAAGCCCATAGAAGTAGACTGGGCCTTAGCCCATACAGAAACAAACTGGCCTGAGGCCCATATAGAAACAAACTGGGCCTTAGCCCTATTAGCATGGTAAAACAGATAATACATGCAATGCAACCCAACCTAATAATCTATTCGCTACACACCACCTGTACCAGCCCAACACACCTGTGGGGATTTCTACAATCAACCCTCCATCCGCTACACACCTCGGTCGCAGTCATGCTGCTCACCGCAGAATTGTGGCGAAGCCACCAGAATAACCGAATACACGTGGCATAGCCACTATACTGAATGTGGCTGAGCCACCAAACTACACTTCCCCGATCATCAATATTCCAATCCCATGCAAAATGTCGTGACATAATAATTTAATGTATGCAAAAATGTACCCACGTAGCAAATATACAGAATTCACACAATCATGCTAAATCTACCCATGAGGTTACAACAGTAATTTACCCACCAAGGGTATTTTCATAATTTTACCCTTCAGGGGTATTTCGGTAATTTATCTATTTACGGCTTTTCAAAAGCCTAATGTCGTCTCGTGCGACACAGGACCCTTATGGGATCTCTACGGAGCTAATGGGCCAAAAATCCATTTCAGGCCCAAACGGGCCCACACGCTCGTGTGGCCCATTTCGCATGATGTCGATCCCAGATATCCAGGTTTCGCAACCACACTTACCCTTTGATCGTCTTCAACAATTTTTGCCCACGTGGTCCGAAAAGCCCATTGGGCCCGTTAAGGCCGTTCGGCTCGGTTAGGCCGTTACAGCCCTAGTTTCGCACGCTCGATTTACCATCTTTACTCGAGCCTCGATTTACCACTACGAGCGTTTGCACGCTCGAGTGGTCACAGATGCCAGTTTTCTGGCTTTTTGGCTTTTGGCCGATTCGCACAACACCACAAACAATCGATCAGAGAGAGGTGTGATATTACACACCTGATTAGGAACACGAAACATGATTCTCCCCGAAGCACTTAAAGACACATTCGGTTAACAGTTAGTCTAAAATCCATTTAACAACTTCAACCAAGTATTGTTATTGACGAACAATCTATATCACTTACCAACAATTTGAGACTTCCCCTACAAAGGATAGGGGTTCGATTATCCCTCTGATAAAGCACTTCGAGACCCTAGCAGTGATTGGCACAAGAACAGATATTAGCAACATCCTTCCGGCTTGAGTAACAGTTAACCAAACAGTACAACACCATCAACTATATTCGGCCTTAAACTTTACTTACCAACCCACTTCCGAAAGCCAAAGGCTAGAAAAATGACAAGACTGTAAGCTAGCACTCTACTGATTCGGCCCACACCAAAAGAACCGAGAAGATGGAGGTAGCAAGGAATAGATCAATTCGGCCTTGGTCAAAAGAATAGGGTGAGTAATCGGTTTAGAAGAGGGAGTAAAGAGAAATAGGAAGGAGATAAAAGAAGACGAAGGTACTACCTTGCAACCACCGAAAAACCCGAGTAAGCAAAGAAGCTTCGGCACCCATAAGAACCAAGTTTCGGCTATGAAATGCACTGAAATGAAGGACCCAAAATGAGAAGGAATGGGGTAAGCCGATTGAAACTAGAAGAAAATGGAGGTATAAATTTCGGCTGATGAGTAAAAAGAACAAGTGGAAAAGATGAGAGGTTGAGAAAAAGTGCACGAATGGTCAGATTCCCAAAAGAGAGAAAAAGAAGAAAGGAGAGAATGGTTTCGGTAAGTAATGAATTGCCTAAAGAAAGTGACCCAAAATGCTCCAAATGCAAAGAAGAATTTCGGCACTCTACCTTCAGAAACTGAATATGCACCTCAGACTCCCCCCTAGCCGAATTTTCACTTCCCTTATAAGCTCCCACATTCAGCCAAACACCTCCACTCTCCAAATCCCATGATTCTCTCCCTCACTTGCTCCATAATGCACTCTCCATCACCCATTTGAAATGTTTGACCAAGTCCTCTTTGACCAAGTCCTCTCTCTCTCCTGCAGAGTTTGAACTCCACTCAGCTTCCTCCTTTACTGAGCACAAAAATAAAACTCCCCTTGTGCTACCTGTGGGGTTCAAACCCCACCTCCCTTGCTACACAAGTGACGCCAACTCCACTAGGCCACCTTGCTCTTTGTGTTATCACAACACCCACAATTACACTTAAATCCTGCTTCCACTAGCTCTCCCCGCTTAAGTGCCCAAAAACCAAAATTTTACCGAGGCTCCAACTAGACCCCAGGCCTCTCTAGAGCCCCTAAACCCCCGTAATCATCACACAGAACCAGCATAACATGCAATTACACAATTATGACAAAACCCCAAATTTTGGGATGTTACACTACCCGAGTGATTATCAATACTGTAATTGATTTTTTTTATAAAGACCTGACATGAAATTCACCAGAACTTGAGATAAATTAATATGAAATATATTTGAAATACATGGAGATAATTTTTATATATGTTATGTGAATATATGTTGTGGAAAAATATGTGTATGAGAATCTGAATATTGTTGGATATATATATGTATTTCTGGATGTCTATACGAAATATATGATTAACATGGGTAATGAGAATATGTGTAAGGGCTTATGACCAAATGGTTTAGTTGAACTTTGTATGTTAACTTGAATAGGAATGATTGGTAAGTTAATTACCAAGTTATACGGACTTACTAAGCACTATATGCTTACTCTGTTTTATTTTCCCTTGTTCTATAGAAAATCGGAAGCTCGTTGGATTAGAAGCTTGGCGGAGATCACTCACATTATCCAACAGTTCATTTCAGCATATAAGTTAAAATAATTATGGTTATAATGGCATGTATAGGCTAATTTGACTAAATCTTGTCTTGTAAATTGTGGTTTGAAACCTAGCCAATAGAATCGCTAGTGATGATTTGTTTGGTATATTTATGAAATTATGATATGGTGATTATGTATGTGTTAGCATAGTCTGACTTTGAAAATTTACCAAAAATTATGGAAATCGAATTAGAAGTTGAATAAAATATTAAATTAAATTTTATTAAGCCTAGTTTTTCATAGAAGAAATGGTGTAAGCAATGGAGTTATAAATTATGAGATATAATAAATTTTATGAGACAAGGTCAGAATGATCTCTGGTTCCCCTGTTCTGACTTTGGAAAATCATCAAAAATTGTAAAAAATAATTAAGGGTTCAAATTTACATTCTTAAATTCTTAATGAGTCTATTTTCAATATAAGCAAATAGAAGCATCGTCCAAACCCCGTAACAAGAGATAATTAATTTTTAGTAAAGAAAGGTCAAAACTGTCAAATAGTAGAACAGGGGTAAATTTAAAGGTTTTACTGTACTTATTGGATAAACCATAAATTCTGAAAATTTTATGGTAGAAAGATATTTGAGTCTAGTTTCGAAAAAAACAAGCGAATCTTAAGTTAGAATTCTGTAGCTGAAAATATAAATAATTTAGTGAGTATGACTGAAGTGGACAGTTTTGCTATGAACAGTAATTTACTCGAATTATCTGAAAATGTTCTGTAATTACCGATAATGCTCCATAACCTTGTTCTGGCGACGGATACGGGTTAGGGTGCTACACAAGTAGTAAAATGTGTATTCATTGGATACTCTCCCACATAGAAGGGTTGCAAATGTTATCATCCACCATCTTGAAAGTATTATGTAAGTATGAATGTAACATTTCATGAGAATGAACCCTATGAATGTAACATTTCATGAGAATGAACCCTACTTTTTTTCATCACAACAGTCTCTTCAAGGGGAGGTTATTAAAAATGAAGAGATGATACCTTGTTTTGTTACTCTTCCAAGGGAGAATTTAGTTCCAGTAGAGACTTTGGTTCAAGAAAAGACTAGTGGACGGTTGTTGGATAGGTCTGATTTAAGTACATACATTAGAAAAGGCAAGAAAGAAGATGTCATCATACAATCTACTTTATGCCCTAACTCTTCACTGTCAAGTGAGTCTTTTTTACCTCTATTTGCTACTAATTTGGAATTACCAATAGCCCAACAAAAAGGTGTTAGAACTTGCACTTTAATTGTTATCTCTGAAAATGTCGCTTATGATTCCTTACCCCCATCCTATAGAGCTTTTGCTTTGTCTTTGTTCTCTATGTCTGTTCCACAAGATTGGAGAGAAGCAATCATGGTTGAAGAAATGAGTGCTTTAGCAAAAAATGAGATGTGGAAACTAGTTAATCCTCCTATGGGGCAGAAAATGGATGGCTACAAATGGGAGTTTACCATCAAGTATTAGGCTGATGATTCAATTGAAATACTTAAAGCCAAATTAGTAGCATAAGGATTCACTCAGACATATGGAGTGGATTATCAAGAAACATTTGCTCCAGTTTCTAAATTGAACACAATTAGGATCCTTTTATCATGTGCAGCAATCTTGATTGGGACTTACAACAGTTTGATGTAAAGAATGCCTTCTTACATGGAGACATGGAAGAAGAAGTGTATATGAAAGTTCCTCCAAGATTCGAGGATAAAGATACTCAAGGGGAGGTATATAGATTGAAAAAGGCCCTATATGGACTAAAGCAATCTCCCAGAGCTTGGTTTGATAGATGTAGTAAGGTCATGGTGTCGTTTGGCTATCAACAAAGTAATATTGATCATACCCTCTTTATAAAACATTAAAATGGTAAGATTACTCTGCTTATAGTTTATGTTGATGACATAATTATGATAGAAGATGACAATGAAGAAATGGCCAGGCTTAAGAAACAATTGGCTCAGGAGTTCGAAATAAAAAAACTTGGGAAAGTTACACTATTTCCTCGGAATAGAAGTGGCTAGATCGAAAGAGGGAATTTTTATTTCCCAAAAAATGTATGTCTTAGATCTTCTGACAAAGACTGACATGTTAGGTTGCAAACCAGCATAATCACCTATTGAGAGTAATCACAAATTACAAGCAGGGTTCAGTGAAATTGTGGATAAATGTGTTTGTGAGCTTTTATGACTGCAAAAGGTATTGGAAGAGCTAAAGTTGTTGAACAAAAATGGATCAACCTTGTACTGTAACAACAAGGCAGCCATCAACATAGCTCAAAATCTAGTACAGCACAATAGAACCAAGCACATTGAAATAGATCATCATTTTATCAAGGAAAAAGTAACCACTGGTGCCTTAAGTTTATCTTATCTAGCATCCGGAAAATAGTTGGTTGATGTTTTTACTAAAGGGCTCAACTGTAAGACTTATCATAATCTTCTTTGCAAGTTAGGCATGCGAGACATCTATGCACCAACTTGAGGGGGAGTGTTGAGAATCTTTGATTATTTGATAGCATTGAATAGTATTGATAAACCGTAATTATAACATATTTTAATCCCACATTTAGCTTGTTTTTGGATGATTTATTCCTCAATTTATGTAAAAAGGTGCTCTTAACCCTTTCTTTTCATGTCTTATACCCAGGATAGCACCCGAGGATGAAAAGAACTTAAAACGGGCCCAAAAAGGAGTAAATAGGACATATCACGAAATTGACACGGCCTGGCCCAAAGAGCACACGGTCGTGCCTTGTCAAGCATCTAGAACACGGCCTCACCCCCGATCTACACAGCTGTGCCTCAACTTAGAAATCCGAACACAGCTTGAAGACGACTCACACGGGCGTGTGACATGGCCGTGCCCCTGTCGTGGCTTTAGACAATTTCAGTCGGAAAAGGATACTTAGGGAGAAAGAATCGCATTCCAAGAGCCTATAAATAACCCCTAAGTACCACCTTTGAAGGGGGCGTCGAGCTAGGCCAAGGAGCCAAGCCGGAAAGGTCAGAGTTGAGGGAATCGCTCAAAGTTAGCCAGTTGATCCATCCCAAGAAGCTGGAATTCTACTCAAGACGGCGGATCTCTCCTTCAATTCCTTCAGGGAGTTTTAGGGATTTCTTATGTTTTTTTTTTATATTTTCTCTTGAAATGTTTTCTTTATTTATTATGAACTAAACCCCTCAAATACTTGAAGGGGATGAAACCTAGATGAATCTTGTTATCGTTTTCTGAATTATATGATAAATACTTAGTTTGTTCTTAATTATGTGTGCTTAATTCTTGAGTTAATATTTCGCGAATATTGATTCAAGTTTGATGTGCTTAGGTGGAGGAGGAATAAACCCTGCTTAAGAATATATCTAGCATAATTAAGCGGAGTTGATCGCACGCCTAGAGATAGGGTGACGAGATTTTTCCGGATTAGGGTGAAACCTAATATGGGAATCCATAGATCGATTTACTGCTATTCTAGGGGGTTATTATAAGAGAACGAGAGTTCCACTAATTAACCTAGGGTTAGACGTTATTCGCCTTGAGAGAGGGTTTAATATACGTTGGGGAATCCTACGGATCAAACTAAGTGAATAAATCGTATGGTTCAGTGTTAGATAACAAGTGAAGTCTAGGTGGATTCTTCCTGAGGGTATCGTCATGATCAACTGAGTTTTTCTTCTAGTTATTTCCCAATTCATTCTTTTTGTCTTTGCGTCTTTAGCTTAGTAGTCGTTAATTTAGATTTAAAGCAACTTCACTTTATTTTAGGCTAAATAATAAAAAGAAAGTTAGTATTAGTACTTTTAGTTCCTTTGGGTTCGACAATCCGGTCTTGCCTAAGCTATACTACTGTTCGATAGGTACACTTGCCTTTAATCGTTGTCAGAGTTAGTTTCCAGGTTTGATCATTCGTTTTATAAATTTTAAAGCTCTGATTTCAGCGATCAAGTATCTTTAGATATTACATCTGATTGTTTTAGAGATTCTAATTAATAGATATTCTTTCCTTAGTTGATTCAATATTACATGTATATATAGTTGTACATATTTTTAAGAAATATATACTTTGAGATAGTTTTTTCCTCAATACATTAGAGTATTCATCTCTAATTTCATCAGGAATCTTAAACAATACTCTTGCACATAGCTTTTTCCACCATCTCCTTAGCTCCTCTATCTCATTCCTCCTCTTTCTTCCTTACTTCGACTCTTCTCCTGACTCAAGTGAATCGACCTCCTTATCACCATCACCTTCTCTACTCTACCCTTCCCTATTGAATACTTGTGTCAATGTGGTGATTATTGATCAAACCATGGCTCTTTCTTCCACTGACACTCCTATTACCCCAGCAAACCTTACCAACCTTGAGCTCCCCCCAAACCAAACCCTATCACAACCACTTCTTACCTAACAAACACCTATGCAAACCCAGCCATCGATGCCAATTACCTAGCAGCCAAGCTTTAACCCTAATCAGACTACTATACGCCAAACCAACCTCCACTTGGTGCTTCCTTCTCTCTCCTCAAGGACACCTTGTTGGGATCTAGTGCTCTTAGTGTAGTGATTTTGTCTATATGTACTTCTTTTTATAAATTTTGTTGTGATATGGTGATTAGATTTTAATAAGTTGATATTGTTACTTTTTTTAAAAAAAAATTATAATTTTAAAATTTTTATAACTTCTAGCCTTATTAGTTTTAAAATTTTCTAATTTACTTCCAATAAAAGAGTAGGGTTCAAATTGAATAAATGTGTAAAGGTTGATAGCTAAATTTGCTATTATACCTTATATATAAACACCAAATTTTAACCAATGGATCATTTTTTCTCACTCATGTAATGTATAGTTTATCCATTTTTTTTTAATAAAAAGACTAAAATACAATCCATGATATAGTAAGGTAATTTTATGGTACTTTTACCTAAATAAAATCATTATAAGAAATTATTTACAAATCATATCGTATGAAATTTTAAAATATATATTAATGTCATAATCATGTCATATTACAAGCATTAGTCCTCTTTGACTTCTTTTGTAACACCCCATACCCGATCCAATCACTGGATCCAAGTTACAGGAAGGCTACCACCAAAACAGAGAACATCACATGCAATTCAGACTTAAAATCAATTAATCATTTCATAATTCATACAAAACATAATTTACAAACTAATTCGAGTTCTAATCAAGCTTAGAAAAGCTCTAAAAGAATATCGGAATTGAATTAGAACCAAATTAAAACTTTTAAAACCAAGAAGGGCAAACATGAAAATAGATATCACACGGTCATGTGGCCAGGCCATGTAAAAGACTGTACCCATGTACGCAAAAGTCACACAGTCGTGTGTCCAAGCCGTGTAACTAATTGTGTCCATGTGGTACAAAATTACCAAACCTACAGTACCCATATGAGCGTGTGGCCAGACCATGTGAGGTACACACCCGTGTAGAACAATCATGTGCCATTTTAAGTGTTCATCATGTACCAAGCAAACCTATGATTCAAGTAATGCCTAAATGGCCACACAACTTGTACAAGAACCAATCAACAATCATGCCAAAACATGAATTAACCAATTACAATACTAATTATCCATATCACATAGAATTTTCTCTTCACCAAGTTTAATAACCTAAACATTAAACATTAATACAAACAAGTCACATACTTCATTATACCATTTCCAACTCAACTCAAAACATATCATATATCCATTTCCTAATCTTCTAACCAATATGTCTCAAGACACTATCACAAACATAAATCAATATCAAAGTACTTTATATTTCATGCCAAGTTAAAACATAGCTATGCATATGTCATATGTACAAACAAAATGCCAATTTTCTATCACTTGTCATTAACCATCTTACCAATATAATTATCGATAAGTTTAACACCAAAAACAATTTTTGTAGCACCCCTTACCCGTGTTCAACGCCAGAACCGGATACGAGGCATTACCTAACTTAACTTACTTAAACATACAACATTAGGCTATAAAATTTCATTTCAAACTTAAAATTACTTATTCATATTCATAACATCCTTATTATGAGTCTACGAGGCCCTAAACATACTTACAGAAGGTTTCAGAATTAAACTGAAAACTTTTACGCACTTAGAAAATTTTTGCCTAAAACAGGGCCACACGCCCATGTGGAATGGAACATGCCCGTGTGGGCAGGCCGTGTGGTCAAACACGCCCATGTTCCTAGCCCGTGTGGAATTCATTTCTCAATTCGAACCTACAGGGGTTTTCACAAAGCCAGACACAAGCCCGCGCCCTTAGCCCGTGTCCTCCACACTGCCTCGACACACCCGTATCTTAGCCCGTGTGCCAAAACCTTGGCATTCTGTTTCTGGCGTCATCAACTCAAAAATGTCACACGGCCTAGGCACACGCCCGTGTCCTTCGACCGTGTGATGAATTAAATTCCAATTTTAGGTGCACACTTCACACAGCCTGGGCACACGCTCATGTCCATGGTCGTGCCTTCCACACGGCCGTGTCTCTGCTTGGATGTTTACTACTGAGCGTACTGACTTGTAAAACTAGCATGCAAGGGGACACACGGCCTAACAACACGCCCATTAGGTTGACCGTGTGTCACACATGACCTAGACACATGCCCGTGTGTCTACCAGTATGGACAAGAACAACGCTATTTGCCAAGCTCTTTTTATCACCCTAACTCATACAAACATAAATCACATTCAACCATCAATCCATTCATGCATACTTTAACCAAGAAAATCAATATGCTACTTGTACAATCATGAATAACCTCATCACTTCATAGATTATTAATAATGAGCCATCAACTATGGCCATATACAAAAGAGTTCATCTTTAAAAGAGCCAATGTACTTGACCAAAACAACATGACATTTCACTAAGTCTAGTCCCTATACATGCCATACTCAAAATGCTAAGTCTAAATATACCAAGATGTGCTGATAGTTATCTTTGTATCCCGAGCTGGCTCTTTGACACTATAAAACAAGGGAAAAGAAAGGGAGTAAGCTTTAAGCTTAGTAAGTCTACATGTAAACAATAAGCATCATACCATATACTAATCAATCAAGAACATTACATACTATGTAAGGGCAATTCACATTATCATAATCATGCTTATTCATCTCAACTCTTACCACATCCCAACCATATCATATACATTGCTCACTTTTATTTGCACTTATGCCTGCACTTATCACCACAAAGCCACATGAAATATTTACTTAAACAAGTTTCTTGATGAACCCTTCGGAATGATATAAAGTACCCGGTGGTTTCGCACACAGCCCACCATTAGTCAATAATAGGGTGGTATTGCACACAGCCCACCATTAAACAATAATAGGGTGGTATCGCACACAGCCCACCAACAATGATAATTATGGTGGTATCACACATAGCCCACCAAATGGTAATATAAACGATGGCATCGCACACATCCCATCATGAATGAATAGCAAGGTGGTATCGCACACAGCCCACCAACAATGATAATTACGGTGGTATCGCACATAGCCCACCAACAATTGCATATTTACAAATATTTATCCGTACTCACATTTCTATTCCAAGGTTCATTCGAGAACTACTCATTTCTATCATTTTCAATCAATCTAACCATCAAGTATTTACATCCATACAATTCATTAATAGATAACAACATATGTATTAAAGATGTATCGGTGCAAAATGTGTTAATTGGCGGTTTAGTTCGTAACCTTGCATTGTCCCCAGTCAAGGTTGTTTCCACGCTCTTCTTGATCTATAATAATAAAATTTACTCATTTAATCACTACATAACTCATTATACTTCAAAATTTCTATTTTGGTAAAAATTGACCGTTTTGCCCTTATACTTAGGCAAATTTATGATTTTGCCCCTAGGCTCGTAAATCGTTTTTCATCACATTTTCTCATTAAATAAGCCTAGCTGAACATTTATTTCTCTTATAACAATTCACAAAACCAATCACTTCATGCATTTATTACTCAATTACAACCTTTACAAATAAGTCCCATTTAGGTGTTTTCATGGAAAAACCTTTAACAAAAGTTATTCCTTAACCCACTAACATTCATTTTCTTCCATAAAAACTCAGCAAACAACATAAACACTCTCATGGCAAGTCCCTAAACTTTCAACCATTTTGTAAAATAGTCCCCTCATTAGCTAGCTTAAGCTTTAGGGGTTTCAAAAGTACAAAAATTATCAAGAAAGACCTCTAAAGTCACTTACTTGCAAGGGATTAGCTTGGCTGAAAGTTTGAGCTCCAAAACCCTCTATTTTCTCTTCAATTTTCGGTGGAAGAAGAAATAGGAATAGTAAAAGATGATATCTTCTTTTTTATCTTATTTTATTCATTTTAGTCACCTAATATCACCCAATTTTTGACCAATTTAATGCCCTTGTCTCCCTTGGCCAGCCATCACCTTTAGGGTGGTCTAATTGCACTTTAAGGACCTCCTATTTAATATTACATAGCTATTATACACTCCTAGCTTGTAAAATGAAAATTTTGCATTTTATGCGATTTAATCCTTTTTCGCAATTAAGCATACAATCACTAAAATTAAAGCTCCAAAATTTTCATACACCCATATAATTATGCCATAACACATAAAATAACATAAAATTATTTTTTTTTCAACCTCAGATTAGTGGTCCCGAAACCATTGTTCCGACTAGCCCCAAAATCAAGCTGTTACAATTTTACATGTCATGCTTATAAAATCTAATTCAAATATCAATCTATTATGCCATATGCTCCAACAAAATCTCACATATTCATTGCATAACATAATCAAATTTATCAAAAACTCGTTTGATTTCATCACATACCAAACTTAATAACAACCTTTAAGGATATTATTTCAACCTCTGATCAAACACATCAATATACCAACAAGCAGACATACTTTTTGCAATAGAAATCACACTTTACTTTTACAAAACACTTATACACAATTCAACTCCTATTACATGCCACATAATCGAAATAAACATTTAAAAGACTATCGAAAGTAGAGGCTGGATAGTGTGATCTTCAAGATGATCTGACCGTTGAGTTTTGCAAAGAGGGTCAACTACAGACAATATAAAATGAAACGGAGTAAGCATTAAACATGCTTAGTAAGTTCATAGGTTCACAATAACATATACTGAATTTAACTAATTTATCTATATCCATGTCACAACATGCCACATTTACAAATTGAGCATTTCATATATATATATATATATATATATATATATCAATTCACTTAGTTCAATTCAATTTAGTATCATTTCTAAATAACTGTCAAACACATATACGTCATTTATTCGGTTCAATCATATAACCTTTTAATAATCACATAAAGACATTCATTTCCATGCATAACATAGAATTAATCAATACATTTTCCTTTCAACAGTTAGCTCGATGAACCAAAATAATAAGATATAGATACATGGTTAACTACACCACACCAGATAGCTCAACATAGCAATAACTACATCACACTAAAGCACCGTAGTGCAAAGCCCATAGACACAAATATCATATCATATAACATATCATCCCTCCACCACACCAAAGTCTCTATAGAGACAAAGCTCGGTAAATCGCAACAAATGCAGGATTCTGGCATAAACAGTGACATCTCAATCAGATTTTTACTTCACATATCCCATACTAGCTTGCAATCAACCCTATTGGCATGTCAATTATATCTTATCCTACGTTCATTCATGCTCTATTTACACATCTATATCTTTTATTTCAATTCATTCCACTCCTCACATTTTATATTGTTCTAACCACAATTCAAAATATATATACAGATATCACCAATTTAGTCCGCTTGATGTCCAAGCAATTTATAAATATACCTTTTTAACAATATAACATTTCTATGTATTGCAAGTGTCCAATTTTGCCCGGGCCCATTCAGAAAAAGAAACAAAATAATAAATAATAATAATAATAATAAATGTCCATTTTTTAAAATGTCCAGTTACAAAATAACCTGGTCCAGAGGCCCAAATACTAAACCACTACACAACACCTAAAACTCGTGACCCATTAACCCAAATCCTACTCAGACTCAAATTAGACCCGTAGCCCATTTACACCCTTGGCTCAAAACCTAATCAGAAAATTAAGGGTTTCTTAAACCCTAGGGAAATATCGCGCCACAAGCACCCCAGCGAGAGCCCGATCGGCGTGCCGCAATCCTCGTCTGGCCTTCGATCACGCCTCCACCCGCGAGCCACACCGCCATCAACGCGCCTCGTCGCTAGTATCCTCGCAGTTGACCTGCATGAAAAAGGAAAGAACACCAGCAGAACGCAGCAAACATGGCATTTCTTTTCTTTCCTATTCTATTTTCGGGTTATAAAAACCCCTAATATGTAAAATCGAGGATAGAGGATAATAGACAGAAAAAAAACACATAGAGAAAACAAACAGAATACAAAAAAAATCATTCGAATACAGAGAAATAAAAAGCCTTCTCAGAGGTGATTTACACTTCTTTTTATCTTTGCTTTTGAGTTCCTGGATATTTCATAAATAATAGTAAAAAAGGGACGAGTTTCATACCTGAGAGCCACCGTAGGCGACGGCGCGTACGCGCGTGCAACGCGTGGAGACAAAGGCCCCCTAAGCCCGATGACCAGGCTCCATCAATTTAATTCAGTCCTTTTGTATCTGTTTTAATTGCTTTTTTTTAATCCCTGTTTTCTTTGTTTTTTTTATCCTTTTATTTTATTATTTTAATATTGTATTAAATTATTTTATTATATTAAATTGTCTATATTATTTCTTTATTATTTATATATAATATATCAATAGTATAAATATATATATTTATATATTAAATTATTTTTATTTATTATTTTTTTAGCTCAAAATTATTTTCATTACATATTATTTTTATATATTAATTACTATATTATATGTTTTTAAAATTTTTTATATTACATAGTATTATTATATCATATTATTTTTTTAAAAATTTTTTTTTTTAAAATTTATTTATATTTTATAACATGTTTCATATATATTATTTATATTATATTTTTTGAAAATATCTTTATTCAAAATTATTATATTATTATGTATTATCTTTTATATGTATTAAATTATATATTTATTATAAATTTTTTATATTGTTATACATATTAATTGTTTTACAAAATTATTAGTTTTTTTTGTTTTTATTTATTTTGCTTTGTTATAATGATTATTTAGAGTCTAAATTACATGTTTATTTATTTTTACTCTTTAGACCATTTATTAGGGTTTAGCACAATTCATTATATATTTATGTTATATTATTCTTTTATTATTCATTGTTAGTATAATTTGTAATTATGTAAAATTACTATTAAATATATAGGTTGTATATTCAAACCATTGTTTCATAAAAATTCTTTTTTGATGCATTTTTAATAAGTGATATATGATATTTGGGGACTTTGAGAAGAATCGTGCCCTAACTTACTGGGTTTCGATTTTTCTCGTGGAACTTAAAATATTAAGTATCCCTTCTCATTTCAAATAAAAACTTATTCTTGGGAATTCAAAATGTCGTGTCCTAACATGCTGAATGTGACATTATGTTATCTCGAGGTAAGGTTTTGAAAATAAGGTGATGTTTTGTATTTGGAATATGGGAAATAGTGCCCTAACGTGCTGGGTTTCGATTTTTCATTTGCCTAAATAACTAAATATCCTTTCAACAAGTTTTGTAAATCATGAGATGATTTTGATTACGAAGGTTTTAAAACATCGTGTCCTAACGTACTGGATGTGTCGCTAATTTAATCGTGTCCTAACCAGTTCTTCATTCCCCTCCAGCACTGGAATCTAAAGGTATTAATCACAGTGGAATTTTAATGAAAGCATCAATTAATTATAGTACGCCTGATCATTTGTTTGTGGTGCAGGGAAAAACAAGAACTTATCAACAACAATAATCGCCATTGTTCTACCCGTTGTTGTCACTGTGGTGATATTTGCAGGGGGATTGATCTGTATTCTTACTAGGAAATCCAAGAAGTACGATGCTGTGGAACAAGAAAATGGGAAAGAATGGTATCCTGTATTAGTGATTTATCATTCAATGCTGAGTATACAAGAGGCTAATATACAGTACTTGCTCTGTTTCTATATGGAAAGAAATGAAATTACGACAATGGAGTCCTTGCAATTCGATTTCAGCACAATTGAAGCTGCAACAAACAAGTTTTCGGTTGATAACAAGTTGGGAGAAGGTGGATTTGGTCCGGTTTACAAGGTAGAAATTTTCGCATGTAGAATTAATTAATTATGTGACTGTAGGTAATTGGAATTTGCTGAATTACCAGGGCAAACTTCCTAATGGGCAACAAATAGCTGTGAAAAGGTTAGCAGTGAGCTCCAGCCAAGGTCTGGAGGAATATAAGAATGAGGTTGCATTGTTAGCCAAGCTTCAACATCGAAACCTTGTAAGGCTATTGTGATTTTGCTTGGAAGGAGCTGAAAATTTACCGGTCTACGAATTTGTCCCCAACAAGAGCCTGAACTATTTTCTATTTGGTAAGCCCATATTTAAATCATATTCATTTTTCTTAAATTATTCGTGCCCCACAGATTTTATCGTCTAAAAACACTTAAAATACATCAAAAGCTTAAGTAATCAACACTAACAAGCCTTTATAATTTGTATTAAATAAGTAACTCCTACGTACTATTTTGTTGTATCCTTCCTGTAGATCTTGAAAAACAAGGAGAACTAACTTGGACAAAGAGATGCATGATAAGGGATTCTTTATCTTCACGAGGATTCTAGACTTAAAATCATACATCGTGATCTCAAACTTAGCAACATTTTACTCGACAAAGATATGAATCCCAAAATTTCAGATTTTCGCATGGCAAGAATTTTTGGAGTTGATTAATCTAAAGCCAACATAAGTAGAGTCGTTGGAACATAGTAAGTTATTATTATTTTTAATTATTAAGCATTTAATTGTTTATCTCAAATGACAATATTTCTAGCTAACTTAAATAAGTGTTTGGTTGTAGTAGTTATATGCCTCCAGAATATGCTTTGTATGGACATTTTTCTATCAAATCCGATGTTTACAGTTTCGAAGTCATAATTCTAGAGATTATTACGGAAAGAAAAGCAGTAATTTCCAACAATCAGATGAAGATGAGGACCTCTTAAGCCATGTGAGTTTGTATTTGTAATTAATATAACAAAAAGGTAAATTTGCAGAATCCTAAACATCTATCCATCCTTTTTCACATCTTTCAGGTATGGAAACACTGGAATAATGGAACACCATTGGAGTTGTTAGATCCAAGTTTGGGAAATTCGTATTCTAGAATTGAAGTGATTCGATGCATCCACATCGGTTTGCTATGCGTTCAGGAAGATCCAAGCCAGAGACCAACAATGGGAAATATAGTTCTCATGCTTAATAGCTACACTATTACAAGAACGTCCAGCAACTTTCCTTATCCCTACCACTGACTCCAATTTTACAGCAAATGAATTGGTATCGGATCAATCCGGTCCAAGCAAGTCAATTCCATGGTCTGTAAATCAAGTTTCCATTTCTGATATGGATCCTCGATAGGGTTGAGACTTGGAGAGTACTATAACCAATCACAAAATGTAATATTAAAGTTATAAATTTGGTCCATGTATTTTTTAATTTTTCAATTATGACCTAAATAATAATAGTTAAATCTATTAAATCAAATTTGTTATTAGTCTCTTACTATGTAGATTAAGCTATTGTTCTTCAATTTGATCTTTTCTGTCTTTATAATTTTCTAATTTTGAGATTTCAATCCTTACTCAAACCATAGTTGTTGTATCTTTCTTTTTAATATTATATGGATATAGGAAGCTAAAATCATATATGTAACATACAAGATTTTAGGAGTAATGAAATTTAACTCAATGGATTAATGTATACTATTTCGTCAAGATTGAATTTTAAAGCTAAAAAAAATAATAGAAGTGATCAAATTATAGTACATGGATCGAATCTGTAACTTACACATAGTATAAAGACTAATAACAAATTTTACTTTGTTATGAAATAATTCCAAAGCCTACTCTAGGGCACCGTCATTGCCACCCATTGCCATTTGCACCCATCCCATCAATCTCGCTTTGGGTAGCAATCAGTACTGATAATTAAAAAATACTTAAAACTTAACGTTGAATGTAAATAAAAGGAACTCCAATGAGAATACAAATTAAATACAATCCAATAATTAAAAGAAGAAGCTTTGTTTATGATATGAACATAAAGAAAATTAAATAAATAAAGGGTAAATTATTAAAATAGTCACTTTTATTTTTTTTCAGGTTACATTTTAGTCACTTGTGTTAATATGTTGTAACATTTTAGTTACTAAGTCATTAATTGTTGTTAACGGTATAACAATAAACTGACGTGGCACGTTACATCATCATTTCAAACAAAAATCAATTAGTCTCCGTATTTTCTCGTTTTGAGCAAATTTTTTTCTTTTATGTTCTTTGAACTTTCTTTTTTTTTCTTTTTTTTTTTCCATTCTCTTTTGCTTCTCTCTCTATTTTTCTCCCTTCTCCATCTTATTTAACGTAAAAGAAAAAAAAATTGCTTAAAGCGAAAAAATATAGAGACTAATTGTATAATTTAACCTAAAATTTTTGTTTAAAATGATGATTTAATATGCCATGTCAGCTTACCGTTACACAGTTAACGGTAATTAATGTTCAGTAATTAAAATACTATAACACAATAATGTAAGTAAGTAAAACCTAACATTTCAAACATAAGTGACTAAAGAGAAACAAAAATAACTATTTTGATAATTTATCCATAAATAAATAAGACAAAATGATAATTAATAATAGAATTGTTCACAACTTAAAATATGGGAGATAAAAGTCATAAAGCTCAAGTATGAACTATAATAATACATGTTTGACTGAAGAGTCTTGACTCAAGACTTTGTAGGCTTTGGGTCTTTGTATGTCCTCAACCAATCCAAACATGAGATTTAAATTTGAAGGAATTTTCCGCACTCCAGTCCTGTCCCTGTCCTTGTCTCGCTATCAAATTCATGGCCTTATTTTCCACAAGGATAGACAATTGCGTGTCTCCATCAGTCTTGACTTTATAAACTTTGGGACTGTACTCTTAACCAATCCGAACCTGGCACATCTTTTCTAAATTAGACTTTTTTTGGCACTCCAATCTTTGGGCTTCTCCCTCTCCTATAGGATGAAAGCTGCTCCTTATTTATTTTCCATAGAAAAATCAACGTTAGCTTCTTGACTGGGTCTATGCATTACCGGATTTTCCACAAAGTAAACAATGAGCGATGCTTTAACCCTAAAACATTGGGACTTCATCTTAACCAATCCGAACATGGCAGATACTTCCTAAATTGGACTTCTTTTGGCACTCTATTCTTGAGCCTCGTCACCATTCTTTATTATGAAGTTGCTCCTCATTTACCACAGAAAACTTTACTTCTTTTTTTACTGGGCTATTTCAGCAACTGTATCGGGCCATGAATGTAGTCAAACTAAAAATATATATCTATATTGGTTTAGGTACAAATGCATTTGTGGGTGATAGAATTTGGGATGCTAATGAGGCCAAGCGTGATAGATTTTTCTTGATCTAGACTTGAACTTTTTCATCTCCCTTACTGAATTCAACCCCCTTCAAGAAAAACCTCTTCACCTAATAACCCTTTCATCACTGAGTAGAAACATTTTTATATAAAATAAATAAATAAATACACAAAAGAGAAAGTTTAACTTGGGAGAGCTCTCCAAAGAAACATTGATAAAATAAAGTTCAAGTTCACCAAAAATGGCTTCCCTTTACCCCACCATAGTTTCCTTGTTTCTTTTCATGTTCCTTGGCCTTAACAGTCATGGCAAAGCAGCACCAACATACACCTCCCATTACTGTGATAATACCACTTCCTTCACGCCCAATAGCACCTACCAAGCCAATATCAAAACCCTTCTATCCTCTCTTTCTTCCAGTACCAATAGCAGTAAAAATGGGTTTTTCAATACAACTGCAGGGCGAGACCCCAACTTGGTCTACGGTACCTTTCTTTGCCGGGGCGATGTATCTACTAATCTCTGTCAAAAATGCGTAGAAACTGCCAGCAACGATATAGCTCGACGGTGTGTTACGGAAAAACTAGGTGTGATTTGGTACGATGAGTGTACTGTTCGGTACTCTGATAAAAACATTTTTTCCATCATTCGTGAAGTACCGGGAATGGATAATAGCAGTTCAGTAAGCATCCCGGGCGACAAAGATCGTTTTGATCAGTTATTATCGGACCTAATGAAAAGCTTGGTGAACCGTGTGTTGGAACAATGGCAGCAACTTAGCATGCACAATGCATGTAGTTTGCCTATGAATATATGTGAAGAACAATGGAAGAAAAGAGAAACCAGGAACTTAATCAAAAAGAACTTTAATACACATAAAATAATGGCTTAACTTGTCAATATATACATAAAATACAAGAGTTGAATGGTCAAAAAGACTATCACCTAATGAATCAACCACTCCCTCTAGACTTAATCCAATACAATCTTAGCTTATACATAAAATAATAGCTAATATACTAGCCATTACATCTATTCAAATCATTCATTATATCCTACAAGCTTAGCTATAACATCAAAAGATTAGATTACAAAATCAACAAAATGGAAACAGCCCTCCTCAATCCAAGCTTGCCTGCACGCCCTTCTGCTGCTACTGCTGCTGCTTGTTCATTGTTGCATTGCAGACCAAATCTTAACACTCCTCCTTGGACTGTATGCAACAAACACCAATATTGTTCCTCAAAAACTCAAACCTTGATGTACCAAGTGGCTTAGTTAAAATGTCTGCCAATTGGTCTTGTGAGCTGCAATGAACAAGACTGACTTCCTTTGACTGTTCAGCCTCTCGAACAAAATGAAGTTTAATCTTGAAATGCTTTGTCTTGCCATGAAAAACTGGATTCTTGGCTATGGCAACTGCTGACTGATTGTCAACCAAAATCTCAGTAGGACCAAGTTGCTCTTCATTTAAATCATATAGCAACTTCCTGAGCCAAATGGCTTGATTGACTGCTGTTGCTGCTGCAATATACTCAACTTCAGCTGTGGACTGAGCAACAGTCTGTTGCTTCTTCGAGCACCAACAGAACACACATGAACCAAGGCTAAAGAAGTAGCCTGAGGTGTTCTTCATGTTATCAAGTGATCCAGCCCAGTCACTGTCTGAGTAACCAACCAGTTTAATCTCATTTTCTTTCTTAAATTTGACCCCATAGTTTAATGTCCCTTTAATGTATCTAAGCACCCTCTTGGCAGTTTAAAATTCATAACATTGCAACAGTGCATAAACCTCAAAAGCAAGCTAACAGCATGCATAAGATCAGGTCTGGTTGCTGTCAAGTAAAGCAAGCAGCCAACTAAGCTTCTGTACTCCCTTTCATCAACTCTTTCATGATCTTCAATACTTGTCAGCTTCTCTCCTTGAGCCATAGGTGTGCTCACTGATTTGCAATTTGCCATGCAAAATCTGTTGAGAATTTTCAAAGCAAAGGCATGTTGGCTGATGAAAATGCCTTGATTAGTCTGATTTACTTCCATGCCAAGGAAGTATGACATGATTCCCAAGTCAGTCATGTCAAACACATTTTGCATTTGTGTCTTGAACTCATGAATCAAATCATCCTTACTTCCAGTTACCAGCAAGTCATCCACATAGATTGAAACAATCACCAAGGTCTCCTTGTTGGACTTTTTTCACAAAGAGAATTGGTTCACTCAAGCTCTTTTCAAATCCAATCTTGGACAGGTAGGTGTCAATCCTATCATACCATGCTCGAAGTGCCTGCTTCAGGCCATAAAGTGCCTTCCTCAGCCTGTAAACCTTGTCCTCATTTCCTTGGACTTTGAAACCATCAGGCTACTCAATGTAAATCTTCTCCTTAAGAAAACCATTCAAGAAGGCTGACTTAACATCTAACTGGTGAATTTTCCATTGTTTCTGAGCAGCCAAGGCAAACAAGAGTTTGATAGTGTCCAGCCTTGCTACTGGAGCAAATGTCTTCATGAAATCAATGCCATATTGCTGGCTATACCCTTTCACCACAAGCATTGCCTTATGTTTGTTCAATGAGCCATCAGCATTGAACTTGTCTCGAAAAACCCACTTGACACCAATGACTTTTTTCTTTTCATGCCTGTTCACCAAATCCCAAGTCTGATTCTTATGAATCATGTCAAGTTCAGCTTCCATAGCTTTCTTCCATTGCTTGTCTTTGACAGATTCTTCAAAGCTCGAAAGCTCAACTATGGCCACATTGCATCTTTGGTAGATGTCAGCAATGGTCCTAGTGCCTCTTACAGGTAAATCATCCACATTTGCATTGCTGAGCTCATGCTCAGCTGGTTCTAGGCTGCCATCAATCAAATCTTCCTCAAGCTGCATTGCATTGGAACCATCCCAGCTCTAAGTCCTCTAATAAACCGTAAAAGTAACATATTTTAATCCCACATTTAACATGCTTTTGGGTGATTTATCATTCGATTTATATAAAAAGGTGCTTATAATCCTTTCTTTTCATGTCTTATACCCATGAAAGCACCCAAGGATGAAAAGAACACAAAATGATGTAAATGGGCCTTAGCACGAGATTGACACGGCCTGGCCCAAAGTCCACACGGCCGCGCCTCGCCGATCACCTAGAGCACGGCCTCAACCTCGCCTCACACGGCCGTGCTTCAAGTTAGAAATCCAAACACGGCTAGAAGTCGGTCCACACGGGCGTGTGCCATGGCCGTGCCTCTGTCGCTGGAAAGAGCAATTTCAGTTGGAAAAGGATACTTAGGGAGAAAGAATCGCATTCCAAGAGCCTATATATATCCCCTAAGTGCCACCTTTGAAAAGGCGTCAAAGCTAGGCCAAGGAGCCAAGCCGGAAAGGTCAGAGTTAGGGAATAATGCGAGGATAGCCAGTTGATCCATCCCAAGAAGCCGGAGTTATACCCAAGACGACGGATTTCTCCTTCAATTCCTTCAGGGGGTTTTAAGATTTTCTTATGTTTTGTTTTATCTTTTCTCTTGAGATGTCCTTTTTATTCATTATGAACTAAACCCCTCAGATACCTGAAGGGGATGAAACCTAAATGAATCTTGTTATGTGATTTCTGAATTATATGATAAATACTTAGTTTGTTCTTAATTATGTTGCTTAATCCAAATCTGATGTGCTTAGGTGGAGGAGGAATAGACCCTGCCTAATAGTAGATTTAGCATAATTAAGCAGAGTTGATTGAACGCCTAGAGATAGGGTTACGAGATTTTGCCGGATTAGGGTGAAACCTAATATGGGAGTCCATTGATCGATTTACTGCTATTCTAGGGGGTTATTATAAGCGAACGAGAGTTCCACTAATTAACCTTGGGTTAGACGTTATTCGCCTCGAGAGAGGGTTTAATATAGGTTAGGGAGTCCTACGGATCAAGCTAAGTAAAGAAATCATATGGCTTAGGGTTAAATAAAAATGAAAGTCTAGGTGGATTCTTCCTGAGGGTATCGTCGTGATCAATTGAGTTTTTCTTCAAGTTATTTTCCGAATCGTTCTTTTTGTCTTTGTGTCCTTAGCTTAGTCTTCGTCAATTTAGTTTAAAAGTAACTTCACTCCATTTTTAAGGCTAAATAATGAAAAGGAAGTTAGTATTAATACTTTTAGTTCCTTTGTGTTTGATAATCTGGTCTTGCCTAAGCTATACTACTGTTCGATAGGTACACTTGCCTTTAATCGTTGTCAGAGTTAGTCTCCAGGTTCGATCATTCTTTTATAAATTTTAAAGCTCTGATTTCAGCGATCAAGTTTTTGGCGCTGTTGCCGGGGAACTAAAATATTAAAAACGCTCTATTTTTATTACTTTAGCCATTATTTTTTAGGTTGAATTTTTATTTTTGCTAAATTCCTTTCTTTTCTTAGCAGGTACCTCTAGTTTGTGACTAGAAGGAACCCAAGAGGACCTTTGGTATACTACAGCGAAATCGAAGCTACCGCTCGCAGGAATAGTTGAGAAACCAAGCGAGCCTTAGTTTACACAGAAATAGAGGAAGAAGGCAGATTCAATCCTACTGAAGGGATGGACGAGAATAACCCACCACCACGGGATGAGGGGGAAAATAATGCTCCACAACAATGTTTGATTATGCGAAACCGCATTTAACAGGAGCAGAATCGAGTATTGTTAGGCCTACTATAGCTGCTAACAATTTTGAATTAAAGCCCAACACAATACAAATGATTCAACAGTTTGTTCAATTTGATGGTTTGCAGGACGAAGATCCAAACACGCATATAGCTAACTTTTTAGAGTTTTGTGATACTTTTAAAATAAATGGCGTTTCTGATGATGCCATACGTCTTCGGTTATTTCCTTTTTCATTGAGAAATAAAGCTAAACAGTGGTTGAACTCGTTACAACGAGGGTCAATCACTACATGGGATCAAATGACCAAAAAGTTTTTAATGAAATATTTTCCACCGGCCAAAACGGTCAAATTATGGAATGATATCTCTTCTTTTGTGCAGATGGATTTAGAGACGTATGGGAGAGATTCAAGGATCTCTTGAGGAGGTGCCCACACCATGGCTTACCCTTGTGGCTACAAGTCCAAACCTTTTATAACGGTGTACACCCCTCAACGATGCAACTAATTGATTCAGCCGCCGGTGGAACACTGAACAACAAAACTCCAGAAGTAGCATACGAGTTCATCGAAGAGATGTCACTGAATAATTACTAGTGGCAGGCTTCAAGAACCAAACCAACAAAATCAGCGGGAGTTTTCAACGTTGATGCAGTGGCCATGCTATCAACGCAGCTAGAGATGATGAATAAAAAGCTTGACAGTTTGTGTTCCTCGCAGGCACATCCAGTCATGCAGTGCGACACAAGTGGAACCATGGCGAATCCTGAGTACCCACCCTACTAAACGGAAGCAAAGAGCGAACAGATGAACTATATAGGTAATAATTTCCGATCCAATAATAATCCTTATAGTAACACTTACAATCCAGGTTGGAGGAACCACCCAAATTTTTCATGGGGAGGTCAAGGAAATCAAAGGCAACAACCTCCTCAAAATTTCCAAAATTAGCCCTATCCACAAGAGAAGAAACCGACCCTCGAGGAGATGATGGCAAAATTCTCAGCAGACACAGAGAAATGTCTCCAAGAAACTGAGAGAACAATCAAAAGAAATGAGAGCCGAATCTGGGAAATTACTAAATCAGTCAAGGAAGTCACTAATGCAGTCGAACAACTTGCAAAGCTGATGTCAGAACGACCGCAAGGACGTCTACCAAGCAACACTGAGATTAACCCTAAGGAACAAGTTCAAGTCATCACAGCTCAGAATAATAAGGGGTTAGATAAACCTGATACAAGGCCAGAAAATAAGGTAGAAGAAGGTAAAACAGAGGTAACGGAAGAAAAGCCAAAACCGGCAATTACAGAGTACCAACCTCGCATACCTTACCCCGAAGCCATAAAAAGAGACGATTCACAGGAACAGTTTGGTAAGTTTTTTAAACTTTTAAAGAAATTACATATTAACTTACCTCTTCTTGAAGCTCTTTTCCAGATGCCAGACTCAAGGAAATTTTTAAGACAGCTCTTAACCAACAAACGCAAAATAAATGAAGAGCACCACGTGGAACTAAACGCAACATGCTCGGCAATGTTACAAAATAGACTACCACAGAAACTAAAAGATCTAGGGAGTTTTACAATTCCATGTTTAATTGGTAGTTTAAGTATTGATAATGCGTTAGCTGATTTAGGGGCAAGCATAAATGTCATGCCTTATTCACTATTTAAACGACTAGGTCTAGGAAAGCCCAAACAAACTAGGATGAGTATTCAATTAGCTGATAAAACTGTTAGAATTCCTAGGGGCATTATAGAAGATGTTCTCGTAAAAATCGATAAATTTGTTTTCCCCGTAGATTTTGTTATTTTAGACATGGATGAGGATAATTCAATCCCCTTAATTTTAGGAAGGCCTTTTCTAGCAACTGCCAAGACAAAAATTGATGTTGCCACAGGTGAACTCATACTTCATGTAGGAGATGAATCGCTCAATCTTCAAGCTCTCGACTCGGCCAGGACAACAGTCGATGAAGGTAAGAAAGTCACTTCAATTGATAAACAAATTGTTCAACCTTCATCAGGAAACATCACAAAGCCTAAAACCTGAGCCAACTCATACACCCCAAGTCGACAAAGTAGAGTCACACAAGGAACAAAGCCTTAAGGTCAAGGAGCAAAAGACACAGGTCAAAGAAGAGCCGGAACCACACGAAGTAAAACTCGAAGAACCACCAGAAGAGCTCGTAGGGACATTCAGCCACTTCAAAATAGGAGAACAGGTACTGTTAGACAAAATCGATCCTCACATCACTACAACAAACCTGAGGGCAAAGGGAGAAATTCTTCTTAAGGTACACGATATCTTCCCACACGGAATAGTCGAGGTAAGCAATCCAATATTCGGCAATTTCAAGGTAAAAGCTTCTCGACTTCAACTTTGTCAAGGAAATAGAAATTTAAGCATGAAGAAAGATATTCAAACCTTTAAACCTCCCTAAAATTTTCAAATACGAGGAAAGTCTAGAAACGAGCGCTTCTCTGGAGGCAACCCGAGCACTAACCCTATTTCTTTTTAAAGACGTTTTCATTCCTTTTTATTTTTCTTTCTTTTTCTCCTTTTAAAACTAACCAAAAGTGCAGATTCCCAGGCCACACGGCCTTACACACGACCGTATCCGTGGCCGTGTGGACCACTGGAACCGCCACACTAACAAAATAGAGGTCGTGCAATTCAGTTCAACCACCCTCCCACGTCACGGATCCAACCACCCTTTCCACGGGCACCGACAGAATGGCACAGCCGTGCCCCTCAACCGTGTGAAGCTACTGACTTCCACACCACGGGCAGAACACGCCCGTGCCTGAAAACCGTGCGAAGCTACTAACTTATTGAGCGCGGGTAAGACACGCCCGTGCAACACGACCGTGCCAACATACAAACTTCACAAACACGTGCGTGGGTGGATGAAACACGGACATGAGGTAGCAACATACCCTAACACACGGCCGTGCGAGGCGCCCATGTAAATTGACACACCCTAGGACCACGACTGTGGGGACATGACAGATTTGAACCCATATTTAAACCCCACAACTCTTCCCCTTTCCTCCATCTGGTTTCACCTTTATTTTCACTCTTCTCCCTCCAGACTTTTCACTTCATCTCTAATATTCTTGAGCCACACAAAATCATGTCGAAGAAGCGGAGGAAGCTAAACATAGTCTCCCCAAAAGGAGAACGGTCAACATGAGTTCATGCCGGCAGCTTCGACTAAACACCAAGCCAAGGGTCTTTGAGACCAATTCATTTTTTCTTTTTGTTTCTCTTCTCCTTTATTTTCCTTTTCTAAACTTCTCTTCTGCTGCATTTGTTTAATTTTCTTTTAGTTTCTTAGTGTCAGGTTTGCCAGGCTACTAGGCAATCACGCCGACCACCACGATAACCACACCACTCTCACCACCGCCACCACCTCCGCAGCCCTAAAAGTCGCACCCATCTTGCGAACCATCCTTCAATAAGGACTCTTCGGTCCATTCTTCCTTTCTTTTATTTTCGTTTTCCTTCTTAGTCTCATTCCTTTTAGTTTGCTTTTCTTTAATTTTATATTTAGTTTATTTTTATTATGTCTTAATAACCCCTGGCTAATCCTTCACGAGTTCCCCAATTTCTTCATCTAGCGCAGAGCTTGGGAACCAACACCACCACCATATTGACGCCTTCGCCGTATTTACCACATCCTCCACCGAACCCACCCAAGAATTCAGAGAGTACCTCTCACTCTCACTTTTGATTTCTATAAAAATAAAGATATTATCTATCTTTGTACATTGAGGACAATGTACATCTTAAGTGTGGGGGGGTAAAAATGACTAACTTTTTTCATTATTCTCAAATCCCTGAGGGTAAAAGTGGAATAATAGTGCCAAACTTTTTTCATTATTCTCAAATCCCTGATTTAGTCTTGTTTTTATGCAAAGTTGTCATATTACTAATTAGGATGAAATTTTTGATAATTTGTGATTTTTATTGTTTTAGAATAAGTCATAGTTAATTGTGCATTAATGATTGAATTTGAAAGAATACTAGAGAATTAAGCATGATAAGTCTAATTTTCAAAATTAAAATTTTGCTAGGTTGTTGACCTAAATTTGAATACTACTTTGAAATTTGAAATTCACGAGGATGATGTCAAAACACCCATAATTTTTGTGAGATTTTGAGCCTTACAGAGCATATATTCTTTTTTGTACTCATTCTTTGATTATGAGTGTGTCAACTATGAATTATTATTCTAGAACTTGCCTCGTTTATGCATGTTGAGACCACACTTTTGACTTGATATTACAGAAATGATAAAGGCACCTAGGTTTTAACCCACTTGCACCACTAAATAGCCTACCTTCACAACTAACCCCTAGTGAACCCCGTTGATCCTAACAAACCCTTTTTATTGACTCACCTACTAATATTAACCCAAAGCCTCTTTGTATTCACCCTTTCTTTTGACTACCCATTAATCGAGAATTGATTTGATCAAGTTACCTAAGTATTTTTTTTCTGGTAGTTAAATTTATCTCGTTTTACTTAGTTTGTTCCTAAATATATATATATATATTCAACATTAATAGTATGAAAAGTGAGCTTATACAAATCAAAGTTTATTTTCAAAAAGAAAGGCTCGTATTAGTAGATTCATTATCATTTTCAGTTGATGTAATTTTGGTATTCTTAGGTAGGTACTTGTAAATTTGATCTCGATTCTAACCCTCTAATTTCAGCCTATAACCACACCTTTAACCCTAGCCCCGTTACAACCCTAACAAAGACCTTTTGATCTGTTTATCATCTCATATTATAGTGGTGGAGATTTAATTTTCAGGCAAGCCTATGGGATTAACTTTTCAGGTTCGACTTATTAGCGATCTTCTCCTGAACGTTAAACACTTTAGAGTGATTTGAGTGAATCCATAGTGAGGACATCAATCCTTGTCGATTTTGAATTGAAAAGGTAGTTACTTAAATGAGGGGAGACACCTACGTTTTCGAAATAAAACTCATGACTTACCTCGTTTAAATCTTTAGGACTCTTTGAATTGAATTATCCATCTATAAATTATCTATGAATTATGATAAGGTATTGTTGATAAGAATTGTGAATTATGGAAAGTTCGTTTTAATTGTATGTTGAGAATTTTGCTTGAGGACAAGCAAAAGCTTAAGTGTGGGGGTATTTGATAAACCGTAAAAGTAACATATTTTAATCTCACATTTAACATGCTTTTGGATGATTTATCCTTTGATTTATATAAAAAAGGTGCTTGTAATCCTTTCTTTTCATGTCTTATACCCAGGAAAGCACCCGAGGATGAAAAGAACACAAAATGGAGTAAATGGGCCTTAGCACGAGATTGACACGGCCTGGCCCAAAGTCCACACGGTCGTGCCTCGCCGATCACCTAGAGCACGGCCTCAACCTCGCCTCACACGGTCGTGCCTCAAGTTAAAAATCCAAACACGGCCAGAAGTCGATCCACACGGGCATGTGCCATGGCCGTGCCTCTGTCACTGGAAAGAGCAATTTCAGTCGGAAAAGGATACTTAAAGAGAAAGAATCGCATTCCAAGAGCCTATATGATACGAGCTCACCTACGAAGCCTGTGACGGACGTCAACCATGACCCGATGAGGCTACCTAATGGGCCAATTACACGTTCCCGAACCAAGCAATTCAAAGATGCCACAATGATGTTGGTGGCACAAATTTGGAATAACCATAAAAGAGAGCCCAAAAACGTGCTGAACTCATACAACTTATTTGAAGTTGAATATACTAGCTAGTCTGACTGCTAGTTTATTTAACACTTTAATTTACGCATGTTTTAATTTTAATTTTCAGTAGTAACTTTATTTTCGTATTTCGTATTTATTTGTTTAGATTGTACACGTTTTTTAGTTAGTCTTTGTCGAAGTTGAATATTAGTATGTTCTTACCTAGTGTTTAAATAAGGTGATTAAAATTCTGTCTAACTATGTTTAGTCGAATTTTAATTAATGATTTATTTTGTAGTGCTAGGGGAAATTCATGTGCTTGTGGAATGCAAATGGAGTAAACAATTGATTGTGGGGAGCAATTAGTTACTATGGACGGCAATGCTTGAAATAAATAAATGGTAGTGCAAAAACCATCATGGGATAAACAATTGGTTGTATAATGCTAGTGGACGGCAAGGTCAAATTAGATTTGTAAATGATTGAAGTGGTGGACGGCAATTCTTTGGTGGAGGATTATTTTAGCCCTTACCTTGGCCGAATGCTCACAAATGCTCCACCAAGTTGACTAATCGTGCGCACAAATGAAGATTGAAGCCAACCAATTGAGAACATCTGGAAACAAGCCTCTTACATGAAAGCTTCAATTCCCTCCCTATTCGGCTATTCATTAGAAAAGCCTATAAATACTTTGCACATTTCATTTTGTAAGATATACAACTTGAATTTTAATGAAAAGAAGCATTTCTTTTGGTGAGTATTCACTCTCCTTATTCTCGAGGTTTGAATTGACTTATCTAGTTTTCTAGTGGCGTCGTTCTTTCCTTGTTTTGAACTTATCATCCTAACGGGTGTGGCGTTCATTTACCTATACCGTTGGTTCCTATCTCGCTAGATAGTGGGTCTCGGTTTTATCTCAAAACTCATTCCATCAATTTGAAACTTATAAGATTCGGGTCTTTAATTTTTATTAAAGGTTCTTTCTTGTTTCAAATACGTATCCATCTCAACCTATCACCTATCTTTACCTTTCAGAGATTTTATTTCCAATAAAATTATCCTTTTGTTAATTAAACGAGAAACTACCTAATTTACGATCGGGCAACATTTACGATTCGCCTCCTAATCCGAGATGGACCGTTATCATCTGGTATCAGAGCCAATCAAATTAGGCACGTTTTGATCGTCTTGAGTTTTTCCGAGAAAGTTTCAAAAAAAAATTCAAAAAAAAAAAAAGAACACTCTTCCTACCTTGGCCTGTTTAGATTGTCAAGTTCTTCTCTAAGAAGACGAACGACATTTACTTGCTTATATTCCCAGTGTTTTACAAAGTATACTAACTGAGACGAGCCCTTGTCTGTATAGTTAGTTAGCTCTATAAGATGTTGGGAATCAACTATAGTTGACTTCCCTGCAATTGTTACCTCCTCCAACATATCTTGGTCATCTCTTGGCTTTTCTACATTAAACTGCTTCCCAGTTTCATGCTCAATTAGCTTGATTCGCACCTTTCTATCCTTTCTAAGCCTACCCATTTCCTAGACCGAACTTACCTTTTTAACTCTCGAAACGACCTACGAGTTGCTAGTAAGTCAAAGACAACCTTCTAGAATCTAGAAGAGTGAATTTGAGCGGTAAAAGGCAAGAGTGAATACATTTAAAAAAAAAAAGCCAGAATTGAGTAAAAACACGAGTGTGAGTGTTGATAATTTTCTTTGTGAGTGAACAAGTGAGGATTGTAGTGAGGATTCATTAATTTTGTTTAAAAACATGTCTAGGAGCCCCGAACATCGAATAATAAGTGACGAAGCATCCGACGCCACCGGAGGTGGAAGAAGATTGCAATCCCGAAGGACTGATCCTGAAGGGAGAGATCCAGAATTGCAAACAGTAATGCAAGAAATCACACGTATGTTCAGAACAATCAGTGAACGATTAGATCAAAGAGATGAACGAAGACCTCGAGCAAATACTCCTCCAATTCCGAGAAGGGGACGAGAACAACCTTGGTTACGTAACAACGACGTCTACGAACCAAGTGAAGTCGACAGCAACCCGACTTTCGAACACGATGAACAAAGAGGAGGTCCACGAGTCCGTGAGCGAAGGGATCGAGAATGGGCCGATGACGACTTGAAGAACATTAAAATGGCGATTCCTGCTTTTCAAGGGCGATCCGATCCGGAAGCCTACCTTGAGTGGGAAAAGAAGGTAGAATTAATCTTCGACTGTCATAATTATTCAGAAAATAAGAAGGTGAAACTTGCTGCCATCGAATTTTCTGATTATGCCCTCATTTGGTGGGATCAATTAACGACGAGTCGAAGACGGGATGGTGAACGCCCAATATCCACATGGGCGGAAATGAAGCCATTAATGCGGAAAAGATTCATCCCAACCTACTATCACCGCGAGTTGCATCAAAAGTTGCAAAGCCTAACTCAGGGTCACCGAAGCGTGGAAGATTACTACAAGGAGATGGAAGTGGCCATGATCCGAGCTAATGTAGAAGAAGAACGAGAAGCCACCATGGCACGTTTTAGCGCTGGCCTTAATCGAGATATCGCAAATATTGTAGAATTACACCATTACATCAATATCATCGAAATGGTCCACATGGCAATAAAGGTCGAAAAACAGCTGAAACGAAAAGCTACACCTAGAGCAACCCCCAATCATGCTTCAACATCTAAGTGGGGGCAAGTGACCAACAAAAAGGACATACCGAACCAAGCCAAAGAAACAAGTGGAGCACCCAAGTCTAACAAACCGATCGGTGAAATGAGCAAGGGCAAAATGGAAGCTCTTCCGAATCGATCCCGAGACATTAAGTGTTTCAAATGTTTGGGACGAGGACATATTGCAAGTCAATGTCCAAACCGAAACACTATGTTTGTTCGAGATAATGGCGAGATTGAATCCAAAAGTGAAAAGGAAGATGATGCCAGTGAGACATCCCAAGATGAGGAAGAGGTAGAACAAGCCAAAAGTGGAGAAATCTTGGTGGTAAAAAGGAGCCTTAGTTTACAAGGTGTTGAAAATGAACAACAACTCGAAAACATCTTCCATACGCGTTGCCAAATAAAGGGGAAGATTTGTTGCGTCATTATTGACGGCGGAAGCTGTACTAATGTGGCCAGTACCATATTGGTGGAGAAACTTGGATTGACTACCACCAAACATCCCCATCCATATAAGCTACAATGGCTTAATGACGCGGGAGAACTTAAGGTTACAAAACAAGTTTTGGTTTCCTTTTCAATAGGGAAGTATCAAGATGAGGTTTTGTGCGATGTGGTTCTGATGCTAGCGGGACATCTCCTGCTTGGACGACCTTGGCAATTTGACAAGCGAGCAATCCATGACGGCTATACTAATCGGTACACCTTTAAATACTTGGGCCGGAATGTGACACTAGCTCCGCTAACACCCAAACAAGTTTACGAAGATCAGTTGAAGATGAATGCATCAATAGAAAAATCAAAAGAAAGCGAGCGAAAAAATGAGAAAGAAAAAGAGAAAAATTTAAAAAAAAGAGGGGCAAGAAATTAAGTGATAAAACAAGAGAGTGTGAACAAAAAGAAGAGGAAACGAAGGAAGAAAAAAAATGGAAAAATGAGTGTTTTTGCAAAAGCCAGAGATATTCGAAAGGCTTTGTGTGTGAGACAACCGATGTATGTCTTACAATACAAGGAGTCATTTTTGAACACTAACAACTTACCCGAGAATCTTCCTTCTTCTGTGTTGTCTCTGATTCAGGAATTCAAGGACATCTTTCCAGAAGAGATACCAAGTGGTTTACCGCCCATTCGAGGCACAGAACACCAAATTGACTTGGTGCCGGGAGCTTCACTGCCCAATCGACCTGCATACCGGAGCAATCCCGAAGAAACAAAAGAGCTCCAAAAGCAAATCACTGAATTGCTAGAAAAGGGATATATCCGAGAAAGCCTTAGTCCATGCGCGGTACCGGTGTTACTAGTGCCAAAGAAAGATGGTTCGTGGCGGATGTGTGTAGACTGTCGCGCCATCAACAAGATTACCATCAAATAGCGACATCCGATACCCCGACTCAATGACATGCTCGACGAGTTGAGCGGAGCTCGAATCTTTACAAAGATTGACCTCAAAAGTGGTTATCACCAAATTAGGATGCGAGAAGGCGATGAGTGGAAAACGGCTTTCAAAACAAAGTTAGGTTTGTATGAATGGTTGGTAATGCCATTCGGACTTACAAACGCTCCAAGTACTTTTATGCGACTTATGAATCATGTTTTACGAGCTTTTATTGGCAAATCATGTGTTGTTTATTTTGATGACATATTAGTATACAGCAAATCTTTGGAGGATCACCTCCAACATCTACGTGCGATCTTAGAAACACTGCGAAAAGAGGTATTGTACGCCAATCTTGAGAAATGTTCTTTTTGTACTGACAAGGTTATTTTCTTAGGATACGTCGTAAGTGTAAATGGATTAGAGGTGGACCAAGAGAAGGTTAGAGCAATCCAAGAATGGCCCCGTCCTACAACGGTTAGCCAAGTACGAAGTTTCCATGGGTTGGCTAGTTTTTACCGCCGATTCGTGCCCAACTTCAGCACGATAGCCGCTCCTTTAACGAGCGTGATCAAGAAGAATTCAGCTTTCCATTGGTCCGATGAGCAAGAACGGTCTTTTAAGACCCTTAAAGAATGTCTTGTTAAAGCTCCATTGTTATCCCTTCCTAACTTTACTAAAACTTTTGAAATTGAATGTGATGCATCATGAGTAGGGATCGGAGCCGTTCTAACTCAGAATGGAAGACCGGTGACGTACTTCAGTGAGAAATTGAACGGAGCTGCACTCAATTACCCCGTGTATGACAAAGAGATGTACGCTCTAATAAGATCGCTTGAAACGTGGCAACATTACTTGAGACCGAAAGAGTTTGTTATTCATTCAGATCATGAAGCACTCAAGTATATTAAAGGTCAGCACAAGCTCAACAAACGACATGCTAAATGGATCGAGTATTTAGAATCATTTCCGTACGTAATTAAGTACAAGAAAGGTAAGGAAAATGTAGTAGCGGATGCGTTATCACGAAGGTACAATTTATTAACCTTTCTTGACTCTAAAGTACTTGGTTTCCATCATATTAAGGAATTGTATGCTAACAATGATGATTTTGGCAATGTCTATAATGCTTGTGAGAGTGGTGCTTTTGATAAGTTTTACAGGCATGAAGGATTCCTTTTCAAGGAAAACAAGATTTGTATACCGCAAGGTTCTATACGAGACATGCTTGTGATAGAAGCACATAGTGGTGGCCTTATGGGTCACTTTGGAAGAGACAAAACATTGTCCACTCTTCAAGAACATTTTTTTTGGCCAGGAATGAGCAAGGATGTTGAACGAATTTGTGAACGTTGCATTGCTTGCAAACAAGCCAAATCACGGGTCCAGCCTCACGGTTTATATACACCCCTTCCTATTCCAGACACTCCGTGGGTCGACATTTCCATGGATTTCATCCTTGGATTACCAAGATCAAAAACCGGGAAGGACTCAATTTTTGTTGTAGTTGATCGTTTCTCTAAAATGTCCCATTTTATCCCTTGTTCTAAGATTGACGATGCTGTGCATATTGCAAAGTTGTTTTTTAGGGAAATCATACGATTGCATGGAATTCCGAAGACGATCGTATCTGATCGGGACGTAAAATTTTTAAGTCACTTTTGGCGAACTCTGTGGGGAAAGTTAGGGACAAAACTACTATTCTCGACCACGTGTCATCCTCAAACGGATGGACAAACCGAAGTAGTGAACCGAGTCCTATCAACTTTGTTGCGAGCATTGGTGTAAAAAAATCTCAAAACATGGGAAGATTGTCTGCCCCACATCGAATTTGCTTACAACCGAACTGTTCATTCTGCAACTAAATTTTCGCCTTTCAAGATTGTTTACGGGTTTAACCCTCTCACTCCTCTTGATTTATTGCCATTGCCTTCAGATAAATTTATCCATTCTGATGCTAGAAAAAAGGCAGAATACATAAAGGAGTTGCATCGAAAGGTGTGCGAGAATATTGAAGTAAGAACCAAGCAATACGTCCAACGAGCTAACAAAGGTCGTAGACGCATTCTCTTTGAACCAGGGGACTGGGTTTGGGTTCATATGCGAAAAGAAAGGTTTCCCAAGCAAAGGCGATCTAAACTTCTCCCAAGAGGGGACGGTCCATTTCAAGTCATTGAACGCATAAATGAAAACTCGTACAAGTTGGACTTGCCAGGTGACTATAATGTGAGCGTGAGTTTCAATGTTTCTGATCTTTCTCCTTTCGATGTAGGTGATGATTCGAGGACGAATCAACTTAAAGAGGGAGGGGATGATACGAGCTCACCTACGAAGCCTGTGACGGACGTCAACCATGACCCGATGAGGCTACCTAATGGGCCAATTACACGTTCCCGAACCAAGCAATTCAAAGATGCCACAATGATGTTGGTGGCACAAATTTGGAATGACCATAAAAGAGAGCCCAAAAACGTGCTGAACTCATACAACTTATTTGAAGTTGAATATACTAGCTAGTCCGACTGCTAGTTTATTTAACACTTTAATTTACGCATGTTTTAATTTTAATTTTCAGTAGTAACTTCATTTTCGTATTTCATATTTATTTGTTTAGATAGTACACGTTTTTTAGTTAGTCTTTGTCGAAGTTGAATATTAGTATGTTCTTACCTAGTGTTTAAATAAGCTGATTAAAATTCTGTCTAACTATGTTTAGTCGAATTTTAATTAATGTGATTTATTTTGTAGTGCCTCACATTTTTGATAAGATGATGGAAGTGATAGCTGAAATTCAAAACCAATGTGCTAGGGGAAATTCATGTGCTTGTGGAATGCAAATGGAGTAAACAATTGATTATGGGGAGCAATTAGTTACTATGGACGGCAATGCTTGAAATAAATAAATGGGAGTGCAAAAACCATCATGGGATAAACATTTGGTTGTATAATGCTAGTGGACGGCAAGGTCAAATTAGATTTGTAAATGATTGAAGTGGTGGACGGCAATTCTTTGGTGGAGGATTATTTTAGCCCTTACCTTGGCCGAATGCTCACAAATGCTCCACCAAGTTGACTAATCGTGCGCACAAATGAAGATTGAAGCCAACCAATTGAGAACATCTGGAAACAAGCCTCTTACATGAAAGCCTCAATTCCCTCCCTATTCGGCTATTCATTAGAAAAGCCTATAAATACTTTGCACATTTCATTTTGTAAGATATACAACTTGAATTTTAATGAAAAGAAGCATTTCTTTTGGTGAGTATTCACTCTCCTTATTCTCGAGGTTTGAATTGACTTATCTAGTTTTCTAGTGGCGTCGTTCTTTCCTTGTTTTGAACTTATCATCCTAACGGGTGTGGCGTTCATTTACCTATACCGTTGGTTCCTATCTCGCTAGATAGTGGGTCTCGGTTTTATCTCAAAACTCATTCCATCAATTTGAAACTTATAAGATTCGGGTCTTTAATTTTTATTAAAGGTTCTTTCTTGTTTCAAATACGTATCCATCTCAACCTATCACCTATCTTTACCTTTCAGAGATTTTATTTCCAATAAAATTATCCTTTTGTTAATTAAACGAGAAACTACCTAATTTACGATCGGGCAACATTTACGATTCGCCTCCTAATCCGAGACGGACCGTTATCACTATATATATCCCCTAAGTGCCACCTTTGAAAAGGCGTCAAAGCTAGGCCAAGGAGCCAAGTCAGAAAGGTCAAAGTTAGGGCATAATGCGAGGATAGCCAGTTGATCCATTCCAAGAAGCTGGAGTTATACTCAAGACGGCGGAATTGTCCTTCAATTCCTTCAGGGAGTTTTAGGATTTTCTTATGTTTTGTTTTATCTTTTCTCTTGAGATGTCCTTTTTATTCATTATGAACTAAACCCCTCTGATACCTGAAGGGGATGAAACCTAAATGAATCTTGTTATGTGATTTCTGAATTATATGATAAATATTTAGTTTGTTCTTAATTATGTTGCTTAATCCAAATCTGATGTGCTTAGGTGGAGGAGGAATAGACCTTGCCTAATAGTAGATCTAGCATAATTAAGCGGAGTTCATTGAATGCCTAGAGATAGGGTTACGAGATTTTGCCGGATTAGGGTGAAACCTAATATGGGAGTCCATTGATCGATTTACTGCTATTCTAGGGGGTTATTATAAGCGAACGAGAGTTCCACTAATTAACCTAGGGTTAGACGTTATTCACCTCGAGAGAGGGTTTAATATTGGTTAGGAAGTCCTACGAATCAAGCTAAGTAAAGAAATCATATGTTTAGGGTTAAATAACAAGTGAAGTCTAGGTGGATTCTTCCTGAGGGTATCGTCGTGATAAATTGAGTTTTTCTTCAAGTTATTTTCCAAATCGTTCTTTTTGTCTTTGTGTCCTTAGCTTAGCCTTCGTCAATTTAGTTTAAAAGCAACTTCACTCAGTTTTTAAGGCTAAATAATAAAAAGAAAGTTAGTATTAGTACTTTTAGTTTCTTTGGGTTCGATAATCCGGTCTTATCTAAGCAATACTACTGTTCGATAGGTACACTTGCCTTTAATCATTGTCAGAGTTAGTCTCCAGGTTCGATCATTCTTTTATAAATTTTAAAGCTCTGATTTCAGCGATCATCCTCCCTTCATCAAATTTGACATCTCTACTCACCAAAATTTTCTTAGTTGAGGGATCATAGAGCTTATAGCCCTTATTGGTGCTGCTGTGGCCTACAAATATGGCTGGAGCTGACCTCTTTTCAAGCTTGGTTCTTCTTTCAGCAAGTACAATCACATAGCACACACATCCAAACACTCCCAAGTAGGAAACTGATGGCTTGTTTCCATACCAAGCCTCAAATAGGATCTTGTCCTTCACAGCATGTGTTGGAAGCCTGTTGAGCAGGTACACTGAGGTGTTGACAGCCTCAGCCCAAAATGTACTTAGTAACTTGCTTTCAAAAAGCAAACATCTGGATATGTTAATTACAGTCCTGTTCTTCCTTTCACATAATCCATTCTGTTGAGGAGTATACACTGTGGTTAGCTGGTGATGGATCCCAGCTTGCTCACACAGTTTCTGAAATCTTTCAAACAAATATTCAGCCCCATTGTCTATCCTCAAGGCCTTGATCTTACAACCTGCTTGATTCTCCACTAGAGCCTTAAATTTGCTAAAGGCATCAAACACTTCAGATTTCTGTTTCAAGAAATAAACCCAACAGAATCTGGTCATGTCATCAATGAACAACACAAAGTACTTACTGCCATTAAGTGAAGGGGCCTACATTGGACCACAAATATCCGAATGAACTAGCTCAAGCCTCTCTTGGGCTCTTCATGCCTTACTAACTGGAAAAGGCAATCTGGCCTGCTTACCAAGCTGACAAGCTTCACAAATAGCATCTACAGCTTCAATCTTGGTCATGTCCTCAGCCAATTTCTGCTTGTGCAGCAAATCTAATGACCTGAAGTTGGCATGGCCTAATCTTTTATGCCATAGGCCAGCACTGTCAGCTAGGCTTGTGTAAGCCCTTTTTTCAAGCTGACTTAGATCAAACATAAAACACTTGTCTGCCATAGGTACTGTGACAATTTCCTGGGCATGACAATCTTGAATAATGCAAGAATCATTCTTGAAAACTAGAGAATAACCTTTCTGAACCAACTGACCAACACTAAGTAAGTTCTGATCTATTTCAGGCACATAGAGGACATCTGAAATCAGCTTGTTACCTGAACCTGTGTTGATCACAACATCACCTCTACCTTTAGCTTCAATCAAGCTCCTATTGCCAATTCTGATCCTTGAGGTGAAGCTCCTATCAAGCTCCTTGAATAGGCCCTCATCAGCTGCCATGTGATATGAGCAGCCACTATCCACGAGCTAGCTACATTTGGCTTTGCTTGTGGTTGCAAAGCATGAGGCGGTAAAAACATGCTCCTCCTGAGCTTGAAGGTCCTCAGCAGCCTGTGCTTGATTTTGCTGCTGTGCTGGTGCCTTCCCTTTGTTCTTGCAAACTTTTTCTACATGACCAAACTGTTTGCAACTCCTGCATTGAATGTGTGATCTGTACCAGCAATACTTCTCCAAATGTGTAGTCTTTTGGCAGTGCTTGCATGGTGGAAACCTCCTCTTGCCTGAATCTTTCCTTCGCTTGTCTTTCTTATCGAGCCAAGGCTTTCTTGCCTTCTGACTTGAGCTTTCTCTGGTCTTTGCTTGGAAAGCTCCTTTAGGATGCTCTTCCTGCCTGTTGGCCCTTCTTTGCTCGAGTGCATAAAGGGAGTTCACCAGCTCAGACAAAGAAATGGTTGTGGGATCTCTTGAGTCCTCCAATGAGGAGATTTTTGACTCAAACCTCTCGGGGAGAGTAGTGATCACCTTCTCAACAACCCTGCTTTCACTAAAGTCTTCACCAAGTAGCCTTATGCTATTGACAGTAGCCATTATCCTGTCTGAGTATTGCTTTATAGTTTCTGCTTCTTTCATCTTCAAGTTCTCAAAGTCTCTCCTCAAGTTGATTAGCTGTTGTTGCCTTGTCTTTTCAGACCCCATGAACTCCTCCTTTAGCTTCTCCCATGCTTGCTTAGATGAGTCACAAGCCATGATTCGAGTGAATATCACATCTGACACTCCATTTTGCAGGCAAGCCATGGCCTTGTGCTTCTTGGCTCGTTCCTCACAATGCTGTCTAATCTGAGCAATGGTGGGATTAGCTCTCAATGGAGGTGGCTCAGCATCATTCTCAACTACACTCCACAAGTCTTGTCCCTGAAGATGAGTCTTCATTTTTACAGACCAAATGTGATAGTTTTCACCAGTGAACACTGTAACACCCCTTACCCGTGTTTAACATTGAAACTGGATACGAGGCATTACCATGCTTAAACTTGCTTAACGCTTCGAAACAGGCTATAAAATTTCATTTAAACGAAACTCTTACTCAAACTCAGCCTACGAAGCCTTAATCATACTTTCGAGAAGTATATGAATCCTTCCGGGAACTTTCACGCGTTCGAGAAACTTTTTAACAAACAGAGGCCACACGCCCGTGTAGATATTGGGACACGCTCGTGTACCTCTAAGGCATGCCCGTGCCTTGTGCCCGTGGTCGACACTAACTAAAATCACACGGCTATAGCACGCCCGTGGCCCTAACCCGTGTGTAAATCCTTAACATTCTGACTTAACCACACAGCCTGTGCACACGCCCGTGTATCCTGGCCGTGGGGAATTTAGAATTCTATGAGCAAGGTGCAGACTTCACACGACCTGGGTACATGCCCATGTTCTAGCCGTGCCTCCCATACGGTTTAGATACACGCCCGTGTGTCTACCCATGTGGACAATTATCAGGCTATCTACCAAGCCTTATGCCATTCACATTTGCATACATTCATACCTTATCACATAGCTACTCATAACATTTATAAAACTCTTGGATTAAAGATATTTAACTATAAAAGAAATAAGGTTTTCGTCCCATCCACTAGGGAGAACTATTTCCCATGTAACTACAAACAACTTAAGACATCATCTATGGCTATACACAAACAAAACATAAACTCTCTTAGGCCAACACAATTTGGCTACATCAACAATGACTTAATGAACCTTAATTACTAGCCCTATACATGTCATAACTCATGGGAACTGGATACCTCATACCGAGTGTTTGCTCGATAGTGTGAAAACATCTTCGGCGATCTCCAATCTGAGCTAGCTAAATTTACCTATAAGAGATGAGAAAAATAAAAGGAGTAAGCAAAAATCTTAGTAAGTTCATCTGCATACAACTAATAAACACTGATATTCATTGAATAGACATGATTTCACATTATTATGATGAGCTTTTCTCATGAACTCATGATTACTTACTCAACCATCCTTAAAGCTTACTCATTCTACCTTTAATCATATTCTTACCATGCCACAAGTCAAATGCTTGTTTGATTAGCAAACATTCCTGCACTGATCATCACAAGATCATATAAAACAACACATCAAGCATTTGCAATAAGCCACTCATACTACTAACCTCTCGATGGTTACGCACTTAGCCTACCATTAAATCTCTTATAGGGTGGTATCACACACAGCCCACCAATCATTTATAAGCGATGGTATCGCACACAGCCCATCGATTACTAATTTAGTTGATGGTATCGCACACAACCCATCAATCAATAATATATCAGGTGGTAACGCACACAGCCCACCGATATTATACAATCACAGATATCCATCCACATATATTTTTCTAATTCGAATGTTCACCCGTAAACATCCTCACTGACTATCATTCTTGCTCAACTTTCTACGATACTCGTTTGCATTCACACAATGCCTCAATAAATCTATCTCATGCAACTAAGGTTCATTAATTACACATATCCCACTAGGGTTCATCATATATTGAATTCATATCAATTCAGTTCTAACACATACTTATGCTTCTCACGATACAACCACATACATTCAACATATCCGCTGAATTATTCAGGTAGTCAAATGACTCTTTTGTGTATCATACACATAGTTCTTATTGACATCATACCCCAATAGGGTCTTACATACATTAACATGTCGATGCCATGTCCTCGACAAGGTCTTATACGAATGTCACATAGTTGCCATGTCCTCGACATGGTCTTATTTAATATCTCTCACCGAAGCCATATTCCAATATGGTCTTACACGGAACCTTTGCCATCATCATTTCGTACAATTTACGCTTCTTGTTATTCTTAGATTCAATTCTCTTAATAACTCATCAACAAGTATTTAATACATTCATTGCATAATTATACATTCCACGCAACATTGGAATATTAAAAATAACTCATACGTAATTGCAACATTTGCACATGAACTTACCTCGGTGCCGAAAGAGCCGAACAGGGACTTTTGCCTACATTTCTCTTTTCACCCGTTCTAGGTCCGAAACTCATTTTCTTTGATCTAGAACAATGAAATTTAGTGACTTAATCACTTATAAATCATAATACATCATAATCTACACTTTAGACAAAATTACATTTTGCCCCTACACTTTGGCAAAATTATGATTTTGCCCTTAGGCTCGTAAATAAATTTTAGTCACATTTTCATGTTAAACAGACTTAGCTGAACATTTTATCCTCTTACAACTACTCACGATTTTAACTATTTCATGCCTTAGTGAACAATTTACAACTTTTGCATTTTAGTCCTAATTAGGTGTTTTCATGACAACACCTTTCACAAAGTTGTTTCTCATCATCCTATCATTTATTTTCTTCCATAAAAATTTAGCAACCAGCATAAAATCTCTCATGGCAAGTCCCTAGACTCTCAACCATGTTACAAATTGGTCCCCTCATTAGCTAGCTTAAGCTTTGGGGACTCCAAAAGTACAAAAATTATCAACTAAAGCCATCAAAATCACTTACTTGAAGAGAAAATGAGTTGCTGAAATTTTCAAGCTTTCAAAGCCCTCCCATGGCTGATATTTTTGGTTGGTGAAGAATAATAAAAGAAAAGATGATAACTTTTGCTTATATCATCTTATTTTATTCATTTTAGCAACCAATACTACCAACTTTTGACCAAAATAAATGTTTTTGTCCCCTATGCTCACTATGGTCGGCCAACTCACATAGACAAGGCCAAATTGCACATTTGGGACCTCCAATTTATAATTCATAGCCTTTTGGCACCTTTAGCAAATAAAACAGAACTTTCGCGCTTTATGTGATTTAGTCTTTTTTCACAATTTAGCTAGAAATCGCTAAAATTAAGGCACCAAAATTTTCATGCATCATTATAACATGTTATAACACATAACATAACATGAAAATAATTTTCTCTAAACTCGAATTAGTGATTCCGAGATCACTGTTCCGACTAGCCCCTAAATCGGGCTATTACAAACACGGGTTGTGGAGGTGTTGTGTAGCTCATTCTGTTGCAACAAGTTCAGCAACCTCGATTTCTTTCTTCTCAAGCTTGTTTTCACAAAAAAAATGACCAACAAAAAAGGCCCTCAAAGATGACAGGCTCTGATTACCAATTTTTGGAACAATGGCAGCAATTTAGCATGCACAATGCATGTAGTTTGCATATGAACATATGTGAAGAACAATGGAAGAAAAGAGAAACCAGGAACTTAATCAAAACGAACTTTAATACAATTAAAATAATGGCTTAACTTTTCAACCATTTCATTGATATGTGAATATATACATAAAATACAAGAGTTGAATGGTCAAAAAGACTATCACCTAATGAATCAACCACTCCCTCTAGACTTAATCCAATACAATCTTAGCTTATACATAAAATAATAGCTAATATACTAGCCATTACATCAATTCAAATCATTCATTATATCCTACAAGCTTAGCTATAACATCAAAAGATTAGATTACAAAATCAACAAAATGGAAACAGCCCTCCTCAATCCAAGTTTGCCTGCACGCCCTTCTGCTGCTACTGCTGCTGCTTGTTCATTGTTGCATTGCAGACCAAATCTTAACACCGTGCTGCGTATGATGATTAGTTGGGCAAAAGGTTCACAACTGGTGAAGCGAATTTTACCAGCTCTCAAACGTTGTACAGTTTAGTGCAGTGCACGCCAAACTTAACTGATGCACTTTGCTTTAGATGCTTACAAAGTGCCATTGCGGAGCTTCCAATGTGTTGTGATGGGATACAAGGTGGACAAGTTTTGCTTCCCAGCTACAACATCAGATATGATATGTTTCCCTTATTCAGTCATAATGGCACAGCCATCATAGGGCTTCCTTCGCCTTCCTCACCTAACTCTACTAAACAAGGTCAGTTCCTGTTTAATTGCTTGGCTAAACTATACTCTTCTCACATATATACTGATATTATTTATGTTCAGGAAAAAGAAAGAACTCTTCTCCTATTATCATTGCCACTGTTGCTCCAGTAGTTACCTCTTTGGTGCTATTGGTGTTAGGCCTACTTTTTATGAGAAAGAAGGCAAGCAAGAAATACAATGCATTACCTGAAGAAAATGGTAACGATTATTTTTCAATAATCTCCAATTCTTAATATGATTTGACAATCTAGTCTTCAAGTAATGATATTTATGATTTTATTCTAATGGAAAGTTCCCTTTGATTATGTAGCTGTGGAGAACGACATAGGTTTAGAATCCTTGCAATTTAATCTGAGAACAATTCAAGCTGCAGTGAACAATATCTCTTCTGATAACAAAATAGGTGAAGGTGGATTTGGTGAGGTCTACAAGGTACATAACTTTTAAAGCTATTACAATTTCAAGAACTCTGGAAATTTGCAAAATTTGAAGGGATGAAATGACAAAAAACAATTAGTTTTTTTTATGTGCCAGGGGAAACTATGTAATGGCCAAGAAATAGCGGTGAAGAGGTTATCTAAGAGTTCTAACCAAGGAATAGAAGAATTCAAGAATGAGTTGGCACTGTTAACTAAGCTTCAACATAGGAATCTTGTGAGACTGTTGGGATTTTGCTTGGATGGTGAAGAAAAGCTACTGGTTTATGAATATCTGCCAAACAAAAGCCTCGACTTTTTTCTATTTGGTATAGTCATTTAAACAAACAATAATCTTCATACTTCCTAAACTATGTGATTGAGTTTGATGGATTTTGCAGACCCTGAAACACAAGGGAATTTGGAGTGGTCAACACGTTACAGAATTATTGAAGGGATCTGTAGAGGACTACTTTATCTTCATGAAGATTCTCGGCATAGGATCATCCACCGTGATCTCAAAGCTAGCAACATTTTTTTGGATGAGGATAAGAATGCCAAAATTTCAGATTTTGGTCTGGCAAGGATTTTCGGTGTTGATCAAACTCAAACAAACACTAAAAGAATCGTTGGGACATAATAAGTCTGAAATTATCCTATGATTTCATGTTCCCCATATTTGAAAAGAATCAACATTTGCTTGGATTTGACAACAGATAATATTGCAGCATGAAACTCTGTTCATATGTTTTTTTATTTCAGTCACTTAATTTGTGCTTTACTTGTTTGTAGTGGTTATATGGCTCCAGAGTATGCAATGCATGGACAGTTTTCAATGGAATCTGATGTCTTCAGCTTTGGGGTTTTAGTACTAGAAATTATAAGCGGCAAAAAGAATAGTTTGTTTTATGAATCAGACGGCGGTGAAGACCTCTTAAGTTATGTGAGTACATTTAATTTGCTCATCAATCTTTCTTTGGTTTAATCAAATGCAAAGAATGTGACATTGTTTAGCAAATTGTTGCAGTGCTGGAAGCAATGGAGGGATGAAAGTCCCTCGAAAATGATGGATCCCAAATTAAGAGCAAACTATTGTAGAAATGAAGTTGTTAAATGTATCCATGTAGGGTTATTATGTGTTCAAGAATATCCAGCTAAAAGGTCTTCAAGGACAAAGGTGGTTCTCATGCTCGAAAGCAACTCGATTTCGTTGGTGCAACTTTAGAAACCGGCATATTTCCTTAGTAGCAGAAATGAGTCGAGTCCTTCAGGAGCAAAGGGGCTTGAAGAAGTGTCTGTCAATGAAGTGTTGATAACTGAAATAGAGCCTCAATAGAGGAGCTCTGGATTGTACAAAATACGTACAAATTGGCAATGTTTTTGGGTCTTAGTTCATTATAGTTCGGAACATCAACCACGCTCAATAATCAGTGTTAGGTTGATTAGCAAAATATGTAAAATCATGGCTGGAGTTTGGTCTAAAAAGTGTCCTGCCTATTGGGGTTATGAACAATAAGCAACCGAACTCAGCTGAAGCTTGAGCAGCAAGACTCGAGACTTGCTGAAGAAACAAAGCTAAACAAAACAGAAAATTAAAGCAAAACTATGAAGTAAACAAGAGCATATGGAAGGAAACTTGTTAACATTTCATTCAAAATGATTAATGGCATAATGCCAATACAAATACCAGACATTGGTTGGTCATTACAAGTCAAAGATTACCTAAACTTTTACCTAACACCACTAAAATACATAGAAACTTGTTGAATTAACTTGTACATATTGCATTGTTGATTTTTCAGTCAATCAACATCCAATTACATCACAAAATATTACCAACTTAGTTCAAATACAACTAAATTACAAATAAAGAAGTTGAAGTTGGACAGTATCAATAAGTTTCAGCTGCTGCCTGCTTGACTTGAGTAGGATGGCCACATTTTCTGCTGCATGGGTTGCATGTGTAACACCCCTTACCCGTATTCAAGCCGGGACCAAGTTTGGGGCATTACCTAATTAATCTTGCTTAAATGCCTCGAGTGGGGTTATAAAATTTCGTTTAAACCCATCCCTTGCGTCTACTCTGCCTAAGGGGCCCTATACATACCTCATAGAGGTTTCGAAATTATTTCGGGAACATTTATGAACTCAAGAAACCTTTCAATAAAACAGGGGCCACACACCCGTGTTGGTCTAGGGACACGCCAGTGTGCCCCTAAGACATGCCCGTGTCTTCCTCCCGTGGTCGATTCTGGATAAGGTCACACGGCCTTGACACGCCCGTGGCCCTAGCCCGTGTGCCAAACCTTGGCATTCTTTCTTATCCACACGGTTTGTGCACACGCCCGTGTCCTTCAGCCGTGTGGCGATTTATATTCCAAGTGCAAGGTGCAGACTTCACAAGGCCTGGGCATACACCTATGTGCAAGCCGTGTTTCCCGCATGGTCTAGACACACGCCCGTGTGTCTGCCCATGTGAACAATTAGCAGGCTATCTACCAAGCCCTTTTTTTCCACTCTACATGGCACACTCATATACAACAACTCAATTCAACATACACAACTCCTATCCCATTGGCATATCTATAAACTCAATCCAACATCAAAGAAAATCAAAGGTATCTCTAGGAACTCAAAGATCAAGGTATACAAAAGGACATATACTTCATGAAATTCATCTTCATTAAGCAATAGAATTTGCCACGCATTTGCCTAATTCATAAGGCCATTTACAAAATGAATTTAATAACTTACTTAGCCAACACTTTGACTAAACTTAACAAAATGCTCGAGTCCTATACATGCCATACTCAAAATACGTCTAAATTGTTATACCAAAGTGATGTCGATAGTGTGAATTCCGAACTCCGACGTTTGCAACCTTCTCAAGTTATCTTGGCAATACTACAAGGAAAAAAGAAAGGAGAGGGGTAAGCATATAGCTTAGTAAGTTTGCATGAAACACTAGGATAACATATTTACTCCAACTACAAATATTCCTTTCATGGAATAATGGTAACATAGTCTCAAATGAATAAAAGTACTTACTCGTACTTATTCCTATTTACTCTTACCCATCTCGATTTTAACATACTCTAGTAACTTTTAATTACTCGCATTACCTGTATCACTAAATCACATGATTTAGCACATATGCTAACATAATCATAAATTCCCATCTTTAACATTCATATCATGAGCTTTACTCAAGGCCATCCAACAACAAAATTTGAATTTAGGCCAACTCACATACTCAATTCTTTCGCTTATAAATAAATCAGTTCGTCATGAATTCCTTGAGCTTATCATACTTAAGTTTTGATACCAACGCCATATCCCGGTTATGGTCTTATATGGGATTATTCTTTGATGCGATGCCATATCCCAGATATGGTCTTATACGGGGTCTTATAACCCGATGTCGATGCCATATCCCAGACATGGTCTTACACGAGATCATACTTAGATGTCGATGCCATAACCCTGATATGGTCTTATACGAAATCTTTCTTTGGTGCCGAGGCCATGTCCCAGACATGGTCTTATACGGGACCTTCCTTGTCTCATATGAATGCATAATATCATTCTCTGTCTAGAATCTGATCCGGAACTTAAACTTAACTTATTCAAACCATTTACCTATCGAGACTTCACACTCGATTTTACCAATAATAATGCACATAACCATAATATCAAGCATTTATGAAACACCAATTTCATACAAACTTACATTGGTATTCAAAACGTTTGTAGATATGAAATTTAGTCCTCGACTTTGTTCTTGCCTCGGTTTCGATCCGAGCTTCGTATTTCTTGATCTATAATAACAATTTAGCTCATTTTAATCATCACATTAATAAAATAGTTCAATAATCATGCTTTGGCAAAATTACTATTTTGCCCCTAGACTTGGAAATGAATTCTAATCGTATTTCCACCTTCAACAAGCCTAGGTGAACATTTATTTCTCTTACAACTACTCAGAATTCCAACTATTTCATGCATTTATGACACAATTTAATTTTTGCATTCAAGTCCTATTTAGGTGTTTCTATGCTAACACCTTTCACAAAAGTTGTTTCTCTAACAACTAAGACTCAATTTCTTCCATAAAAATGCAGCAAACAACAAGTATAGCTCTCATGGAAAAACTCTAAACTTTTCACAATATTGCACAATAGTCCCCTCATTTGAAAGCTTAAGCTTTAGGGGTCTCAAAAGTACAACTATTTCCAAGAAAAGATCACTAGAACACTTACTAACGAAGAGATGAGTGTGCTAAAATTTTTGAAGCTTCCAACCCTTATTTCTCTTGCAAATTTTGGTGGAAGAAGTGAAGAAAGATGGACATCATCTTTTCTTTATTTTAATATTAAACCATCAATTTAATTCAACAAACCTCACTAACTTTGACCAATTTGGTCAATTCTTGTCCCCTATGTTTACTATGGCCGGCCAAGCCTATATTGAGGGTCTAATTGCCTTTTAAAGACTTCCAATTATCAATCTATGGCTATTTGGTACCTTTAGCTTATAAAATGGAACTTTCGCACTTTATGCGATTTAGTTCTTTTTCGCAATTAAACAAGAAATCGCTAAAATTAACGTACCAAAATTCTCATGAAATTCTAAAATCATGCTATAACACATAAAACAATGTGAAAATAATTTTTCCTAACCTCGAATTAGTGATCCCGAGATCACTGTTCTGACTAGCCACCTTCAACACTCCTCCTTGGCTTCCATGCTACAAACTTCTATTTGTTCTCTCAACTTAATAAACCTTGACATGTTGAAAGCTTTTGTTAAGATGTCTGCAGCTTGTTCCTCAGAATTACAATGAATTAATTCAACTTCTTGAGCTTGCTCCATGTAACAACCCAATTTAGGGGCTAGTCGGAATAGTGATCTCGGGATCACTAATCCAAGATTAGATAAATTTATTTTCATGTTATATTATGAGTCAGATCATGATAATATATGTGCATGAAAATTTTGGTACTTTAATTTTAACGCTTTCATGTTTAATCGCGAAAATGACTAAATCACATAAAGTACGAAAGTTCCATTCTATAAGCTAAGGTACCAAATAGTCATGGACTATTAATTGGAGGTCTTTAAAAGGTAATTAGACCCTCAATAGTTGCTTGGCCGGCCATAGGCTAACATAGGAGACAAAGATGGACAATGTTGGTCAAAGTTGGTGACCAATTTAACTAGTTTAATATTATAATAAGGAAACAAAAGATATCACCTTTTTGCTCACCCTTCTCCACCGAAAATAGCAAGCAAATAGGGGTTTTTGAAAGCTCAAAATTTCAGCAAGCTCTCATCCATTCAAGTAAGTGTTCTTGTGATCTTTTCTTGAAAATGATTGTACTTCAGACCCCTAAGGCTTAAGCTTTCAAATGAGGGGACTATTTTGCAATATGGTGAAAAGTTTAGAGTTTTTCCATGAGAGCTATCGTAGTTATTTGTTGCATTGTTATGGAAGAAATTGAGTCTTATTTGTTAGCTGGACAACTTTTGTAAAAGGTGTTATCTTGAAAACACCTAATTGGACCTTGATAAAAAGGTTACAAATTTGTGGTAATTAGTTGAAATGTTGAGTTTTGATGATAGTTATAATAGTATTAAATGTTCACCTAGGCTTGTTGAAGGTAGAAAGGTGATTAGGATTTATTTTCGAGCCTAGGGGCAAAATGGTCATTTTGCCCAAGTCTAGGGGCAAAATAGTAATTTTGCCTAAGCATGATTATTGAAATGTATTTATTAATGTGATAATTAAATGAGCTAATTTGCTATTATAGATCAAGAAGAACCAAGGATTAACCTCAACCGAGGAAAGAACAAAGTCTTGAACTAAACCGACGAGTTAGCTCATTTTGAAATCAAGGTAAGTTCGTGTGTGATTAATGCAACATTTATATTAGCATAATTGAGAATGCTTTGTATCATATTGATGCATGATGCTCTACTAAATTGAGTAGTTAATGTTGAATGAGATGTTGAGGTCCTAGTGGACTATATTGAGTATGAAACTGCTATCTTCGAGATATGAAATAGATAATGTCCAGTATAAGACCATGTCCGGGACATGGCCTCGACACCGACTTGAGATCCCGTGTAAGACCATATCTGGGATATGGCTTCGGTAATGAATTATAAGAATCGTATAAGACCGTATCCGAGATATGGCATCGATACTTGATGTGAAACTCCATATAAGACCATATTCGGGATATGGCATTGGCATTCCGAAGTGACTCCATATAAGACCACCTCACGGATGTGGCATTGGCTTCATACCCACATGAATAACGATTAAAATACGTCTTTGACTATCCCTAGTGATTAATGGGATAAGTAAATGAGTTTCGAAGTAGAAATGAGAATGGTACTAAAGTCATGTGAATGAGTGAATACAGGTACTCATGAATGAGTCACGAGGAAACGATTATGATATGTAGCACGGTATGTGCTAAATAAGGGCAATTGTAAGTAAGTATGGCTCAGAGCCTTTGACTTGTGTATGATTAGTTAATGCCATGGATGGATTGTATTACGAGCCTATTGTTGCTATTTATTTCCATGTAAACTTACTAAGCTTTATGCTTACCCCTTTCATTGCCCTTTTTCCTTGTAGTATTGCCAAGATAACTCGAGTGGTTGCAAACGTCGGGTTTCGGAAATCACACTATCGACATCACTTTGGTATAACAATTTAAACTTATTTTGAGTATGGCATGTATAGGACTTAAGTATTTTGTTAGGTCATAATTGTTGGCCAAAGTGTTGGCTTTGTAAAGTATTGAAGTCTTTTGTAGTGGTCTATTAAGTTAGGCCGATACTTGGCAAACTCTTATGTTAAATGAAAGTGATTTGCTTGATGTGAATGCCTTTGTGTATGGATGTGGAATTGAGTATTCAGATGTGCCTTTGGGGTTATTAATTACGTTGAATTGAGTTGGTGTTTATGTATGTGCAACGTATAGTGGCAAAGGGCTTGGTAGATAGCCTTCTAATTGTACAAATGGGTATGCACATGGGCCTGTGTCTAGACCGTGTGGGAGGCACGGCTAGCACATGGGCATATACCCAGGCCGTGTGAAGTTTACACCTTGCACTTGGAATTTAAATCGCCATACGACTGGAGCACACGGACGTGTGTATAAGCCGTGTGGCTATGTTAGAATGCCAAGGTTTGGCACACGGGCCAGGGCCAGGGCCACGGGCATGTCAGGGCCGTGCGAAATTAGTCAGTATCGACCACGGGTGAAAGACATGGGCATGTCTTAGGGAAACACGGGCATGTCCCTAGACCAACACGGGTGTGTGGCCCCTGTTTTGTTGGAAAGTTTCTCGAACTCGTAAAATTTTCCGGAATAGTTTCGATACCTCTCAGAAGTATATTTAGGGCCTCTTAGGTTGAGCATGTGCAAGTGATGGGTTTAAATGAAATTTTACAACCCTGTTCGGGATGTTTAAGCAAGGTTAGTTAGGTAATACCTCAAACCCTATTCTGGCTTTAATACGGGTAAAGGGCGTTACATTTATTAGTATCAGAGCTACGGTTTGGTCGGTTCTAGGACTAAAGTAGCGTAAGTACGAGTCTAGCTATACATGTCATATGTAAGAGTGTCTGAGTAATGATAGTGTGATGGCTCCTGACATAAAAAATCGTGTTTTATATAGTATATGGATTCTGATCCAGACCGAACTGCAGCCGATGATGCTGGGAGTAACGCGTCAGCTCCTGCTCAAGAGACTGCGCCAGCTTATAGTAGACCCGGGACATTGGGTCAGAGGGAAGAGGCTCGAGAAGCCTTTCTCCACATGATCAGCAACTGGTATACTGAGTATACCCATGCAAATCCTAACGCTCAACCCCCTCCACCCCACCAATCCCTCAGCCTGCTCTAGTAGCTCCTCAAGTGGTCGAGGTGGTGAGAAGAGAAAGGCCTCCGGTGGATAAGATTCGGAAGCAAGGAGCTGAGGAATTTTAGGCAAATAAGGATGATGACCCAAAGAATACCATCAGGGTATTCGATGAGTTGTCCTGCACCTCTGAGGAGTGCTTAAAGTGTGCGGTATCTCTCCTGAGAGATTCAGCCTACCGATGGTGGAACACCCTGGTGTCGGTGGTACCAAGGAAGAGAGTTATCAGGGAATTTTTCCAAGAGGAATACCGGAAGAAGTACATCAGCCAGAGGTTCATCGACCATAAGAGGAAGGAGTTCTTGGAACTGAAGCAAGGCCATATGTCAGTAACTGATTACGAACGAGAGTTCGTAAGACTTAGAAAATATGCTCAGGAGTGCATGTCTACCGAGGCAGTCATGTGCAAGAGGTTCGAGGACGGACTGAATAAGGACATCCGTTTATATGTTGGAGTCCTCGAACTAAAGGAATTTATAGTGTTGATAGATAGAGCATGTAAAGTCAAAGAGTTGGTTAAAGAGAAGAGAAGAGTGGAGAATGAGTCTTGTGACTCGAGGAAGAGAACTGAGCAAGTCTCACCAATCCTTATCTAAGAAATCGAGGGATTTCTTTACTCAATCAGCCACTTTAGCGGAATTTTCAACCCGAAGTAAAGGCAAGCAATTTTCGGGGTCGAAAGGGCAAACCACATCAGTTGCTAGTGTGGGCAACGTTCGACCAAGTAGACCGGAATGCCTTCAGTGTGCAGGCGCCATCCTGGTGAGTGTCGAGCTAATGAGAAAACTTGTTTCAGATGTGGGTCCTTAGATCACTTTATCAGAGATTGCCCCGAGGTGGGCGAGAAAGAAAAGCCTCAGAATGCAAAATCGGGAAGTACTGCTAGGGGAAGACCACTGATAAACCCGAGACATGATATGGGTAGCAAGGACCCATCTATAGAGCAGGCCGCTAGAGTTAAGGGTAGAGCACCAGCGAGGACATATGCCATTCATGCTCGAGAAGAGGTATCTTTCCCCGACGTAATCACGGGTACCTTTTCTCTTTATAATACTCGTATTATAGCTTTAATTGATCTGGGATCTACCCACTCATACATATGCATGAAATTAGTCTCTAGCATGAGCATGTCTATAGAGTTTACTGAATTTATCATAAGAGTGTGTAATCTCCTAGGCAAGTGCGTGTTGGTTGATAGAGTTTACGAAGGTTGCCTTTTGATGATTAAGGGTCATTGTTTCTCGGTTGATCTTATGCTATTACCATTTGATGAGTTTGACGTCATCCTTGAGATGGATTGGTTAGTTACTCACGGAGTAATTGTAAATTGTGGGGAAAAGCATATTAAGTTGAGAGATGAAAATGGTAATCTTATTCGTGTTGAATCAGATAAGCCAGATAGGTCACCAGTAGTGATGTCAATCTTATCGACTCAGAAGTATTTAAGGAAGGGATGCGAGGCCTATCTTGCCTTTGTATTAAACACTAAAGAGACTGATTCAAGAATTGAGTCGGTACCCACAGTGTGCGATTACTCAGATGTCTTCCCGGAAGAGTTGCCAGGGCTACCTCCGGTTAGAGAAATTGAATTTGGGATTGAGTTAGCTCCGGGTACTACCCCTATTTCTATTACTGTATATAGAATGACCCTAACTGAGCTGAAAGAGTTGAAAGCACAGTGACAAAAACTAACAGATAAGGGTTTCGTGAGACCGAGTTTTTCTCCGTGGGGTACTCCCGTTTTATTCGTGAAGAAGAAAGATGGTTCCATGAGACTATGTATAGATTACTAGTAACTCAATAAGGTAACTGTGGAGAACAAGTACCTGTTGCTGAGGATCAACGATCTATTCGATCAATTGAAGGGAGCCACAGTATTTTCCAAGATAGATTTGAGGCCAGGGTACTATCAGTTGAGAGTCAAGGACTCGGATGTGCCGAAAACTACATTTAGGACTAGGTATGGACACTATAAATTTTTGGTCATGCCTTTTGGTCTAACGAATGCCCCTGCGATCTTCATGGATTTGATGAATCGCATTTTTTGGCTATACTTGGATAAATTTGTCGTGGTTTTCATCGATGACATACTGATATACTCTCGAGATGAGAACGAACATGCCAAGCATTTGAGTATGGTTCTGAGAGGAAAAAAATTGTACGCCAAATTTAGTAAGAGTGAATTTTGGCTCAAGGAAGTGGGATTTTTGGGGCACATTGTCTCGAGAGATTAAATTAGAGTAGACCCGAGTAAGATTTCAGCAATTATTGAATGGAAATCACCGAGGAGCGTAATTGAAGTAAGAAGTTTTCTAGGCCTAGCTGGCTATTATATGCGTTTTGTCAAGGGGATTTCCATGATAGCTACCCTAATGACGAGACTTCTGCAAAAAGATGTGAAGTTCGATTGGACAGAAAAGTGTCAACAGAGTTTTGAGAAACTGAAGACACTGTTGATTGAGGCTCATGTTTTGGTGCAACCTGAGCCGGGAAGAGAATTTATGGTTTACAGTGACACGTCCTTGAACGGATTGGGTTGTGTACTTATACAAGAGGGTAAAGTGATTGCATACGCCTCTAGGCAACTGAAGTCGCACAAAAACCAACTTTTTTAAGCTTTCTTCTGGCCAGGTGAGCATGACACTACAAAAACTTGCTCCTCATGGTCACTACTGTCTTCAACTACTCGAACCTTAGCTTGTGACTGTTGTGGATGGTTCTGACTTAGTTTGCCTTTATTTTTGCAAACTCTTTCAACATGACCCCTCTTCTTACAATATTGGCATTGTACATCTAGTCTAAAACAGCAGTTTGCTTCTAAATGACCAGTCCTTTTACAGTGCCTGGAAGGTTGATCCCCTCTTCTTGCAGCATCAGGCTTAGGCCTATTTTTCCGAGTCTTCTTACCTTTGTAGGCTGAAGTGCTCGAGAGAGACTTGGTCTTGGCTTGAAAAACACATTCTTGGTGCTCCTCCATTCTACTGGCCCCTTCTCTATTCTTGTGCATATAGAGCATTAATAAGCTCAGTTAGGGAGATAGTTGAAAGATCTCTTGAATCTTCTACGGAGGATATTTTTGCCTTATACTTTTCTGGTAAGGTAGAGAGCACTTTCTCCACTATCCTTGCTTCATTGAATTGCTCACCAAGGAGCCTTATGCTGTTTACCACAGCCATAATCCTATCAGAGTATTGCTTTACTATTTCCTCTTCTTTCATTTTCAAATTCTCGAAATCCCTTCTCAAGTTCAACAATTATTGTTGTCTTGTCCTCTTTGTGCCTTGGAATTCCTCTTTGAGCTTGTCCCAGGCTTGCTTTGGTGTCTCACAGGCCATAATCCTTGTGAAGATCACATCTGAGACACAATTTAGCTTTGTGCCTCTTAGTCCTCTCATCTACATGCTGCCTAATCTAAGCCATTGTAGGATTGGCTCTGAATGATGCTGGTTCAACATCTGAGTTGACCACCTCCCATAGATTGAATGCCTGCAGGTATGTCTTCCTTTTGACCACCCAAATGTGAAAGCCCTCTCCATTAAAGACTGGTGGTGCAGCTGGTGAAAAGCCTGATGAAGCCATGGTTTGACAGGTCCACTAAGATTAAGGCTCTAGATACCAATTGTTGGGGTTATGAACAATAAGCAACCAAACTCAGCTGAAGCTTGAGCATCAAGACTCGAGACTTGTTGAAGAAACAAAGCTAAACAAAACAGAAAATTAAAGCAAAGCTACGAAGTAAACAAGAGCATATGGAAGGAAACTTGTTAACATTTCATTCAAAATGATTAATGGCATAATGCCAATACAAATACCAGACATTGGTTGGTTATTACAAGTCAAAGATTACCTAAACTTTTACCTAACACCACTAAAATACATAGAAACTTGTTGAATTAACTTGTACATATTGCATTGCTGATTTTTCAGTCAATCAGCATCCAATTACATCACAAAATATTACCAACTTAGTTCAAATACAACTAAATTACAAATAAAGAAGTTGAAGTAACAAAACAAGTTGAAGTTGGACAGCATCAATAAGTTTCAGCTATTGCCTGCTTGACTTGAGCAGGATGGCCACCTTTTCTACTGCATGGGTTGCATGGGGAGCCACCTTCAATGACAAAGGTGGTTCTCATGCTCGACAGCAACTCAGTTTCGTTGCCGCAACCTCATAAATGGCATATTTCCTTAGTAGCAGAAATGAGTCGAGTCCTCCAGGAGCAAAGGGGCTTGAAGAAGTGTCTGTCAATGAAGTGTCGATAACTGAAATAAAGCCTCGATAGAGGAGCTCTGGATTGTACAAAATACGTACAAATTGGCAATGTTTCTAGGTCTTAGTTCATTATAGTTCGGAACATCAACCACGCTCAATAATCAGTGCTAGGTTGATTAGCAAAATATGTAAAATCATGGCTGGAGTTTGGTCTAAAAAGTGTCCTGCCACATCACTAAATATCTTGACTTAATCAAATCAAATTATTCAGTTTTCTCAAATCAATTCAAATAAAAAATTTAGTTTTTGAGTTTAAGTGGGTTGAATTTTACAATTAAAATAATTCAAATTACTCGAATAATAAATTCATGTAAATACCTCTTAAGTCCTTAATAGTTTTTAAAATTGTAAATTGATTTCTCTAAAAAATTACAAAAGATTCAAAATAATCTTCAAAAATTTAAAATATTTATAAAATATTTTTCCAAAATTTTATATATATATATTCAAAAAATTATAAATAAAAAAATACTAAGAATCTTTAAAAATATATAAAAATGTTAAATATAATATTTTAAAAAAATCCAAAATGATAAACTTGTAGTGTTAAAAAGTAAATTATCAAACTAAGTTTATCATACTACTTATCTTGTTTTTTCCCTCTTATTTTTTCAAAAGTGTTTTCATATATACATAACATTTATTTTCTTTAATTTGGAATTTAATCATATTGTCAACAAGATTTATGGTTGGTTAAATTTTTTAAATTTAACTCAAATAAAATTACTCAACTCGATTCGGTTCTACTCAAATTGAATTCAGATAATAAAATAAAAAATTTCTAATTCGACTAACTCGAAATATTTTCATTTGACTAAATCAGATACTATTAATTTAATTATAAAATCTAAAAACGATAATTTCGCTGCAATAAATTGCTCGCAAGACTACTTGAAATAACGAGTTTAAGTCAAGCAAAAAAGTCTAGCCACACATACACAAAAAAGGAAGTGTAGCCACGCTTTCGGAAGAGAAATCTTGAAATTTTGACAAATAAGAACTCAATAGTTTTTTGGTTGATTAAACTTGTAAGATCTGTGTACCATAAGACAAGAGAGTCTATAGATTTTGTTTTCCCCAAAACTTGGTTCTTCTACTTGATGGTGATATAGGTGGTTTTAGCTTCCAAAGCACTAAAGTGTGGGTCAAGCCAGTTGTTTTTTCAATTGCCAGTGATGTGTCATTGTTTACAAGGGAGACTCAGTCAAGTTGAATATCATGCATGAGTCACTGTTCTAATTTACTTTGAACATTGAATAAACATGGTGGATCGATAAGTAAAATGATGGAGAACCCACAAAATGCTTTAAAGAAATAAGCAAATAACTCAATATCCCCACTAGGGACGAAGCTAGATAATTCACTTAGGAATCGAGACGATGAGAAAGAGTTACGTTTTTAAAAATAAAAGTTTAAGTAAAACAAAATATCAAAGTACAAAATTTTAGAAAAGATTAAAAAGGTTTGGTTCTCATATTTATATTAATTTTTTTTTTTGTGATTTTTCCTTCAAATAAATAACTAAAGAGTTTCTTAGGAAATCATCTTTCATATCTTCTTAAAGTCGAATCTTCACAATTTTTATATCTTAAAAAAATGCTCTATAGATATAGTTGAAACTAAAAGAATCAATATAAGATAAATCAATCTATCAACGAAATAATACGTAATTAACTTTCCACGCTCAACTAAGCTTCTACAAAGTAAATAATGTGTTATATTTTTCACAATTTAGGATATTGACACATGCCAAGTTCATAATATCTCAAATCATATCAAATATGTTCTTTCTCTTATTGAGAAAAATCATCTAGATAAAACTTATTTACAAGAATGCAATATTTTTCAATATCAAATAACTTGAACTTTTTGAGATCTAAAGTTGTAGCATGTTCGTTAAATTTGTTGTTCAATTCTTGCAATTGATTATCTATTGTAGTCAAATATATATCTACTCAATAGAGATACTCTATAGTAACATCCATTCCCAAGTTTCACAAAAAAAAAAAATCATTTTATTCAACAATTTATCGCATCTATTATCTTTTAACTTTTGAATTAAATCTTTTGTTTTCAAGATTAGACTCATAGCATTTAATATATCTTTGGAATAACGTTGTAAATCTTAGCAAATATTATCAGTAATCCCCGTAACTTCATCATCATATATATACTATGAGTGGACTTGTTAGTTGGGTGGGTCAAGTTAGCTTTGGATTGGATCAATTCAGGTTTTAAAAATTTTTGAGTTACTCTAGGTGAGGTAATTTTGGGTTTGGGTCATTTTGAATTTGAGGGTTGGGTTTTTTGAATTATAGTCATTTCATATTTAGCCATTCGAGGTTTATTTAATAAACAAATTATAATGAATTTCATCATTTTAGATTCAAGTTATTTGTATTTCTTAGGTTTGTATATTAAGGTCGATAAGGTCTAATTCCTTAATTTTAAAATAAAATAAAATCAAAGTTAAATAAATTACATAATTGATTTAAATCTATTATAAAATTAATAATTATGAGAAATAATTTTTCAAATAAAATACAATAAATAATTAAATTATAATATATATAAAACCACAAAAATTAGAACTTTTTGAATTGAGGAAAACAGTTATTGTTATTTAATTTATTTTTCGATTGTTATGTTGTGAGAAAGAAAAGGACCAACTTTTTAGGTAAGATATTGTCAATGGAAAACTTTGATTTGGGGCAACTTAGGAAGTTTTTGAAGGATGCTAAGACATACCATCCAAGGTTATTTCTACCATATCCACCTCTGATTTTTCAGATGTTAATGAAAAATATTATGTATGAATGAGTGAGTTAATTGAGTTGGATTTCTTTTACTAATTAAATAGCACCTTTAAATATCAAAGTGGAAGATTGTTGGTATTTTAGCAACAATATAAAGACAGAAAATATGAATGAAAGATATATTTGAAGCCTTATTATATAATAAAAAAAATAACAAAAACCTACAAAAGTTGTTCCTAAAAAACATGCCACAAAACTTACTTCTAAAACAGACCTATTATTAAGCAAATCTAAGACACATCCTCAACAAAGATTATGCATATTTATAGATAACGCAGCTTCATCATGACCATCCATTACACACTCATCGGATTTAACGAGGGAATAGTTCAGTAAGGGACGTCTCGTTAACTGTGGCCAAGACACTACTTTTTGATTGATCAGATTTATAATTCATAATCGAAGGCTTTCCTTCAGTAATGGTGCCAAAATAGAATGCTGTTCTTTGAGGTGCTGGCAAAGTAACCGAGGAATTGCTGAGCATGAGAACAACTTTCGCCATTGGTGGCCTTGCTTCTGGATCTTGTTGAATGCACAACAAGGCGATGTGAATGCACCTTGCAACTTCATTGCCTACATAAGAATCTCCTAAGGCTGAATCCATCACTTCTATTGGTGTCCCATTTTTCCATTGTCTCCATACCTGCAAACAACCACCATATAACACTTCTCAGTACACAATTATTTGAAGTCGGGTGCAAGTGTTGGATCCTCTTGGACTTACGTAAGTTAAAAGGTTTTCGGCATGTGCAGAGTGACAGAAACTTGTATTCCTTTTCCCACATACAACTTCCAGCATCAAAATACCGAAGCTATATATATCAGACTTTTCAGAGAATCGTCCATGCACAGCATATTCTGGAGACATGTAACCACTGCAACATAAAAGCGTCAGTAATTAACCCAGAACTTAGTAGATTTTTTGTCAATATAATGCAGCAATATCAAAACAGAGATTTGCATGAGTGAAAGTAAAATGCAATTGAATGGAAATTAACTTACTATGTGCCGGCGATTCTCTTGGTATGTTGTAGGCTTTTACCCAACAATCTTTGCCATACCAAAATCAGAAATCTTTGGGGTCATGTCCTCGTCTAATAGAATATTACCAGGTTTAAGATCACGGTGTATGATTTTGAGACGCGAATCTGATTGAAGGTATAAAAGCCCTCGAGCAATCCCTTTAATTATTTTGTATCGTAGGGGCCAAACTAACTGTCTTTGTTTTTCAAGATCTGAAATGAAAGTGCAAAAGAAAAAGTAAATGTTGTTTGTCATGATCAATAGGTCATAAACAGGTTATTTTTGGTGAAAATAAAAGCATGCATGTATATCTGTGTGTGAAAGGGCCAAACCAAATATGAAGTGATCAAGGCTTTTGTTGGGCACAAATTCATAGATAAGCATCCTCTCTTTTCTTTCTAGGCAATACCCTAATAGCTTCACAAGATTCCGATGCTGAAGTTTGGCTACCAATACAACTTCAGTCTGAAACTCATCAGCACCTTGACCCGAGCTTGTTGATAGTCTCTTCACAGCTATTTCTTGTCCATCAGTAAGTATACCCTAATCATGTCAAGCACAATAATTCTTTATGAAACAATCAACCTTGGGGCTATCTCTAAATCTTTAACCAAAAAGAGTGGAGATAATTTTATACGATCATACCATTTTCCTCACCTTATATACACTGCCAAATCCACCAGCACCGATCTTGTTAACTTCAGCGAAGTTTTTTGTAGCAGCTTCAATTATACTCAAATCAAATCTCAGAGATTGCAAAGCCATGGCTTTGAGTCAATATGCAAATTATATAAATTGTGAAAGTCATTGGCTTCTAAGCAAATATAATGGTGATTTTTGAGTTGAATGGTCATATTACAGATTTTGGCTTACCATGTCTGGTTTTTCGCGTAGTTAGTTTCTTGGTTGCTTTCCAACCAAGAACACAACATAAGAAACAGGACAAAACCAAGAAGCCAACTGTTGAAACAACAATTTTGATCACTGTCTGTGCTGATATCCCTCTTTTACCTGAATAAAGAAGAATGGTTTGAAAATTATTGATAGAACTCGTTATAGTGATACAATGATACTCCGATTCACACTCACTACATGAAGAAAACCTATTCAATGTTCCCACAAAAGCATAGGAGAGTAAGTAAAGCGAATTTAAAACAAATTCTGAGTAACTGATGCATCGACTACACTACTTTGATCTATTACACCGACCTGGAGGAGGAGGTGGAGGTGGAGGGAGTAGAAGAGGATGTTGAGACGAGACTGGGGGCTTAGCTAATCCAGTTTGGTTTAGACTATAGAAAGGGCTTGTCTGATATTGTGCACTACAGCTAGGGTACATAGCAAATCCTGATTGTTTTCCACCGAAATGGAATTGCAAGTCTGCAATAGCGTCCTGGAGGCATCTGTAGCAATCCTCACTGGAAATGTCGGGTGTGCACTGTGCTAGGCTGTAAAGTGTTTGGAACGCATTAAAAGTTGCCTCTTTCGTAGCAAACTTTTTAGTCCTGGATGTAGCGTTTGGAGCCCGACTTGCAATATCTTTCATCACAGTTGCAGCCAGCCGGTTAAAGCGGTATGGTTCCATGGCGTCTACCCGGTACGACAAACTTACATTAGGTCTTTCAGCCATGGAGGAAAAGATGGACCGGTTCGAGTAACGTAGCATGCACTTGTTATACCAAATAATAGCCCAACTTTGGTTAGGACAAAGCTTGGCTACATCGGCAGCAGCAAGGTTGATGCAGACACGGCATATTTCAGGACGGGCATCCCCACGGCAGAGAAAGAGACCATACACCATGTTAGGCTCCTGTCCCGCCGTGGTGTTGAAGAATCCGTCGTGCTCCGTCGCTTTGGTTGAGAGATAAGAGAAGAGCTGATCGACATTCGCGGCATAGACGATGTTTCCGGTCAAAGTGGTTGCGTTGGAACAGAAGTAGTACCATCGCGTTGGATCCTCTAAACTGCCGAAGCTAAAGGTTGAAAGACACAGCTACAAGAAAGAGTTTGGTGAAGGAATCAACCATCATCATTTTTTTTTTTTTAATTTCTCTATTAATTTTATTACGACAGGAATTTTTATTAGAATGTTATAAAAAAAATAGGGTAAACGAAATGGTCATCTCCTTTAACGTACTGGATTTAAAAATTTCTATTTTAATCACTAATTTTATTAAAATTTAATATTTTGGCCACTCATCTATTAAATTATTAATAAAAACTTTTTTATTAGAATAATAATAAATTTATTCTTCTAATATTTACAGATTCTATCCATTTAGTTTTAATTTTAAAAATTTAATAAATTTAACCCTTAGCTTTACACATTATGTTAATTTAGTCTTTAATATTAAAATTTCAGAAATTAAAAAACTTTAAAATATTATATATATATATATATATATATATATATATATATATATAAGTTTTTTTTTGATAAGAATATATAAGATTTTATAAAAATAGATACAAAATTATAAAAATATTTTTGAATAAATCAATACCCATTTTCTAACATTGAATTTATTTATAAAAATAATAATTTTATAAATAAAATTAACAATCTTATAAATAAAACAATTCTAGAGAAAAATCATGAAGAAGACTTAAGCAAATTCATTTTTTTCTCTTTTTTTAACATTAACAACCGGTGTGTTCAAGTTGGGTCAAAAACTACAATTTGAAAAAGAACACAATTAGAGATATACAAGTGAGGATGAAGTCTTTGAGACCTAGTAGGTGAAAAGCCATGCTGATAGCTCTATAACTGATTTCTAGTTCGATGACACAACAATGAAAAGCCATGCTGATATCTCTATAACCTATTTCTAGTTGGATGGCACAACAATGAAGGATGTGGAAATCAAAAAATTCGAAGTAAGAGTTATTGGTGCCATTAGTTGTGCACAAAGGTAATGCCCAATGCTTAATAAATTTGACGAGGTCTAAGGAACAAGACCATATGTACATTAAATAAATTATTATTTATAAAATAAAACTAAAAAAGAGGAAAGTTTGAATATGGGTTTTCTTAGAATTATTTTTTTATTTATAAAATAATATTAGCTTAAGTGTAAAAAAACCCTTAGTAAAAAAATAAAAATGCAATTAAACCCTTAGGAAAAAAAGTTCATCTTATTGAACTCTTAGTGATCCCCAAAAAATTAACTAGGCTATTCCGTTAACGAAAGTCGTTAGTTGATACTTTTTTTATGTGTCAAACGACATTAATGTGACATGCTGACATGATATATAGTGCTATGTGGCATATCACATCAACAAATTTTAAAAAAAATATATGTGTTGATGTGGCATGCCACGTTACCAAAAAAAAATAAAAAATTATAAAATATATCTTAAAATTAATAAATATATATATATATATATATATATATATATATATATCTAGAATGAACTTAAACAATCACATGTCTAAATTCATTCAAGGAGAGTGCAAAACTATAATTTTTTTAAAACATCATAAAAATTATTAAAATTTACTATAAATTATATGTTTTTTAAATATTAATAATTATTTTCCTTATATATAGTATTTTCATTTTTTTCTTCCTCCTATCTTTCTCTCACCTCTCTTTACAAGGAAGATTGCACGGCACCTTATTCGTTTTGAATTCTATCATGAAATCTTTTTCAATTTTTGAAAAGCTTTTGTAATTTTGAATTCTTTCATGGCACCCTCTTTCGCATTTTAATTAATTTTTTTATAATTTTTTTGAAATTTTTATAGTTATTTATATATTCAAATTCTTATAGCATCTTTATAATTTTTAGTAATTTTATATAGTTTGTACTTATCTTGAATGAATTTGGATAATCTATTGTCCAGGTTCATTCTCTCTCTATATATTTTATTAATGTTAATTTTTGCTGACGTGGCATGCCACACCATCATCGTCTGTCATGTCAGCATGCCACGTTAGCAAAGTTAACGGTCAAATTGGTCAATTGACGATTTCCGTTAATGGAAGGGCCTAATTGGTTTTTTGAGGGTCACAAGGGTACAATATAATGAACTTTTTTCCTAAGGGCTTAGTTATAACACTCTTATCCCGTCTTCGTCGCCGGATTAGGGTATGGAGTATTACAGTACAATTCCAAACATTTTATTTCAAATAGAAACAATTATGCAAATTAAATAACAACATTCAATAACTCATTTTAATCAAGGTAGAAATACACTTATGGGCCTTAACCGAGCTTAAAGGGCCCTAAAAATAGCTTGGGAATTTTCAGGGATCATTTTGAAACAAATCAGAAAAGTTTGGAAAAATTTATAAGTTATGAAAAACAAGGGTCACGCGGCCGTCTGACATAGCTCAAACTATGTGAGCATTCGATGTATGGGACACACAACCATGTCTCAGCCCGCATGTTCATCCGTGTGGGTATGTGTATGCATTCAAAGTTTGGTCACACAATCGTGCCGCCAGGATGTGTAACTCTCTGTGACTGTGTGTATATTTGAAATATGATCACATGGTCGTGCCGCGGGCCGTGTGCTAAATCGTGTGCCAGACCGTGTGAAATCTGCACCTAAAATAATAATGACACACGACCGTGTGGGGTGGCCATGTGTGGTAGCCCATATCCCAGACCGTGTGCACCTTAAAAAGCTTGCATTTCAAGTCATTTTTCCACCAAGACTTAAACGCCAAGCCAAGCTATTTTCAACTATAATTTCATGCACAAACACATTCAACCATACCTAAAAACATGTCAAATTCACTCAACCTATGTCTAACCAATATGCCATCATTTGGCACCTCAATTCACATTCCAAAATAAACCAAATTCAAGGTTATATTCCATATCACATTCATACACCAAACATATTAACAAGTATTCATTCAAACTCTCAAATCTTATATCATCTCATTTTAAAACCAACCATTACTCTTCTCATTCAAACATATACATTCATACCATAATTTCAAACACCTACATAAGGCTTATACCAAATGATCAAATAACATGACATGAACATGAACACATAAAAGTTAATACTGAACATAAACACCACTCATTACTTTCACAATTACCACATAACATACAGTCAAACATTTAAAAATTTCACCTATTACATGCCATATAACCCAAAAGTTAACTTCCAAAAACTACCTAAATGTGACTAGATAGTGTGATCTTCGAGTTGATCCATTTGCCCGATTCCAAAAAAATGCTATCTACAAGGAAATAAGAAAATAACACGAGTAAGCTTCTATAGAGATTAGTAAGTTCGACAGTTAAATCGATAAAGCTTACCGAAATAAACATAGCAAATTTAATAATAAGATTGATAGACAGTGCTTCCTGTCAACCACAATTATTAACAGGTAAGGTTATATAAGATCATATACGAGTTACATATTAATACAACATGCTAACTCATTCAATATCAAGTCACAATGCTATTGGAAAATTCATGTACAACCTTTTACGATTCATTAACAAAACATTTAACACTGAAAAATTATGCTCGATGAACAATATAACAGATATGAGTACACAGTTATCCACCCGAAACACGCCAAAAGCTCAAATGAGCCATTCCAACCAAAAACATGTCTGCGCACTAAGTGCCAAGCCCAAAGGCTTTACATCCGCCCCCGATAACACGCCAGAATCACTGTAATATTTCGTAATAGCCTGCAACAAATGCTAGACTATATTAAGTATACAATAACAAGTCATGAATCATCGTCTCATCTCAAATCAGCCCCATACTACGCGCGACATAACCTATTGGCATGCCAATCGCACTATATCCTATGTTCATCCAACTCATAACACAATGTCGTTTAACAAAGTTCAAAGCAATTATTTTCTAAATTTACAATAGTTTATAATCAAGCATTCACTAAATATTGAATAAACAATTTCATAATCAATGTACATTTCAAAATATGTTAAGATAAATTGAACGAACTTACTAGGCGTAAACTGTAGAGTTTGTAAAAGTTTAGGGACTAGTCGGCAACTTTCCTTTTTCCTCGGTTATGTAACAGCTCGGTTTAGACCCTAGTCGAAACAATGGTTCGAGACCACAAATCCGAAGTCGTAAAAGTATTTTAATGATATTTTCTGTGTGAATGATATGTGATATAGTTTGTGTGAAAATTCTGTGTGATAATTTGATCGTTTGTGTGTCGAATTAAGAGAAAGGACTTAATCGCATAAGTGAAAAATGTTGTGTGCTGATTTATGAGTATTTATATGTTGTGGCTTTGAAAAGATGGAGGTTTTATATGGCAAATTAGCCATTACTTTAGATAGTGGGCGGCATTAGTCCATATTAACCTTTAAAAAAATGTGTTTCATGAGCTTTTATTATAAGGTCAAAATGGGAAATTATTTATTAAAGAATTATAATATGATAATAATATGAAAATGGACATTGATACGGTCCGTCTCGGGTTTGAAGACGAATCGTAAATGTTGCCCGATCGTATATTAGGTAGTTTTTCTTTTAACTAACAAAAGGGATAATTTTATTGGAAATAATATCTTTGAAAGGTAAAGATAGGTGCGAGGTTGAGATGGATACGTATTTGAAACAAGAAAGAACCTTTAATAAAAATTAAAGACCCGAATCTTATAAGTTTCAAATTGGTGGAATGAGTTTTGGAATAAAACCGAGACCCACTATCTAGCAAGATAGGAACCAACGGTATAGGTAAATGAACGCCACACCCGTAAGGATGATAAGTTCGAAACAAGGAAAGAACGACGCCACTAGAAAACTAGATAAGTCAATTCAAACCTTGAGAATTAGGAGAGTGAATACTCACCAAAAGAAATTCTTCTTTCATTCAATTCAAAGTCCTTTTTTACAAAATGAAATGTGCAAAATATTTATAGGCTCTTTCTAATGATAGCCGAATAAGGAGGGAATAATTTGAAAAAGAGGGCTTCAATCTCTATTTGTGTGCACGAGTAGTTGACTTGGTGGGGCGTTTGTGAGCATTCGGCCAAGGGAAGGGCTAGTCACGTTGGAGACAAAGTGTCATGTAAGACAAAAGATCATGGAGCATGAAGGTATGGCCACTTGCAATTAAATTAAAGCTCTTGAATGATGTGGCCGTTCAACCTAAACTCCACCAAAGCTTGCTGCCGTATGCCACTTGCATTTGCCATAAGCTTGACTAAATTATCTTAATTTGAAAGTGCTTAAGCCGTCCATTATGCATGCTTTCCTCTTTGCCTATTATTTTATGCGCACATGGCCTAATTTAAGGTGTGGCCGTCCACCACTATCTCCCATGGTGACTTATTTTATGTCATTTTAATTGTTTATTCCATTTATTCCTCCACATGCTTCATGCCTTGCCGTCCCATGCTTTGCTTCAGTTAAGAATTCTTCAATTGTTTAATTCATTAATTCCTCCATGGTGCTTCATACTTTGCCGTTCGCTCCCCCCCCCCCAAATGCTAGAATTTAAAATTCCCTTTCATCATGCTTAGGTAGCTAGTGCCGCATGTTCATCTTGATAAATACACCATGGTGATTATTTTACTACAAAGTCAAAGCATGGTGCCGTTTATGCTTGCACATGCATTTCCACTTGCACATTTGTTTTGAATTTCAGCTACCATGCTTTGTTCTTCATTATTTATTCTCCAGGCTTCCAATACTTTTGTTTGCTTGCACCATATTGCTCTTATTTAATTCACGCATGCTAGACAAGCTATGCTTAGTCTCCATTTAAATTGTTGCCCATCATCTTCAAAAAAAATGTGTTTTATCACATGGGTGTTAAAGATTTCTTTATTATCCCCACGCATGGAGCATGCTCCAATATCACCTTTAATCTGTCCTTGTACATTCGGTTGATTCTAAAAGAAAAGGAAATGAATGCATATTAAATCAAGCTAAATCAGTTGAGTATCAATTAACACAAGTGAAGACACAGAGTTAGACACTTTAAACAAATTAAAACACAGGATTAGAACATGTTAAAATTCGGTAGCAACTTAAAAATTTCCTGCACATTTAAATTTAAAACTAAAACAACTTAAAAGCTTGCAATTAAAATGTCACAAATTAATTTAGGCTTAGATAAATTAAATCCAACACTAAATTAATTATTTAGACACATTAAATTTAAACTAAACAAATTTATTAAAGTCTTGAACAAGACATATTAAATTCGGCTATGGCTAACACAAACATATTAAAACACGCAATATCTAGGACATATTAAACCAAATTATTTAATTAACTTAAACTAAATTAATTAAATTTCATTTCAGCAATTTAATTAACTAAAACTATGTTAACTAAGTTTATTCCCGCAATTAAATATTTAAAATGCGCTAAGGGTGAGCTAATAACAAGCTCCACAAATTAAAATTCGTGGTGCCCCGGGCGTGCCCGTATCAGACATTGTTTCATGCATTCTTTCATCGAAATTCAAAAGAAAAAGAAAGGTTAAAAGCTCTCATACATTAGGCTACTATCAAGCCAAAATTAAGGTATGTTTTGAGTTGGTTTTCGATAATTTCTACGTTTTCGTAATCGTTGCTTCGTGCTCTAGCTAACCCATGTAGTAATTTTGTGAATTGATGATGTTTTTGTGATGAGCCATTGATGAATGTTTAAGCTATGTGCTAGATGATAGTGAAATATGAATACTTGGTGTTGGATTACCATGTTTTGTCTTTGGATTTTTGATGAAATTGAGTATTTTGGGCTAAATTGAGAAAAGTGTAAATTGGAGGACTAAAATGTGAAATAAATGAAATGTGTGGACTTGTATTAGCATGGGAAAAATTTGGCTAGGCTTGTGCTAAGTGAAATAATGTGAATTTGATGATTTTGTGAAATAGGGACCAAAGTGTCAAAATGTGAAAATGTGTGGGCTATTGCGTAAAATGCCCTAAATGTGTGTGCGGACTAAATTGAATGAGACAGTAATTGAATGGATTGAATTTGAATGTATATAGACCAAGAGAGGAGAGGTTCGGATCGAGATCGAGGCAAAGAGAAAGTGCTCGATTAATCGACCATTTTGATAGTTCGACATCTGAGGTAAGTTCGAATATAATACATGTTATTAACATATGTTTTTGTATTATGAAATAAATGTGTATATGTGAATGAAACTGAGATGCTATGTGCAAGGTTTAGTTAAGGGCACTAAGTGTGCGGTATTAAAATAGAAACAGAAATGAATAGCATTGTGTGTGCGATGTTATGAAAGCTTCGGCTTATAGAATTGGCACTGTGTGTGCGTTACCGAGATAAGTCGGTTGAAAGATTAGGCACTAAGTGTGTGATGACTAATATGTTCCGACCATGTATATAGCACTGAGTGTGCGATTAAGTTGAATGAATACCAAAGGATGATCAACAAGTAATATCAAGCATTGAGTAGCTTGGAAATTGAATAACTATGTGTTAGCTAAGGTATGTCTTACACATTTGTGGTTGATGAATTTATAGATAAAGCTATAGATGGATGAATGAGTATCTTGGCTAGGGATGATATAGTATGGATAAGAGAGAAATGATCTATGTGATGGTTATTGATTGTATTGGTTTGGTTTAATGACATGATTATATTGTATATCGAACTTACTAAGCTTTGGAAAGCTTACTGTGTGATTTATTTCTCTGCTTTGCAATGTAGTAAAGCTAGCTTGGATCAGGGGATCGTCAGCAGCTCAGTCACACTATCGGCAATCTATTTTGGGGTATTTTGAAAAGATGTACACAGTTAAAATATGGCATGTATAGGCTGGTCTTTTGAATCATGTTTGAGATTTGTAGTAGCCATGAGATATGGCTAGATATGTGCTAGTTTTAGCATGAATGACTTTGGTGTATATATATATATATATATATATATATATATATGATGCATCTTTTGGTATGGATTGTGAGTTGAGAAATTGACTTATGAATGGTAACTTTGTGTTGGTTAAATGCTGGTATAAATTAGTGAAATTGAAAGGAATGATGTTTGGTAATGAATGAATTATGCTTGTGATGATATGAGTTTTAGTCTATGAAATTGTCTGGTTGGAATTGGTATTGAATGCATGGGTTGAATGACTATTTTGGTATGTTTTTGGTGGTAATTTCTGCATGAGATGTCTTGGTTAATATGGCATGTAGGTTTGACCCTAAGTGTAACACTCCAAACCCGACCCATGCGGTATGACCGGATCTGGTATGTCACATGAAGAAATTACTTGTGATTTTACTAATAATTGACATTATTTGGTTATCGTTAAGAAAAAGAAGTTTGGTTTATAGTATTTGATAAAATACTATAAATTTCAAGAGGTTGATTGGTAAATTGAAATTTGAACTAGTGCACTTTAAAACCGTGACTTTTGAAAATATTGTTGATAATTCGAAGGAAAATCCAAGTTAAATTATTTGTACATATTTGTTATGAAATCCATTTGTTGATAAATTTTAAGAAAAACCGTTGTTTATGATTTCAGAAAAGTCCCCGTTTAAAACCAATTCATGGAAGGTAATAAGTACGTCAAACATAAAACAAAATAAAAATCCCAGAGGCCTTATTACAACTTTAAACCCAAAATAGTAAAAGTAACGAAATAAAGCGGAAAAGAAATTTACTAAAGTTCGAAAATATCATTCCAAAAGTATGGCCTCCACCGAGTCATCCATGGCCCCAAGTCCTCGTCACTGAGCATTACCTGCAAGGGTTTAGAAAAAAGAAAAGGGGTGAGTTACAAGAACTCAATGTATAATCCCCTTACCGTCATCCACTGGGCCTGAACCCGCATAGCATAATCTTGGGCCTAAGCCCATTTACATAGTAATAAATAAATGAAATGAATATAACCCAACCCTTCCAACCATCACACCCTCGACCAGCCAATCACACCTGTGGGGATCAAGTCAACCCACCCCGTCGCTCACACCAAATTTTCAGTCAAGCTGCTATAGTATATTATTTTTGTGGTCAAGCCACCGAATCATAATTAAGCACAATAATAAATGAATTGTGGCTATGCCACCAGGCTACACTGCTATCCATACAATTTTTTCCCAACCCATGCAATATGTAAAGATGCAACATAATAAAAATATATCCGCATATATAACAACCATTGATCTAGTGAAAAATTTCGGTGAATCGGCCCATTAAAGCACTTTGGTAATTCGGCCCATAAGGGCATTCCAGCAAATCGGCTCGTTAGGGCATTTTGGTAAATCAGCCCATAGGGGCATTTTTGTAATTTAGCAATTTGATACTGATTTTGGCAGATCTTTAGAAATAATGTTGTTTAAGCAAGTTACTCGATTCATGCCATATTACAGTTATTAGATTTGTAAGCAACAATGATCTATTTTCCAACATGATAGTGAATCACGAATCTACGGGATTTCGGTGTGAGATTACACACCTGAGTACGGTAAGAACTAAACCTTCTCAATCGTCGGCACCTATGACACCATAACACTCGATTAACTAACAAAAAGAGAGTGTCTTAATCCAAATCTAAATCAGACGATCTAAAGAAATACTTACCCTTAGTATAGTGAACGACCACGATTTGCTTACTCTCACCAGAAGATGGTCCACAACTTGGTGGAAAATCCCGAACTGTCAATACCGCCCTACGTTTGAACTTGGGAGTAGAGATTGCAAGTCCACTCCCTTTTTGCCCTCCTATCGATTTTCCTTTAATAACTCTACCACTTGCCTCCATTGAAAGAGTCTCGATCAGAATAATACTACGATGAAAGAAAGTAGTTATCTAAGGAGAGGGTTTCGGCTTACCACTACTTCCGAAGAATTAACGAGTAGAGAAGATCGAGTGATTTAGTCCCTATAATAATCGATTAGTCAAGTTTATCGTTCTGTTTAGCAAAATAACCAAGTAGCAATATCGAATGGACTAAGAAGAGACTCCTTACCTTAATCGATGATGAACCCGATTCCCACCGATTCAACTTATGGCTACGGATGAGTTGGCAAAGATGAAAGATTCGGCTTGCCCACTATAACATTACAATAGAAAGAGATCGCGATGTGAAGAAATAGGAGAGAGTGATGTTTTGTTTTAGAAAACCGTTCGAATAATAAGGGGCACATAATCGGCCATGGAGAAAAGAAGATAAAAAGAAGAGAATGAAATCACTTATCGATTTGGTCAAAGAAGAGAGTGCCCAACACGAAAGAAAAAGAAATAATGAAGAGGTAGAGTGTTAACAGGTTCGGCTATTTGGAGAGAAATGAACAAAGATGATTCGGCCACCAAGTAATATTGATTAAAGAAAAAGAGAGAAAGGTTGAAGAAATGGTGAGGAAAGAAAAAAAGAGATGGACAAAAGAAGTGTCAAAGAATTTCGGCTAGTACTATGAAGGAGATGAACAAAAAGAAGAACTTGTGTTTTGGCAATCAAAGGGAAAAGATTGGAAGGAAAGCACCAAAATGTTGAAAAGAATAAAAGAAAGCTATGGCAAAGATGAGAAAAAGAAAAGAAAATACTCCCTAATGGTCACGGTTTTAGGCAAGGACAAGAGGTACTAAATGGTAAAAAGAAAAGACCTTCAAATGAGACTAAAACTCTTCAAAAAGTCTAACAAAAATTCAGCACAACCACCCTTTACCAAAACCGATTATACCTTCCACCAAATGATCTTAGTTGACCAAAAATTCTTTCCCCAAGCTCCTTCCAAAAATTCGGCCAACATATCCCCCCTTATCTCTTTCCTTTACGTCTTTCCTTATTTTCTCCTTGATCTCCTCTTTACTCTTCTCCTTAGTGTTCTTTCCATCATTAGAAAGTCTTCCTTACCTTCTTTAGAGTCTTGGCCGACACTTACCATCTATCACTTGATTAGCACAAAAATTAAATCCCAAAAGTTGCAATAGGTGGGATTCGAACTCCACCCCTTAAGCCCCTTCATGTGACGCCACACCACTCTGCTACTAGCTCCACTTGTGCTAGCAAAATACACACTTATTCTTTAAAGTCTTGACTCCACTTACCTTCTCCCCTTTAAGTGCTTAAACACAAAAATTTTGCTAAGGCCTAACTCAACCCCAAGCCTTCTTAGGACCCCTAAACATACACAATTAACACTCTTAACTAGCCTATCGCATGGTATAATGTAAAACATAAATCCCAAATTTCAGGATGTTACACTAAGTGAATGGCATTTTGGCCTTGCAAATGGCCTATTTGTGTCACACGACCATAGCACACGGGCGTGCTTAGTGACCGTGTGTACAAGTCTGTTTATGGCCTAATAGTACACGGCTTGGCACGAGGGTGTTGGATAACCGTGTTGGTTTTGGCAGGTTCGACCACGGCCAAGGCACACGGGTGTGTTGTGACCGTGGTGGCCAAGTCAGGATAGTCCACGGCCAAGGCACACGGGTGTGCTTGGTGGCCATGGGAAGTAAGTCAGTTTCGACCACGGGGACGACACACGGGTGTGTCTAGCGACCGTGGGAGGCACACGGCCTATCCCCACGGGCGTGTATCCCCTATATTTTAGAAAAGTTTTTAAGTTTTCTGAGAACTTCTGTATGTGTTTCGGTTTAGTCCCGACCCCTCCCTAGTATGTGTTTAAGGTTTTATATGCCTTAAAAAAAGGACTATTTGTTTATGTTTGTTATATTACGGTGATGATTAACTGTGTGTTGTATTTGGGCTGTAAATAATTCTGTTGTCCAGTAATGCCTCTTAACCCTATTTCGGCGACGGTTTCGGGTTAGGGGTGTTACATTTTATCTACTTGTTCTTGATCTATAAAATAGTTCACTTTATTATCTTCAATTTCGTGTATCATTCAATTTAGTACATATTCCTTTCTATTTACAATTTTTCACATTTGCCTCAAAATTTTACACTTTATTAAATTTAATCTTTAAACCCGAAAATTACAAAATTAACCTTATTTGAGAACAACTCATACCATCTGCATACTTAGGGTCTCTATTGTAACAACTCATTGTTCAGTGGTGTTAAAAACAGTGGTTTCAGGGCCACCAAATTCGGTGAATAAGTTCGTAAATATTATTATTTAATATTTACGAGTTAATTGTGACTTTGAAAAGGTTTTTGATTTGATAATTTATACTCTTCTGAGGATTAATTAAGTTCAAGTGGTAAGACCCTAGGGTAAAGTGATTTTAGAAAATGAGGTATCGGGACCTCGTTTCTATAAATTGAGCTGTAAATATTTTTAAATATTTACGGAGTGTCATTAAAGTGGTATTAAAGTTTCGTTGAAAAATTTTAACGTTTCAATAGTTAACTAATCAAAAAGGACTAAATTGTAAAAGATGTAAAATTTGATTGCTATTTGATTTGAGTGGTTAAATGGGTAATTGAATAAGGGAAAAAAGGACTTAAATGGTAATTAGACCATTCAATGTGTTTGTGGACGATTATGGGCTTGAATTTGTTGTTTATTTTAATTATTAATGTTAAAATGGTAATTTGATAAATTAAATTATATTTAAAATAAAACAATTATGCTATCATATTTGTTCTTTAGTTTTTCTGAAATTGGATGTAAGCTCAATTTGAGTTTATTTCTTTTAATTTTTATGTTTTTGAGATCGTTGCAACTTGGTCCGGCTAGCTTGTACCTTTGATTTTGAAACTGTTAAAGATTTTGAATGTTGCCATTGATGAACCTTACAATTTTATATGTTAAATGATGAATTTGAAATATTGGTTGATATTTAAAAGTATTTTATTAAGTGATTTTTGATGAATTTTTCAATTAGGGATTAAATTGTTAAAATAGTAAAAGTACATGGACTTGATGTGAAATTGTTGCAATAATATGCTGCATTTGATGCCATAAGTATTTATATAGGTTCAATTTTGGGTAAAAATGGTTAATTTGCATGTTTTGGGCTTAGGGACTAAATTAAATAAAAGTAAAAAATTAGTGGCAATTTTGTAAAAATATTAGAAATTATCATATTTCATGAAATGAATTGTTTTATTGTCTAAATTAATATATTGTATGAAATTATTAATTTAGATCAAGATCGTGTGGAAAATTGAGGAAAATGAAAAATTACCAAAATGCCCTTAAACTTTGGTATTTCTGCAATTTAGCCAGGTAAGTTCATATGAATTGTATTATGAATTGTATTATGAATTGTATTATGTACAATTTTGATTAAATTGAATGTTAATCTGTGATTATATTGTGATTAAATCAATATATATGTTAGTATGCAATTTGCCGTGTTATGAAACAATGTAAATCCAATGACGTATGACAATTATCGAGCCCCGTTTGAACCTTAGGAATTCGTAGGATACAAATGATATGTCATTAGGGATTACTGATATTCTAAATGGTTCAACAAGCAATATTCTGATACGAAATGGTAAGAGTTCAATACGGACTATTACACGGACACATATGAATTACATGGAAATGTTGTTACATGGTATATGGAAAATTGAATTGAATGATACATGTATATGAAAATTTATCAATTGTTGTGCTCATCCATGATTATTGGTTTATATATGTATTTACATGGCTAACATGTGTTTTTGTTTGATGCTTAGGCATGTGCCAAGCTATTGGTTGAATGGTATTGTGTTTACTTATAAGTTGCATTGAAATGGTAAGTGCTCCAATGGAAATATGCTTGTGTTCGTGAAAGAATGGTAAGGTTTAAATTACGTAGTTTCTTGTGAAATGGTTTATCATGTGACTAATTTCAAAAAGGAGTTATGTTTTAATGCACTAGCTTGTGGCTATGATTGAATGATATGCTTATGTCTTGTGTGCTATGCATATGAAACGGGTGTGGAAAGGTAATGAAATAGTAAGTTCATACCTGAAGTGTAGAATGATGAAAAAGGGAATGATGAATTGAATTGATGTTGTTATTTTAGCTAATGAGAGTAAATGCAATGGAAAGTAATGAAATGCAAATGAAAATAAGAACATTTGAAAGGGTTTAAAGTTTTATAAAGTTCTACTATGCTAGGAGTGATATGTATATGTGATGCTGTGGATTTATTCACTTTGTGAGTTGTTGGATATGGTTTCATAAACCTTGCAGCATTGTTATATGATTATTCTTGATATGTATAAAGTTCATATTTGAAATGGATTGATATGACTAAAGTTTATACGAGCTTACTAAGCATTCATTGCTTACGTAGTTGTTTTTTCGTTACTTTTCAGATTATCGAAAGTTCAATCGTGTTGGAAGTTCATCGAAGATCTGTCACACTATCCAGCAGTTATATTAGTAGATTTCGATATTTTGGTTAAGGTTATAATGGCATGTATAGGTGAAATTATGGTTGATGATTAGTTAAATGTTAATTGATGTGTTTGGTATGTATATATCGTTTTTGGTGATGTAGCCTTGGTACATCTGGTGCCTTGTTGATAGGTGTTAATTTGATAATGTGTTAAAGCATGTTTGAATGGCCAAAGTGATATATGATGAATTAACCTTAACATGGTCAAGATATGGTGTGCCTTGGAAAGGTTTTGAATAGATATGCATGGTTGAAATATGGTTTGTATACATGTTGATTGTTGGAACCATCTAGATATAGTTAGATTTGTGTCATTTAGATGGCTTTGATGGTTGGAGTTGATATGGTCTTTTGAAATGTTTGAATGTGGTGAATTGGTATAATTGTTATAAATGAAATGTATGGCTATTGGTGTTAGACGTAAAATGGCATGTTTGGTACTTTTTTAGTGTGAAATTTGATAGGTAAACAAAGTGGTAAGTTATGGCATAAGTTTAGTTATAAGTTAGTTGAACTTTTAGCCAATTTATGTATATAGACTGATCGTGTCTTTCAGAGTCTTAAAATTTATATAAAGAATAATCAAACCTGGAAACTAACTATGACAACGATTTTTAGGCAAGCGCACCTATCGAACAGTAGTATAGTTTAGGCAAGACCGGAATGTCAAACCCAAAGGAACCAAAAACTAATACTAACTCTTTTTATTATCTAGCCTAGAAAATTAAGGGAATTTGACTTGATCCGTAAGATTCCCTAAGTTATATTAATCCCTCTCTCAAGGCGACCAACGTCTAACCCTAGGTTGATTAATTGAAATCTTTTTCTAATTAAAAACCCTAGAATTGCATTAACTCGTTCCATGGACTCCCATATTAGGTTTCACCCTAATCCGGCAAAATCTCGTCACCCTATCTCAAGGCGTGATCAACTCCGCTTAATTATACTAGATCTACTCTTAAGCAGGGACTTTTGCTCCTCCACCTAAGCACATCATACTATCATACAATTGCAATCATACTATCTGGAAATATCAATACAAGAATTAAGAACACATAATTAAGAACAAGTCAAATATTTATCATATAGTTTAATAAACGATAACAAGATTCATCTTAGATTTCATCCCCCTCAGGTATCTAAGGGTTTAGTTCATAACAATAAAGGAAAACATCTCAAAAGAAAAGATAAAACAAAACATAAGAAATCCCTAAAACCCCCTGAAGGAACTGAAGGAGAGATCCGCCATCTTGAGTATAATTCTGACGTCTTGAGATGAATCATCTGGCTTTCTTTGAGTAAATATCCACAAATCTGACCTTTCTAGCTCGGCTCCTTGGCCTAGCTAACCGTCCCCTGACTAAAGCCCTGGCAGAAGGCTTCTGCAGAACTCCCCGCTTAAGTAGCCCCCTAGGGTGTTTATATAGGCTTTGAGATGCCTTACTTGGCCCCTAAGTATCCTAATTCAAGTAGAATTCCTACTAGGGTGTTTGAATAGGCTTTGGAATGTGTTTCTTTGCCTCCAAGTATCCTATTCTAAGTAAAACTCCTCTTGGCCGCGGCAAGGACACGTCCATGGCACACGCCCGTTTAAGTCGTGGCCAGGCAGTGTTCGAGGCTGTTGATTGAGGCACGGTTGTGTGGTCTTGGGCCCAAGCCATGTGGATTTCGTGATATGGCCCATTTATTCCGTTTTGGGTCCGTTTCTTGTTCTTTTCATCCTCCGGTGCTCTCCTAAGTATAAAATATGAAAACAAAGGATTAAGAGCACCAAATTACACAATTCGAGGCTTAAATCATCCAAAAGCATGCTAAATGTGGGCCTAAAATATGTTACTTTTACGGTTTATCATGGACGTACATGTTTAATGATTGTGATTGAGGTGCTTTTTGAACACATTGGTTGTATACTTATGTATCCTAATTGGATAGCTTGTTATAGCATGGTTTAGTGCACTTTGGAGTGCTTGATTACCTGTGGTAAATTGGTTATAGGTGTGTGCATGAATGGGTGAGAAAAATGGCTTGAAAATTGTAACACCCCTTACTCGTATTCAACGTCAGAACAGGGCTCTTGGCATTACCAGACTTTTAGCACAAGCAATCACACAATTCCGAGTCATAAAATTTGCGTCCAAATTAAAACCATTCATATTCGATCATGAAGTCCCTATTACGAGCCTACGAGGCCCAAACATGTATTGGAAGCGGTTCGGGACTAAACAGAGAACTCAGGGAACTTTTATAAAGCTTAGAAATTTTTTGCTAACTGCAGGACTCACACGCCTGTGTGACCTTGGGACACGCCTGTGCTTCAGATTGTGTTCGATTTAGGGGTACTGTCTGACTTGTGCCACACGCCCGTGTGCTAGGCCGTGTAGCACACACGGCTGAGACACACATTTGTGTCTCTGCCCGTGTGCTCAATTCCAGACATTCTATTTTGCCACAATTAAGGTTCAGGGGACACATGTAACAGACCAATTTTGACCCTAATCGGAACGGTGGTTTCGGGACCACGAATTCGAGCCCGAGAAATATTTTAATATTATATTTTGTGTTTATTATATGTGAATTAATGTGTGTGAAAATATTGTAGAAAAAATTTATAGTTTAATTGCTTAATTTGATAAAAAAGATTTAATTGCGAAAAGCGTAAAAGTTGCATGCTAAAGTGAAAGGTACTAATTTGAGTGTGGCTTTTTAAGTGGATGTCCTAAAAGGGCAATTAGCCCATAAACTATAATAAAGAACGGCAATGGGCCACGCCAACTACAAAATATATGTTAGTTTAATTTATATTATAAGGTTATGTTAGTATATTATAATAATGTTAATATATGTTAAATAAAACATAAAATAAAGCCACCATCACCTTCATTCTCTCATAGCCGAATGTAAGAAGAGAAAACACCATTGTTAGAGCTTTGAGTTTCGGCAAGTTAGGGAGCTTGATTAAGGTATGGTCGGTTTTTAGTTTTTGATAATTTTTACGTTTTTGAGATCGTTGCTTCATATATTACCCGACCCATGCCTAAATTTTTGAAAATATTATGTATATAGGATTCGGCCATTAACATGCTTGAATGGTTTTGATGTTTGATGGTTTTAGATTAAATATATGTTAAAGATTTATAAGTTTTGTATTGAAATTTTTGGTGATTTGGAGTAAATAGGACTAAACTAAGAAAATATATTTGTGAGAGGGTAAAATGCAAAATAAATGAAATGCAAGGATTCATATGGCCATGTAGAAGATTCGGCCTAGCTATGGTGTTGGAAGATTTTGCATATTTTGTGTTTTGTGAAAATAGGACAAAATTGTAAAAATGAGAAACATTAAGGGCAAAATGGTAAATTGTTTATTTAAGTGTTTTTGGATCAAATTGAGATGAAATGTGCTTGAATGGGTTAAATTTTAATGTGTTTAGATCAAGAACAAAGAAAAACGAAATTGGATCGGGGAAAGACAAAGGTTCTCGAATAGCCGATTTACACGGTCTATCGACAACCGAGGTAAGTCCTTAAGCTATAATATATTGAAGAATTATTTATGAACTTATTATATGAAAATGTTTGATACATTTTAGTACCTATTTATGTCCTAGCCGAATGTATATAAGTATATTGGATAAATTGCATAATTTGACAATGTGATATGAATAAGTGTCTTGATGCGAATTGTGGGATTGTAAAATGGCATAATGATTTTAATTGTTTATTGTGAATAAGTTTAGTTAAATTGGACATGTAATATAGTTATGAAATGTGTGTGGAATGATTTATCACATTGATGTGTTTCGGGCTTTAAGCCTAGCAGGCCTAGTGCCGGTGATTTAATTCAGGCTCTAAGCCTAGCAGGCCTAGTGCCAGTGACTAATTTCGGGCTCTGAGCCTAGCAGGCCTCGTGCCAGTGTTACTTATCGGGCTTTACCGCCTAGCAGGCTTGATGCCGATGATGTGTTTTATAAAGGAGAAACCAAATATTATTCAAGGCAAACCATAATTAATGTATCTAGCTAACGGCTCAGGTAAGCATGTAAGGTATGTTATGTTTAATATTACTTGAGTCGAGTTAATACTATGAGAATTGTGTTATATATGTTTGAGGCTAATATGGATGTGTATGAGTATTATATGATTGAATTCGAGTTTTAATGAACTATTAGTATTCGGCCTTGTATAAATAAATATACTTAAATGTTTATGTGAAATGCTATAAGTTGAATGTTTTAAATTGCTTAAATGTTTAAATGTTATTATCATGAGTTTAGGACTTACTAAGCTAGTAAGCTTATTGTGTGAAATGTTCTCCTCTGTTTTATAGATTTTGGTTACGCTACGAGCTCGAGAGGGATCGTCAAGAAAGTTGCCCACACTATCAATCTATTTTTGGTACTCTTTATTTTGGGTTTTCGGTTAAAGGCATGTATAGAAAAGACTGTGATTTTTTAAGATGATAACTTTTGTTTATGTATATATTAGCCATGCGAATGTGGCTTATATTTGATGTTAGTTGAAGTAGAAATATTCGGCTTACTTTAAATGGTCAAATGATGTGCATGGATGAATATTAGTTTGAATATATATACGGCCATAGTATAGATGATATTATAGATATAGTTAAATTATGATTGTTGTATTGTATGCATGATTTGGTTCATGGGTTATACATGCATTCTGCACTAAAATTAGGTGAATTTGAAATTATGGAATTCGACTAGTCTTGTTAAATTGAGGGAATGGTAGGCTAATTATAATAATCTTTGTGATTATTAAATTGTTCAATTTGGCTTTGGCTTAATAAATTAAAAACGGGAATTTCATTATGGATTATATATATATATATATATATATATATATGTACGGTCATGGTCTTTTGTCTATAACAGGTACAAATGTGGTTTTGTAAAATAGTATATATATAATTAGTAAGTAAGAAACGTTATATATATATATACATATAAGTGTCTTATTTATTATTTATTTTATTTATATATTAAAATGTTTAGAATTGTTGCATGCGCATGGTTTTATAAATGGTAAAGAAGTAAGTTTATTCTTTATTATGTTAATAAGTTATTTGTTCATATTAACCACTTTCAATACCGTAAGTGATATTGGCTATTAAATTTTGTGAATGTTTTGTCTGGTCTAGTATATATATATATATATACATATATATAATTATAAGAATAGTTGATTTATAGTTATAGATAATCAAATGTCATTATTATGGATAAGAAATGAACATGTTTCTCGGTTGGTTTAATTACGAATTAAAATGAAAGGTGCAATAGTATATTCGGCCAAGGGGTATACTAATATGTTGTTATATGTGTGATTGATTATTAAATGGTGAAATGGTTCAATTGTTTTAATATGCATTTGTAGTATAGTATTATAAATGTTGTTTTAATATATATATATATATATATATATATGTCAGGAATATTTAAGTTATGTGATTCAGACATTGTGTGTTTGAGTACGGGTAATAAAACTCATTATACATTTATTTTTTTAAAAATTTTTAATCGGTTGTAGTGCATTATAATATGGAAATGATTGCATTGCTTGTGCTTGAATCCAATTGAAGTTTATTTCGTAATTGAGTTTAGGGTAGTAATGCCTCTCAACCCCAATCCGGCGACGGATACGGTTAGGGGTGTTACATTTGATTGGTATCAGAGCTTACAGTTTAGTCGATTCTAGGACTACCGTGGCGCGAGTGAGTCTAGCTATACATGCCTTTTATCATATAATTGATAGTGTGGTGACTTCTGACAGTCTGAACTGTGTTTTATATAGTAAATGGACACTGATCCTGAAAGAGCCATAGCGGATGATGTAGAGAGTGTAGCGCCTGACCGTGCACATGGATCAGTGCCGGTAGACTCTCGACCTGTTTCGGGTAGTCACGAGGGGGAGACTAAACAAGCCTTCTATCAGATGATGAACGAGTGGTTTACCCAGTTTATTCAGACTAATCCGGCTGTATACCAACCTTCACCCCCGAATAATCCAACTCCGATTCCATCAGCACCCCCGATGATAGATCCGATGAGATCTAGTAGGCCTCCAGTTGACAAAATCCGAAAATTTGGGGCCGAAGAATTTAAAGCCAATGATGATGATGACGCAGGCGAGCCGAAATGTGGCTTGATAACACTATTCGGGTACTTGATGAGCTATCTTGTACTCCAGATGAATGCCTGAAGTGTGCTATATCCCTACTGCGGGACACTGCATATCACTGGTGGAATACACTAGTATCAGTAGTTCCGAAAGAAAAAGTGACATGGGATTTCTTCCAGAATGAATTTCGCAAGCAATATATCAGTCAAAGATTCGTTGATCAAAAACGAAAAGAATTCCTTAAACTGAAATAGGGGCGAATGACCGTGACGGAATATGAACGGAAATTTGTCAAGCTCAGCAGATATGCTAGAGAGTGTGTTTTTACTGAAGCTATTATGTGCAAAAGATTCGAAGATGGCCTGAATGAAGATATAAAGATGTTTGTTGGCATTCTTGAAATTCAAGAGTTTGTGACACTAGTAGAGTGAGCTTGCAAAGCTGAAGAGCTCGGGAAAGAGAAAAGAAAGGCTGAGACAGAAGCTAGAGACTTTCGTAAAAGATCTTCGGGTAAGGTCTTCCATCCCACATCCAAGAAGTTCAGAGATGACCACAGTCGACATAAAGTTACTTCAGATTTACCTAGACGTGATCGACCTCCCGTGGGCTCCCGAGCTACCTCGATGGCCAGTGTTGGTAACATTCCACAGAATCGAGTTGAATGCACGCACTGTGGGAAATGGTATTCTGGGAGTTGTAGATTTCATGATCGGTCTTGCTTTAAATGTGGATCGTCAGATCATTTTATTAGAGAATGTCCGATGTTAGCTGAGCAGAATACAGTTCAGAACATGAAGCCGAGCAACACGTCAGTGCGAGGCAGACCACCCAGACATTCAGGCAATGTAGGTGGTAGTCAGAAAGGAACGAAGAACACTACAGTTCAATCTGAGGCTAGAGCTCCAGCTAGAGCTTATGCTGCACGAGCCAGAGAGGATGCTTCCTCCCCCGATGTCATTACCGGTACTTTCACCCTTTATGATACCACTGTGATTGCACTAATTGATCCTGGTTCAACTCATTCATATGTGTGTGAAACTTTAGTATTCGGTAAGACTCTACTAGTTGAGTCTACCGAGTTTGTGATTCGTGTGTCCAACCCTTTGGGTAGATGTGTGCTTGTTAATAAAGTGTGTAGGGGTTGCCCGTTGATGATTCAGGATTATTGCTTCCCAGCTGATTTAATGTTATTGCCCTTTGATGAATTTGATATAATTTTGGGTATGGACTGGTTAACTTCACATGAGGCAGTAGTGGATTGTAAAAGAAAGCTTATTGATTTGAGATGTCAAAACGGTGAGACCATCAGAATTAAATCCTGTGATGTAAATGGGTTTCCTACAGTAATATCTTCGATGTTAGCTCAGAAGTATGTGAGAAAAGGGTGCGAAGCTTATTTGGCTTATGTACTGGATAATAAATTGTCTGAGAAACAAATTGAATCTGTAGTGGTTGTATGTGAATACCCAGATGTGTTTTCTGAAGAACTACCGGGTTTACCACCAGTACGAGAGATTGAGTTCGGCATTGAATTAGTACCGGGGACGACTCCGATTTCGATAGCTCCGTATCGGATGGCACCTACTAAGTTAAAAGAGTTGAAAGCACAGTTGCAAGAGTTGACAGATAGGGGCTTTGCACGACCGAGTTTCTCTCCTTGGGGTGCACCGGTTTTATTTGTGAAAAAGAAAGATGGGACTATGCGAATGTGTATCGACTATCGGCAACTAAATAAGGTAACTATAAAGAATAAGTACCCGTTACCTCGGATTGATGATTTGTTTGATCAGTTGAAGGGGGCTTCAGTATTTTCGAAGATAGATTTGAGATCGGGCTATTATCAGTTGCGAGTCAGAGATACAGATGTGCCAAAGACTGCATTCCGAACGAGGTACAAACATTTTGAGTTTTTGGTTATGCCTTTTGGACTCACTAATGCACCTGTTGTTTTTATGGATCTAATGAATCGAGTCTTCAGACAGTTTTTGGATCGGTTTGTAGTAGTGTTTATTGACGATATACTGATCTACTCCAAAAATGAAAACGAACATGCTGAGCATTTGAGATTAGTGTTACAAACTTTGAGAGATCAACAACTGTATGCGAAGTTTAGTAAGTGTGAATTCTGGATGAATGAAGTTAGCTTCTTGGGTCATGTTGTTTCAGCATCAGGTATGCGGGTGGATCCAAACAAAATAGCAGCTATACTCGATTGGAAACCACCAAAGAATATTTCCGAGGTCTGAAGTTTTCTAGGCCTTGCGGGATATTACAGACGATTTGTAAAAGGTTTTTCTGTAATAGCCGCACCTTTGACGAAACTACTACAGAAAGATGTCAAGTTTGAGTGGTCGGAAAGGTGTCAGAAAAGTTTTGAGCAGTTGAAAGCCTTTCTGACCGAAGCTCCAGTGTTAGCTCAGCCTGAATCGGGTAAATAATTTATTGTTTTTAGTGATGCTTCTTTGAATGGGTTGGGTTGCGTGTTAATGCAGGAAGGCAAGGTTATAGCCTATGCTTCGAGACAATTGAAGCCGCATGAGAGAAATTATCCAACTCACGATCTGGAATTAGCAGCCATTGTTTTCGCATTGAAAATTTGGCGTCACTACTTATTCGGCGAGAAATGTCATATTTATTCAGATCATAAAAGTCTAAAGTATTTGATGACTTAGAAAGATCTAAATTTGAGACAACGCAGATGGTTAGAATTGCTGAAAGACTATGAATTGGTGATTGACTACCATCCGGGAAAAGCTAACGTTGTTGCAGATGCGTTAAGTCGAAAATCATTGTTTGCTCTTCGTGCAATGAACGCACAGATAACTATGTCTGGTGATGGTTCGATCATAGCCGAGTTACAAGCAAGACCAATGTTTACTCAACAAATTTGTGATGCACAGAAAGTTGATAAAGATTTGATTGCTAGTCGAATTCAGTGTGAAAAAGGTGCAGAATCAGATTTTCAGATCGATGCTAATGATTGTTTGAATTTTAAAAGCCGAATGTGTTCCGAAGAACTTAGATTTGATACAGATGATTTTGAGTGAGGCCCATAGTGGTCGACTATCGATACATCCGGGTAGCACGAAAATGTATAACGACTTGAAACAGTTCTATTGGTAGCCTGGCATGAAACGGGATATATCTGAATTTGTTTCCAAGTGCTTAATTTGTCAGCAAGTAAAAGCTGAGCATCAGGTACCATCCGGACTACTTCAGCCAATTATGATACCTGAATGGAAATGGGATAGGGTTACAATGGATTTTGTATCCTGTCTTCCTGTGACAGCGAGTAAGAAAGATGCCGTATGGGTTATCGTTGATAGACTGACTAAATCAGCTCATTTTATACCAGTACGTACAGACTATTCGCTTGATAAACTTGTGAATTGTATGTATCGCAGATTGTAAGGTTGCATGGTGTACCGAGTTCCATTATTTCAGACAGAGATCTGAGATTCACATCGCGGTTTTGGAAGAAATTGCAAGATGCTTTAGGTACTAAACTTCATTTTAGTACAGCCTTTCATCCGCAAACAGACAGTCAGTCTGAGCGAATTATTTTGATATTGGAGGACATGTTGAGATGTTGCGTTCTTGAGTTTGAAGGTACGTGGGAACGGTATCTACCTTTGATTGAATTTGCTACAATAATAGCTTTCAATCTAGTATCAAAATGGCACCTTATGAAGCTTTATACGGGCGAAAATGTCGCACACCGTTATATTGGACTGAACTCAGTGAAAATAAGATACATGGGGTTGATTTGATTAAAGAAACAGAACAGAAGGTAGCTATTATTAGAGGTAATTTGAAAGCTGCTTCGGATCGTCAAAAGTCCTATGCCGATTTGAAACGTAAGGACATTGAATTTCAGGTCGGAGATCGTGTATTCTTAAAAGTTTCTCCGTGGAAAAAGGTACTCCGATTTGGTCGGAAAGGCAAGTTGAGTCCGAGATTTATCGGACCGTATGAAATCATCGAACGTATTGGGCCTGTTGCTTATAGATTGAAATTGCCCTCTGAGTTAGAAAAGATACACGATGTATTTCACGCTTCGATGCTTCGTAAGTACAGATCGGATCCGTCTCATGTGATCACACCGTCAGAGATTGAAATCCGATCCGATTTGACATATGATGAAGAACCGATCCGTATCTTAGCTCGGGAAATGAAAGAGTTGAGAAATAAGAAGATTCCGCTAGTAAAAATATTATGGAATAGACACGGAACTGAAGAGGCTACGTGGGAGCCTGAAGATTCAATGAGGCAGCAATACCCGAAATTGTTTAACGGTAAAATTTTCGAGGACGAAAATTCTTAAGGGGGGAGAGTTGTAACAGACCAATTTTGACCCTAATCGGAACGGTGGTTTCGGGACCATGAATTCGAGCCCGAGAAATGTTTTAATATTATATTTTGAATATGTGAATTAATGTGTGTGAAAATATCGTAGAAAAATTTTATAGTTTAATTGTTTAATTTGATAAAAAGGATTTAATTGAGAAAAGCGTAAAAGTTGCATGCTAAAGTGAAAGGTACTAATTTGAGTGTGGCTTTTTAAGTGGATGTCCTAAAAGGGCAATTAGCCCATAAACTATAATAAAGAATGGCAATGGGCCACGCCAACTACAAAATATATGTTAGTTTAATTTTTATTATAAGGTTATGTTAGTATATTATAATAATGTTAATATATGTTAAATAAAACATAAAATAAAGCCACCATCACCTTCATTCTCTCATAGCCGAATGTAAGAAGAGAAAACACCATTATTAGAGCTTTGAGTTTCGGCAAGTTAGGGAGCTTGATTAAGGTATGGTCGGTTTTTAGTTTTTGATAATTTTTACGTTTTTGAGATCGTTGCTTCGTATATTACCCGACCCATGCCTAAATTTTTGAAAATATTATGTATATAGGATTCGACCATTAACATGCTTGAATGGTTTTGATGTTTGATGGTTTTAGATTAAATATATGTTAAAGATTTATAAGTTTTGTATTGAAATTTTTGGTGATTTGGAGTAAATAGGACTAAACTAAGAAAATAAATTTGTGAGAGGTTAAAATGCAAAATAAATGAAATGCAAGGATTCATATGGCCATGTAGAAGATTCGGCCTAGCTATGGTGTTGGAAGATTTTGCATATTTTGTGTTTTGTGAAAATAGGACAAAATTGTAAAAATGAGAAACATTAGGGGCAAAATGGTAAATTGTTTATTTAAGTGTTTTTGGATCAAATTGAGATGAAATGTGCTTGAATGGGTTAAATTTTAATGTGTTTAGATTAAGAACAAAGAAAAACGGAATTGGATCGGGGAAAGACAAAGGTTCTCGAATAGCCGATTTACACGGTCTATCGACAACCGAGGTAAGTCCTTAAGCTATAATATATTGAAGAATTATTTATGAACTTATTATATGAAAATGTTTGATACATTTTAGTACCTATTTATGTCCTAGCCGAATGTATATAAGTATATTGGATAAATTGCATAATTTGACAATGTGATATGAATAAGTGTCTTGATGCGAATTGTGGGATTGTAAAATGGCATAATGATTTTAATTGTTTATTGTGAATAAGTTTAGTTAAATTGGACATGTAATATAGTTATGAAATGTGTGTGGAATGATTTATCACATTGATGTGTTTCGGGCTTTAAGCCTAGCAGGCCTAGTGCCGGTGATTTAATTCAGGCTTTAAGCCTAGCAGGCCTAGTGCCAGTGACTACTTTCGGCCTCTGAGCCTAGCAGGCCTCGTGCCGGTGTTACTTATCGGGCTTTACCGCCTAGCAGGCTTGATGCCGGTGATGTGTTTTATAAAGGAGAAACCAAATATTATTCAAGGCAAACCATAATTAATGTATCTAGCTAACGGCTCAGGTAAGCATGTAAGGTATGTTATGTTTAATATTACTTGAGTCGAGTTAATACTATGAGAATTGTGTTATATATGTTTGAGGCTAATATGGATGTGTATGAGTATTATATGATTGAATTCGAGTTTTAATGAACTATTAGTATTCGGCCTTGTATAAATAAATATACTTAAATGTTTATGTGAAATGCTATAAGTTGAATGTTTTAAATTGCTTAAATGTTTAAATGTTATATTATCATGAGTTTAGGACTTACTAAGCTAGTAAGCTTATTTGTGTGAAATGTTCTCCTCTGTTTTATAGATTTTGGTTACGCTACGAGCTCGAGAGGGATCGTCAAGAAAGTCGCCCACACTATCAATCTATTTTTGGTACTCTTTATTTTGGGTTTTCGGTTAAAGGCATGTATAAAAAAGACTGTGATTTTGTTAAGATGATAACTTTTGTTTATGTATATATATTAGCCATGCGAATGTGGCTTATATTTGATGTTAGTTGAAGTAGAAATATTCGGCTTACTTTAAATGGTCAAATGATGTGCATGGATGAATATTAGTTTGAATATATATATACGGCCATAGTATAGATGAATATTATAGATATAGTTAAATTATGATTGTTGTATTGTATGCATGATTTGGTTCATGGGTTATACATGCATTCTGCACTAAAATTAGGTGAATTTGAAATTATGGAATTCGACTAGTCTTGTTAAATTGAGGGAATGGTAGGCTAATTATAATAATCTTTGTGATTATTAAATTGTTCAATTTGGCTTTGGCTTAATAAATTAAAAATGGGAATTTCATTATTGGTTATATATATATATATATATATGTACGGTCATGGTCTTTTTGTCTATAACAAGTACAAATGTGGTTTTGTAAAATAGTATATATATAATTAGTAAGTAAGAAACGTTATATATATATACATATAAGTGTCTTATTTATTTTTATTTTATTTTATATATTAAAATGTTTAGAATTGTTGCATGCGTATGGTTTTAGGTAAAGAAGTAAGTTTATTCTTTATTTATGTTAATAAGTTATTTGTTCATATTAACCACTTTCAATACCGTAAGTGATATTGGCTATTAAATTTTGTGAAATGTTTTGTCTGGTCTAGTATATATATATATATATATATATATATATACACATATATAATTATAAGAATAGTTGATTTATAGTTATAGATAATCAAATGTCATTATTATGGATAAGAAATGAACATGTTTCTCGGTTGGTTTAGTTACAAATTAAAATGAAAGGTGCAATAGTATATTCGGCCAAGGGGTATACTAATATGTTGTTATATATGTGATTGATTACTAAATGGTGAAATGGTTCAATTGTTTTAATATGCATTTGTAGTGTAGTATTATAAATGTTGTTTTAATATATATATATATATATATATATATATATATATATATATATATCAGGAATATTTAAGTTACGTGATTCAGACATTGTGTGTTTGAGTACGGGTAATAAAACTCATTATACATTTATTTTTTTTAAAATTTTTAATCGGTTGTAGTGCATTATAATATGGAAATGATTGCATTGCTTGTGCTTGAATCCAATTGAAGTTTATTTCGTAATTGAGTTTAGGGTAGTAATGCCTCTCAACCCCAATCCGGCGACGGATACGGGTTAGGGGTGTTACAACACACGGCCGGAACACATGCCCGTGGGGCAGACTGTGTGTTACACACGGCCTAGACACACGCTCGTGTGTCTACCTGTGTGGACAAATTAAAAGTTATTTACCAAGCCATTTGCCACCCTTGTACACACATACACTTACACCAATTCAAGGCACATACTTATGAAATCAAAACATCCACAATTATGACCAACACATACCAATACAATATCAACATCTATCATACTCATCAATAGACCACATTGCCAAACATTTTACATTCTTGTCATAAATCACATTTCTATCATTTACCAAGCATACCATGACCATATCACCAAAGACATTAGCACATATATAAATATACTTAGGCTTACAACCATGATAGTGTAACACCCCTTACCCGAGACCGTTGCCGGAGTCGAGCACGAGGCATTACTAGACTTAACTACTAATTCAGGGCATAAAAATTGAAACTGTCCATCTGCGTCATGTTGACTAAATTGCTATAACTTGAGTTACGAAACTCAAAATTTAGTTCCGTATAATTTCCTTGAAACTAGACTCATATATCTTCTTATAAAAATTTTTCTAGAATTTTTTGCGTAGCCGATTAGTACATTTTATTCATTAAAGTTTCCCCTGTTTCACTAACCAATGGTTCCGACCTCTCTTAACCTAAATTCAAATATCACAGAATATAAAACTCCTTTGCCTACTTTGTTTCTTTCATATAAAAATAGACACAATAAGCTTTAATTCTATATCTTATTCACTTTCTAATTCCATTTCTCCTATTTTTGGCGATTTTTCAAAATCACATCACTGCTGCTAACCAAAAACTGTTTCATTGCAAAATATGGTTAACTAGTTTATAACATCTTTACTCCATTTCATTTAAACTCTATACATTAACCATACTTATATATACCAAAACCAAATCAACCAAAATCACAACCAAACATAATCATCAAGCTAAATATAAATTCCAAGATTAACAAGATGGACAAGCCATTTTCGCATGGCTTATACAAATATATACAACTTCAAAACCAGCAATATCAAAACAAGTCTATACATGCCACGTAACCAAATCTCCAAGCATTTATTTACCGAAGCGAAAATTGGATAGTGTGATGAGATCTCCTTCGACTTCCAACCTGAGCAAGCCTTCGAAACTCTATAAACATAGGAAAATTACACAAAGTAAACTTTGAAAGCTTAGTAAGCCATAAGCAAATAATTCACTATAGAAACATATATAATTCAATTCAAATAAGCCAAATTTAGTTAATCACATACACATATACAATCACTTTTCTCATATAATCCATGTTCTTCGTTAAGTAACTTCACTTACCTTATTTTTTATTTAACAAATAAACCTCATACATACTTGAATCATTTAACTCAAATACTCAGTCAGACACCAATTCATTCATGGAAATATCATAATCATGCATATATTCCATCTCATAATTTATATCTAATTCTCTTACTCATAATTCACTTACTCATACTTTATATCACAATTCGTAAACTTTCACCTTTCATAGCCTTAAGGCCAAACACTCACACATTCAATAATAGATTTCACATCTCAAAACAAATACATATACATTTGTTCAAGTATATACATATTAACTACCAAATTTTCTTTCTTACCTTTCAATCTATATAATTCACATATAAATACGTATGATACAAAATTTTCATTTCAACATCTAAAACTTACTCATTAGATCAAATACACATGATTCATTATACCATCACATATGGTCGAATATACTAGTTTAATGCATTATCATATATATAACCGAACATCCAAAGTTAATTAAATTATCACATGTACTCATATATTCGAATTTAATATAATATCACATATAACCACTTATATACAAATTCAATTCATCATCACATATGCACATACCTTTGTGGCCGAGCATATAAGGTTAATTAAATCAACTTACTTGTTCAATTTCCACATCCATATGAAGTCTTTTAGACATAGACTTGAAATAAATCACCGGTATTAAACCTGCTAGGCGTAAGCCTGAATCACACACCTGATCATTTCATTTTGTTTATCACAATTCACTAAATGATATCCTTGAAAGATATGCAAACCCGCACACTCAGTGCAAAACCATGTAATGTATCACACACTTAGTGCCATTACCTTGATAAAGCGCACACATGTGCCAATTACTTGTAATGTATAGCACACATGGTGCCATTACATTATATTCCGCACACTTAGTGCCAAATGACCGATTTCGCACACACAGTGCTCGATATTTAGATTCGCACATTTAGTGCACTACTTGAAGCTATTATTCACCTCAAATAACACATATATACATATTTATTAAATTTAAATTATCACATCTATATTTCAACATCACATTCGGTGATTCTAACAATTTACAAATATACATTACATTCGATCAATTTCATCTCTTAATTCAATATCTCACATAGCTAACATTATCATATAAGTGTACATCTTATTCAATCAAATTCAACTTCCATCCATTATTACATTCGACATTTCCATATACTCCATGTTTTCCTCTATTAAAACATATACATCATTATAGATAGAAATTCAATTCAGTCCAATTGCTTAAAAACTTACTCAAATAGTTCCTTGAACATATCAAATACCATCCCTGACATTTGGCAATAGCAAATATAATTATAAACATTTCCAATTCAGCATGAATAATTTACATTTAATTAAAATTAAGAACAACCATTTGCTTATAGACTTACCTCGGACATCGGAGGACGTAAAATCAACTATTCGGCTATTTTTGTCTTTCCCCGATTCAAACCCGACTTTCTCTTTTCTTGATCTAATTTGATATATATTAAACTTATTTAATTAATATTCAATTAAATTCTCTCAAAAAAACGTGAATAAGTAATTTGCACTTTTACCCCATACATTTTACATTTTTAGCTATTTAGTCCAAAATTCACAAAACACAAAGTAAGCATAATTTGCCCTTGCTATGCTTATGCCGAAAACTCATCTAATCCATATGAGTCCATACAATTTATTTATTACACATTTTAACTGAAACACCCCACACCCGGCCCACGAGCCTGGACCGGATTTGGTATGTTCCTTAAGTAAACCAGTTTCAAAGTTCTTTGTTACTTAGAGAAAAACTTGTGTGATTTTAAAAAAAATTATTGTTTTGGGTTGGGCTTAAGTTGGAAACCCATTTATTTTATTTGGAAATCCAATTTAATTTAGGTGACAAAACAATTTAGGTTTTATTTTAAAAGAAATAAATTTTCTTTAACTTAATCAAAAATAAATTGTAACATAATAATTCAAAGTAAACAGAAATAAAGAAATCCAACTTGGGCCTTATGGCCTTATTACATCAATCAAAACCCAAAAATAAAATTAAAGTACTGAATAAAATAAAAGTTCAAATCTTTAAATTACTCCTTGTGATGCATGGCCACCTTTAGCTCCTGCCGACCCGGTCCATTATTGCTCATCACCTGAAAAAAATGTTTCCCCAACGGGGTGAGTCAACTAGACTCAATGTGTACGTGGCACTAAATCGTAATAGAATCAGGCATACAATCCATTCAATCATAAAATACAAATTATGATGCATTCCCAAACCCAAACCTAATTGTCCATCCGCTACATACCCCCGTACCTGCCAAACACACCGTGGGGACTACTAAGTCGACCCTCCTTCCGCTACACACCAATTTGCGGGCTTAAGGCTCCGCATCTGTGGTTTTAGGAAACCACTTTTCAGATTACTGTGGTCTTAGATCACCACTTTTCAGATTACTGTGGTCGTAAGTCACCACTTTTCAGATTACTGTGGTCTTAAATCACCACTTTTCACTTCCCCTTTCAATATACAACCATATGCCCCATAAACATTAATATGCATAATATACCATAGTTCACATTCTTATCATATTCTCATGTTATGAATAACATTTTTCATATTCCTAGTAGAAGTAGGAAACGTACCTGAGTACTTAGTACCTTAACATGGTACCTTCGCCATGCTCATATTTTCATTAACATATATTTTAATACATGCAACCATAATTCATATTACAAAGTAGTGTGGAGTACACACCTGATTCGCTTAATGAAGTCCTCGAAAATCCCGAAGAGAACCGATTACAGATTTAGATCTCAAATCCTACATAGGTTAATCACTTTACTATTTAAAAGACCATTCGGCCATTTTTCCAAATACAACTAGGATTTGTATTACTTACCTTGTAACTGAATTGATTTTAAGAATCAAAGGCCGGATCTTTGTATTCCTCCCTTGTGAATTCGGCTAAACACTATATTACTCCACAGGTTAGTTTTCGGCTTCTGATAATAAATCTAAATATTTAAAATAGCCTTGGCCGAATATCTTAAACACATACCTTATGATTTCAAATCCCGAAAAGTAACCCTTGGCTATGGAGATGTTGAAATCCCTACACACATATGTTAGATCTGATTTCCATATCACCTAATAATCTTAAATCAATTGGCCTCTGGCCTAAACCATGCTTTTCTTACCTTAAATCCTTAGATCTGAAATCCCAGAATTCCTCCTTTAATATTCGGCCAAAAGATAACCAAAAGAATCAGTTCCCAAATCTTGGTTGAAAGAGAATAAACAACAAGAATCCATTATTCTTACCTTATCACCACAGTCGACGGCACCCTTGATTGAAGCCACAGAGATTCGGCTATGGAGACTTAAACAGGAATCAAAGAGGTTTCGACTTGACAGTAGAAGAGAAAAGAAGAAGAAAAGAGGAGAAGAAAATTCGGCAGAGAGAGTTTGCTAGGAAATTTTCGGCAGAGTAGAGAAAGAAACAAACTGATGAGTAGCCCTCCTTCCTTCCTTTTATAGGCAAAATTATCAGCTAAGGAGTCCCTTACTTGGCCACCACTCCTCTATCTGATAACTTTATCTTTTTAATATGATAAATAAAAGGATTTCATCCAGTTAAAAATCCTTTATTATCTCTTCGAAATAATCCAAATAAAAATCATTTATTATCTCTTCGAAATAATCCAAATAAAAATCCTTTATTATCTCTTCGAAATAATCCAAATAAAAAATCCTTTATTATCTCTTCGAAATAATCCAAATAAAAAGCTTCTATTTATCACCTTATTAATCACATATTTATGAAAATAAAACACCTCCTTTTCTAGAAGCATGTGCCGTCCACCTCAGCTTTCTGGAAGCCAAAATAAAACCTCATTTATTTGCTTCCCCAGTGACTCGAACCCAGGCCCACTTGCTCATGTAGGTGGCGTCACTTACCTAGGCCTTAAGTGGCATTTCCAGGCCACTTTTCCAAGCCTGTTTGTGTGTCAAATTTCACCAACTTTTTCTTTTAAGGCCTCTTTGCCCTAATTTCCTATTTTAAACTTTAAAATTTGACATTTCTAGGTCTTTTCCAAGTTTCCTAAAATTTTCGATCGGCTCTGTATACCTGCCATTTTCTTACATTTCCAAGTTTCCAGAAATGTTCACTTTCCATTTTTGAATCATTTCCTAGCTTCCAAAAATGTTCATGTCTATGCATTTCTAGGCATTTCCGAGTTTCCAGAAATGTTCGAAATTTATTCCTAGTACATAAAACATGTCACTTCGTACAATTAAACCGAAAATGCATAGGCCCTTTCCAGGATGTTACATTAACCCCTTAGTATATAAATTTCACAATTTAGTCTTATTGAAGCATTTCCACAAAATAGCCCACAATGCATAGAACATAAAATTCACTCTATTTCCTTTCACTAAACAAGAGCCGAATATTTATTGGACTTATACAAGTCCCTACACTATGTTTATTTTAGAAAATCAAGTCCCTCCATTTATCAATTTCATCAATTCAGCCCTAATAACTAATTTCTTGAAAATTGATAATACAAAACTTAAAAAGCTATTACATATTTTCTATTTCCTTACATCAACACCAAATTTTTCACAACTTCCTCAATAGTCGAACATAAATTCTTTATAGATTTCAAAAATTACCACATGGGCAAGATAAACAACTCAACAACCATCTCAAATATGTCAAATTTATTCAAAACTAAGCTCAAACATACCTTTAATTTAACATGCAAGCACCAAAAATGTCAAAGCTGAAACTTCTCTTCTTTCTCTTAGTTTCGGCCAAACAAAGAAGAAAGATGAGTACTTTCATCTTTTATCTAATATAATATGTTATCATATATTATAATATACTATCATGTCATAAAATAAATAAACAATTTCCAATTCATTATTACAAGCATTTTGGTCGGCCACTATATTCATTTCTTTATCATTTTGTTTATTTTATTCTATTATAACCACTAACATATTAAAATAATGTACCATTTTCACCTAAAGAAATAATAAACAATTTAGATCACTATTTCATGCATACCAACCGGCCACTAACCTTCCTTTATGGCCAAATTTCTACTTTAAGCCTCAAATTTATTAAAACATCAACAATTAAGCACTATCTCATCTAACTATCAAATTTTCAATTTACTCGATTAAGCCCTTATTTCAAATTTAAGCATACGATCAAATTTTAATACGAAAATTTCACACACACTAATTCATACATAATAAGCATACAAAATAATATCTAAATATATATATATTTGACTCGGATTCGTGGTCCCGTAACCACCGTTCTGATTAAGGTCTAAATCGGGATGTTACAACTCTTCCCCCCTTAGGGATTTTCGTCATCGAAAATCTTACCAGAAAGTAGATTAAGGATTTGCTTCCACACAATACATTTCAAATTCACACATAGCTTCGGATTTCAAATCTCTTTAATCTCCCAATTGAAATTCTGATCTGACTTTCGCTGTACATTATCTCTAACTGAGACTGCTTATGACTATTAAATTGTTTTCATTTTCTGCTCAATTTCTTTGACGATATTAATTCGGTGGATCATTTTCTCACAAAACTCGATCATGTAAGAACAGAGTTCGGTAACTGCTTATAATAGCAACGGTCTTTCTTAGTTTCTTTGAAACTCTAAAACATGGTGACAAATAAATATTTCAAGAGTTTGAATTGCGTTTCCCGGTTTCAATGCAATCTCATACTCACAGATGACTGTAGCTTTCCTCAGAATCTCAATACGAGTTTCGGATCTCAATCCGAAACAATGATGATTGGTACCATATGTAGACTTATCATCTCAGGAACAGAGAACTCTATAATCAACACTTTATTTCTATAATCAACAAAGTCAGGAATATCACAGTTCACACTCATTCATCAATATCATATCTCGGAATGTCGTGCATCATGTTACTCACGTACGATCAAACTATCTGACACTGTGAGCCACCTATAACAATGGTCATACAGTCTCAGAACTTCTCGGTATAGACACTTTATCTCGAAGCAACAAATAATCATCGATTCCACGCCTCAAGTTCTGAATCAGGAATCAATTTATGCTGAACCACTTTTTAACTTATAATTTACTGACACATTTCTGAATTTCACATCTTCACTAAATAAACATTTATTTAGCCTCTAATTCAGCTAACAACCGTTCATTACTTGATAAGATCAATCACATATTCATCGTTCAAATAGCACATAAAAATTTCCCATTCAAAACATCCTAAACTATAATCATTTCCTCAGATAAGAATCACTTACAGACTCAAAAGTTTTTTGACGATTCGAGCTAACTTTGCTATGCCAAGTTCGGATCTTTCTCTGACATTAAACATTTTAAACTCTTATAGTCAACATATATATCACATAACTCTTTTCATATATCTTTAACTACATGAAATCACAAGATATCTCTGTACACTTTTTCATTAGAACACACTTCAAACCATTCATTAACATATGACTCTTTATTCAACTTAGACGAAACTAGAACTGACATTTCGGTTGATAATGTCTTTGTGCAAAAGAAAGCTTCAACATTTGAACTAACTTTAATGTACCATAACATTTCTCTGATAGAATCGTTCCAATAGATATAATTTTGTATTAAATCTTCAAGAATACAAATTCTTCTTCCATACTATCCTTCAATTCATACATGTACGTTCAAAATTTATTTCCAGTTCGTAGATAGATTCAAACACATATAACCCAATTAACTTTTCAATCAAATAATTCAGATCATACTAAACCACTGAATTGGTCTTTTCGAAGAAATCTTTTCTTCTCGTTCAAAAGGATAACCCCAGACATATCATTATATAGATTTATCTTAATCTTCTATCATTTTCACTTTTATCAATGTCGAACCTTCACGAGAACTAGAAAAGAGTTTATAATGAAGTTGTCTCATATATTAATCATCAAAACTTTGAATTCTACTAAAATCACCTTAACCAAATAGAAATCATTGGGCCTTACAAGGAACAACGTCTCAACCCTGTAATAAATATTATCCCGGCTGTTAAAGAAGCATTTGAACACAGAAAAGAATCAAATATGATTTTAGTAGCAACCATTGCAGAAACACAACTTCTATAACTCTTAGGACGGTACCACTGCACTCTCACATTTCAAGTCAGAAGTTATAATCATAATAAACATAGTCATCTCTGTCATATAGAGATCTCTTGCAGATAATCACATGGAATCATAAGAAAACTGAAATAGTGAAATTTCAACATATGGAGCTATACAGGATATCTGAAAATTACAACCCGTATAAAATGATATCAATTCCGATGCTATCCCAGAAAATGTCCGGGAAGAACAATGTCACTCATAAATACTGAAATCCCCAGTAACAGAAGCAATATAATCTTCACGTATATTCAACATAACAATAACCAGTAGAAACAGAATATTAACTTCATACAGATTTTACCGTCGACTTTTATATCCACATAATGGAATAAATTATCAGAGAAAGACATAACAATGTCGAACATAATCCAAACAGATCAACGATGCTTTCGTCTATTAATATGTTTAGATAATGTTCTCATACGATAAGACTTCCTTTTTGAAATTAAACAGTCACATATACTTCTGAGGAAAAATGTACACATAGAATGCCTCGAAGGAATCATAGTAACTACCCGATTATAACCATTGCATTCAACCATTAATAGGATTCAATCATTATTCATCTGTCTAATTCTGTCATCAAAAATTTTCACATTATCCCTTCACTAACATAAATCAATTCAGAAAAGCTTTCAGTTAATACTTTCTTTAAATAACATACCTGAATAGGTCATTTAATCGAAGTTAACTTCTTCTATAATAATGACTTTGCATAATCTGAATAATCTTCAAAACTATCCAATATCTCTTTAGTACTATCTTCATTTGTTGATTCATTCTCTTTTCTAACCACATTATTAATCTTTCAAACATGGACTTCTGTAACTCCACACTCATGAACTTATTCAATCCAAATCCTACAGATTTCATTATAACATTTTTACTGATAAGGGGGTAAGGGTATTAACGCCTCAAATTTAATTCGCACATAAATGCACATAACACATACTATCACAAATAGCCAGTTTATTTCTAATTTCACATTCTCAAAACATTTAATAAGCATTTGCTTGTAATCACTTTTGTTCTTAACACATAGTTCATAAGCCAACTCAAATCACTAATTTACAATCGAAATTCTCATATAGCATCATAACACGAATGTCATAACTCATATGCTCATATAATTATAACATTTATCAATAACAAAAATGTCATACACTTTGATTCATACCTTTACGAGTGTCAACTCATCACCAATATATTTTCACTCAAACATTTGAGTACACATTCCATACTATCGGAATTTAGCTCGGTTGGAAAGCATATCTGTCTAATTAAAATAATTTCCATCAGAGTCGGGAGATATCAAACTATCGCAGGTTAAATATGGCATGTATAGCTAGACTCACATATACTATGGTAGTCCTAGAACCGACTAAACCATAGCTCTGATACCAACCAAATGTAACCCCCTTTACCCGAGACCATTGCCGGAGTCGAGCACGAGGCATTACTAGACTTAACTACTAATTCGGGGCATAAAAATTGAAACTGTCCATCTGCGTCATGTTGACTAAATTGACTATAACTCGAGTTACGAAACTCAAAATTTAGTTTCGTAAAATTTCCTTGAAACTAAACTCATATATCTTCTTACTAAAATTTTTCCAGAATTTTTTGCATAGCCAATTAGTACAGTTATTCATTAAAGTTTCCCCTGTTTCACTGACCAACGGTTCCGACCTCTCTTAACCTAAATTCAAATATCATAGAATATAAAACTTCTTTTCCTACTTTGTTTCTTTCATATAAAAATAGACACAATAAGCTTTAATTCTATATCTTATTCACTTTCTAATTCCATTTCTCCTATTTTTGGCGATTTTTCAAAATCACGTCACTGCTGCTAACCAAAAACTGTTTCATTACAAAATATGGTTAACTAGTTTATAACATCTTTACTCCATTTCATTTAAACTCTATACATTAACCATACTTATATATACCAAAACCAAATCAACCAAAATCACAACCAAACATAATCATCAAGCCAAATATAAATTCCAAGACTAACAAGATGGACAAGCCATTTTCGCATGGCTTATACAAATATATACAACTTCAAACCAGCAATATCAAAACTAGTCTATACATGCCACGTAACCAAATCTCCAAGCATTTATTTACCGAAGTGAAAATTGGATAGTGTGATGAGATCTCCTTCGACTTCCAACCCGAGCAAGTCTTTGAAACTCTATAACATAGGAAAATTACACAAAGTAAGCTTTGAAAGCTTAGTAAGCCTGTCGAAACCATTTTTAAATGTTTAGAAAGCAGGGTCTGTAACATCCCGAAATTGGGCCTAGTAGGATTTGGCCAATTGGACCTTGGGCTTTAGGAACATTTTGTTACTTGTTTTAGCTCGGGTATAATTGTTATTGTGTGCTTAGTATATTTGTGTGAAGGCTTGGAAATATTAGGAAGCTAGAATAATTTTAGTATGGTTCATTTAATGAAGTGGATTAAGTGAGTTTGACACTTAAGTTAATTTAAGTGTTCAATTAAAGTACAAGATGAATAAGTGGCATGATGGTTAAGGCTCTTGAAAGGTTGCTTGAGGTTAGTGGTTCGAGTATCAAGGAAAACATTTTGAGGATTTTTATTTCATCATAGCATTTATGGACGGTCAACTTATGTTTATGATAGGTTGGACTTTCATCTTTTGGTAAGTTGAATATATGTTTAAGGAAAGCATGAAATTGGGGATAAGAATCTTAAGGTTAAGGAAGGTTAGGAAGACATAAGGCTAGACTTTAGGATGATGTTTTGGAAAGTTTTCCTAGGTCTTTAGTGGTTGAATGTGGACGGCATGTGTGGCAAGGGGGTGGCCGAATGTGATAGGTAGCTTGGGGGGGATAGTTGGCCAATTTTTGTCATTTGAACATCTTTTTGCTATTGTTTTTCCTCTCCAACAACTTCCCTCCTTGGCCGAATATGTCTTGTGCATTTTGGTGCATTTTGCTTTTGATTTTAGCCTCATTTTGTTGAATCAAATCATACCATTTTCCTTTCTTTCATTTGCTCTTTTGAAACCGAAAACTACAATTTATCTTTGTGCATTTTTGTGCACTTTCTTTTTGGCAAAGAAGTGTTTGGCCGAATCTCTCCCACATCTTTCTCTTTTTCTTTCTTTCAATATTGTTCAAATCACTTTTTCCTCCTATTCTCTCTTGACCGAAACTTCCATCTCTCCATCTCTCTTTACTTTCTTTTATTTTTATTCAAAGCCATAAACATTCCTTTTCCATTGAAATCTCTTCCATCTTCTTCTTTTTTTTTTCCTTTCTTTTTTCTCAACTTTTATTGGATCCTTATTGCTAATACAAATCAACCATAACCGAACCTTTTTCTTCTCTATTAGTCTTTGTAACACCCTGGTTTTAGGGGTTAGATTTTTGGTGCTTAGCTCAGGTGTTGGCACACTTTAATGTGTGGTTGGGTTAGTTTTAGGGGTCCTGAGAACCCTAGGTAGTGGTGGAATGATTTGGAAAATTTTTAGTTTTAGGGGTTAAAAGGGGAGCTTGGATAGAGGGGGCCCTTAAGAGAATTTTTGGTGGAGTTTTGGCACTAAGAGTGGCTTGGCAGAGTGGCAAGGAGGCGCCACATAAGGCATGGGAAGTGACGCCTCAAGGGGGAGCTGGTAGGGGTCTCAGGTTCAATTCGCAAAGGCAGCAATTGGGGCCTTGTTTTTGCGTCATTAAGGTTAGGTGGTGGACGATTTTGGGAGGCTTGAAAGGTGGAGGAAGACTTGGTCCTTGTTTTTTTTAAATTCGGCTAGGTAGGTTTGACTCATTCAAATTATTTTGAATGGATGGAAGGGAGGTGTTTTAGGAGAGATTTGAGGATTTTTTTTGTGGGAGGTTGGAGCTTGGCCGAATATTATAAATAGGGGGGAGGTGCTCATTTTCATTCACCATTTTGTTTTCTCCCTTGCCGAAAGTTCTTCCCTTTGTCTTCATTTATTCGTTCCCTAGTCCATTGCCGAAAGTGAGTCTGAGCAAATCGCTTTTTCCATCTTATTTCTTTGAAGCCGAAATTGGAAGAGGGCATAACCTTCCCATATCCCTCTCCCTTCACACCTTTTCTTAAACTTTGCTTCAAACCAAAATCACCCTTAAAAGACTGCCATTGCCGAATATCTCAGCACCATCTAAGGAGCCTTGCCGAATCTTTTGTTCTCCTATTTTCTCTACGTTGGTTATAAGTCCCTGAAGCCGAACCATACTTTCTTGTGGTGACCGATTCTAGGTTGAGCAATAGGGAGTGGTTAGCAAGGCCGATTGAAGGGGAGAAGAGCTTAACGCAGGAGACCTTTCTCGGGAGTCGTTTAGTCAGCAGTTGCAGTGGCATTAGGTAGCGTTCGGGATTCAAGTTGAGTTGGTAAGATATATTTATTAAGATTAAATATTTAGGTTGTGTTTTGGAAGGTTAACCCGTTTACCAGATTAAGTGTGTTGATGGAGGCAACGACCAGTCAGAGTGGGCAAGGGAGGGTCCCTATCCCGAAGTTCTAGAAGAGGGCTGTCTCGGCGGTTCGGGATTGGCCACCGGGGTGTGGGCCAGCAGCAGGAGATAGCTATAGGCAGATAGCTGTTGTTTCTTTGAGCGATAGCTTAGGAATCGAAAGCGTAGAACTGCAAGTGTTGAGGTGCGTAATCACCGCACTGTTTTTCTAGGTAGTTGTTTAATGTATAATCAGATGTATTATGTGTGGTAATCAATTATGTTGGTTTGAATGGTGGATACCATGGTTTGGGTAATCAGATATCAGGTAAATAAACCTTGGATATTATGTTAATGTGATAAGATATGATGTGGTAATGATATGATATATATATATATACTCATGTTATATGATGACTTAACATGTAGCACTTATATAGTTGCATGGGATTTGGGCTTGATTCAATGAAGGAAGAAGTGTACACATGGTGTACGTGGTCTAATGTTAGCCCAGGCTACATTAGCGCTTGAGGGTTAGCTGTGTGCTACCTCAAGGGAGGTGTTGGCTCGGTGCCCATCTCGGCGGTTGATGGCTATGTGCATCACCGTAGACTGTTTACGATTTTGGGATCACTTTGGCTGATCGGTGGCTCAGCCACGGCCTTGAGCAGCGAGTTGCCAAGGTAAGGTTTATGGATCACGATGTGATCAGTGGTGGATTAGCCACGGCCTTAGGCAGGGAGTCTGCTAAGGTTGGTGTCACTGTTGGATAGTAGGTTGGGCTGAAATGCATTCTTGCATGATTTGTTTCGATGGCTGTGTGGGTATGGGCCAAGCCCATACGTGTGGAAATCTGTGTTGTGATTATGCACTGAGTCAGTGGACTCACTCTATTTTCCTAACTATTTCAGGTGATGCGTAGAATTGGACCGGGATCGAAGAGGACACATGGTGGCCCATGCAGAAAGAGGAATTTAAATATTTTAAAGCTTGTTTATATTAAGTAATTGGTTTTAAATATTGATGTAATAAGGGCCTTTTGATTTTTATTTACTTTGGGAATTATTTTATTATTATTTTAAATTATGATTGGATTATATTAAGTTACTAAGTGGAAACGAATTTATTATGACAACTTATTTATTCAAAATTAGTCTTATATATTCGCTAAAGTTTACTTTTTGGCATTTTATAATATTTATATGATATCAAAGTTTTTCTCATACAATATCAAATAAACATGGGTTTTCAAAGGTTAATAAATTTACTGTTTTATTTTAAGTCAAAAAGAATTTTCCACCGTTTTCTGCAGTGACATAACCAGATTTGGTCGTAGTGAATGGGCCGGGTTTGGGGGTGTTACAGATTGGTATCAGAGCCCGGTTCAAAACTCGGCTTTGAGGGTTTTGGGCCCAAAAACATTTTCAAAATGGGCTTTTTGAAAAATGGGCTTTTATAAGAAGTTTCAGGTTATTCTGGCATGGCACCTGTACCTCCGACCCGAAGTCCACCAGGTAAGTACTTCTAGCTCTTGAAGTGTTTTGTTTGTGTGATCTATTATGGGCTTAGTTTGGGCTCGTAGATTAGAATATTAGGACTATTGGAACCTAAGGTTAGTTTACTCAAACATATGCATAAAACTTAAAGCTTTTAAACAAACCTGTGAAATGAGTCGCCGAGTTAAGGTGTGGTAACCTTGGTGCGCATGTCTAGGATTGGATTCGGAAGAGCTTGGTACTTAAGCAGTCCACGTGACTCACCTCCTCTTCGCAGGAATCCTACCTGGTGCGTAGCTACGGTTCACCTTAACCAAGAGGACTTGTTCATAGGCTAAACCGGTTATTAAAACCCGAAATGGAATTATCCTTGCTGTTTTTAAAACCTTCTGTTTTAAAACTTTTCAAACTTACCCCTTTGATTTGTGAAACCCTAAATTTGATTTTGAAAAACGTTCGTCGATTTACAAAATTTCCCAAAATGCCTTTAGTGGCAAAATTACAAAAATGCCCCTGTATTGCAAAATTACCGTACTACCCTCAACTCTTGATAAAATGATTTTTACTTTACAAAATATCAGAATCTCGAGTTTTCAAAATATTAAGATACCCTGGTTTATGAAAATTTATGAAAATACCCCCGGTTGATGAAATTACCAAAATGCCCTTGGTTTCTAAATCTTCAGATTTCTCTCGATCTTTTACTAAAATATTCCTATTTTACTAAATATCAGAAAATTATATTTTGTGAAATGTTGTGATATTCCAATTTGGAGAAATTACGAGAATGCCCATGATTTCCAAAATTACTGAAATAACCCTGACTTCTGAAAATTTTGCAACACATCCGGGATGAAATAAAATTTTCAAGAAGACCCCGAGATTTTGTAAATTTTGAAATATCTTTAAGTTGGAAAAACTATTTTCAAATTGACCCTGAGTTATTACCGAAATACCCCTTTAGGAAAAATGACGAAATTACCCCTGGGTAGGGAAGGAAACTTTGATTGCTCGAAAGAACTACTCTCGGAAACTCCTTTTCATAAAATTGCTCGTGGGTAAACAGTGAAACAAGAATTTCTAATGCATAAAACTTTTTAAACAGACTAAATCGAGGCGCTAGATATGAGTTCTAGGGGGCGTGGTCGCAGTACTCGTGGACGTGGTAGAGGCAGGATGTCAGTATGTGGAACCTTGAGTATGGTAGATACTATGCCTAGTAGTATGTTAGCTCTTTAAGATCAGAGTGCGCAGCCATAGCGTAGTGGGAGGAATTGGACTGTTAGTCTAGACAAGTAATTTCGGGGACGAAATTATTTTAAGGAGGGTAGAATTGTAACACCCTGGTTTTAGGGGTTAGATTTTTGGTGCTTAGCTCAGGTGTTGGCACACTTTAATGTGTGGTTGGGTTAGTTTTAGGGGTCCTGAGAACCCTAGGTAGTGGTGGAATGATTTGGAAAATTTTTAGTTTTAGGGGTTAAAAGGGGAGCTTGGATAGAGGGGGCCCTTAAGAGAATTTTTGGTGGAGTTTTGGCACTAAGAGTGGCTTGGCAGAGTGGCAAGGAGGCGCCACATAAGGCATGGGAAGTGACGCCTCAAGGGGGAGCTGGTAGGGGTCTCAGGTTCAATTCGCAAGGGCAGCAATTGGGGCCTTGTTTTTGCGTCATTAAGGTTAGGTGGTGGACGATTTTGGGAGGCTTGAAAGGTGGAGGAAGACTTGGTCCTTGTTTTTTTAAATTCGGCTAGGTAGGTTTGACTCATTCAAATTATTTTGAATGGATGGAAGGGAGGTGTTTTAGGAGAGATTTGAGGATTTTTTTTGTGGGAGGTTGGAGCTTGGCCGAATATTATAAATAGGGGGGAGGTGCTCATTTTCATTCACCATTTTGTTTTCTCCCTTGCCGAAAGTTCTTCCCTTTGTCTTCATTTATTCATTCCCTAGTCCATTGCCGAAAGTGAGTCTGAGCAAATCCCTTTTTCCATCTTATTTCTTTGAAGCCGAAATTGGAAGAGGGCATAACCTTCCCATATCCCTCTCCCTTCACACCTTTTCTTAAACTTTGCTTCAAACCGAAATCACCCTTAAAAGACTGTCATTGCCGAATATCTCAGCACCATCTAAGGAGCCTTGCCGAATCTTTTGTTCTCCTATTTTCTCTACGTTGGTTATAAGTCCCTGAAGCTGAACCATACTTTCTTGTGGTGATCGATTCTAGGTTGAGCAATAGGGAGTGGTTAGCAAGGCCGATTGAAGGGGAGAAGAGCTTAACGCAGGAGACCTTTCTCGGGAGTCGTTTAGTCAGCAGTTGCAGTGGCATTAGGTAGCGTTCGGGATTCAAGTTGAGTTGGTAAGATATATTTATTAAGATTAAATATTTAGGTTGTGTTTTGGAAGGTTAACCCGTTTACCAGATTAAGTGTGTTGATGGAGGCAACGACCAGTCAGAGTGGGCAAGGGAGGGTCCCTATCCCGAAGTTCTAGAAGAGGGCTGTCTCGGCGGTTCGGGATTGGCCACCGGGGTGTGGGCCAGCAGCAGGAGATAGCTATAGGCAGATAGCTGTTGTTTCTTTGAGCGATAGCTTAGGAATCGAAAGCGTAGAACTGCAAGTGTTGAGGTGCGTAATCACCGCACTGTTTTTCTAGGTAGTTGTTTAATGTATAATCAGATGTATTATGTGTGGTAATCAATTATGTTGGTTTGAATGGTGGATACCATGGTTTGGGTAATCAGATATCAGGTAAATAAACCTTGGATATTATGTTAATGTGATAAGATATGATGTGGTAATGATATGATATATATATATACTCATGTTATATGATGGCTTAACATGTAGCACTTATATAGTTGCATGGGATTTGGGCTTGATTCAATGAAGGAAGAAGTGTACACATGGTGTACGTGGTCTAATGTTAGCCCAGGCTACATTAGCGCTTGAGGGTTAGCTGTGTGCTACCTCAAGGGAGGTGTTGGCTCGGTGCCCATCTCGGCGGTTGATGGCTATGTGCATCACCGTAGACTGTTTACGATTTTGGGATCACTTTGGCTGATCGGTGGCTCAGCCACGGCCTTGAGCAGCGAGTTGCCAAGGTAAGGTTTATGGATCACGATGTGATCAGTGGTGGATTAGCCACGGCCTTAGGCAGGGAGTCTGCTAAGGTTGGTGTCACGGTTGGATAGTAGGTTGGGCTGAAATGCATTCTTGCATGATTTGTTTCGATGGCTGTGTGGGTATGGGCCAAGCCCATACGTGTGGAAATCTGTGTTGTGATTATGCACTGAGTCAGTGGACTCACTCTATTTTCCTAACTATTTCAGGTGATGCGTAGAATTGGACCGGGATCGGAGAGGACACATGGTGGCCCATGCAGAAAGAGGAATTTAAATATTTTAAAGCTTGTTTATATTAAGTAATTGGTTTTAAATATTGATGTAATAAGGGCCTTTTGATTTTTATTTACTTTAGGAATTATTTTATTATTATTTTAAATTATGATTGGATTATATTAAGTTACTAAGTGGAAACGAATTTATTATGACAACTTATTTATTCAAAATTAGTCTTATATATTCACTAAAGTTTACTTTTTGGCATTTTATAATATTTATATGATATCAAAGTTTTTCTCATACAATATCAAATAAACATGGGTTTTCAAAGGTTAATAAATTTACTGTTTTATTTTAAGTCAAAAAGAATTTTCCACCGTTTTCCGCAGTGACATAACCAGATTCGGTCGTAGTGAATGGGTCGGGTTTGGGGGTGTTACAGTCTTTGTTTTGGCCGAATATTCAAGGGTAGATTCTCTTTGATTTTTATTCAACCGATTTTGGAAAAGGGTAAGTGTTCATGGCCGATTTTCTTTCAATTCTTTTCTCTTTTCCAAGTTATTTTTCTTGTGGGCAAAGGCCGAATCTTTGGGCATTGGTTTGCAAGGTTCTAACCATTTTTAAGATTCGATTATTCAATTAGGCTCATTGGATTTCGGAAGCAAACGATTTAAGTCATTCCTTTAGCGAATCGGAGTTGGTAAGTCAAGTGGACAAGGATCTAGTGCGGTAGATCGGATCTTCGGAAGTTAGTTTTGCTTTGGTGAAAGGTGTGTATCTTACACACTTTATAACTTGGATTATATATGTATTCATGTGTGTTTTATAACTAATCATATTATGAAAGTGGGAAAAACGATGAGTTTTGGATATGATACCTTGATGGTATGAATGAGGATTCGGGTAAGTCCGTATCGATATGTTGTTAATACATGTGGATTGAAATCATGATTTATGATTTATGGTATTATTATATGATTCATATTAAAGTGTATTAACATGATTTGGTTATCTATTGCATTGGTATGGGCAATATGAGATGAGGGGGAAGATTAATATCGTGTCGACGGACACCAGAGATTTGGTATCTCCAGTGATTTGGTATCACATTCGTGTCTTCGGACACCAGAGGTTTGGCACCTCATAGCATCTCATCCCTGTGGTTAACACCACCGTGGGTTGGCCCCACTTTTGAGATATGGGATCGACGCCAGTGATTTGGTATCACACGTGGGTTGGCCCACAACTTGATGATTTGTGACTTCGATCACCAGTGGTTTGGCACCACCAGTGGTTTGGCACCACCAGTGGTTTGGCACCACCAGTGATTTGGTATCACATTCGTGTCTTCGGACACCAGAGGTTTGGCACCTCATAGCGACTTGTCCCTGTGGTTAACACCACCGTGGGTTGGCCCCACTTTTGAGATATGGGATCGTCTGCCAGTGATTTGGTATCACACGTGGGTTGGCCCCACAGATGGATTATTCGTGACTTCGGTCACCAGTGATTTGGTATCACATTTGTGTCTTTGGACACCAGTGGTTTGGCACTACCAGTGGTTTGGTACCACACGGGGTAGAAAAGGAGTTATGGATGGCTAGGTTGGGTGCATTATACATATATATTGCTTTGTTATAATCTGTGTAAGTATGTGGTAATTACCCGGGAGAGGGAATATGCACTGAGTCTTGGTGACTCACCTTCTCCCTTATCATTTCAGGTGATTCGTGAGATCGCGGATATGGAGCCGGATGAACTCGAGGAGGCCATGCAATAAAAGTTGGTTTTATATGAACTTCCATTTGGGTGTTTTATTTTAATTTGGTTTTTATGTTTTATGGATTTGTAATAAGGCCTGTTTAATTATGTTTTGGATTATTGTTATGTTTTGAACATGTTTTAAATATGGTTTATAAATTTCATGATTATTATAATAAATTTGAGCACAAAGTTTTCTAAACTACACAACGTGATGGTTTTTGAAACGTTACCATCGGGTAACATAAATCATTTGATAATTTTAACAACTTAAGTGCTTTCGATAATTTAAATGATTTTCAAATATTAGGTTTCTACAATTAAATGCAAATGGTTTTCAAAGTAATAATTCGAGTTTTCTTAAAACGATATAAATATTTTCTAACCTATGATTTATTCACTTATTTTTTTTTAAGTTTTATGTAATTTCAAAGTAAATTTTCAGTTTCAACTTATACAATATGTAATTTCTACAAATATAGAATTTCAAAGGGTTTTTCACAAAAATTTAATTGATAATTCGATTCCTTCAAAAATATTTTCCTTAGTGACATACCAAATTCGGTCGTGGCATATTGACCGGGTTTGGGGTGCTACAGGGTCAACTTTTAAAAAAACAAAAATTGGAGTCGCCACCAATCCCTTTTTATTTAGGTGTGATTGGATCACCTTGTAAAATGTTTCATTTTAAAACCTTTGGTTTTGGTCTACAAAAAACGAGAAAACGGGTTCGGGAGTCGATTACGTATGAAGAAGGGTTAGCACCCTCATAACACCCAAAAATTGGTACCTAATCGAGAGAATCATGTCCAAATGTTTGAAATTTAAAAGTATTTAAAAATATGATTTAAAAAACTTTGAGCCATTTAAGTTAAAACTTGAGATTTCTTTGTTCCGAGGGAATATAAACATCACATCCAATACGTTAGGACACGATATTTAAAAACCTTCGTAATCAAAATCATCTCATGATTTACAAAACTTGTAAAAGGGTATTTAGTTATTAAGCCAAACGGAAAATCGCAACCCAGTCGTTGGGCACTATTTCCCGAATTTCTAAATACCAAAACATTGCCTTATTTTAAAAACTTTTAAAGAATATAATGGTTTTGCAAAAAAATGGACTTTTATTTTAAACAATAACCATGTAACAACATTTCATTCATACATTATCGAACATAAATATATAAAAAGCAATTAAGACATACTAACATTTCATATTTATAATAATGTAGAAAAATGACTAACAAAAATAATTACCTAATAGCAAACATAAATAAATAATTAATAGAGTATGGGCAGATAAAATATATACATAATAATATTAAAAATGGCTATAAATAAATAATATATAAATGCAACAATTATAGAAAGTACATACATAATATAAATATATTACATAATATAATAGATTTTATATGAAAATAAATTTTTAAAAATAATATATGAGATAGTATAATATTTTATAATATTAAAAAAATTAAAACATATATATATATAAAAATAATCTGTGGTGCAAATAATAATAAATAAGAACATTACATAAAAAATACATATATTTTTATACTATTAATGCGTTAATATATAAATAATAAAGAAAATAATATATACTTTTTAATATAATGAAATAATAAAATATTAAAAATAATAATATAAAATAAAAAGAAAAAAAATATAAACATAGAAAACAGGGGGTTAAATAGAAATTAAAACAAATTAAAAGGACTGAATAAAAAAGTGTGTTAAATATTAGGGATTAAAATGGAAATTAAGCCTCTTTTCAAAACGGCGTCGTTCTACTCATTAGCCTTTAAGGAGCAAGAGGATCAAATTGAAACAAAGTGTAAATTTTTGGGCTAATTTAAAATTAGAGAAAATGTCAGATTGGATAAAATTAAAACGAATAAAATTTCAAAGGGACTTAAATGGAAAATTTCCCATTTAACCAAAACACGCGGATCCTGAGTGCCGGGTCGGGTCAACACGTGGATCCTGCTAGCCAAAAACGGCGTCGTTTTCATTTACTTATATAAGTTAGTTTCCATAAAAAAAATCATTTTTGAATCTGTTTAAAAAAAATCAGAGAGCTTCTGAAAACTCTCTCTGGCCTTCGGCCTGAGACCCGAATCCGGCTAGGGTTCCGCCGTGCGCGTGGCCACACGCGCCACCTCCGACGATGGTCAGAAAGCCCAAGATCTCCGTCCTCAAAGGTATTTTCACACCCTTTTTGTTTTACTGCATGTACGTTTTCTGTTTGCAAAAAAAAAAAACAAAAGAAGAACAAAATAAAATAATATGAATATAAAACGAAGAAATCACCTCTGTTTATTGAAGTTTTTTATTAATCCTTGTATTCGAAAAATTTTCCTGTATATTCTATTTTTTCTCTCTGTCCCCTTTTTCTCTGTTACAAAAATCGGGCTTTTATAGCCTTGAAAATGGAAAAATAAAGAAAGATTTTGCTACTGTTTTGCCTTCTTTTGCTGCGGATTGTTTCCTTTCTTTGCAGGTCAACGGAGGCTCAGCGATGATGAGGCGATTTACACGATCTGCAGCGCAACTGGTGAGCGTGAAGGCTGCTGGGTGCTGTTGCGGCGCGAAGCTTGCGGCGCCTAGGGTTTTGGAAGCCCTAGGTCTTCCGATTTTGGTTTAGGTTTTTGGGCCCCTTTGGGCCGTATAGACTTTAGATCTGATTAGGGTCTGTTCTGATAGTGGGCTGTTTAGGTATTGGGCTACGGGTAACGGGCCTCGGTTTTGGTCTGTTTGGGTTTAAGGCTAATTGTAATTGGGCTATTAGATTAGAGTGTAATTGGGCTTGTAACAGGGACTGTAAATGGACATTTAATTATTTTTTTATTTTGGCTAATGCCCGGGCAAAATTAGGTACTTACAAAGCCATAAGCAAATAATTCACTATAGAAACATATATAATTCAATTCAAATAAGCCAAATTTAGTTAATCACATACACATATACAATCACTTTTCTCATATAATCCATGTTCCTCGTTAAGTAACTTCACTTACCTTATTTTTATTTAACAAATAAACCTCATACGTACCTGAATCATTTAACTCAAATACTCAGCCAAACACCAATTCATTCATGGAAATATCATAATCATGCATATATTCCATCTCATAATTTATATCTAATTCACTTACTCATAATTTATATCACCATTCGTAAACTTTCACCTTTCATAGCCTTAAGGCCAAACACTCACACATTCAATAATAGATTTCACATCGATCTATAAATCACTTTCCCATCTCAAAACAAATACATGTACATTCGTTCAAGTATATACATATTAACTACCAAATTTTATTTCTTACCTTTCAATCCATATAATTCACATATAAATAGGTATGATATAAAATTTTCATTTCAACATCTAAAACTTACTTATTAGATCAAATGCACATGATTCATTATACCATCACATATGGCCAAATATACTAGTTTAATGCATTATCATATATATAACCGAACATCCAAAGTTAATTAAATTATCACATGTACTCATATATTCAAATTTAATATAATATCACATATAACCACTTATATACAAATTCAATTCATCATCACATATGCACATACCTTTGTGGCCGAACATATAAGGTTAATTAAATCAACTTACTTGTTCAATTTCCACATCCATATGAAGTCTTTTAGACATAGACTTGAAATAAATCACTGGTATTAAACCTGCTAGGCGTAAGCCAGAATCACACACCTGATCATTTCATTTTGTTTATCACAATTCACTAATTGATATCCTTGAAAGATCTGCAAACCTGTACACTCAGTGCAAAACCTTGTAACGTATCGCACACTTAGTGCCGTTACCTTGATAAAGCGCACACATAGTGCCAATTACTTGTAATGTATAGCACACTTAGTGCCATTACATTATATTCCGCACACTTAGTGCCAAATGACCGATTTCGCACACACAGTGCTCGATATTTAGATTCGCACATTTAGTGCACTACTTGAAGCTATTATTCACCTCAAATAACACATATATACATATTCATTCAATTTAAATTATCACATCTGTATTTCAACATCACATTCGGTGATTCTAACAATTTACAAATATACATTACATTCGATCAATTTCATCTCTTAATTCAATATCTCACATAGCTAACATTATCATATAATTGTACATCTTATTCAATCAAATTCAACTTCCATCCATTATTACATTCGGCATTTCCGTATACTCCATGTTTTCCTCTATTAAAACATATACATCATTATAGATAGAAATTCAATTCAGTCCAATTGCTTAAAAACTTACTCAAATAGTTCCTTGAACATATCAAATACCATCCCTCACATTTGGCAATAGCAAATATAATTGTAAACATTTCCAATTCAGCATGAATAATTTACATTTAACTAAAATTAAGAACAACCATTTGCTTATAGACTTACCTCGGACATCGGCGGACGTAAAATCAACTATTCGGCTATTTTTGTCTTTCCCCGATTCAAACCCGACTTTCTCTTTTCTTGATCTAATTTGATATAAATTAAACTTATTTAATCAATATTCAATTAAATTCACTCAAAAACACATGAATAAGTAATTTGCACTTTTACCCCATACATTTTACATTTTTAGCTATTTAGTCCAAAATTCACAAAACACAAAGTAAGCATAATTTGCCCTTGCTATGCTTATGCCGAAAACTCATCTCATCCATATGAGTCCATACAATTTATTTATTACACATTTTAACCCCTTAATATATAAATTTCACAATTTAGTCTTATTTAAGCATTTCCACAAAACGGTCCACAATGCATAGAACATAAAATTCACTCTATTTCCTTTCATTAAACAAGAGCCGAATATTTATTGGACTTATACAAGTCCCTACACTATGTTTATTTTAGAAAATCAAGTCCCTCCATTTATCAATTTCATCAATTAAGCCCTAATAACTAATTTCTTAAAAATTGATAATATAAAACTTATTGTATAATAACATATATATATCGATTCATTTTCAATAAAATTTCATATAATAACATTCAATTTAATCAACTATATATATTGTATAGTTCATACGAACTTACTTGGCTAAATTGCAGAAATACCAAAGTTTAGGGGCATTTTTGTAATTTTTTGTTTTAATCGATTTTCCACCCGATCTTGATCTAAATTAATAATTTCAATCAATATATTAATTTAGACAATAAAATAATTTCATTTCATACAATTTGGTCTTTTTTACATTTTTACAAAATTTCCCCTAAAGTTTTACTTTTATTCAATTTAGTCCCTGAACCCAAAACATGCAAATTAACCATTTTTACCCAAAATTGAGCTTAGCCGAATGTTCATGGTATCCAAAAATATCCTATTCATGCAACAATTTCACATTAAATCCTTGAAAATTCATCAAAATCACTTAACAAAATACTTATAAGTATAAATCAACATTTCAAATTCATCATCTAACATCAAAAATGCTAGATTCATCAATGGAAACATTCAAAATCTTTAACAGTTTCAAAATCAAAGGTACGAGCTAGCTGGACCTAGTTGCAACGATCTCAAAAATATAAAAAGTACAAAAAATTGATAGCTTAGGGGCTTACATGCAAGGAATGAAACATGGCTGAACCAAGCTTTATTTTTCTCCAAGTAAATTCGGCTATGGTGTTTTGGAGCAGATGAACAAAACAAAAAATTTGTTTTTTTATTATTAATATATCATTTAATTACCTAATTTACTTTATTAACCTTTATAATATTTAAAAATTACAACATTGTCAAACCACTATCATCCACTAATACATTAATGGTCTAATTACCATATAGAGACCTCCACTTTAAAGTTCTATAGCTATTTAATACCTTTAGCTTATAGAACACAACTTTTTCACTTTACGTGATTTAGTCCTTTTTGCTTAATTAACAATCGAAACGATAAAATTTTCTAACAAAAATTTAATATCACCTTAAGTACACTCCGTAAATATTTATAAAAATATTTACGATTTGGTTTATAAAAAATGAGGTCCTGATACCTCAATTTCTAAAATCACTTGACCTTAAGGTCATACCACTTGAACTTAATAAATCGTTTATAAAATAAAAATCACAATATCAAAAACCTTTTTAAAATCACAATTAACTCTTAAATATTAAATATAATATTTACAAACTTACTTGTCAGATTTGGTGGCCCCGAAACAACTATTTCTAACACCACTGAAAAGCGGGCTGTTACAATCTAATTGATTTTGGTGTTCATTTTTGTTGATTTTTATGTTTTTGTAATCGTTGTTGCTTAACCTAGCTAATTAGGGGATTAATTTACAAAATGGTTGAAAGTCTAGGGTTTTCCCATGAGAGCATTCTAGTTGTTTTTGAAGTTTAATGGAAGAATATGAGTCCTTGTTGTTAATTAAACAACTTTTATTAAGGGATTTTTAATGAAATTGCTAATTAAGGGTTAAATTGATAAAGGTGAAACTTTTGTGTTAAATGTGTGAAATTGTGAAATGTATGGGCTGATATGGATGTATACGAAATTTGGCTAGGCTTGGTTAGGGGCGAAATTGCATAAAATTCACTTTACGAGCGTAGGGACTAAATTGTAAAGAAGATAAAAGTATAGGGGCAAAATGGCAATTTTTCCATAACATGATTTTGGATTAAATTGAATGGACTGAGAATTAAATTAGTGAAATTTGATTATTTAGACCAAGAAAAGCCACATTCGAAATTAGATCGAGGCAAGGATAAAGTAGTGGATTGATCAGTTGATTTTCTTTGTACTAATTTAAGGTAAGTTCGTATGTTAATAAGCATTAAATTATACGTGTTTTAAATGGTTTATTATTATAATTGTAATGATATGACTTTATGGAAATACTCGACAAAGATTCGACGACTTATGGATTGGATCCCGGTTGAACCTTAGGAATAGATAGGATACAAATGACATGTCATTAGGGGTTACCGTGTTTTGGGTACTGGTCTCGTACGTCCTACTGGTGGCTGAGTTTTGAGCATGTGTTGCGGTTACTTTACATCTTGTGTGAGCAACACCATGTGGCTACGTCATGACTGACAGCTTGTATGAACAGACCTAGTGATGGCCCAAGAGTGAGCATCTATATGAGATATGAGATAGAGGTGATTTCGACCATGTATTGGTACTTAGTGTGCGAGATACTTGAGTATCCGATAGTATTCCAAATGGTTCAATGGGCATAGTGATGATTTGAGGTTACATGAGTTCGATTCGAACTAGTACAGGTATTTATGTGAAATACGAGAAGTGATTTATATTTGATATATAAATACATGGCTAACATGATTGTGATTGTGTGATAAGCTTTGGGCCAAATTAAGTTGCATCTATGCTTTTATTTTTTTTACCTAAATTGTGGATGATTTGGTAAGTTGTGTTTATTATTCATACGAACTTACTAAGCTTAATTGCTTACTCCGTTTTAATTTTTGTGTTTTATAGTGATTTGGAAGCTCGTTCAATTCGGAAGTTTTCGGAGATCGTGTCATACTATCAAACTCTTATTTTGGTACTTTGGACTTTATATTTTGGGTTAAATGGCATGTATAGGTATTTTGACTAATGTGGCCTATATGTTTTGTTGTGTATTTAGCCAATTGATTTGGCTTGAAAATGGTATATGTGTTGATATGTAAAAAGGTGTAAATAGCCTTATGATATGTGGTGTATAATTGCTATATGAATGCCTAGCTTGTGAAATTGGGTGTTGGCGCTAAATGGTTGTCTTTTAGATATGTATGTATGCTAAGTTTTAGGCACAATGTCTCATATATGTGATTGACCATTTAGGTAGACTTTGGAAGTATATTTGGTATGTTTAAAAGTGGTTATATGAATGCGCTTATGGATATCTTGTTGTATGTGTGGATAATACATGATATAAACTTGATATTGGTTGGTTTTGAATGCTTATTTATTCCATGGTTATGTGCAAATTGATAGGTATAGGTTGGTACCAATGTGGGTGAGGAATATGGCTTGGAAAATGGCCTATTTTTGTCCACACGTACAGACACACGGACGTGTGTCTCAGCCGTGTGTGACACACGACCAAGTGACACAGCCGTGTGTCCCCTGATACTTTTATAGGAATCAAGTCAGTAGCTTCATACGGCCTAGCACATGGGCGTGTGGCTTGGCCGTGTAGCACAAGTCAGTATACCCTCCAGTTTTCACACGGCCTGTCACACAGGCGTGAGGCCATTTTGACGGCCTGGCACACGGGCGTGTGGTCTGGCTGTGTGACCCAAGTCAGTGAGTTACACAGGGTAGGACATGAGCTGGGACACAGTCGTATGTCCCCATTTCAAATGCCCACATGGCCTGAGACACGGGCGTGTCACTCTTACATGGCCTGGCCAGACGGGCGTGTGTCCCTTGCACTTTGAAAACTTTCCATGTTTTTCTAAAACTTCCTTAAGTATTTGGTTTAATCCTGAACCACTTTTAATGTCTACTTTTGTAACACCCCAAACCCGGACAAGACACCACGTCCGAATCTGGTATGCTACAGGGAAAAACGTTTCGGAAAAACTAGATTTTTCGTTTAAAAGCTGAGTGAAAACACAGTGTGTTTGAAACAAATTTGAGTAGTCTAGTTTGAAAAACAGTTGATGTATTTGAAACCCGGAGATTTTGAAAACTTAGCTAGAATTTGTAGTTAAAACGAGTTTAAGCCATTGAAGACCTCATTAGTTTCTTAGTGATACATAAAATACTTTTAAACTTAGGTGAATTACAAGTCAGAAGTGGAAACCAGTTGAATTTGTTGATCAAAAAGACTTAGTGTGATACCCGATGGTATAGTTTAAAACACGTCGCGTTATAATTTTGAAAACATTATCTTTCCAGGTTTTAGTAAAATTTATACCGGCTTATTTTGTTACGGCATATCAAAATCAGCTTAAAATATAAACAACATAAAACATAACTTAAAATGCCTTTTACAATCCGAAATAAAACCCAATGTAAAGTAATAACTAAAGTACCCAAATAGTAGAGTCTGAGTAAACTTTATTAAAGCATGGCATGTGCACCCCGAGTCCATCCCGGCTCCATGTCCGCAGCTACAAGTCACCTGAAATGTCAAAGGAGAGGGTGAGTCGAGTGACTCAGTGTGTAAATCCCGCTCCCAAGAAAACAACATGCTAACACACATCATACATAGCAACACAATTAATGCAACCCGATCCTAACCATCCGTATCTCCTTTTCTACCCCGTGTGGTACCAAACCACACCACTGGTGACATACAGTCACAATGTGCTACCAAAGCACTGGTGTCCCAAAGACACAATATCCGTCAATGTGCTACCAAAGCACTGGTGTCCCAAAGACACAATATCCGTCAATGTGCTACCAAAGCACTGGTGTCCCAAAGACACAATTGTGCTACCAAAGCACTGGTGACCGAAGTCACAAATCCAATGATGATGGGGCCAACCCATCGTGTGATACCAAATCACTAGCAGACGATCCCATATCTCAAGTGGGGCCAACCCACGGTGGTCAAACCACAGGGACAAGTCGCAATGAGGTGCCAAACCTCTGGTGTCCCAAAGACACAATGTGCTACCAAAGCACTGGTGACCGTAGTCACAAATCTGGTGATGGGGCCAACCCATCGTGTGTTACCAAAACACTGGCGTCAATCCCGTATAATCATCTGTGGGGCCAACCCACTGTGGTACTGAGCCACTGGGACGAGACGCTGAGGTACCAAACCTCTGGAGGTGCCAAACCTCTGGTGACCCAAAGTCACAAAGTTGTGCTACCAAAGCACTGGTGCTCGTCAGCACAATATATCACTGCTCCCTCCTCTCGTATCACCCATCAACATACCATGCTCATATACTCATGCATATCATACAATCATGCATGTCATACAAATATATCTAATCTCCTATCCCATGTCACATATCATCATAACCATGATATCATATAAATCACCAATAAATTCATAACAATAATGATACTGACTTACCCGAGTCCAAAATCATACCCATGAGGGTATCATAACAGTCACCACTGTTTCATTAGTCATCACACAGGTTATTAACAATATTACTAAATATTAGTGTGTTAGTATACACACCTGATAAATCCGAGTCTAAAGATCCCTACGAATCACTCCGAGCCCCTTGACTATCTGGCTCCTAGAATCGGCCAAAAGAAAACCATTAGGCAACCACAATATTCGGCCAACATCAACCAACTAAAAAGGATTAATGTCGAACCCTTACCTTCACTTGGTTTGGTTTCCTACCAAACCCGAACCACAGTGATTCCTTCTCAAATCCACAATCGGCTACACCTTAAGAGATAATGGTTAGTCCTTTGTCACCTTGACTTAATCAGATTTAAACGAATAACCATGAACGAAATCTTACCATCACTTACCCAATCGGTTAACAAAGAGTCGAAGGCTCTTCCTGGCTACTATACGATATCCAAGACCCTATCACAAAACGATAACCCAAAAGATTAACACCCTTCCAAACTGGCCATAATCGGCCCTTAACCAAACCATAACCAACAAAGAACCAAAAAAAGGGAGATATGGCCATTCGGCCTAGAGCTTACCAATACCAATCGATTGAAACAAGGCCTCCAAAACACCACTGATATTCGGCCAAGAGACTATTAGGGGAAGGGAAATATTCGGCTATGCTGGAAACAAACAGAAACAAAGAAATCGGCACTAGGTGTCTAACACCTCTGCTTTCGGTTTTGGGGGATTAGACAATATGAAAAAGAACAGAGTTTCGGCAACAATGCTTAGGAAGGAAAATAAAAGTTTGAGAACAAAAGGTTGTAGTTTCGGCACAAAAGAATTGAGAAGAACAAATGGGTGATTCGACTTTCACGGTTTCAAGAAGAGAAGAGAATCCGAGTAAGGAAGAAACAAGTTTCGGCTCACTATCACAAAAGGTAGAACAATTTCGGCCAAAGAGAGCTTGTGTTTCGGTTTGCAAAAGAAAAGGTGGAGTAACTCACTTGGATTTTTGGTTTCAAGAAGTAAAGAAAATGAGAAGATACCTTGGAGAAAATTCGGCTACAAGTATCAAAAGGGAACTCTTTGTTTTTTCCAAATGTGACCGAAAATGCCAAAATTTCCAAATGAAATTCGGCACTCCCCCAACACCACACCACTATGCCGTCACTTCCCCTCTCCACTCCCCAAAAATTCGGCCATATCCCCACTAACACTCCCATTCACTCATTTGAATTGAGTGGACCAAGTCACACTCCTAAATTCACTCTCTACCTTTCATTTGAAAGAGTAGACTAGGTCCAAGGTAGTGTTCTATTTGCTCTCTACCTCTACTCCCATGCCGTCCAAAATAGGTGACAAAAAGGGGACTCCTGCTGCTCGAACACTGGACCTCCACTCCTTGAAGTTGGCGCCAAACCAAGCTCCCCCTTGCCACTCTGCCAGCTCCTTATTTGTGCTATAAAGCCACAATTTATTTTCTTAAACCCCAGCTTCCCTAGCTCCCTTCACTTAACACCCAAAAACTAAAATTTCCTAATTTACTCAGGCACACACCTAGGCTATAATTAAGCCCCTAAAACACCGAAATAGCAGCATAGCATTCTAACAACATGCAGAACATGCCATGACACAAAAATAGCCCCTAACCCGGGATATTACAGTTCTACCCCCCTTAACAATAATTTCGGCCTCGAAATTACCTGGTCAAAAGAGTTGCGGGTATTGCTGTCTCATCGTATCCTCGGGTTCCCACGTCGCTTCTTCTACACCATGATTCCACCAAAGTACCTTAACCAAAGGCACAGATTTCCTACGCAGAACCTTCACATCCCGATCAAGAATCTGCACAGGTTCCTCCTCCATGGTCAAGTCTGGATTTACCTCGATCTCTTCCACTGCTACCACATGCGACGGATCTGAACGATACCTCCGAAGCATCGAAACATGAAAAACGTCGTGAATCTGACTAAGCTCTGCTGGCAACTCAAGCTGATACGGTACTGGTCCAACTCGCCTCAACACCTTATACGGCCCAATGAACCTCGGACTTAGCTTGCCTTTCTTTCCGAACCTCAAAACCTTCTTCCAAGGCGAGACCTTCAGAAACACTCGATCCCCAACAGCAAACTCTATATCTCTCCGCTTAAGATCGGCATAAGACTTCTGCCGGTCCGAAGCTTCCTTTAATCGGGCTTGAATCACTTTAACCTTGTCTTCAGTCTCAGCAACCAACTCGGGTCCCAACAACTGGCGTTCACCTAACTCCGTCCAACAAGTAGGTGAGCGACACTTCCTACCATACAACGCCTCGTACGGAGCCATCTTGATGCTCGCTTGGTAACTGTTGTTGTAGGCAAACTCAGCTAATGGTAGAAACTCCTCCCAGCTACCTCTGAAATCCAAGACACAACCTCTCAGCATGTCTTCTAAGATCTGAATAACCCTTTCTGATTGACCGTCAGACTGCGGGTGAAAAGCCGTGCTGAAATCCAAACGAGTACCCAGAGCCTGATGCAATGCCTTCCAGAACCTTGAAGTAAACCTGGGATCCCTATCCGAGATTATCGAAACTGGCACACCGTGCAACCTCACTATCTCCGAAACATACAGCTTCGCTAGCTTCTGAAGTGAGTAGTCAACCCTCACCGGAATAAAGTGAGCTGATTTAGTCAGACGATCCACCACTACCCAAACTGAATCCTTCTTACTTGGCGTAAGCGGTAACCCACTGACAAAATCCATGGTTATCCTTTCCCACTTCCATTGAGGAATCTTCACAGGCTGAAGCAACCCCGACGGCAACTGATGTTCAGCCTTGACCTGCTGACAAGTCAGGCACTTCCCAACAAACTCTGTCACCTCTTTCTTCAAACCAGGCCACCAAAACTGCTCTCTAAGATCCTTATACATTTTGCTACCTCCAGGATGCATAGCATGAGGACTGCTATGTGCGTCCTGAAGAATCTTCTGCCTTAGCTCAACATCCTTAGGCATACAAGCCCTACCCTGAAAACACAGAACCTCATCACACGACAAGCTGTAACCATCCACACCACCATTCTGCACTTGCAACCTTCGCGCACTCAGAACCTCATCCTCTAACTGTTTTTCTCTGATCTGCCCAACCCAAGAAGGCTTAACCTGCAGCTCTGCCAGAATACTCCCGTTGTCATACAAGCTCAAATGGGCAAACAATGCTCTTAAGTCCGAAACAACCTTACGGCTCAACGCGTCTGCTACCACGTTAGCCTTGCCCGGATGATACTCAATAGAACAGTCATAATCTTTCAGCAACTCAACCCATCTACGCTGCCTCAAATTTAAATCCTTCTGAGTCAGTAGATACTTCAGACTCTTATGATCCGTGTAGACTATCGATCTCTCTCCATACAAGTAGTGCCTCCAAATCTTTAAGGCGAAGACTACAGCCGCTAGCTCCAAATCATGCGTCGGATAGTTGACCTCGTGTGGCCTCAGCTGTCGAGAAGCGTAAGCCACAACCTTACCTTCCTGCATCAGCACACAACCCAGACCCGTATGTGATGCATCGCAATAGACTGTGTATTCCTTACCAGCCTCAGGTTGAATTAGAACCGGAGCCTCAGTCAAAACCTTCTTTAACTTGTCAAAGCTTTCCTGCTGTTTCTCAGTCCAAACAAACGGAACCTCTTTCCTTAATAACTTAGTCATCGGCGCTGCTATCAACGAGAAACCCTCAACAAACCTTCGGTAGTACCCAGCCAAACCCAGAAAACTACGAATCTCAGCCACTGACCTAGGTGGCTTCCAATCCAGAACAGCCTCAATCTTACGAGGATCTACCCGAATCCCCTCAGCCGACACTACATGACCCAAGAACGTCACTTCTCTAAGCCAGAACTCACACTTACTGAACTTAGCATAGAGTTGCTTTTCCCTCAGAATCTGCAGCACCACCCTCAGATGCGCATCATGCTCCTCCTCTGTCCTTGAGTACACTAAAATATCGTCTATGAAAACCACCACGAACTGATCCAGATACTGCTGAAACACTCTATTCATCATATCCATAAACGCTACCGGTGCGTTAGTCAACCCGAATGGCATTACCAGGAATTCGTAGTGCCCATACCGAGTCCGAAACGCTGTTTTATGGATATCAGCCTCCTTAACCTTCAACTGATGGTACCCAGACCTCAGATCAATCTTAGAAAATACCGCAGCACCCTTCAGCTGATCAAACAAGTCATCTATCCGCGGCAACGGATACTTGTTTTTAATCGTCAGCTTGTTCAACTGGCGGTAGTCTATGCACATCCGCATCGTACCATCTTTTTTCTTAACAAAGAGTACCGGCGCACCCCACGGTGAAACACTTGGCCTAATAAAACCTCGATCCAATAACTCCTGGATCTGAGCCTTAAGCTTCACCAACTCCTTTGGTGCCATCCTATACGGAGCAATAGACACTGGCGCAGTCCCGGGTAACAGATCAATCCCGAACTCTACCTCTCGATCTGGCGGCAAACCCGGAAGCTCCTCAGGAAACACATCAGCAAATTCCTTAACAGCACGAACCTTCTCAACAGCAGACTCTTTAGCCTCCAAGGCATACACATGAACCACATACGCATCACAACCCTTCCTGACCATCTTCTCCGCTTTCAGAGCAGATATCACATTTGATAAGTAATCTCTCCTATTACCTATCATAGCCACCTCAACACCATCAACCGTCTTAAGAACCATACGTTTAGCCGCGCAATCCAACCTCGCCTGGTACTTAACCAGCCAATCCATCCCGAGAATCAAATCGAACTCCCCAAACGGCAGTTCCATCAGATCAGCAGCAAACACTACCCCTTGGAGTTCTAGGGGTACCTCTCTAAACAGTTTATCTACTACTACAGAGTGGCCTAAAGGACTAATCACAGTCATCTGCCTAGAAGATATCTCAGAGTCTAAGTCCATTGTCTCTACTATACTACTGGCAACATAAGAGTGCGTAGAACCCACATCAATTAAAGCAGTATAAGGAGTACCAAAAATCAAGAACGTACCGGTTATGACGTCCGGTGCGTCGTCCTCCTCTCGGTGCCTCGCAGCATATACCAATCCAGGCTGTCTAGCATCAGAACTACCCGCACCTCTGCCCGGTGCTCCACGGCCCCGACCAGAACCATTACCATCTCTGCCATTACCACGGCCCCTCTGCGGTGGCGGTCCATTACCTCTGAACTGATTACGGCCCTGACTCTCAGACTGAATCCTGGCCATCCTACGCGGACAATCCCTAATGCGATGCTCCAGAGAACCACACTCAAAGCAACCTTTACCACCCGTCCAACAACCACCCCAATGAGATTTCCCACACTGGTTACACTGCGGCGGTCCCTGCCTAGCAGCAACAAACCTAGCAGACTGATTCTGCCCACTCGGTCTAGCCCTCTTTTGCGGATTACCCGATGAACCAGAAGACCCAAAGCTCCTCTTAAGCCTACTCCTGTCCATACTCTGCCGCACTGACTCCTTAACACCCTCAGCCACCTTAGCCTTCTCAACTAAGACAGCAAACTCGCGCTCCTGCTGAGGAGCAATCAGCAGCCTCAACTCGTCTCGCAGACCATCCTCGAAACGAACACACCTCTCAAGCTCAGTGGCTACAATGCCCCTGGCATACCTACTCAGCTTCAGGAACTCAGCCTCGTACTCAGCAACAGATTTACTCCCCTGAACAAGCCTCAGAAATGCCTTTCTCTGGGAGTCAATATAACTAGCCCCGATGTATTTCTTTTGATATGCAGCCCGAAAATAATCCCACGTCAAATCCTCTACTGCCACACTATCTCGAACCGTGAGCCACCACTGATATGACTCATCCCGGAGAAGTGACACGATACCCTTCAGCTTCTCTTCAGCTGTCAGGTCCAGATCATCCATGATCCGCTCAGTTGCCTCCAGCCAATATTCAGCAGTGCTAGGAGCAACACCCGAAACACCTCGGAAGAATTCAGCCCCGTTAGCCCGGAGTCGCTCAGGAACTGATTTCCTAACTCCTGCACCCCCACTAGCCCCAGCTACCCTTTCCAACACTCGCAGCATCGCCTGTGACACTGCATCGTCTCCAGTCTGATCTTGGAACTCACCACCTCCAGCTGGTGGCGGAACCGGTATCTCATTTTCTGAACCCTGCCCAGATCCTACGGGCTCAGAAACCGTCATTCTACCCCTACCTCTACCACGGGTATTACGACCACGTCCGCCTCGAGTGCTCATGTCTAATCTTTCTACGTATCTGATTAGAGAATTTTATGCATCAGTGTTTATTCCACTTGTTTTAAAAAGCAAGTCTTATGAATATTTAAAGAGGATTTGTTCTCGCAAGTTCACAGAATCCTATCAGTTTCAATCTCTAGAGTAGTATACTATTGCTATTCATCAAATCATATAACATCCAATCAAATCACGAAGAATAGTCCGGGGTACTTACCTGGGCGAACTGGTGCCGGAGACTCGGTGCCATGCCTTTCAAAACCATATATTTCAAAACAAACACTTAAACAGACTTTTGAAAACCATTTTGGGCCTCGGGCCCACAGCCGAGCCTTTGAACTTGGCTCTGATACCACAAATGTAACACCCCAAACCCGGACAAGACACCACGTCCGAATCTGGTATGCTACGGGGAAAAACGTTTCGGAAAAACTAGATTTTTCGTTTAAAAGCTGAGTGAAAACACAGCGTGTTTGAAACAAATTTGAGTAGTCTAGTTTGAAAAACAGTTGATGTATTTGAAACCCGGAGATTTTGAAAACTTAGCTAGAATTTGTAGTTAAAACGAGTTTAAGCCATTGAAGACCTCATTAGTTTCTTAGTGATACATAAAATACTTTTAAACTTAGGTGAATTACAAGTCAGAAGTGGAAACCAATTGAATTTGTTGATCAAAAAGACTTAGTGTGATACCCGATGGTATAGTTAAAAACACGTCGCGTTATAATTTTGAAAACATTATCTTTCCAGGTTTTAGTAAAATTTATACCGGCTTATTTTGTTACGGCATATCAAAATTAGCTTAAAATATAAACAACATAAAACATAACTTAAAATGCCTTTTACAATCCGAAATAAAACCCAATGTAAAGTAATAACTAAAGTACCCAAATAGTAGAGTCTGAGTAAACTTTATTAAAGCATGGCATGTGCACCCCGAGTCCATCCCGGCTCCATGTCCGCAGCTACAAGTCACCTGAAATGTCAAAGGAGAGGGTGAGTCGAGTGACTCAGTGTGTAAATCCCGCTCCCAAGAAAACAACATGCTAACACACATCATACATAGCAACACAATTAATGCAACCCGATCCTAACCATCCGTATCTCCTTTTCTACCCCGTGTGGTACCAAACCACTGGTGGTGCCAAACCACTGGTGACATACAGTCACAATGTGCTACCAAAGCACTGGTGTCCCAAAGACACAATATCCGTCAATGTGCTACCAAAGCACTGGTGTCCCAAAGACACAATTGTGCTACCAAAGCACTGGTGACCGAAGTCACAAATCCAATGATGATGGGGCCAACCCATCGTGTGATACCAAATCACTAGCAGACGATCCCATATCTCAAGTGGGGCCAACCCACGGTGGTCAAACCACAGGGACAAGTCGCAATGAGGTGCCAAACCTCTGGTGTCCCAAAGACACAATGTGCTACCAAAGCACTGGTGACCGTAGTCACAAATCTGGTGATGGGGCCAACCCATCGTGTGTTACCAAAACACTGGCGTCAATCCCGTATAATCATCTGTGGGGCCAACCCACTGTGGTACTGAGCCACTGGGACGAGACGCTGAGGTACCAAACCTCTGGAGGTGCCAAACCTCTGGTGACCCAAAGTCACAAAGTTGTGCTACCAAAGCACTGGTGCTCGTCAGCACAATATATCACTGCTCCCTCCTCTCGTATCACCCATCAACATACCATGCTCATATACTCATGCATATCATACAATCATGCATGTCATACAAATATATCTAATCTCCTATCCCATGTCACATATCATCATAACCATGATATCATATAAATCACCAATAAATTCATAACAATAATGATACTGACTTACCCGAGTCCAAAATCATACCCATGAGGGTATCATAACAGTCACCACTGTTTCATTAGTCATCACACAGGTTATTAACAATATTACTAAATATTAGTGTGTTAGTATACACACCTGATAAATCCGAGTTTAAAGATCCCTACGAATCACTCCGAGCCCCTTGACTATCTGGCTCCTAGAATCGGCCAAAAGAAAACCATTAGGCAACCACAATATTCGGCCAACATCAACCAACTAAAAAGGATTAATGTCGAACCCTTACCTTCACTTGGTTTGGTTTCCTACCAAACCCGAACCACAGTGATTCCTTCTCAAATCCACAATCGGCTACACCTTAAGAGATAATGGTTAGTCCTTTGTCACCTTGACTTAATCAGATTTAAACGAATAACCATGAACGAAATCTTACCATCACTTACCCAATCGGTTAACAAAGAGTCGAAGGCTCTTCCTGGCTACTATACGATATCCAAGACCCTATCACAAAACGATAACCCAAAAGATTAACACCCTTCCAAACTGGCCATAATCAGCCCTTAACCAAACCATAACCAACAAAGAACCAAAAAAAGGGAGATATGGCCATTCGGCCTAGAGCTTACCAATACCAATCGATTGAAACAAGGCCTCTAAAACACCACTGATATTCGGCCAAGAGACTATTAGGGGAAGGGAAATATTCGGCTATGCTGGAAACAAACAGAAACAAAGAAATCGGCACTAGGTGTCTAACACCTCTGCTTTCGGTTTTGGGGGATTAGACAATATGAAAAAGAACAGAGTTTCGGCAACAATGCTTAGGAAGGAAAATAAAAGTTTGAGAACAAAAGGTTGTAGTTTCGGCACAAAAGAATTGAGAAGAACAAATGGGTGATTCGACTTTCACGGTTTCAAGAAGAGAAGAGAATCCGAGTAAGGAAGAAACAAGTTTCGGCTCACTATCACAAAAGGTAGAACAATTTCGGCCAAAGAGAGCTTGTGTTTCGGTTTGCAAAAGAAAAGGTGGAGTAACTCACTTGGATTTTTGGTTTCAAGAAGTAAAGAAAATGAGAAGATACCTTGGAGAAAATTCGGCTACAAGTATCAAAAGGGAACTCTTTGTTTTTTTCCAAATGTGACCGAAAATGCCAAAATTTCCAAATGAAATTCGGCACTCCCCCAACACCACACCACTATGCCGTCACTTCCCCTCTCCACTCCCCAAAAATTCGGCCATATCCCCACTAACACTCCCATTCACTCATTTGAATTGAGTGGACCAAGTCACACTCCTAAATTCACTCTCTACCTTTCATTTGAAAGAGTAGACTAGGTCCAAGGTAGTGTTCTATTTGCTCTCTACCTCTACTCCCATGCCGTCCAAAATAGGTGACAAAAAGGGGACTCCTGCTGCTCGAACACTGGACCTCCACTCCTTGAAGTTGGCGCCAAACCAAGCTCCCCCTTGCCACTCTGCCAGCTCCTTATTTGTGCTATAAAGCCACAATTTATTTTCTTAAACCCCAGCTTCCCTAGCTCCCTTCACTTAACACCCAAAAACTAAAATTTCCTAATTTACTCAGGCACACACCTAGGCTATAATTAAGCCCCTAAAACACCGAAATAGCAGCATAGCATTCTAACAACATGCAGAACATGCCATGACACAAAAATAGCCCCTAACCCGGGATATTACAACTTTGAGCCTCGAGGACTCGTATTAGGGACTATACGAATGAATTTGAATTTTTTTTTGGAATAAGAAATGAATTTGGAATGTTTGAATTATAAGTCTGGTAATACTCTGTAACCCTGTTCCAGCATTGGATACGGGTCAGGGGTGTTACAGCCACACCTCTATCGGAGCTTTTCCCTTGCCTGAAATTTGGCTCGTGAGGAGCCTTCACCTAACGAATGTGCATGTTGGGTTTTGGGCTGCGAATGACTAGTCCTTTCTTCATAGATCATTTTGGCTGAAATGCTACCTCATAATCCTCATCCTTCTCGTGGGAATCTGACTCCATGTCTTCCTCCTCTTCCTCATCATCATCACTCCCTTCTTTCTTCCTCACTTCTTTTCTCCTTGGATTGTTGATGAAGTTGCATCGGGTTGTCTTTATTTGGGGGCAGCTCGGGTATTCGCATACCATTTTTTCGTGCAAATTCTTGCCCCATTGGTCCCATCTCTTGCATCCACCTTATGACCCACTCTAAATCTGGGATATTACTTCCCTCTGACCCTCTCCGATATGTTAATGGTGTTTTCCTTTTTACTAGCTCTAGGACATCTATCTTTTCTTTTTGGCATTGGTTCCAATCATTTATTTGCTTTCTTTGAAGCTCGACATATTGTGTAACATTGAGTCCTCGATCAAGATTTTCTTTAGCCTCATCAATTGTTCATTTGTTTGCATTGGAACCTTAGCCTTTTTACAAAGTGTAGATACTAGGTGGGGGAAGAAGACCCCGATCTTCTGGTTGCTTATGCATCTCTTCATGCTGTGATAGAACCATCATCCAATGCATATTTGTTTTTTCTGTAAAATACCATACAACAAAATAGCTCGGAAGGTATTAACATTAGATACGTTTAGAGTAGGTGTAATCTGAGTGAATACAGATTGCATCCACATTTTTTCAATTGAAAACATAATAGCTTGATTAAATGAAGTTGGAACATCGATACCCAATCAGTGCTTCCATGCACCCCGACCCTCGGTCAAATAATTCACGATGTTATCCATATCTATGTCTTTAAAATAGGTCAAATCAGTGTTATCAATGAAATCTGACTAGAGTATGGTGCAATGTAAAATTCACAAATTTCCCAATGGGTGACACTGTAACTCCCCGAATTTGGGCCTAGTAGAATTGGGCCTATTGGGCTTTGGGATTTGGGTCTCATAAAATTTTTAAGAGAGTAAGAAAATGACAAATGACATGACGACTTTAAAGGTTTAATTAATTTGGAGTGTCTAGGTGTGTTGGAGAAGCTCTGGGTTCGAGTTTTATATTGGAGGATTCTTAATTTAATTAATTAAGGAATCAGGGTTGTGAGTAGTGGGCTTTTAAATAAAAATAAGTGAAAAATGGCACAAAGAAGCCTGTGGTGAAGTGGCTAAGTGACTCTACTAGGGTGTAGAGAGGTGGCGACATATGCATGCAGGAAGGTCTGAGGTTCGAGTGCTAGCTTAGCTTTATTTTGGAGTTGAATTTTAGGCTTCTAGAAGGTTGGAAGTGGCGTGTAGAGGGACTCTAAGGAGAAGTGATCAATAGAGAGAATTTAGGAGAAGGATAAGGGAGATATCATGGAGAAAACTTAGGAGATGAGCAGTGGATGAAGTGGTGCCGAATTGGACTTTAGGGGTGGCTAAGTGATAAACCGTAATAGTAACATATTTTAGGCCCACATTTAGCATGCTTTTGGATGTTTTAAGCCTTGAATTGTGTAATTTGGTGCTCTTAATCCTTTGTTTTCATGTTTTATACCCAGGAGAGCACCAAAGGATGAAAAGAACGAGAAACGGACGCAAAACGGAGTAAATGGGCCATATCACGAAATCCACACGGCCTGACCACGATTCACACGGGCGTATGCCATTGGCGTGTCCCTGCCGCGGCCAAGAGGAGTTTTACTCAGAATAAGATACTTGGAGGCAAAAAAACACATTCCAAAGCCTATTTAAACACCCTAGGAGAAATTCTACTTGAATTAGGATACTTAGGGGCCAAGTAAGGCATCTCAAAGCTTATATAAACACCATAGGGGGCAACTTAAGCGGGGAGTTCGGCAGAAGCCTTCTGCCAGGGCTTTTGTCAGGGGAAGAACCCAAGGCTTTAGTCAGGGGGCGTCCAGCTAGGCCAAAGAGGGCAGATTTGTGGGGATTTATTCGAAGATAGCCAATTGATTCATCTCAAGAAGCCAGAATCATACTCAAGATGGAGGATCTCTCCTTCAATTCCTTCAGGGGGTTTTAGGGATTTCTTATGTTTTGTTTTTTCTTTTCTTTTGAGATGTTCTCTTTTATTGTTATGAACTAAACCCTCAGATACCTGAGGGGGATAAAACCTAAGATGAATCTTGTTATCGTTTGCTGAACCATATAATAAATATTTGACTTGTTCTTAATTATGTGTTCTTAATTCTTGTGTTGATATTTCCGGGATATTAATTCAAGTATGATGTGCTTAGGTGGAAGAGCAAAAGTCCCTGCCTAAGAGTAAATCTAGCATAATTAAGCGGAGTTGATCGCACGCCTAGAGATAGGGTGACGAGATTTTGCCGGATTAGGGTGAAACCTAATATGGGAGTCCATAGATCGAGTTAATGCAATTCTAGGGTTTTAATTAAAAAGAGATTTCAATTAATCAACCTAGGGTTAGACGTTAGTCGCCTCGAGAGAGGGATTAATATAAATTAGGGAATCTTACGGATCAAGTCAAGTGAATAAATCGTCTGGTTCAGAGTTAGATAACAAGTGAAGTCTAGGTGAATTCTTCCTTGGGTATCGTCTTAATCAATTGGTTTTTCCTCAAAGTTATTTTCCCCAATTCATTCTCTTTGTCTTTGCATCTTTAGATTAGTTGATTAGTTAATTTTAGATTAGATAAACAATTCTCTTAATTCTTAGGCTAGATAATAAAAAAGAGAGTTAGTATTAGTACTTTTAGTTCCTTTGGGTTCGAAAATCCGGTCTTGCCTTAACTATACTATTGTTCGATAGGTGCGCTTGCCTCAAATTGTTTTCATAGTTAGTTTCCAGGTTTGATCATTCTTTATATAAATTTTAAGACTTTAACATAGCATAAAACAACGATCAAATTTTTGGCGCCGTTGCCGGGGAACTAAAATATTAAGAAAGCTCAATTTTTATTACTTTAGCCATTTTTATTTTTTGCAATTTTTTTTAACTTTGCTAATTTTCTTTCTTTTGTTCCTTTCAGGCACCTCTAGTTTATGACTAGATGGAACCCGACAGGACCCCTACTTTATGACAGTGATATTGAAGGTACCGTTCGCAGAAATCGCAGAGAAATAAGGCGAAGCTTAAACTACATAAAAGAAGAGCAAGAAGCCGAAATAAATACTACAGAAGAGATGGCTGAAAATCATCCGCCACCTCCAGAGATGGCCGAAATTCATGCTCCTTGAACTATGTATGATTATTCTAAACCTAGTTTAATAGGAACTGGGTCAAGTATTGTTAGGCCTACTATTGCTGCAAATAATTTTAAACTGAAACCTAATACTATACAGATGATACAACAGTTTGTTTAGTTTGATGGTTTGCAGGATGAGGATCCTAACACACATCTAGCGAATTTTCTAGAATTCTGTGATACATTCAAGATAAATAGTGTTTCTGGTGATGCCATCCGTCTTCGGTTATTTCCATTTTCTTTGAGAAATAAAGCCAAACAGTGGTTGCATTCCCTTCCACGAGGGTCAATCACTACATGGGATCAAATGACCGAGAAATTTTTATTAAAATATTTTCCGCCGGCCAAAACGGCCAAGTTAAGGAATGATATCTCTTCTTTTGTGCAGATGGATTTAGAGACACTTTACGATGCATGGGAGGATACAAAGATTTGTTGAGGAGGTGCCCACACCACGGATTACCTTTGTGGCTACAGGTCCAAACTTTCTACATCGGTGTGAACCCTTCAACAAGGCAATTAATTGATTCAGCCGCCGCGGAACTCTGAATAACAAAACTCCTGAAGTAGCCTACGATTTTATAGAGGAAATGTCATTGAATAACTATCAGTGGCAAGTCACAAGGACAAGGCAAACAAAAGCAGTCGGAGTTTTCAACCTCGACGCAGTAACCGTGCTATCAAATCAGGTAGAGATGTTACATAAAAAATTTGATGGTTTATACGATTTTTCGCAGGCACATCTAGTTATGCAGTGCAACGCAAGTGGAGGCGTGGCGAATCCTGAGTACCCACCCTACGGACAGGGTATGGAGAGCGAAAAAATGAACTATATGGGTAACAATTTCCAATCTAACAATAACCCTTATAGTAATACTTATAATCCAGGTTGGAAGAACCACCCCGATTTCTCATGGGGTGGTCAAGGAAACCAAAGGCAACAACCGCCCCAAAACTTTCAACAACAACCCTACCCATAGGAAAAGAAGCCGAACCTTGAGGAGATGCTGACAAAATTAATAGCAGCCACAGAAACACGTTTCCAAGATATAGAAAAAAATCAAGAAGCATCGATTCAAGGGATCAAGGATCAGTTAGGTTGGCTTACTAAGCTGATCTCAAAACAACTACAATAGAGCTTGCCAAGCAACACTGAAACTAACCCAAAAGAGCAAATTCAAGCCGTAACAGCTCATGACAGTGAAAGGTTAGTAGAATCTGACCCAAGGCAAGAGCCTGTGGTAAGTGGAAGTAAGGTTGAGGTAAGCCAGGATTTACCAAACCCGGTAATTATAGAATACCAGCCCCGTGTGCCATGCCACAATACGATAAAGAAAGACCACACAGAGGAACAATTCGGTAAGTCTCTTAAACTTCCAAAGAAATTTCATATTAACTTACTGTTTCTTGAAGCTCTTTTGCAGATGCCAGATCCTGGACCTCGTGTCGATAAAGAAGAAATTCATGAAGAACGAAGACTTTGGATCGATGAACTAGACGAATAGAAGACACACTTCAAGGAGAGACTAAAAACACACGAAGCAAAAATGAGGCAACTCCACGATGAACTTAATGATGGGACAACCCAGCTTAAGATAGGAGATCAGGTACTCAAAATCCTCCCAGATAGAACAGTCGAGGTAACTAGTCCTAAAATCAGCACCTTTAAGGTAAACACTACTCGACTTAAATTTTATATCAATAACCGAATTGATCACATGAGAAAGGATTTTCACCTCCTCAAACCACCACGATTATGCGAATGAGAGGTAAGTCTAGCTCAAGACTTTAAACGAGCGCTTCTCGAGAGGCAACCCAAGCACTAACTCTACTAACTAGTTTCATTTTATTTCTTTTCGTATTTAGGTGTAGGTTTCCATACCCACACGGCCTTGCACACGGCCGTGGACGTGGCCGTGTGGGCACCACAAGTAGGTAAAAGGGCGTGGCCATAGACATGTGGCAACAGGACAAAATTTTTCCCAAAACACGGGCTGCATCTCTATTTAAACCCCCTTCTTATTTTCTCTTTTCCAGTTGTCTTTCTTCTTTCATTTTCCATTATTTGCTTTTATTTTTATTTTTATTTTCTTTATTATTTTCTTCTTATTCTTCATACCATTTAGATTTTTCTTAGGATACAATAAAATCATACCGGCTACTTCGAGGATTCAAATTCAAACGGTTCGAGGCGCTTCCCCATGTTCACCTCCAATCTTATCCGGTTTCTTTTCATTGACTTCATCCAAAATTCAAGAAGTTTCACTTCTCCCCCCATCTTATGATTTTATGATTATTTTGATATTATCTATCTTTGTACATTGAGGGCAATGTACATCTTAAGTGTGGGGGGTTAACTATAGTATTATTTGAAAATCCCTGAATTATGCCTTGTTCTAAAGTAAGTTTCTCATATTATGATTAGAATGAAATTTCCCTGATTTATGATTTTTATTGATATGTTTAGGATTAAGTCATTGATAATTGTGCAGTGATGATTTAAATTTTAGGAGACTAAAGAATCAAGCATGATAAGTCTATTTTTTAGGAATTAAAAAATTTTTAGGTTGTCTACCTAAATCTGATACTTTGAAGTTTGAAATTTACGAGGTTGATATCAAATACCCATAATTTTTTGAGAGATTTTGAGCCTTATAGAGCATATATTCTTTTTCTTGCTCACTTTATTGATTATGAGTGTGTCAACATTGATTTGTTATTCTAGAACTTGCATCGATTATCCATGTCGAGACCACACCTTTGATTTGATATACAGAGATGATAAAGGCACCTAGGTTTTAACCCACTTACTCCACTAAAAAATCTACCTTCATAATTAACCCCTAGAAAACCCCGTTGATCCTAACAACCCATTTATTGACTCACCCACTAATATTAACCCAAAAACCCTTTGTATTTGTTATCACCATTCCTTGACTACCTTTTTTTCGAGATTCGATTTTGAAAAATTTCTTAACTATGTTCTATATTTCAGTTGTTAAAGTTCTTTCTTATTATGTATTTGACTTGTTCTTAAAAAAAATTCGAAGCATATTCATTATTAGTTCTATGTTAGCTGAGCGTATACATTTAAATTTCAAATCTTGAAGAAAAAACTCGTATTATTAGTTTTCAATTGATGTAATTATTTAGGATTAGTTCATTTTTTAGTTAGGTAAATTGTCAATTCAATCTCGATTCTAACCCCTTAATTCAGCCTTTATCCACACCCTTAACCTAAGCCCCGTTATAACCCTTTTTAAAAGACCTTTTGATTTGTGTATCATCTCATATTATAGTGGTGGAGATTTGATTTTCATACAAGCCTATGGGATTAGCTCTTCATGTTTGACTTTTGAGTGCTTAATTCTGAACCTTAAACAGTTCGAGTGATTTGAGTGAATCTTTAGTGAGGATGTCAACTTTTGTCGGTTTTGAAACAGAGGTAATTATTCAGATGAGGGGAAACACCTATGTTTTGTGCTACAAATGTATGACTTAGAGTGTTTGAATCTTTAGGACTCTTTGAGTTGAATTATCCATGTATGAATTACCTTTGAATTATGATGAAACATTATTGATGAATATTATGAATCGAGGAAGTTTGTTTTAATTATGAGTTGAGAATTTTGCTTGAGGACAAGCAAAAGCTTAAGTGTGGGGGTATTTGATAAACCGTAATAGTAACATATTTTAGGTCCAGATTTAGCATGCTTTTGGATGATTTAAGCCTTGAATTATGTAATTTGGTGCTCTTAATCCTTTGCTTTCATGTTTTATACCCAGGAGAGCACCAAAGGATGAAAAGAATGAGAAACGGGCCCAAAATGGAGTAAATGGGCCATATCACGAATCCACATGGCCTGGGCCCAAGACCACATGGTCGTGCCTCATCAACAGACTCGAACATCGGCCTGACCATGATTCACACGGGTGTGTGCCATGAGCGTGTCCCTGCCGCAGCCAAGAGGAGTTTTACTCGGAATAAGATACTTGGAGGCAAAGAAACACATTCCAAAGCCTATTTAAACACCCTAGGAGGAATTCTACTCGAATTAGGATACTTAGGGGCCAAGTAAGGCATCTCAAAGCTTATATAAACACCCTAGGGGGCAACTGAAGCAGGGAGTTCGGCAGAAGCCTTCTGCCAATACTTTTGTCGAGGGAAGAACCCAAGGCTTTAGTTAGGGGGCGTCCAGCAAGGCCAAAGAAGGCGGATTTGTAGGGATTTATTCGAAGATAGCCAGTTGATTCATCTCAAGAAGCCGGAATCATACTCAAGACGGAGGATCTCTCCTTCAATTCCTTTAGGGGGTTTTAGGGATTTCTTATGTTTTGTTTTTTCTTTTCTTCTGAGATGTTCTCTTTTATTATTATGAACTAAACCCTCAGATACCTGAAGGGGATGAACCTAAGTTGTTATCGTTTACTGAACCATATGATAAATATTTGACTTGTTCTTAATTATGTGTTCTTAATTCTTGTGTTGATATTTCTAGGATATTAATTCAAGTATGATGTGCTTAGGTGGAGGAGTAAAAGTCCCTGCCTAAGAGTAGATCTAGCATAACTAAGCGGAGTTGATCGCACGCCTAGAGATAGGGTGACGAGATTTTTCCGGATTAGGGTGAAACCTAATATGGGAGTCCATAGATCGAGTTAATGCAATTCTAGGGGTTTTAATTAGAAAGAGATTTCAATTAATCAACCTAGGGTTAGACGTTAGTCGCCTCGAGAGAGGGATTAATATAAATTAGGGAATCTTACGGATCAAGTCAAGTGAATAAATCGTTTGGTTCAGAGTTAGATAACAAGTGAAGACTAGGTGGATTCTTCCTTGGGTATCGTCTTAATCAATTGGTTTTTCCTCAAAGTTATTTTCCCCAATTCATTCTCTTTGTCTTTGCATCTTTAGATTAGTTGATTAATTAATTTTAGATTAGATAAACAATTATCTTAATTCTTAGGCTAGATAATAAAAAAAGAGTTAGTATTAGTACTTTTAGTTCCTTTGGGTTTGAAAATCCGGTCTTGCCTTAACTATACTATTGTTTGATAGGTGCGCTTGCCTCAAATCGTTGTCATAGTTAGTTTCCAGGTTTGATCATTCTTTATATAAATTTTAAGACTTTGACATAGAATAAAACAACGATCACTAAGTTCTGGCTATAGGCTATATAAATATGTGTGTGTCGATTCTGGGGTCCCAAGTAATGCCGAATTTTCCATTCTTTTTATTTTCCTTGCCGAAACCTTATTTTTCCACAACTGAAAATACCTTACCTTGTTGCCAAAATCTCCTATAGCCGAATCCCTTTTTGCCGAATTCTCTCATAGCCAAACTCTTTTATTGCCGAAGTATCATCATCTTCTCTTGCCGAAATCCCTATTAGTGCCGAATCTTTGTCGTTTTCCTCCATCACAAATTGATTGTTATCTACTATCAGTCAAGGTTAAAAGTCGAATCTCGTTCAGTAGCTATCTAGGCCGCAGGATCAAAAGTGGATTTGGTAAGTATCTAGTTAACCCCTTAGTGTGTTTTGTTAAAAGCCGAAGGGCTATCTAACTTCTCATTGTCGTTAATCTTGTATTAACAAGGGTAAGGTACAGATATCGCAAGCGTCTTAAGGATCGTTACCAAAGTGTAAGTGTACTCAACTCAATTATGGTTTAAGTAAATGGCCGAATGTGAGTATGATCTATAGGGGTGACTTGTGTGGATTATGAATCACTCAAAGTTTGATGGTGTATGTGTGAGTACAGATCTAGGGGATACCCGTGATTAGTAGCTAAGGAAGGGCTATTAGAACTCGGTGGCACACAGTAAGGTTACGGTAAGGCTTCGGCTTTTGGTAAATATTTTGATTAAGTATGGGTGATTGATTGAAGGTTGGTTGGTTGTAGGTTCAAGACCAAGGATAGTATAGCACGTCGTAGTAATCAGGTGTGTATTACACACACATGATATCGGCAATGTCGAAAAGTCGAAAGTGGCTAAATGGGCACGGTGGGCCTTGAGGCTAGGTTTGATGAAATTGATTGATTTGGTTATATGAATTGAGTTAGTTATGCATGTTACATGATCTGGAATTGTTTTGGGCCTAATAGGCCATATGAATGAGATCTGGGCTAAATGGGCCATAAGGATGTGATTTGGGCTTAATGGGTTATATGAACGTGAAATGAGCTTGATGGGCTTTATAGGGACGTAGGCAAGTATGCTAGGGTTTAATGGACTTTAGGCCTAGTTCTGAACAACTCTTAAACTGCGTAAGACTTAATTTAATAATCAACATGTCTGGGGACAAGTAGCTAGGTTAGAGTGTGGCAATGGACATATGCATGTCTAGGATTGGATCTAGGGAGAGCTTGGTACTTAAGCAGTTCTAACGACCCACCTCCTCTTCTCTGTAATCCTACCTGGTGCGTAGTGTCTGTTCACTTTAGCCGCAAGGACTTGTTAATGGACCAAAGTTCATAACTAAAACCCGAGAGGGACCAAAATACCCCTAATTTGAAAATTACCAAAATACCCATAGTTTGAAAATTTCCAAAATACCCTTAGTTTGAAAACTTCCAAAATATCCTTAGATTTGTAAAATTACTAAAATACCCCTGATTTGTAAAATTACTAGAATACCCTTGATTTGCAAAATTACCAAAATATCCCTGATTTACAAAATTTCCAAAATACCCCTATTTTGCAAAATTACCTAAATACCCCTTGTAGGGTAGAATTACGAAAATACCCCTGGGTAGTGAAATGACTAAAATACCCCTAAGTGCTTAATGTGTGAAATTGTGTATGTTGCATTCATGAAATATATGTTGCATTTGGGAGGGTTTTAATGATACGAAGGAAGATTTGAGGATCACATAGTTACTTGACGACCGTGGATCCACCGGTGGCTTTAAGCCCATTATAGCAGCTTTGTTGCAACGTTTGAGTAGTGCCGCTGCTGGTGCTACCTTTGGAGTGTAGGGATGGGTGGGTTGATATTTATATCCCCACAGGAGTGTAGGGTTGGAAGGGAAATGGAGTGCAGGGTTGGATTTGGGATGGGTGCATTGCATTCATGTGATACTGATGTGATGTGAGGTCATTGCGGGCTAAGGCCCAAGAGCACCGAATTTGATAGGGCTTAGGCCCAATGTGATATTTTCATGTTGATTGGTTACCAAGGGTCGTACACACTGAGTTTCAAAACTCACACCCTTTTATTAAATGTTTCAGGTGACCCTCAGTAGACGGCTCGACATGGGAGAGGACTCGGAGATGGCCACACTACAAGATACTTAGGAGTTTTGTTTATTTGTTTCAAATGACATGATTTTAATTACTTTATTTTCGCTGGTTGTAATAAGGCCTTGTACTCCGATTTGACTTTAGATTTTGTGTTTTGTTATCATTGTTCAACTGTTTACTTAATTGTTAAACTTAAATAAATTTTCTTAAACATGGTTTTTGAAATTCCTAAAAATATGGGCTTTTATCATTACTTAACAAGATTCAAGTATTTTGGGCTTTTAGGCCTTAAATTTTAACTTAGCAAAATCATTATGAATTATGCCTTTGATGTAACATTTTTGGATTCAGCCATGACGTCTGGGCCGGGTTTGGGGTGTTACAGACACGCATCTCTTTTCCCCTAACTGTTATCATTTCCCAAATGGCATCGTAAGGTCTCCTAGACTCTTGGTCCCTAACTGATGCATAAAATTCTTGTACTACATGGATAACAACATTTTCTTTGGGGGTTACACAAAAGTGCTCCTACCTATGGTATCAAACCAATGCCCATCTCTCCTAACACAAGATCATCGATGGTTCGAAATCCCTCGCTTGTATGAATGTCTTCCCTTGAAGTTCTAGGAAAACAAATTTCAAGTTTGGGTTCGGGAAGTTAGATGGGTTTACGGCCACTGGTGCTTACTATTCATTAGTTTGTCTAGCTTTTCTTGGAGGCATTTTTATAATATTTTTACTAGGTGAACTAAAAAAATCAAACAATATATTTCACTAATAGTCAATGCAATGTAACAGTAAAAATCAAAAGGGAAACCTTAACCTTATTATGTCGAATGCTCGTTGTTCCTTGTGTGAGTTCGTTGCAAGCTGGTGGTTGAAGTGGAGCTTATAATTGCACAAAAAAAGAGTAAATGAAAAAGTGCAGCAACAATGAAAGTAAAGAAAAGAGGGGGACAAGAAACAAAAGGGTTTTAAAGTTTGATAGGTTTTTAGGATGTTTTAGAGTTAGAGAGTGTTTAGGAGTGTTTTAGTTTAAGTAAAAGTGGTATATTAGGTTAAACACTGGGTGAAATAGGATTGTGTTCGGTGAGTTGCACAACGGGTCGAGTTAACCCTATAGATTTTTTCAGCAATGTCGCGACACAAGGGCTACGTGTTGTGACACCTCTGGCAATGTCCTAATGTCGCGACATCAGGGTTCGATGTCACAACATACCCTAAAGTTTTGAATTTTTGATGTTACTAGCTATGTTGTCACGACACAGGGGATTACGTGTCATGACATCGAGTTGAACTACTCGATTTCTTGAATCAGTGGTCGGTGTTGTGACACGAGGGTTCCTTATTGCTAAACCGACCCTATTTTTTGCCTAATTTCTTAATTTCAAGGTGTTTGGGTAACTCTTTACCCATTATCTAAATTATGTCAATCAAATTAAGTCCTAATCTACCTAATTAATTCATACTTCTATTTAAATATATCAAAAATTAAATTTTCAATAAATTACAAAAAAAATAACATAATTTCTATTGTTACATATGGCTGCTGGATTCATCCGTCAGCTAAGGTAGTCTGTACATGGACGTGTTATTTATCGATTGTCTATCTTTATTGGTCCAACGTCCGTCATGCCACTCCACCTTGCTTCTCTTATCCCATTCTCTAAACTTGCCCTTTCGACCTATATCAACTACAGAATACACCCTTCTTAGATCAAGGTTAGGGAAATTCAAAGATATTTCATAACAAGTCTTCCCAAAACTTTCCTTAAATCCCTCATTCTGTAGGTGACCAGATTTGAAAGTTTCAATCTCACCATTGATTTTCATGATTAATTCATTGTTTTCTAAGTCAATGGTGGACCTAGATGTAGCTAAAAAGGTCTCCCTAACAGAATGGGGATCTTACGATCTTCCTTGAAATCTAAGATTACAAAATATATCGGGCTAAAAAAATTGCACACCTTAACTAACAAATCTTCGAACACCCCTTTCGATTGTACCTAAGATCTATCAGCTAACTGTAGTTTGACATACGTATTCTTGACTCTCCTAACCCGAGTTTCTTGTATATTGATAAGGGTACTACATTTATACTGACTCCTAGGTAACATAGGGCATTTCTAAAATGTATATCCTCTATCCCTATCAGAATTGTAAAACTCCTCGGTCTTTTAATTTTGGGGGTATCTATTTAGTGATAATCACACTACATGATGCGTTTAGGTTAGTTTGATCTCCCTGTTTAACTTTCCTACGTCTAACCATTATTTCTTTTAGGTACTTTGTGCATTTAGGAATTTTTCTATTAATTCAATGAGAGGAAAATTAACACTAAGTGGTTTAAATAAGTTTAGAAAACTTAAAAACTCCACTTCATCATGTTTTCGTTTATCCTTTAACCGTGAGGAAAATGGTATCTTTGTGAGGACAGGTTTGGTGTTCTACTCAGCTTCTAACTCAGCTACCTTCTCTGGCTTGGTTTTAGTATCATCTCGTTGAGGGTTCTCTTCTTCAAGATCATTGGCATCCTCTTCGTCCTCCTCTGGAGTGGGGTTATTCATGCTACCCAATATTTTACTCGAACAGAGCACTATTGTTTTTACCTGCTCATTCCCTTCTATTCGATGATTATTCTCAGTGTTAGACGGAATGCCTATACCAATTTGCCTTTTGATGTCCCTCATCATGCTTATCAATTGGCTCATCTAATCTTCGATATTAGTTAATGTGGTTTACATTTGAGTGCATTCAAACTGCACTTGTCTTACACTTTTCCTTATTGATTACATCTCTCCATCAATTCAATCTTGTCTTTGACCATATACAATATCATTATTGGAGTTGGCTCTTTCCTAAGGTTTTTGCAAATAGGGAGGTTAGTAAGAAATTTTTTGTTTACTTCTGTTAGAATTGTTACCTCTTCTTTGATTATCCCCATCTCAAATTTGGGTGGTCTCTCTAGTCGGGATTATAAGTGTTTGAATAGGGATTTTCACCCCTATTCCTGATGTAATTTATGTTCTCGACTGGGTTCTTAGGGTATTGGCCGGTTGGTCTATCTGTATTGTACATCATGGGCCTACTGGATGTCGACTCTAACTGGTTAAGCTTGTCAAAAGTTTGTTGATACTTATATTCCACGTGGACATCTTTGATTGTGGATAGTCTTGAACTATAAGTGAATCACTTGTTTGGACATTGGCAGGAATTCATCACCATATTCTTGATCAACTGGTAGGCGTATTCATACGTACGATTCATTAAGGCTCCTCCTGTGACTCCATCTAGTCCTAACCTTCAACGTGCATCTAGCCCATTGTAGAACATTTGTAAACTCAACAATTCAGGTAGACCATGGTGAGGGCATCTATGAACCAACGACTTAAATCACTCACAAGCTTCGTGAAAACTCTCCCCTTCCATTTGTTTAAACGTTGTGATCTCTTTCTTTAGTTGAACCGTCTTGTTAATAGGGAAGAACTTGTACAAGAACATTTTCACAAGTTTATTCCATGTCATCATGGATCTTGGTGTCGACGAATCTAACTAAGAGAAAGTGTTATCCATTAAGGAGAAGGGGAACAATCGAAGAAGAATAGAGTCATCGGTGACCTCGTTAAATATAAAAGTATCACAAAATTGGAGAAATCATTTTAAGTGTTGATTTGGGTCATCCTTCATAGTTCCTCTAAACTATAGGTTATTCTGAATCATTTGTATCATGGCCAGCTTGATTTTAAAATTATTGGCTGTAATGGTCAGCCTTATGATAGTACCTTGAACTGCATCGAGGGTTGGTAACACAGCCTCTCAGCATACGTTCCTCTCGAGCCTTTGGTGGCTCTATTGGAAACTGTTGTGGTGGTGGTGGTAGATATGGAAAGTTAGGATAGTCGAAGAGCAAATTATCGTGTAGTGGATTAATCGTAGTAGGGGACTTATTTTGTATCTGTTATTGTTGCTGCTACCGACAATTCCTGTGTATAAATCTTTCCAGATCAGTGGTTGACTCTATAAGTGTACCATACTCTGAGTCATACACTGAAATCCACAAAGTAAAAGAAAGAGTTAGTAAAGTAAATGAATAAAAGTAAAAGGAAATATAAATCGTATCCATAATCTAAAAATTTCTTAATTATACTATTAAACACAAAAATTAAAATTAATTCAGTAGCGTTGCCTCCACGGCAACGGCATCAACAACTTGACCGCCTCTTGACGTACCAACATCAAAAATGTGAATACTACTCTTAGGGATAGGAATTAAGGCGGTGTCCACAAGTATACGTGCCAGGTTGTAATATAGTTTTCAAAGAAGTATAGAAGTACTCCAAGGATCATACCCTAGGGAAGAGAGACTAAACTAATATTAATTTCTACGCTACTAGATCTAATTAGTAATTTAATTAAACTATATTACAATTAATCATAGGGTGATCGTAAAAACTATTCTAGATAAAATTAATAAAAACTATGGTGGAAACAGATTGTAGATTCTATCAGATTTAGCAATGGAAGACTAACTTGTTATTAACTCCTATTTCGGGTTCTATCCAATCAAATAGTCATTAACCTATCAGGGTCTCTCGACCTTCCACTAACCTAATTATTCATTAAGTGTTTAAAGCCTTCTATTTGTAAGCCTAGGGTTGCTAATCGATCATTGACCTAATTCAGCTAACATTTTTGCATTGAAGTTTGTTGTGTGGAAGAAAACACACTTGGCTCATTAATTTGTCACGCCACGTCGGTGTTACGACACCCTTTGGCCTATGTCGTGACATTGATGGCAATTTACAAGCTAGGGCTTGATTTTAGGGCTGTGTCACGACACCCTCTACCTATGTTGCGACACTGAAGGCAAAATGTTCCTTTTAAGCACTATGTACACTATGTTGCGACATCGAAGCTCCTTATTGAAACATCGTGGGTAGTCTCATGTTCTTACACCTCCAAATGGTGTCCTGCACACTCACCAAATATGTTAGTTTACCTTTAGCCCTACTTTCGCCCCCAAGGACATATAAATAGCTCAAATTGCACTTTTTGTTAATTATGAGCTAGAATAAAAAAAAACTAAATAAAAACATAAGTAACTACTTTCATTTGAGCTGATTAAGCACGTATAATAGTTTAGTCTACTACAAAAAATTGCGGCAGATTAACACCACGGTGTTCCTTTCGCAAGGCCTAGAGCTTGGCTCATCACGTGCAGACAAGAAGACCATATGGCGGTATCTAATGGAATCACTCTCTTCCCCATCCCTAACTTTGTCTAACCCATCATTAATCCCCTTTCTATATGCAATACATATGTCTTCTGAATAAAGCATCATAGGATCATGCATACTGAACTAAAATGGCAGATACTCATAACCCATACAAACTTTAAATATACTTAACATTTCAAGATAGAGTGCAGAAACTCACCTAATGCTTCTTCGTTTTGTCTCCTCAGCTTAGCTTCTCTAAATGCTAGAGCTTCCATTTTCCTATCAGCTAAGCATGACAGCCAAATAATGGGTTAAACCCAGTATTTTCACTTTAAACCTTAATTTTCAATAAACCTGCAGAATTTTTAAAATGGTTTTGGAAACTCTTAACTTTGTTTTCTAAGTCTTACATATATCGAAGGGCTTAGAACCTTACCAGCTTACTGGTTTCTCTAATTTTCTGACTTAATCCTCTCGATCATCACTCCATGCAGAGCTTTCTCGTATCCTTCTCCTCTAAGAGTTGCTAAAGAAGAAGTTGAAGAAGAAAAACAAAATAGACAGGAGAAAAAGTCTCCTAGGAAGTCACTCTTCAGCTATTTTTAGCCCTTTATGCGTGATCTCCAATCGTATCTCAACCACTCATTCATAATCATTTTGTCCCCTACTAAGAGACATGCTGGTTCTAGTCCACCAAACCAAAATTTGATCCTAATTATACTCCATCCCATTTCTAACTTTTCCCATCTTTCTGATAGAGATCGCTAGGTTACGGTCTTTTTCAATTTAACCCCTAAAGTTCTAAATTTCTAGGTTTTAAGGATTTCTGGTGTGACAACTCTCTCACCCTAAAAAAGTTTTCCTCACAATTTCCTCCTTCTTTTAGCTGAAGAGGCAGACTTAGAGATACTTTCTTTTCTTACTACCAATTCTTTGACTTATTTTTCTTTCTTTGTATACCCGTATTGTTCTCGCTTCATCCAATTTATGGATCATCTCAAGCACTTGACAACTATGAATACCCGTTTATTGGTGGGTATCTAACCCTTCTATCGTTAGACTCATCCTAGTCTGTTACTTCATTTAGGTCCAAACTTTAGTCAAATGCACCATGATAAACACGTCTGTCTATCATCCTATTTTCTCAACTTCTGGCTGATAATCCCGCAGTTTCCTAATTTATTGATGCGCTAACCTTAACCACTTAATGGGTCAATTCCATTCCTATCATAAGGTAGCTAAGCTTGCACACTAAATGTTTTCATTCCTACCTTGGCGAGCTACCAAGGTTAACTTTCAATTTTTAGAGTCTACTATAACGGTGACAAAAGCTTATCAACCTTATTTAAAAATACTTGTCACTGAACATACTTGTGAGTTGTTCTTATGGGCAACGGCTGACCAATATCCCTTCCTTGGGAATCCTAAAGGATTTCTCTTCTTCCTATGCAACAGATGTTCTTCATATATTGGTGGTTCCAAACAGTTACTTATCATCCATTTATTTTAAGTAACTTCTTTTACACATTTTTAGGTTATAAATAGACCAGTACATTAATAGGGTAGTTCTTAAGCCTACCAACCTTTGACTCGCTCAGATTTTCTATTATCTTCCATCTCTTTCCCACTTATCTTTCTTTTCCTCATCTCTTACATTATCGGGTGTAGTTTTCCTTCAGTCACTCCCAATGTATACCCTATTGAATTAAAATCCTTCATTCTCTGCCTTAGTTACCTGTCTGTTGGCTGAACTCTCAGCCAGGATCATAAACAATATAACGATTTCCGGTCTACTACACTCATTGATTATATCATGGTGGGCTATTTATTACCCCAAAAAATATGTTTTCCCTACCTTATTTCTATTCTTAGGGAAAATTTGAGGGGAAAGTCGGCTAACTGCTACCAATGCCTATTTCCCTCTCTCCAAAAGGAGACATTTTACCACATAAGACGTCACATTCTCCCCGTTTCCCGGTCATCCCAGAACAAGGAAAGTGTCTACCTCAAGAGCTGAGAGAGTTCTATTGGATCATCTTCACTTCCTCTCTAAAGTATACCCTTTCTATCTAGTAGAGTCGGTGAACTCATTTCAAAGGTTAACAACTACACACAGATTCTGTACTTGGACCCTACTCAATGAAGCCCCTTCTAATAAGGAGTCCGGTCCATTTTGGGGGAGAGACCCAACTCGTGTCACTCATTTCTCCCTGTCTTTCCCTCGAACTAGGATTAGCACCTTATTCTATTCCCACCTGGAGGTTTAAGCACAAACCTAAAGGCTTGAAAAAAGATTCTAGAAGACACTAACTATGGTGGCCACACTTTAAGGAGTTGCGATTACAAAATGGGGAGTCTCTAAGTTCTTGAGAAGTGTACAAAGGACACCAAGTCCACCTTCCAAACATACCTTCCTTCCCATTCACCCCGAATCCAGGGTCCTCCTTAATAGGTTTCAACTCACAATCATTCATATATCCTCTCAGAGGACTCAGATGAAAAAAGGCATAAACACTCATTCAAAAGACTACTATACTTTACCTTTGTTGTATATTTGTCTTAATAGCATCTTTACTTTTCCAATACTTGTACTTCTCAATCAATATATCTCCCTTGCCTTTATTTATGTCTTTCTCCCCATTCATCTACTTTTATCATTATTTCTACCAACCAATTTAGGCAAATATGTATATATACACTCACCACTTGATAACTTAATTACATAAAGACTCAAGAGGCATAGCCAGATCAAACGTCATGCACATAAGAGGTACTCTTTCCAATTCCAAGGTCCAGAGAACCACCTAAAACTTTGTTCTAATACCACTAAACTTGTAACACCCTCAACCAACCCAATCACTGGATCTAAGTGCAGGTGTCACTCATGAATCAAGTTATTGTACATACTCTTACTTTGCTAAATTAAAAGAATCAATTACACTAAATTACCTATTTATTTAAATAATATACAATAGAGTTTATAAAAATGAAAGTCTATAGTTTCAACTCCAGAACCATAAAGAATCTAACTGGTTACAACAGGTTCGCCTTCTTGGCGAAGTCCCTCAAGGTGACTCCTATTGTAACACCTCTAACCCGAGACTGTCGCCGGAATAGGGTTAAGAGGCATTACCAAGCAACCACAATAATTCACATCCATTCCACGACACATAGTTTATCATCAACCATACATGCTCAAATACAAACATGCAGTCCCTCATCTAGGTCTACGAGACCTTAATCAAGTAATAGAAAGGGGTCGGGACTAAACCGAACACTTACAAAAGTTTTCAACATTTCAATAATTTTTCAATACTGTTGAGGTCACACGCCCATGCAGTCAGGCCGTGTGCCTCACGACCACCAGACACACCCATGTCTCAAGGTCGTGCCAAAACATAGCATGTATTCTGACTTCTCCACACGGCCACTAGGCACGCCCGTGTGCTATGGCCGTGTACTCTTAGACAAGATACTGACTATTTCATACGGCTACTAGGCAAGTCCGTGTACCGTGGCCATGCACACTTAGGCTAGCTACTGACTTTATCCCACGGTCTCTAAGCACGCTCGTGTGCCACAACCGTGTAGGAAAAACAGGCCATTTGCAAGGCCAAATTGCCTCCCATAATAGGGTCATACCTACAAGCATCAATACAATACAAATTCATGCTTTCAATTGCATTCAATCATACCATTTCATGTATTATTCAATCACCAACTAAACCATTTACTTCCATACTCATTATCATCACAACTAAAGCCATTCAAAGTGACAAATGTACATCTCAAAACATATGAATTTCAAACATCATGTAATCCATATCAAAGTTCATCTTCAAACCACATCTTTTCCAATCGACTAAGTCATGAAATATACCACATTCATAGTTTATTCATCAGTTCTACACCATTCAACTTCCAAGCCAAATCACATGGCAAGGATATAAACATTTCTCAAAACATAGAATAACTTCTATCCTATACATGCCATAATTCAACTTTATACATCTTTCCAAAATACCAAAATAGATTGCCGATAGTGTGATAGAAAACTAACGATTCCCGAATCCGAGCTGGCTTTACTGACACTGCAAAGCAAAGAACAAATCACACAGTAAGCTTTCCAAAGCTTAGTAAGTTCGTAACATAACACATTAAACCAAAACAAACCATCACATAGATTATTTCACATCTATATATATATATATATATATATATGTATATATCATACCATCCAAAACTAATATGCTCATTTAACATTTCATGATCTCATTTATAGATTCATCCACCACATAAGTTCCGAACATACCTTAGCCAACACTTAGTTGTCGATTACATATGCTACTCAATACTCACTATTTCCTTTCGATCAACTTTCATTCTTCTCTGGTTCAATCGCACACTCAGTTCCCAAATAGTTAGCCGAAGCTTAATTAACACCACACACTTAGTGCATCCATATCTACCCGATCTTATATCGACATCGCCCACACAGTGCTAACCACAAAGTCGAAACTTATATTATTTCGCACACACAGTGCTAATCACCTCAGTCACATTCCCGAATACACACCCCTAGTGCCACGTAACTCAAGCTCTCACATAGCATTCACAATTCCATAATATCATACCATTCATCTCATAACATTAAACATAGTTAAACATACGTATTATGTCTGAACTTACCTCGGGCACTGAAATATCGAAACGATCGATTAATCGAGCACTTTGTCTTTGCCTCGATCTCGATCCGAACCTCTCCTTTCTTGGTCTATACACATTCAAATTCAATCCATTCAATCACTAATTCATTCAATTTAGTCCACACACACTTATTTAGGGCATTTTATAAAATAGCCCTCACATTTTCACATTTCGACACTTTAGTCCCTATTTCACAAAATCATCAATTTCACATAATTTCTTTTCACACAAGCCTAACTGAATTTTCCTTGTTTTCATACAAGCCCACACATTTTATTTATTTTACATTTTAGTCCTTCAATTTATCATTTTCACAATTTAGCCCTAATTAGCTAAATTTACCAAAAATCCAAGAACAAAACATGTTCATTAAACACATATCTTCCATTTAACACCAATATTCATCATAAAGCTCATCATTTCATCAATGGCACATCTCATAAACATCATCAATTCTTCAAATTACAACATGGGTTTGATAGAAAACCAAACAACAATCTCAAAAACATAAAAAAAATCATTAAAAACCAAAGTCAAAACATACCTTAATTGATTCCAACAATGACCGAACCCTAGTATTCACTCATGGCTTCTCTTTTCTTCTTATTCTTTTTTAATTTCGGTCAAAATGAGTGAATAAAAGATGAGCACTTTCATTCTTTTGCTTTATTATCATAAATACATCAATTACATTTTTACCCCTTTTATTATTATTCCATTTCCACTATCCATTGGTATTTTTGTCCATCCACTAACTATATAGTGGCTTAATTGCCTCATAAGGCCTTCTCTTTATAAAGACAACAACACTTAGTTACTTATAAATCAGCACACAGCTTTTATACTTTACGCGATTAAATCCTTCTCTTAATTCGGCACACATTCGATAAAATTACCACATAGAATTTTCACACAGAATGTATCACATAGAGTCAACACCAAAGATATCATTAAAATATTATTTCGACCTTGGATTTGTGGTCTCGAAACCACTGTTTCAACTAGGGTCTAAATCGGGCTGTTACACCTATCCTATGTGCATGACTCTATACTGACGATAAGTCCTTAATTCCACACAATCTGGCTTGGTCCCTTCCTCGAGTCCTTCGTTTTCTTCTTTCCTACAAAACATTTCATTCTTTGATAAGTTCAAATGACCTTAGTGAGTTCCTATAGTACTTGAAATTAGACCACGTCTTTTAGGGGTTTAAATAGAAAGAAACAAAAAATGGATAACTCCATGTTTAAGTGGGTTACTCCCTTAAACTCGTTGTAGTGGAATTTTCTTATTCCTGATCTTATCTACTAGCAGATAGATCACTAATTAATTATCTTCCGGTCATCCTATCGACCTTCAATCAACCTTAACTACTCCTCTAGTTGTCTCATCATTTCTGCGAATCCCATCCTTACATTTTCCTATATTCTTTCTTTCTTTTATTCCTAAAGGGAAAATCTTTTTCCCACCATGTTCCCAAAGGGTAATCCTACGATCTACCCCGTTAATAGCCATTGGGCATTTTCTTTTTGGCAATATTTCCATATCAGTTTAGCCCACGACAAACTCTTTCCTTTTGATAATCCTGTATGACTTATTCACCTTCCATCCGTTAGTATAACTAACACGACCCTATGCTACCATGGAAGAGTAAACCCTGCTTAGTTTAATTAGTGATTGGATTACTTCTTGTAATCCACTTTAGTCACTTTACCTTACATTTAAGCGTAGCACCATCTTCTATTACATACCATTTTGGCCTAAAATACTCAGTCGTAGTTATTGAGTGACCGTCTGAGTTTACAAGTTCTTTTACATATTGCTTTCAGACTGAAAAAGTGATTTGGCTAGTACCTTTACACTAGTCCTTCCCCTTCAGAGAGGAATGGTCTGGACAAACAATTCTTTCACTCAATGTTTCTCACTTTTTGGTTACATTCTTTATCATTTTGGTTCTAGCCAATCCCTCATTTCCCTTGGATTAGTTGGCGTGCTCCCGATCAACCACTAGCTTACTAAGTTTCTGGAACACTCTTGAGATTTTTAGTGGCAAATTCTTATTTGTGGATCCTTGGTTAATCATTCATTCATTTATCTACGTACCAATTACCATTGATGTCATTTCTCGTGTCTGCTTCTAACCGGGTTATTACACTTATGTCGCTCTGGCTTGCACGGCTACTATTCTCATGGCTACTATTCATTGGTAGATTCCCCAATTTGTTGGCTAACTATTGTGTCCTATACTTCCATTTTTCTTTCAACCCTTTTTCCTTGTTGCAGGTTTTTCCATGATTACTATTCTGATCGTCTACTTATATTTATTGTCCCGGTGGACTATTTTGTGTCGTTACAACCGAGCCATGGTCTTATGCCTTATAATCACACATTTTTCATCCTGGCGGACTTCATTGGTTGCCCTAATTGAACTATGGTCTTACCTCTCCAACCCTCATGTTTATCGTCTAGGCGGATTACCCTTTGTTTAACGTCCAGTCGGACTATCCCATGTTTAATGTCCTGTCAGACTTGTAATGTTACCATAGCATCTTTCAACTATGATGTTACCATAGCATCTTTCGACTATGGTCTTACTCATTTTATCATCAATTCATTTTCTTGATGCCATAGCATATTTTAGTTATGGTCTTACACAATATAACCCCATGTTTTATGTCCCACCAGACTACACTTGTTGCCATAGTCCAACTATGGCCTTACACCTTATATCCCAATGTTTACTGTCCCGGCAAACTATTTGGATGCCATAGCGTCTTTTAACTATGGTCTTAATCCGTTTACCATGATGCCATGGTGTCTTTCAGCCATGGTTTTACTCATTTTATATCATGACACCATATCATGTTTCAGTTATGGTCTTACTCATTTTAGGCGTGTAACCTCTGAATCAATTTCATGTCCTAGCCTTGATTTTTACTCTTCCCATTTCATTCATTCCATTCCTCCATTTCACCGTCCCTAACCTTGATGCTCGAACACCATAGTGCTCCTTCCACAAGGCTCGAAGCTTCGCTCATCACGAGTGCACACAGCAACACCGTATAATGGTATCTAATGGAATCACTCTCTTCCCCATTCCTAAATTCGTCTAACCCATCATTTATTCCATTTCTATATTCAATACACATTTTTTCTGAATAAAGCATAGTAGGATCATGCATATTGAACTAAAATGGCGGATACTCATAACATATACAAACTTTTAATATACTTAGCATTTCTGGGTGGAGTGCAGAAACTCACCTAATGCTTCTTCATTTTGTCTCTTTAACTTAGCTTCTCTGAATGCCAGAGCTTCCATTCTCCTAGCAACTAAGCATGACAATCAAGTCATGGGTTAAAGCCAGTGCTTTCACTTTAAACCTTAATTTTCTAGAAACATGCAAAATCCTTAAAATGGTTCTGGAAACTCTTAACTATATTTTCTGAGTCTTATGTATATCGAAGGGCTTAGAACCTTACCAACTTACTGGTTTCTCTACTTTTTTTAATTAAACCTTCCGGTCATTACTCCATGCTGAGCTTTCTCATATCCTTCTCCTCTAGGAATTACTAAGGAAGAAGTTGAAGAAGAAAAACAAAAAAGACTGGAGAACAAGTCTCCTAAGAAGTCCCTCTTCAGCTATTTATGGCCCTTCATGTGCGGTCTCTAATTGAATATCAACAACTCATCCATAATCATTTTGTCCCCCACTAAGGGACCGGCTAATTCTAATCCAAATGAACCAGAATTTGATCCCAACTATATTCCATTATGTTTCTAACTTTTCCCATCTTTTTGATAGAGACTGCTAGCTTATGGTCTTTTTCAATTTAACCCTTAAAGTTCTAAATTTTCGAGTTTTAAGGATTTCGGGTTTGACAACTCTCCCACCTTAAAAAAATTTATCCTCAAAATTTCGGGTTTAAATGATTTTGGTTGTGGCATCCAATCAAGATCTCAAACTCAACAATGTTTGTATAAATCTCTTTTGTCGGTTATAAGGCATGTACCTAAGTTAAGTTAATTTGGTTCAAATCATGTTTAAATGCAGTTGTGGTTTAAAAGACTTATGTGTAAGCTTAGTTATTTAGATATAGTTTGTAATTAAGTTTAAATTTGGTATGAATTGGTATGTATGTTGCAATGTTAACGGCTTTGATTATTTTCTTCTTAATGTATATGATATGTAGGTCATGCCATATCTTGTTAACTTATAGATATTTAAGAAATTGTTGTATGATAAATTAGGTATTTAGGTGTATGTGATGATGCTAAAGATTGGTATTTGATTGCTGATGTAAGGATTTAATGTATTTAGAGCTTGGTTAGAAAATTGCAGGTTGTTGTTCTGCATAATTTGCTAAAACAGTATGTGACATCATAATGTCATTCGGACATCGTTGCAATGAGAAATGACCTGTAATGTCATGGAACGAGGAACCTTGTTGTCTCAACGAGGTAAAAATAGTAAGTGGCATTGCGACATTGAGTGGTCTAACGTCATGACAGACTGTTTGGCAACGTCATGACGTGGAAATGTTGACGTCAAATGTTCACACTGTATTTTTGAAACTTTTACAAATTGGTCATTCTTTAACCTTTGGTTATTATTTCAGCCTTCATAAGGTCGTGTAAGAGTCGAAAATGGTTGTGTGTCGTATTAAATGTATGTTTTGGCTAAATTTATTTATTTAATGGTATAAATTGTCTATAATTTATTGTAGTTGCTTCGGCAACAAATGTGATACCTTATAGCTCGGACTTAGCGATTAGGTCTAGTATAGGGTGTTACAAATCCATTAAATATGGAAATTAAATATATTTCCTCATAGATTATTTTACGTTAAAATTGTTATGACTTTAATGGAGCTAGAACCGGGTTGAGAAAATAATTTAATTGAGAAATTAATTTAGTTAATTTAATTAATTAATTAATATTTATTTTGGGAATAGAAAACAAATATTGGGTTGGATTAAATTATAAATTGCTAAGTCAAAAGTCGAGGAAGCACATATAATTGGAACCAATATGTGAGAGGCCCAACTCCCCTCATTTTACATGTGACATGCGACAACCCTAGTGTTTTTATCTGGTGTGTGCCCTCTCTTCTATTTAGGCTAGGAGTGTGTTTTTCTATTAAATAAATATTATTTTTGTTACCATTATTCAGCCAAGATTCTCCTATCTCTTCTTATAAATAGATGGAACTGGTAGAATTATTAATATACGTTTCATATATTGTTATTTTTGCGAAAAAGTAATGAAAATTTATTTTTTTAGAATAAATTATATTTTTCTGGGAATAATAATTTCTGTCAGCTTCTATTGAGAGAATTACTTTCCTATTAAAAGTAATAAATTGTTGCTGATTCTGTGTTTGGTTCTTGTTGTTTGAGCCTACACTTAACATAATTCGGGGTATGAGGATAGCAAAGAAGGTTATTTGGTTGAAAGCCAGATATGTTTCCAATTTGTCTCGCATAAAATACAAGTACTTTTTAGTAGAATTTTTATTACCCTAAATATCACAAATCGACTCGGTTTTAAAATTTTTTAAACTTTTCTTGTAACAGTAAATCGTTTTTATAAATGGATTTCTCAACACTCTCCACTTTCCATTGAACTTGCGTCCCATGACAACATCAGAAACTTATTCGGGGTATGTGACCTCCTTTATGAAGTCCGCCGCAAAAGGCTTATATATTTCCTACTTGATTGCCTGAATTTGCACTTCCTTTTTCTTTTCTTTACTAGAGTTTCTTTAGAATTAAGATTCAAACTATGCTTTATCACCGTAGGATGAATTCTTGGGATGTTTGTTGTAAACTATGCAAAGATGTTTGTAACAGCCCGATTTAGGGGCTAATCGGGACAGTGGCTTCAGAACCACTAACCCGAGGTTGGAGAAAATTATTTTAAAATTATTTTATGTGTTGTAGCATGACTACAAGGGTGCATGAAAATTTTGGTGCTTTAATTTTAGCGATGCTTAATTGCTGAAAAGGACTAAATCGCATAAAGTGCGAAAGTTCTATTTTACAAGCTAAAGGTTTCTAAAAGCCATAGGATATTAATTGGAGACCCTTAAGGAGCAATTAGAACCTTAGATGTAGGGTGGTCGGCCATAGGGGACAAACCATGTCAAAATTGGTCAAAATTGGTAGGAATTTGGTGGACTAAATTGATGTTTTATAATAAAATAAAGAAAAGAAAAATATCATCTTTTCTTCTCTTCTTCTCCACCAAAAATACCAGCAAAAATAGGGGTTTGAAAGCTTAAAATTTTCAACAACTTGTCCTCCTTGCAAGTAAGTGATTTTGGTGACTTTTCTTGATGATATTTGTACTTTTAGGACCCTTGTATCATGATCTAGCTAATGAGTGGTCTATTTTGTAAAATGGTTAAGAGTCTAGGGTTTTTCCATGTGACTAATTATGTTGTTTTCTGATATTTTATGGAATAAAATGAGTCAAGGTTGTTAAATAAGCAACTTTTGTGAAAGGTGTTTCCACGAAAACACCTAAAAGGACTATTTTACAAAGGTTATAAAATAGGTGTAACACCCCATACCCGCTTAGACGTTACGACCGGATCTGACGTGTCACATTGAAGTGTTGTTTTGAAAATCAGTCTGGTCGTTGAAAATTCATGAATAAAGTTTTAAATCCTTTTTAAAACCAATTGCTATTGAAAACATTGGGGTTGTAAAACTAAAACTTGTTAATCACTTATTGGTCATATCATTTATTACAAGTTTATTAATCTGGATTAAAAAACCGCAGAAGCTTTTCTAGTTGTAAACTTTAAAATTTGAAATGCGTGATTTCCTTTGGAAACAATTATTATTTTGAAAACCCGTGTTTCCTAATCTAGCAGGTTGAAGTAAGAAGTTAAAACCAAATAAAAGTTAAAACCTCAAATGCCTTATTACATAAGTATCAACCCCAAAATAAAATATTTAAAAAGCTAGGTATAAATTAAAACACTCATGAACATGTGGCCACCTCCGAGTCCCTCGCAGCTTCAAACCATCTAAGGTTAGGGATTACCTGTACAGTTGAAAGAAAAAGGGTGAGTTACGAGAACTCAGTGTGTAATCCCCTATCATGCAGTAACAGTCTAGGCCAGAGCCCTATTCAGTAACAATACAGTGTGGGCCTTAGCCCAATACAGTAACAGTGTGGGTATAAGCCCAAAATAATAACAGTACAGAACAGTGATGCAACACAGCCCAATCCAGCCAACACACCACCCGTACCAACCAACACACAATGTGGGGACCAAATAGACCCACCCAGCCAACACACCAATATCGTAGCATAGCTGCTAATAGTAATGCAGCAAAGCTGCTAATAACAGTAAACGTGGCCAAGCCATTAAAATCAGAGCACGAGGCGAATGCCACTAGAACAGTAAAAACGTGGCAGAGCCACTAGTACAGTACTTCCTCCATATCCGTATCCTTAACCCCAATGCAGAATGTTGTGTCATAAATATTACGTGTATGCAGTATGTCATAATCATAACCAGTCATATAAATATCATACACACATCACTTAGACTACCACTAGGGGTATAATGGTCATCTTGTCTGTTAGGGGTAAAACAGTAATTTCACCCCTTAGGGGTATTTCAGTAATTCTACCCTACAAGGGTATTTCGGTCATTTTTCTCACTAGGGGTATTTCAGTCGTTTTACTCATTAAGGGTATTTCAGTCATTTTACTCATTAAGGGTATTTTAGTCATTTTACTCATTAAGGGTATTTCAGTCATTTAACTACTTTTGGGGTCTCGGCACAGATGACGACCCTTCAGAAGGTCTACAGTCATCCCAAATGACTCGGATAACCTATATGGTCAAAACAGTATAAATGGGCCCAAAGCCCACTATTCGGCCCAAATGGGCCTACACGCTCGTGTGGCCCATTCAGCCCAATTTCAGTCACGGCTATGCGAACTTTGCAGCCCAATCCATTATTATTCGCTTACCGTGGATTCTATCCATGTGGGGCCCATGAGCCCATTGGGCCCGCATGGCCCATCGAGGCCTATTACGACCTAAGCCCACGAGAACGCTCGTGGTGGCTTCTACAGTCTAGCGCCCATGTTCATGGGCTCGGTTCACCACATGCACGATCGCACGCTCGTGTGGCATCATACGCCATATTTTTTGCTTTTCGGCATTTTATTGATCTACAGTCATAGCAGTGTAATCATTACATACTTTTGGCTTTTCAGCCGATCATCGAATACTGTATACGATTACACACCTGTTCGCAAAACTAGTTAAGATCCACGCTCTCCGAATCCTATAATCAACCAACATATCGTATCAGATTTACAACCAATAAAGTTAATAACTGTCCAAGCCCAAAATGACAATCCATACTTACCTTGACTGATCGCTAATCGGTTTGTTTCCCTTAGAACACATGCTAGAGTTGATCACACTCCTCTTTCACGGTTAACTGCATTACAAATACAACCTATCAACCACGATGGTCTAAAACCATGGTTTAGCACACATCAGTGTAAAAGAAGTACACCCAACCCTTCCCCCAAGAAAGGAAAGTAACATTCGGCCAAAACACTTACCCCCACGCAATCGCTTCAGATGCCCTGCGATACCAAAAAAGTAATCAGCTTAGGGAATCAAGAGAGACAAGGAAATTATGTTCGGCCAAAGGAAAAAACCAAGAGGAAAAGAAGATGAATGAGGGGAAAGTTCGGCTATTGAAAAAGAATTGACAGAATAATACGAGAAAAGAGGAGAAACGATTCGGCGTAAGCAAAGAAGATGAAACAGATTCGGCCAAAGAAAAAATTAAGGGAATAAGAAAAGAAGAACGCTGAATCGGCAGAGAGATGAAGAAGGAGAAGAAACTTCAAGGGAGAACTCAGCACTTGATGTTTATGTTTCGGCAAAGAGTGGACAGTAGAAGAGAAATAGAGTTGAAAAGATAGAGTTCTGAATGGTCAAGAATGCTGCATGAGATGCCACAAAGAAGTAAATCCCGAAACTCACAAAAAGAAAACCCGAAATAACAGAGAGGATTTTTAGTTTCTACACTCTCACAAAAATGCCGAAAATGCACCAAAATGAATGCCCATAGCCGAATCCCCTACTCAAGCTTTCCCATTCGACTATGACTCCCTTCACATCCAACTCCTTCAAAATCTCCACCGATTTCTCCTTGATTTGCTCCCAACCTCTCATTCAAATCCATTCAAATTTGATGACCAAGTCTCCAACCACCTCTGCAGAGTTTGAATCAAACTCTACCTCTCACGCCACAGAGATATAAAATAAAACCCCATCTTTGCATGCCATGGGATTTGAACCCTCTCCCTCTTAAAAGCCCGACACGCCACTTGCCACCACAACACAAGATCTTTTGTGTCATAAAACAAACCCAACTTAATATATGCCCTTCAAGCTAGCATCCAGGTTTCCAAAAGAGCAAAAATCAAAATTTTTCTAGAGGCCATACTTGAACCCAGGCTTCCTAAATACCCACAAACACACCCAAATCACTTAGCCATTGAAGCAGACAAGCAATTTTGTCAGAACATGAAAAATTAGAGACCCTATTTTTTGAGGCGTTACAATAGGTGTTAAATGTGAGAAATAATGAGTATTAAGGGTTTTCATAAGAGTAATAAATGTCCATCTAGGCTTGTAAAATGAGGAAATTTGATTAGAATCGATTTACGAGCCTAGGGGTAAAATCATCATTTTGTAAAATCTTAAGGGCAAAATGGTAATTTTGCCAAAATATGATTGTTGAGATGTATTGATTAATGTGGCTATTAAATGATCTAATTTGTTATTATAGATCAAGAAGAACGAGGGATTAACCTTGACCAAGGAAAAGACAAGGTATCGGACTAAATCGACAATTTGGCCTATTTTGAAATCGAGGTAAGTTTGTGTGTAATAAATTCAACGTCATATTATTAAGTCTCTAAATGTTTGATATTAGTGATGTTGTATAATATTTCTATGAAATTGAGTAATGATGTTGAATGAGAAAATGATGAGAATTGTGATATGGAAATCCCAGTTGGACTTTAATAAATGAGAGAATAATGTCATCAAGATTTGAGAAGGGTAAGGTCTCGTATAAGATCATGTCTGGGACATGGCCTCGGCACCTAACTGAGATCCTGTATAAGACCATTCTGGGATATGGCATCGGCATCGAATATGAGAACCGTATAAGACCATATCCGGGATATGACATCGACAATTAATATGAGAGCCCGTATAAGACCATATCTATGATATGGCATTGGCATCTAGAGGTGACCCCATGTAAGACCATATCTGGGATATGGTATTGGCGTCATATCTATATGAATGATGATGATTATGTATCTTCGAGTATTCCCAAGTAATTCAATGGGTAAATAGCTAAGTTTATACTGGAGATGAGATTAGTGCTAAAGCTATGTGATGAAGTCTTACAGGTACATGCGAGTAATTCACAAGAAATGTTTACGATATGAGACATGATATGAACTTGGTAAGAGTAATCATGAGTAAGTTATGGAATTGTGTTTAAGACTTTATGTTTTATTCAATGCAATGGATGAATGCCATTATGAGCCTTTATGTTGTTTTTTATTTCATGCAAACTTACTAAGCTTTATGCTTACGCCTCTCATTTCCCTTCTCCTTGTAGTATCGCCTAGCTACCTCGGGAATTCATGGAACGTCGGAGTTTGGAAATCACACTATCAACTTCTCTTGGTATAGCAAAGTTAAATTTATTTTGAGTATGGCATGTACAGGATTTGTTTATTTTGTTATGTCATACTTGTTAGCCAAGGTGTTGGCTATTAATGTTGTTCAATTCATTTTGTAAATGGTCTTTAGAAATTGGCCAATATTTGACAAGTCCATCTATTCGATGTTGATGAAATTCATGAAGTGTATGCTTGTGTGGATCTCTTGATTTGAGTTTTTAGAAGTGCCTTATGATCATGATATATGTTGAATTGAATAGGTATAAGTATGATTGCTAGGTAGGGTGGCATTTGGCTTGGTAGATAGCCTTACAAATGTCCACACGGGTAGACACACGAGCGTGTGTCTAGGCCGTGTGTGACACACGGTCAACCCCATGGGCGTGTTGATAGGCTGTGTGTCCCCATGCATGCTAGGTTGGCAAGTCAGTATGCTCAGTAGTAAACACACGGACGGAGACAAGGCTGTGTGTCTCAACCGTGTGAGAGACACGGCCTAAGACTCGGGCATGTGCCCAGGCCGTGTGAAGTCTGCACCTGAAATTTGGAATTTAATTCAACACACGGTCTAAGGACACGGGCATGTGCCTTGCTTGTGTGACCTTATTGAGATGATGACGTCATAAACAGAATGCTAAGGTTTTTGTACACGGGCTAAGACACGGGCGCATCGTGGCCGTGTGAGGGACACGGGTGTGTGTCTGGCTGTGTGAAAACCCCTATAGGTTCGAATTGAAAAATAAATCCACACGGGTGCGGAACACGGGCATGTGAGATGCCACACGGGCATGTCCCATCCTTCACACGGGCGTGTGGCCTTATTTTGTTTCAAATTTTTTAAGTGTTCAAAAGTTTTCAGTTCGGTCCGGAATCATTTTGGGTACAAGTTTAGGTTCTCGTAGACCTATATTAAGGACATTAAGGTCTCGAATGAAAAGTTTTAATTGAAGTGAAATTTTATGACTCGACGATGCATGATTGAGCAAGTTAAGTACGGTAATGCCTCATACCCGGTTCAGGTGTCAGATACGGGTAATGGGTGTTACAATGTTCATGTTATTCCTTAGAAGTGTCACATCCGATTTTCATTTAAGTCCCGAAGTAAAAGGGAGATTTGTGAGTTAATTGGAAAAAATAATAATGGACGGTTATTTTAGACTATGGAGACTGTACATAAGAGGGGTATATATGTGTGAAAAGAGATAATTCTGCAAAGGAATTCTTCTCAATTCTATTTATAATTTTCTTCTCATCTGCATCGTTTCTTCAGTTGCTTTGAAGAAAAGAAAGTATGAAATGCTCTACATGGGGCAATGAATGTGAGGCTCGAGACTGGAAGTAAAGAATCTAGTAAGTTGGTAAGCTCCTAAGTCTCTCTATACTTGTGAATTAGAGGAAAAGAGAAGGATTCCTGAAAAGTTTCTCTATAATAATGGATTTTGGGTTTTTTAAGTTTTGAATACCTTTAATTTAACCGATATATATGGTTTTCAAGCTTAGCTTCCAATATAAAGGAGGCTCTGGCATTCAGACAAGTTAAGTTAGTAAGGATAAATGATTTAAGGTGAGTTTTTGTACTCTACCTTTGGGTGATTAATAATGTTGTGTTGCGTCTATGATTTGGGACTGTGTTTGCTTTTAGTTTGGTTGAATCCACAATTGTGTATGAATATGGAGTATGAGTATGTTGTGCATTCATAACACTGTGTAATTATGTTGACTGGATATCAAATGGTTGTGAATTGACATATTGATAAATGGTGTATTGTATGATATAGTAATAAGTACAATGATTTGTGTGAAATGCATGTTTATTATATGCAGAGTATGGAGGGAGTTCCATTGACAGGATAGTGAAGATAGGAAATTGGTGCAATGGAAGAATGGGAAGATTAAAAAAAGGATATAAGGGAGTTTGGCAGCATCGTGGAATGTATATCTATTGGTCCTTTGGGGCGACACTATGTTGGTCCTTCGAGGTAACACTGTGAAGACGATATAAAAGTCCTTCAGGGAAACACCGTGTAAACGGTATATAGGTCCTTTGGGGTGACACCGTGTAAACAGTATACAGGTCCTATGGAGTGACACCTCGAAAAGGGTTTACTGATTTTTCAGAATCAAAAGACCATGGTTAGCCATGGCATGATCAACTGGAAAACAGGTACATAGTATGGTAAAAATGGAGTCTACCAAGATCGTGAATAGGAAAACATGTAAGGGAATAAGAAGGGAAATCCTTATAAGATTCGGATGGCGAGTAGTTTGTCATGATGATCAGGTTGCCTCTGGAAATGCTGGCAAGCATTTCAATAAGAGAATTCGCCAAAAATGTGGAGGTAAGAGGAATCGATAGAAGTATGTTAAATGCGTGTATGTATGAAAGGAAGGGGTAGTTCCTTCAAAGTATTTGCAAATAGGTATCTTCCATCAAGTGTCCGCCAGAGTTTGAGGAGTAAACCAACATTGTCTATGATAGAAAGAAATGATTATGCAAACTTAAATGTGGAAAGCCCATTGGGAAATAACAAAGCGAATTTCCGTTGAGACTATAAAGCACGGGAAAGTCCACTTGGGACTATTAAATGTGAAAATTCGCTAAGAGAAGTCTATGAAAGAAATAATCTGCCGAGAACTATCTGTTATAGGGAATATGTTAGTAGAATGGTCTAAGAGGAAAAGTTCCAACAATATGGTTTTGCGAGTCAAGTCCACAAAGAAATAGGTTGTAACAGCCCGATTTAGGGTCTAGTCGGAACAGTGATATCTAAATCACTAATCTGAGGTCAGAGAAGATTATTTTAATGTTATTTTATGAGTTATATCATGATTATATAGGTGCATGAAAATTTTGGTGCTTTAATTTTAGCGATTGCATGCTTAATCGTGAAAAAGGACTAAATCGCATAAAGTGTGAAAGTCCTATTTTATAAGCTAAAGGTGTCTAATAGCCATAGAATTTTAATTGGAGGCCATTAATGTGCAATTAGACCTTTATAAAGGTCATGGCCTGCCATAGGAGGGAAAAAAGTCAAAATTAGTCAAAGTTGGTGTAGTAGGTGGATTAAATTGATGAAATAGAATAAAATAAAGAAAAGATGATATCCTTCTATTCACTCGTCTTCTTCCACCAAAAATTAGCAGCAAAACAAGGGTTTGAGAGCTCAAAAATTTCAGCAAGCTTTGCTCCATACAAGTAAGTGTTTTAGTGATCATTTCTTGATAATATTTGTACTTTTGAAACCCCTAAAGCTTAAGCTAGCTAAAGAGGGGACTATTTTGTAAAATGGTTGAAAGTTTAAGGTGTTACCATGAGAGATTTTATGTTATTTTCTGAGTTTTTATGGAGGGAAATGAGTCTTAGTTGTTAGATAAACAACTTTTGTGAAAGGTGTTACCATGAAAACACCTAAAAGGACCTTTTTGTAAAGGTTGTAAAATTTGTGGTAAATGTGTGAAATAATGAGTATTGAGGGCTGCCATAAGAATAATAAATATTCATCTAGGCTTGTAAAAGGAGGAAATTCAATTAGAATCGATTTACAAGCCTAAGGGTAAAATAGTCATTTTGTGAAAGTCTAGGGGCAAAATGGTATTTTTGCCAAAGTATGATTATTGAAATGTGTTGATTAATGTGGTTATTAAATGAGCTAATTTGTTATTATATAGATCAAGAAGAACGAGGTATTAACCTTGACCGAGGAAAAGGCAAGGTATCGAATTAAATCAGTAAGTGGCCTATTTTGAAACCGAGGTAAGTTTGTTGTGCTAAATTCAACATCATGCTAGTATATTTGAGAATGCTTGATATTATAATGATGCATATATTTCTATGAAGTTGAGTAATGGTGTTGAATGAGAAAAATGATGAAATTTGAGATGTTGAAGTCCCGGTTGGACTATAATAAATGTGAGAATACTATTATCGAGACATGAGATGGATAAGGTCCCGTGTAAGACCATGTCTGGGACATGGCCTCGGCACCGAATTGAGATCTCGTATAAGACCATATTTGGGATATGGCATCGGTATTGAATATGAAAATCGTATAAGACCATATCCAGGATATGGCATCGATAATTAATGTGAGATCCCGTATAAGACCATATTTTGGATATGGCATCAGTACTCAGAGGTGACCCCATGTAAGACCACATCTGGGATGTGGCATTGGCTTCGTATTTATGTGAACGATGATGAACTTTTATCTTTGAGTATCCCAAGTGATTTAGTGGGGTAAATAGTTAAGCTTGAAATAGAAATAAGTTTGGTGCCAAAGATATATGATTGAGTGAATACAGGTACCCGTGAGTAATTCACGAGAAATATCTACGATATGTGACATGGTATGTATTCGATAAGAGAAAGTATGAGTAAGTTATGGCAAAGTACTTAAGACTTTGTATTTTTATCCAATACCATGGATGGATGACATTATGAGCTTTATGTTGCTATTTATTTTCATGCAAACTTACTAAACTTTATGCTTACTCCTCTCATTTCCCTTTTCCTTGTAGTATTGCCAAGATAACTCAGGGATCGTGGGACATCAGAGTTCGAAATCACACTATCGACTTCTCTTTGGTATAGCTAAGGTAGATTTATTTTGAGTATGGCATGTATAGGACTTGTTCTTTTTGTTATGTCATATTTGTTAGCCAAAGTGTTGGCTACTAGTGATAATCAATTCATTTTGTAAATGGCCAATGGGGATTGGCCAATACTTGATAAGTTATATATATATATATATATTCAATGGTGATGATGAATTCATAAAGTGTATGTTTGTGTGATGGATTTAGTATTGAGTAAAGTTCATGCATAATGAATGTAGTGTATACTTATGTGAGGACGTCTTGATTTTAAGTATTGGAAGTGTCTTATGGTTATGACGTATGTTGCAATGAATTGGTATAAGTGTGATTGCTTTATGGGTGGCAATTGGCTTGGTAGATAGCCTTATAATTGTCCACCCGGGTAGACACACGGACGTGTGTCTAGGTCGTGAGTGACACACGGCCAGTCCCATGGGCGTGTTGATTGGTCGTGTGTCCCCTTACATGCTAGGTTTACAAGTCAGTATGCTCAGAAGTAAAGACACGGGCAGAGACACGACCGTGTGTCTCGGCCGTATGGGAGGCACGACCATGGACATAGGCGTGTGCTAGGCCATGTGAAGTCTGCACCTAAAATTTGGAATTTAATTCGACACACGGTCTAAGGACAGAGACGTGTGCCTTGGCCGTGTGGCCATATTGAGATGATAACGTCATAAACAGAATGCCCATGTTTTCATACACGGGCGAGGACACGGGCGTGTGTCTGGCCGTGTGAAAACCCTTGTAGGATCGAATTAGAAAATAGTTCCACACAGGTGTGGATCACTGGCTTCTGAAATAATGCCACACGGGCGTGTCCCACTCTTCACACGGGTGTGGCCCTGTTTTATGTCAAATTTTTTTAAGTGTTCAAAAGTTCCCCGGTTTGGTCCCAGACCATTCTGAGTACAAGTTTAGGGGCTCGTAGACCAATAATAATGACATTAATGTCTTAAATGAAAAGTTTAAAATTGAAATGAAGTTTTTATGAATCGATGTTGCATGATTGAGCAAGTTAAGTAATGTAACGCCTCATACCTGGTTCAAGTGACTAATACGGCTAAGGGTTGTTACATTTAGTGGTATTAGAGCTACAGTTTAGTCGATTCTCGGACTAACATAGCGTAAGTATGAGTCTAGCTATACATGCCATACATAAGAGTATTTTTATAATGATAGTGTGACGACTCCTGACGATTTAAATTGTGTTTTATATAGTAAATGGATTTTGATCTTGATCGAGTTGCAGCCGATGATGCTGCGAGTAACACGTCGGCTCCCGCGAAAGGGACCGCGCCAGTTGAGAGTAGACCTAAGACTCTGGATCGGGGAGAAGAGGCTTGTGAAGCCTTTCTCCATATGATGAACAATTGGTACACTGAGTACATTCGAGCAAATCCTAATGCTCAACCCCCTCCACCCCCACCTATTCCTCAACCCTCTCTTGTAGCTCCTCAAGTGGTAGAGGTAGGAAGAAGAGAAAGACCTCCAGTAGATAAGATCCAAAAGTAAGGAGCCGAGGAATTTCAAGATAGTAAAACTGATGATCCAGAAGCAAGATTAAATGAGGATGTCTGTTTTTTTGTTGGTGTCCTCGAACTAAAAGAGTTTGTGGTGCTGGTAGGTTGAGCCTGTAAGGCTAAGGAACTAGTCAAAAAGAAAAAGAAAGCTGAAATTGAATCTCGCGACTCGAAGAAGAGACAGTTAGACAAGTCATTCCAATCCTCGTCCAAGAATTCAAGAGATTTTACTGTTCGATCAACTACTTCAACTGGGTTTTTAAACAGAAGTAAAGATAGACAGTTCTCGAGCTCTAAAGCTCAAACTACATCAGTTGCTAGTGTTGGCAATGCTCGGCCGAGCAGACCAGAATGTCCATAGTGTGGCAGACGTCATCCCAGTGAGTGTCGAGCAAATGAGAATACTTGTTTTAAGTGTGGATCTCTAGACCATTTTATCAGAGATTGGCCCGAGGCGGGTGAGAAAGAGAAGCCTCAAAATGCAAGACCGGGAAGTACTGCTAGGGGAAGACCACAGAGAAACCTGGGAAATGAAATGAGTAGTAAGAATTCATCTAGAGAACAGTCTGCAAGAATTGAGGGTAGAGCACCGGTGAAAACGTATACCATTCGTGCTCATGAAGAGGCGTCCTCCCCTGACGTGATAACGGGTACATTTCTCTCTATGATACTCATGTTATAGCTTTAATTAATTCGGGATCTATCCACTCGTATATTTGCATGAAATTAGTTTCTAGCATGAATATGTCTGTTGAGTCCACCGAATTTGTAATAGAAGTGTCAAATCCCCTAAGCAAATGTGTGTTGGTCGATAGAGTATGCAAAGGCTGCCCTTTGATGATTAGAGGTCATTGTTTTTCGGCTAATCTTATATTATTACCGTTTGATGAATTTGATATCATCCTTGGGATGGATTGGTTAGCTACTCATGATGTGATGGTGAATTGTGGGAGAAAGTTTATTGAGCTAAAATGTGAAAGTGGGGATCTTATTCGTATTGAATTAGATGAGCGAGACAGATTGCCAATAGTGATATCTTCCTTGTTGACTCAGAAGTATTTAAGAAAGGGGTACGAAGCTTACATTGCCTTTGTGATGAATGCTAGAGAGACTGGGTTAACAATTGAATCAGTACCTATAGTATGTGAATATCTAGATGTTTTCCCAGAAGAATTACCAAGGCTACCTCTAGGAAGAGAGATCGAATTTGGGATTGAGTTAGCTCCTGGTACTTCACCTATATCGATTGCTCCATATAGAATGGCTCCAACCGAGTTAAAGGAACTGAAGGCACAGTTGCAAGAGTTGACGAACAAAGGCTTCGCAAGACCGAGCTTTTCACCGTGGGGTGCTCCCGTTTTATTTGTGAAAAAGAAAGATGGTTCCATGAGGTTATGTATAGATTATCGGCAGCTCAATAAGGTAACTGTGAAGAACAAGTACTCGTTACCGAGAATCGATGATTTTTTTGATCAATTTAAGGGAGCCACGGTGTTTTCCAAAATAAACTTGAGGTCTGGATATTATCAGTTAAGAGTCAAGGACTCGGATGTGCCGAAAACCGCATTTCGGACCAGGTATGGCCACTATGAATTTTTGGTCATGCCTTTTGGTTAAACAAATGCCCCTGCAGTTTTCATAGATTTAATAAATTGTATTTTTCGGCCATTTTTAGATAAATTTGTAGTAGTCTTTATCGATGATATATTGATCTACTCTCGGGATGAGAACGAGCATGTCGAGCATTTGAGAATGGTTCTGCAAATTTTGATAGATGAACAATTATATGCCAAGTTTAGTAAGAGTGAATTTTGGCTTAGAGAAGTTGGATTTTTGGGGCATATTGTCTCGGGAGATGGAATTCGAGTTGACCCGAGTAAGATCTCAGCAATTGTGGATTGGAAGCCACTAAGGAATGTAACTGAAGTTAGGAGTTTTCTGGGCCTAGCTGGCTACTATAGACATTTTGTCAAGGGATTTTCCATGATAGCTACTCCGATGACGGGGTTGCTATAAAAGGATGTAAAGTTTGAATGGACAGAAAAATGCCAACAGAGTTTTGAGAGGTTGAAGGCATTGTTGACTAAGGCTCCTGTTTTAGTACAACCTGAGCCGGGAAAAGAATTTGTGGTTTACAGTGATGCATCCATGAATGGATTGGGTTATGCACTTATGCAAGAGGGCAAGGTGATTGCATATGCCTCTAGACAATTAAAGCCGCACGAGAAGAATTACCCGACCCATGATTTAGAGTTGGCTGCCATTGTTTGCATTGAAGATATAGAGACACAATTTATATGGTGAAAGGTGTCGGATATTCACTGACCATAAAAGCCTAAAGTACTTAATGACTCAAAAGGAATTGAATTTGAGGCAACATAGATGGTTAGAGCTGATAAAGGATTACGAGCTAGTGATTGAATACCATCCGGGAAAGGCGAACGTGGTCGCAGATGCTTTGAGCAGAAAATCCTTGTTTGCACTGAGAGCCATGAATACACAGATGGCTTTGTCAGATAATGGTTCTATTCTAGCCGAGTTGAGGGCTAGACCATTGTTTCTCCAAGAGATTTGTGAAGCTCAGAAAGGTGACAGCGATTTACAAGCCAAAAGAGTTCAGTGTGAGTCTGGTGTTGAGTCTAACTTTCGGATTAATTCCGATGGATATTTAATGTTTCGAGACAGAATCTGTGTACCGAGAGATGATGAGCTCATTCGAAAATTTTTACATGAATCACATAGTAGGTTTTTGTCTGTACATCTAGGCAGCACGAAGATGTATAACGACTTGAGAAAGTGGTATTGATAGCCGAGTATGAAGAAAGACATTTCTGAGTTTGTATTGAGATGCCTAATTTGTCAAAAAGTGAAGGCTAAATACCAAGTACCTTCAGGTCTACTTCAGCTTATTGTGATTCCCGAGTGGAAATGAGACTGTATTACTATGGAATTCGTGGCGGGTTTACCGTTGACGCCGAAAAAGAAAGATGTCATATGGGTCGTAGTGGATAGACTCACGAAGTCAGCCCATTTCATACTAGTACGGGTCGACTACTCACTTGATAAGTTGGCCGAATTGTACATTTCAGAGATAGTGAGACTTCATGGAGTACCATTGTCAATTATTTCGGATAGAGATCCGAGATTTACGTCACGGTTTTGAAAAAAGTTACAAGAGGCCCTAGGCACAAAATTGAGCTTTAGTATAGCTTTCCATCCTCAAACCGATGGACAGTCGGAGAGAGTGATACAGATACTTGAAGACATGTTTCGACGTTGCATTTTGGAATTCCAAGGTAATTGGGAGAAATACCTACCGTTGGCGAAATTCACCTACAATAATAGCTTTCAATCAAGTTTGAAGATGGCGCCTTATGAGGCATTGTATGGGCGTAAGTGCCGAACGCCCTTGTATTGGACTGAACTTAGAGAGAATCAGATTCACGGAGTCAATTTCGTCAGATAAATTGAAGAGAAAGTAAAGGTGCTACGTGAATGTTTAAAAGCCGCCTCAAATAGACAGAAGTCCTATTTGGATTTAAAATGGAAAGAGATTGAGTTTCAAATAGGTGATAAAGTGTTTCTGAAAGTATCACCATGGAGAAAGGTCCTCAGGTTTGGCCGGAAAGGCAAATTGAGTCTGTGCTTTATCGGACCATATGAGATTACAGAGAGGATAGGGTCGGTAGCTTATTGATTGGCCTTGCCACCTAAGTTGGAAAAGATTCATGATGTCTTTCATGTGTTTATGTTACGCCGATACCGATCAAACCCTTCGCATGTGATTGTACCATCAGAGGTAGATATTCAACAGGACTTGACTTATGGCGAAGAGCCGGTTAAAATTTTGGCACGAGAGGTCAAGCAGTTGAGAAACAAAAGTATAGCTCTTGTGAAAGTACTATGGCAAAGGCACGGAATGGAAGAGGCCACATGGGAGCCCGAGGAGGCTATAAGAAACCAATATCCCAATTTTTTTACTGGTAAGATTTTCGAGGACGAAAATCCTTAAGGGGGAGAATTGTAACAGCCCGATTTAGGGGCTAGTCGGAACAGTGATTTTTGAATCAGAAATCCAAGGTCGGAAAAAATTATTTTAATATTATTTTATTATAGGTGCATGAAAATTTTGGTGCTTTAATTTTAGCGATTGCATGCTTAATCGCGAAAAAAGACTAAATCGCATAAAGTGCGAAAGTTCTATTTTATAAGCTAAAGGTGCCTAATAGCCATAGAATTTTAATTGGAGGCCTTTAATTGCAATTAAACCTTTCTAAAGGTCATGGCCTGCCATGGGGGGACAAAGAAGTCAAAATTAGTTAAAGTTGGTGTAGTAAGTGGATTAAATTGATGAAATAGAATAAAATAAAGAAAAGATGATATCCTTCTATTCACTTATTTTCTTCCACCAAAAATTAGCATCAAAACAACGATTTGAGAGCTCAAGAATTTCAGCAAGCTTTTCTCCTTACAAGTAAGTGTTTCAGTGATCATTTCTTGATAATATTTGTACTTTTGAAACCCCTAAAGCTTAAGCTAGCTAAAGAGGGGACTATTTTGCAAAATGGTTGAAAGTTTAAGGTGTTACCATGAGAGATTTTATGTTGTTTTCTGAGTTTTTATGGAGGGAAATGAGTCTTAGTCGTTAGATAAACAACTTTTGTGAAAGGTGTTACCATGAAAACACCTAAAAGGACCTTTTTGTAAAAGTTGTAAAATTTGTGGTAAATGTGTGAAATAATGAGTATTGAGGGCTGCCATAAGAGTAATAAACATTCATCTAGGCTTGTAAAAGGAGGAAATTCAATTAGAATCGATTTACGAGCCTTGGGGTAAAATAGTCATTTTGTGAAACTCTAGGGGCAAAATGGTATTTTTACCAAAGTATGATTATTGAAATGTTTTGATTAATGTGGTTATTAAATGAGCTAATTTGTTATTATATAGATCAAGAAGAACGAGGGATTAACCTTGACCGAGGAAAAGGCAAGGTATCGAATTAAATCGGTAAGTGGCCTATTTTGAAACCGAGGTAAGTTTGTTGTGCTAAATTCAACATCATGCTAGTATATTTGAGAATGTTTGATATTATAATGATGCATATATTTCTATGAAGTTGAGTAATAGTGTTGAATGAGAAAAATAATGAAATTTGAGATGTTGAAGTCCCGGTTGGACTATAATAAATGTGAGAATACTATTATCGAGACATGAGATGGATAAGGTCCCGTGTAAGACCATGTCTGGGACATGGCCTCGGCACCGAATTGAGATCCTGTATAAGACCATATTTGGGATATGGCATCGGCATTGAATATGAAAATCGTATAAGACCATATCCAGGATATGGCATCGATAATTGATGTGAGATCCCGTATAAGACCATATTTGGGATATGGCATCGGTACTCAGAGGTGACCCCATGTAAGACCACATCTGGGATGTGGCATTGGCTTCGTATTTATGTGAACGACGATGAACATGTATCTTTGAGTATCCCAAGTGATTTAGTGGGGTAAATAGTTAAGCTTGAAATAGAAATGAGTTTGGTGCCGAAGATATATGATTGAGTGAATACAGGTACCCGTGAGTAATTCACGAGAAATATTTACGATATTTGACATGGTATGTATTCGATAAGAGAAAGTATGAGTAAGTTATCGCAAAGTACTTAAGACTTTGTATTTTTATCCAATACCATGGATGGATGACATTATGAGCTTTATGTTGCTATTTATTTTCATGCAAACTTACTAAACTTTATGCTTACTCCTCTCATTTCCCTTTTCCTTGTAGTATTGCCAAGATAACTCAGGGACAGTGGGACGTCAGAGTTCAGAATCACACTATCGACTTCTCTTTGGTATAGCTAAGTTAGATTTATTTTGAGTATGGCATGTATAGGACTTGGTCTTTTTGTTATGTCATATTTGTTAGCCAAAGTGTTGGCTACTAATGTTAATCAATTCATTTTGTAAATGGCCAATGGGGATTGGCCAATACTTGATAAGTTATATATATATATATATATATATATATATATATATTCAATGGTGATGATGAATTCATGAAGTGTATGTTTGTGTGATGGATTTAGTATTGAGTAAAGTTCATGCATAATGAATGTAGTGTATACTTATGTGAGGACGTCTTGATTTTGAGTATTGGAAGTGTCTTATGGTTATGACGTATGTTGCAATGAATTGGTATAAGTGTGATTGCTTTGTGGGTGGCAATTGGCTTGGTAGATAGCCTTATAATTGTCCACACGGGTAGACACACGGGTGTGTCATGTTGATTGGTCGTATGTCCCATTGCATGCTAGGTTTACAAGTTAGTATGCTCAATAGTAAACACACGGCCGTGTGGGAGGCACGGCCATGTGTCTCGGCCGTGTGGGAGGTACGGCCATGGACATGGGCGTGTGCTCAGGTTGTGTAAAGTCTGCACCTGAAATTTGAAATTTAATTCGACACACGGTCTAAGGACACGGACGTGTGCCTTGGCCGTGTGGTCATAATTAGATGATGACATCATAAACAGAATGCCAATGTTTTCACACACGGGCGTGTCATGGCCGTGTGAGGGACACGGGCGAGTGTTCGGCAGTGTGAAAACCCCTGTAGGTTCGAATTAGAAAATAGTTCCACACAGGTGTGGAACACGAGCATGTGAAATGCCATACGGGCGTGTGCCACTCTTCACACGGGTATGTGGCCCTGTTTTATGTTAAATTTTTCTAAGTGTTTGAAAGTTCCCGGTTTGGTCCCAAACCATTCCGAGTACAAGTTTTTGGGCTCGTAGACCTATAATAAGGACATTAATGTCTTAAATGAAAATTTTTAAATTGAAATGAAGTTTTTATGATTCGATGTTGCATGATTGAGCAAGTTAATTAAGGTAGCGCCTCGTACTCGGTTCAAGTAACGAATACGGGTAAGGGGTGTTACATAGGTCTTCCTTAAAAGTAGGGTTTTTGCACATGTTAAGTTGTGAGAAGATAATTGTCAATGTGATATAGCATGTCTATATTAAGTTCAGAATGCGATGAAAGGGGTTATAGAAGAATCCGCCGTGTGGCAAGATATCTTTTTTCGGCTAATAATTGATACCTATCAGTATGGTTGTACATATGGTTATCTTATGATGAGTAATTCAGGAAGGTAAAATGGAAATATGAGTTGAAGCTAGACAGAGTTAAGTTCTAGAAAAGGGTTGCTTGGAAGAATACATTTAGGACTAAATCAGTCGACATGTCCACCAACGATTAATATAGAGAAAGTATGGGCATCGACAATGCCAATCTAACTACGGAATCTCCTAAAATACACAGGATGAAATCTTATTTTTCCTAAAATTTAAGAGTTTTCTATAAATATCGATATACAAGATCTCACTAAGTTAATATGAACATACAAATGTAATTTCTGGAATGCAGGATGAATAAGTGACCTAAGGATCTTGTGGAGGGACCAAGCCAGACATTGCCAAAACTGCGTGAACGTCATGGTAGTATATAGAGGGGCACCCTTAGAGGTCACATCTCAGGGATTAATGGAGTATAATTGTAATAAAACCTTTAGTTTCAAGGTATTGTAATTAATTATTCATGTTTATCAAGGTCTAATGATTTGTAGGATTTTAGTATTTATATGATATAGAACATACTAGAAGTTTAAATTTTGAAATCTATTATTATCCAAGGAATTGAATAAAGTTGAATTGTTTAGGCCCGTAAGTAACTTAGGTTAGAAATTTGGTTAAGTAATACGGGTTAATTGCTATACTAAGTATCCGGACTCGACGACCGGGTCAGTTAAAGGGTATTACAATTCAGTGGTATCAGAGCTTCGATTCAGTCGATCCTCTAGACATAGAAAGATATGGAATAACCCCTATATGCATGTTACTTTAGGTCTGACTTAGTCTTTTTGATCAAGATAGGGATATTATATCGTTTTATGTGATTAAGTACAAGATTGGTGGACCAATATTAGGTGGCAGTAAACATGTCAGGAACAATAGAAAGAAAGATAGGTGCAACGAAAATAAAAGACAAGTGAAGAAGGGTAATTCCATTATAAAAGAGAATCAATATAGATATGCAAAAAGAGAGACTTAATTTTACCTTTGAGAATGAGGAGTGGTGACATCTTTTGGATTTTCATTACCTAGGTCAACCTTCTTTGAAGAATTAGAGTTAGACACACCCAACCTCTGAGCATAAAAGAGTTCCTCGAATACCTTCCATTTCCTCTAAAACTCCTCCCACTCATCCTTTGAAAGATTATAAGCGTTGAAGCCAAGGTCGGCATTGATGAGCCTTCGCATGCAATTGAAGTTCACTTCAAGTCAATGGGACCCACAATGACTTGTGCATGCAAAATTAGGTTGGACTTAAATTAGGCAGATATTTCTAAATGCTCGGCTGGGTGCCTGCCTTATATTTCTCTAGGGCCTCGTTGTTCTCCCTCTATAATTATTTTTCTCAGTGAGGTGTCATCCCTCGAGGGTTTCCATTTGGCGGACCCTCTTTTCCAACTCTTTTACTCGGGTCTCTGGGGACTGGTACTTGGCTCCCAGGTGAAGACAGATTTTGTAAGCTCATTATTTTGGTGAATAGAGGCTTCATATGATTGGCAGAGCTGGTTAAGAGATTACTCGCCAAAGAGAATAGTCCACTTAGATTCTGCCCACTTAGCTTTATTTTCAACAAAAGCCTTTTGAAATGACCAGCTCAAGAGTCCATACTTCATTGCCAGCATGGAGAAGGAACCCACCAACTCAAAAAGAGTGGATTTGTGAATGCCTTCGAAGAGGGATGAAAGATAAGTGAACTCCTTTAACTCTTGGGATAGCTCCCTATCCTACTTTTGTTAGACAACAAAGGGAGAGAAGAGAGGTTCCAAGTATCATATTAGTTACAAACTTATCTTATCTCTTGGGTGATAATCCATATCATTCTTCCAAAAATATATTGATAAATTCTTTAATCATCTGTACCTAATTAATCTTCAATTTTAACATTCTGATATCTAGGATACAAATAAGATATGATTCACAACCTCTTTCTAATCATTTCATAGTTCGTTAACACTAACATGCTATCGTTCACACAATCAAATCTATCAATGTAACACCCCAAACCCGGCCCATTCGCTATGACCGAATTTGAAATGCCACTACGGAAAACGTTTGAAAAACTTTTGACTTAGAGTTAAAAACATAAAAATTTGTTGTCTTTACTAAAACATTGTGTAATTAAAGTTCCAAATAAAATTAAGTTGTTTAAAATAAAACATTTTCAAATAATAATATAATCGACAATCCAACTTAAAACATAATAAAAGTCCTTAAATACTTTAAATGGCCCTTATTACAATAAATAACCTTTCATAAGAAAAATGTGTAAAACAAATAAATTTATCTTCTGCATGGGCCACCTCGTATCCACTCCCAACCCGGTCCAAGCTTTATGCATCACCTGAAAGGTTTGAGAAAAATAGTGTGAGTCAAACAGACTCAGTGCATAGTTATTTCACATGCCTCCACACATGGGCTTGGCCCATATCCACACATCAATCACATATCAGATGATAAGGCATTATATCCACATAATTCCACATGTTGGGCTTGGCCCATATCCACATTGATCCACATAATTAGTCATGCAAAATGCATAAATATGCAACATGAAGCCCAACCCAACCTAGAGTCCATCCGTTACTCCTACCTTAGCAGACTCCCTGCCCAAGGCCGTGGCTAATCCACCAATCACATAGTGATCCACATATCTTACCTTGGCAGACTTGCTGCCCAAGGCCGTGGCTAAGCCACCGATCACATAGTGATCCACATATCTTACCTTGGCAGACTTGCTGCCCAAGGCCGTGGCTAAGCCACCGATCACATAGTGATCCACATATCTGTATCCACGAGGTGACTCGAGGTCATCCTCAATCTACAGTGATGCGCACAGCTATCATCCGCCGAGATGGGCACCTAGTCAACACCTCCCTTGATGGAGCACATAGCCACCATCAAGCGCCAATGTAGCACAAGGCTAACATCAGACCACGTACATAATGTACACCCTTTCCTTCGATAGTCACATCCCAAGTCCCATGCATATATATGTATCATGGCAACATATCACTTGAAACAAATATACATCACATGCCATTACATTTTCATACATTCATCAATAATCATTTATTATCGTAAATCACTGACCTGAGTATTCGATCACCCACCACGGGTATTCACAATCTTAGCCCTTAATTCGGCTACCATTAACATCATATCACATATACATAAATATAACACATACACACAATCAAGAGACAGTGCGATAACTACGCACCGATTTTGCACAGTCGATTAAATCCCGAAAACGCCACTTGATTATGAACTCTGTCGAAATTCCTTAAACAACCCACATTAGAATCGGCTTTAAGCAATAATCCAAAAGAATGGCCCTTGGCCGAATGCTACACTTACTTACCTTGAAGAATCGAATCCCGAAAGCTTCTCCTTTAATGCTCCTTAATGTTGGCTACCATCACAAGAAACACATATCATGGCACAAGCATAATCGGCCATCCCTAAACCAAGGCTTAATCCTTGATTCGGCACACTTAAAAGAAAGAGAACCTACACCGATTGCTAGGATAGAAATTACTTACCACCTCGATGCTTGAAGAGACCAAACAAGAGAAAAAGGTTTCGGCTAAACCTTCCCAATTGTAATGGGATATTCGGCTAACACAAAGATAGGTATAGAAACGAGGTTGAGATGGTGTTTCGGCACTTTACTGATGAAAAGGGATTACGCCACAGTGGAGGGAGTAGAATGCTTAGAGGATTTGGCTATGGTGTTTCTTTAAGGCTTCAAACCAAGAGAAAAGGGTACACAAAGAAGGCTACAAGATTCGGCTATGGGGTTTCCTTAAAGTTTCAAGTAAAGACAAGAGAGAAAGAGGCTATAGGGTTCGGCCAAGCCTTACCAAAGGTGATGACAAACTCGGCTATCAAAAGGAAAAGAAGGAGTTTGGGAAAGGAGATAGATTCGGCCAAACTAGCAAATAGAGAGAAGAAGAAAACGCTAGTGACCTTAATGGTCTTTGAAGTTTCGAACACAAAACAAAGAGAAGGGAAACTGAAACTAAATGGCTTATGCATAAAAACGACACTTTGATGGCATTAGGATTTCGGCACCACACTAGAGAAAGAAGAATAAACCCGAAAAGAAAACACCTAAACTCCTTAAGAGAAATTCGGCTACTCCCCTCTACTCACAAAACCGAAATGGTCATCAAAGAAATCCCCTTTGGCCATCCAACTCACATATTCATCACAAATCCCACAATTTCCTCTTTATTTCCTCCTAATCCTATTCCTTCCAAAAATTCGGCCAACTCCCCCCTAGTCCATGAAACCATCCATGGTCATGGACAAAATGCCATAGAAGAGTTTCCAAAACAACATTCTATAATCCATGTCTTTTGTCCCCTCATCATACCATTTTTCATTGATACCATACCTTAACTAAAAACTTGCCTTATTCCTTAGTCTACTATCCATAAATAACAAAGTCCATCCTTACCATAAGTAAAATTTGACCAACACATGCCATACAAAAATTAAAAGTCACCTTAATGTCATCCATGGGATTCGAACCTCTTCCCTCATACAATTACCCATGCGCCAACACCACTTTACTACTAGCTCATTTATGTTAACATTAAACACTTAAATTAACTTAAGCATCATAATCACTTGATCCACTTCATTAAATTCTCCATATTAAAAATTATTCTAAACCAATTAATTCCAAGCATTCTCAAGACTATATTAGGCATGCAATAAAATCATACCTAAATTAACTCAAGCAACAAGATGATACTCAAATTTTCCTAAAGCCCAAGGCCCAATCGGCCCAATCCTACTAGGCCCAATTTCGGGATGTTACAATCAACCTTTCCACATTGACACTTAAGTACAATCTGTATCTGTCTACAAATAATCATAGTATCATATAAAATCAATCAGTTCATACTGAAAGTCATATCAAACTCATCGAATGTTGATGACATCAGACTGACAAGAATTTCACAACCAAAAATTCTTAGTGAAATATGTTATTAATGTAAACATATTGATCTAATAGATTTATTATTCTAATATCATAATCAGTCAACTCAACAAGCATAATCTCTTCAATTATTGAAACAATTCAAAAGTAAGAATGTATTACTCCTGAATTAATCATGATCTATATAAAAATAATAGATAAAGAAAATGTACCTGTAATATCATCAGGAATAGTGGCCTTTTCTCTGAATTGATCAATATAAACTTGGGAAAATGCACTAGTTTCAAATCTTACTGATGTATCTCTAGTTCCACCTAGATTGGCAATAGCACTGTCACCTATTGCTAATCCTCTATTTTTCTGTGGAGTTGATATCAATTTAATAATTTGATCATTGATACCATTTAGCTTCTTTGAACAATCCTGCACAAAACGTTTAGTGGAATCACATTCGAAGAAGTAAAGAATTAATTTTGGACATCTCTAGACTTTTTTATATGAAGACATAAAAAATGATCCGATTGCACTGGGTTTCTATGAATTTTTGATCTTGAACATGTCTTGCTTTTTCTCAATACATTTGTTCTCCATTTTTCCCTCAAAATAATCTGTCTCATGCTCAACCAAATTATCAATCAAAAACTTCTGATCATTTACCGTATTAATATTTCAAGGACAGGGAAGTGTCGACAAAGGCACGACCAGAGGTAGAGGTTGTTGAGCTTCAAGATTAACTCTCAAACACTTTAAAAACCACTGGCTCATCATACCGAAAATGACATTTTTCATATCACTTTCTAACATTTACCAAACTAAAAGACTGTGACTCGTTTCCTATTCAAAAACCAGAACATTATTATCAACTTTATCAGGCACATCATGATTAGAACCTATCGATATTGTATATCTATAAGAAACACATAGTCAGATCGGATTAGAAGCATCACACCAAAAATACAGGTCATTGTGACATGTATTTATAGACTCAATACACACTACTTCAGTCCTAGAATCGACTAAACCATAGCTCTAATACCACTAAATGTAACACCCTATACCCGGTCTAGTCGCCAGATTCAAGCTACAGGATGCTACAACAAAAAACTAGAACATTCATAAGTAATTTACACAATAACATTCATAAAATCAATAAATATAAGGTAAGTCTATGTTTAACATGCATTACAAATAAAATCGAGTCTTAATCAAGCTTACGAAAACCCTAAGATCGACTCAAAACCAAATCAAGACCATTTTGAAACATTTATAAAAATTTAAGTGAAAAGGTAAAATAAGGGTCACATGGTCGTGTGGCCAGGCCATATGACAGGGTTGAGGTCGTGTAGTGATATCATACAGTCATGTCACGAAATCGTATTATAGCTTGATGTCGTGTAATCAAAGGTCACACGATCATGTCACCAAACCATTTAACAGCTTGATGCAGTGTGAACCAACCTAAACGTTTTGAACACACGGTCATGTCATCCAACCATTTGTGACACACAGCCGTGAGGTAGCCCATGTGTGGCATAAATGATCTATTTAAACAATATTTCATACCATTTCATTAAGTGATCTATAATGCCATTTCATGTTATTCAAGCCAAGATCAAAACATGTATATTTCAATTCCAAATTACCAATTCAACTATTCATTTTAACATAAAATCAATATGCCTTCATTGGCACCAACAATTCATTAACTCAAAACCATATAATTCAAACCAAACCTTAAACCATTCCATATAACAATTCAACATCAAATTCATAATACCAATAAATTAGACATTTCCTTCAAACTTCAAAGTGTTAAGTTTGACATCAAGTCAAGTACCACATATCATAATATAGCATCAAACTTACATACCAACATAAGTATACTAAAACATACAAAATTACTTAACAACCAAATTGTCCTATGACATGTCACAAGTAACCAAGATCAAAACATCAAAATGTCTATCGGAATGAGAGACAGTAGGCATGAGCTTCTCATCAATCTGAATGACACGTTCCGAATGTCCAAAATCTATAGAAAAACAGTAACACAGGTAAGTATATAGAATACTTAATAAGCTCATACAATATAAACATTTACTTACCTCAATTTCTTATCACATACATAATCATAATGTAATACAAATATACCTATCAAGATTCAAACCACAACATTAACATATAAGGTTTTGAGTTCAATCACATGAATAACCATAATCATTCTCATTTTCAATCAAACTATGTTAAATCTCATAACCAAAACATATTCATTACTTAGCCAACCTCCAATGGCATATCTCCAAAACTTCAATCACAATTCTACCTGATTAAACTTCATAAAAAACTCTATATACATGTGAAAATAATAGTGTCTGGTTACCCGTTATGATTGAACCTACACGATAAATAGTCTGGCCAAGGCTTGATATTCTTGTATTCTCGAGTCCGCAACATATGCAAGAACTCGGAATTTAAATCTATATTCTTGAGTCCGTAGCATATGCAAGAGCTCTGAACCTATTCATGTATTCTTGATTCCGCAACATATGCAAGAGTTCATAATCTATTCCTATATTCTCGAGTCCGCAACATATGCAAGAGCTTGTAACCTGGGCAAAACCCATTACCTTATATATGAAACTTTTACTAATTTCATCGAGATTTATCTCACATTATAAAACAGTTCCAAATCACCAAAAATTAGTATTAACAATTCTAATATAACACATCAACATAAACAATTAAATTATATTGTATGAACTTACTTGACAAAATGATAACGCTTTAGATACCAGAGACTATACGGCAGTTTTCACTTTTTCGCCTAAACCAACAACTTAATCTATATAATAATTAAAAATTTAAATTTAAATACCAATCTCATAATAACACTCAAATTCATGCTTATAATATTTATTTTCATTTTACATAATTTCTCTTAACTTTTACATTTTATTCAATTTAGTCTCTAAACCGAAACAAGTATAACTTTCACAATTAAGCTTTGTTTTCCATTCCAATTTCAATTATGTCATTCTGCAGCCCTCAAAAATCTAAATTTACAAAAAATTAATGTTACTTTTTTCATATTCACATTTTAGTCCGTAAATGCAAGATTAACTAAATTTACTTTATCAAATAATCATTAAACATTTAATAACTTCCAAATCTACCATTTTCTATAAAAAAAAAGAAATCTAAAGTTCATCGATGGAAAGTTTTAAAACCTTTAATAGTTTTGAAAATGGAGATACAAATTAACTGGACCTAGTTGTAACGATCTCAAAAACATAAAAATTACAAAAATTAGTTTAAAATTTCATACTATGCAATGGTTGAATGGATTTCAACATTTGAAGCTTTCTTCCTTCACTCAAAAAATGGTGGAAACAATGCTAGATGAAAAATGAAGATGATAATTACTTATTATTTTATGTTTTTATGTTTTTTAATTATAAAATAACCTTTAAAATTTCACTAATTAAAACATACCTACCGTCCACTAATATACAAGAGTGGGTTATTTGCCACTTTTGAACTTAAATATTTACGTTTTAAACCCTTATAGCTATTAAAAATCAAATATGATTAACTTTTAAGAATTTTTTCTTAATTAACTATCAAGTTAGCAAATTTACCAAACCAAACTTTAATCCACTTATACTATAGCTCTATAAATATTCAAAAATAATATTTATGAGCTCGGTTTATGAAAATAAGGTCTCGATACTTCATTTTTAAAACCACTGACTTTCGGTATGCACCACTTGTACCTTGACTAATTGATCATTTAATAAAATCTATTAAATCACGATTCATTATTATACTATATTTAACTAATAAATACCAATTAAATATATCTACGGGCTCACTCGTCGAAATTGTGATTCTGAAATCATTGTTTCTGACACCATTGAAAAATGGACTGGTACAGGTTGTAATACCATTAGAGGATATTGGTAAAAGTGATGGTATGGATTTTGTTGGTTTTGGTTTTGTGGGGGATATTGCTGACCTGAATGAAATGGGTCTTGGTTTGATTTCCTGGTCTGCTCCATATTTGCTCCAATGTTATGACCAATGGGGGTAGGATCAAACTCAGTGCTAGGAGGATCACTGCTACCTGGATGCATCATATCAGTCTACGCTCATCGCACCAAATGTTAACTCGTGAGGTGAACAAGGTAAGAAGTTGAAGGTAGAATAAAGGAGAAAAGGATGAAGGTTTAGAAGAGATTTCTATTTTCGGGAAAAAAATTGGAGATTAAGGAGTGTCGCACGTAATTTGTTTGCATGACCTTTTTATAGTGGGGAACAAATTTAGCTATGTGTCCTAAGATCGTTGACATGGAAGTTTGATTTGATGCTCTTGACAATGACAGTGACGTGACTTGATGTCCTAAGATGAAACATGTTAGGGCGACTAATAATCAATTACTTTGGATCTCAATATGTCCTTGATATGGTCTCAATGGAGCTATCCCTTTCCAAAGTTCTCTGAGTTGGGATTTGTATAATTAATTTCACAATATAATTAATTTCATTAAAAAGAAATATGTTCAGCTGTTTATAAATACACGATCAGATTCATAAGATACACTATAAAATTCACAAAATCCATTACAGAAGGTCTAACACGTACTTAGTACTTATTCAGAACACCATCCAAAATTCACAGTATACCACTCTGCCTTACAAAAATGTATTTCCAGCTTGCGGATCCAAGCATAATATATATACACAAATACAATATCCACCCACTTGTATTTGTTCCAACATCATTAAATTCTGCCTTATCTACATTTTTGATGATGGCTCTTTCAAACGTCGGCTAAACTGAATAGTTTAAGCACATACTAATTGTCCCGTATACTCGATCACACCTAATTCAGATCACCAAAATAAGTGTTCCACGTGGTTCAACTAACTTTTTTGGATTAACTACACTAGATGTATTCAAATTATGAGCCAAATTTTGAAGTAGTCCTTAAAATTTAAAACAATACAATCGAATTCTTAAAATATCGTCTGTTTCTTAATTCACACGTGTGTGAAAAAAGAATAAAATGAAATACAAATAAACATTTAAAACCAAAGCTAACAGTAGACTAATGAAAAATCTTAGGCTCTTTTAGGCAATTAACCTAAAGAAATTAATTATTTACGAAAATGATTCAAGTTAAAATTTATGTACTAATTTATGTAAATAAATGATTCGTTCTCTACAGTGAGCGGCGGGCGGCACTGTCCCTTCATCATTAGCCAATTATCATTTTTAAAAAAAAATAAATTTTTGGATGCTGCCACTATGTCAGACGACATCAGTATGCATTTTTTAAGATACTCGTAAAAATATGAGTATTCAAGGAAAGAAAAAAATATTTTTTAATAGGTACTGTTAATCTGTTAAGCGACATCGGTGGGAATTAAAAAAAAAAATAGGTGAGATAGAAAGAAAGCTGAAAAGAAACAATTGAAATAGAAAAAAAAAAAGAAAAGGAGAAGCCCGTGACCGATGCTTGCTTCATAGGTGATTTTTGTTTTCTTGACTTGTCTATGCCACCATCAGTGGATGGAATATTATTTCAAAAAAAAATATTAGATTAGATGAGAGTGAGAAAGAAAGAGATACAAGAGAAATACAGAGGGATGAGAGAGAAAAAGACAAATATGGGAAAAAGAAAGAGAATAACAAATACATAAAATAAATATATAAAAAGGAATTGAATATTTTATGGAAAACAAGAATCAAATATGAGAAAAGAAAGATACTAACATATATATATATATATATATATATGAAAAATAAAGAATCAAATATGGGAAGAAAAGAGAATAACAAATATGCAAAATAGAGATACGATACAGAAAAACAAATGTGGGAAAACAAAGAGAATAATATATATGAAAAATAGAGATATGGATTTTTCATAAGATATTAAATTCCCTTTTATATCTCTATTTTCAATATATGTTATTATCTTTCTTTTCCCATATGTGATTCTCTATTTTTCACATATTTTATTTTTTTTCCCATTCAAATTTCTCCTCTTTTTCTATGTACTAAGTTGTCTTTTTTGTTTTTTTTTAATTTCTTTTATTTCTCTTTTTTTTCTCAATTGAAAATCCTAGTTGTCGTACTTATAACCACCGATGTCGCCAATTATGGACTTTTGTGCTGATTTCGACACTAAAGAAGAGATTTTCTCTTTCTCGTTGACTTCTACGATTCCAATCTCCCAGTAGCCGGCTCTAAATATTTTAAAACAATGATCAAAGCTTTGAACTACTTTTCCTATAATGATTTTTTTAAAAAAATATCACCGGTGTCGTCTAACACGATGATGACACCTAAAAATAATTTTTTTAGAAATTTAATGGGTGTCACTTGACAGGCAGACAGCACCAATTAAAAAAATAAAAATTTTCCTCTTTTAACTATTAACATTTTTAATAAATATTTTAAAAAATACATATTAACGTAGTCTGACACAATAACTACAATTAAAAAAATTATTTTATAAAAAATTCGATGATGGGCTAATCCAGTGACATCGATGATCACGATGAAAAATGCATCATTTACTCATATAATTTTAGACTTAGATATTTTTGTAAATAAATAAGTTATTTTGGGTCAGTTAGGTAAAAAAAAAAAACTAAAATTTGATTGAAATAATATTTTCATTTAAAAATTCAATTGAGACATTTGTTTTTAGATGTACGGGTGCAATTATTTTTTTGTTAAAATTGTGGTCCCTCTCCACACGGCTCATCTGCACTAATACTGTCTGATCATGAGTTAGCGGTGATTTCTTTATCCCTTTTCGCAAATATGTAATAAAGTATAAAGTCGTCGTTTTCCCATTTCGTTTTGCTATTGTTCCGCTTAACGGAGCGCGTTAACTTCCCGTCATAAGTTAGTCAACTATCTCCTATCCTCCGCTACGTCGCCGAAATTACTCTCACGCATCTACAGCGCGTGGATACCACAGCCCCTTAGGAAAATACGTTACCTTAACCAATACTGAAACTTCAGCGACTTCTTTCCAGCTTTCATTTCTTTTCCTTTTTTTTTTTTTTTTTGGTTTGAACTCTCTTTATAAAACCTCCCCAAAATCTCTCAATCTACTTTCATTGTAAAAATCTACACGTCAGATCCTAGTTCTGTTTAATTCTTCTCTAATTAAGCGTTAATCAAATTGAAGATTATACTTTATTTTGGATTTACGAAGAGAAGTAGCTATCTTTTCTTTGATTTTCTTGTTCTTGTTAAGTGATGGAAAACAAAGCGGCGGTGAGGTTTACATTAGGGAAGCAATCGTCGATGGCGCCGGAGAGAGACAGAGGCGAAGCCGATGGGAAAGAGAACGAGGAAGGAGAGGAGATAGATGGAGTTAGGTTGATGTACTTGGCCAACGAAGGTGATTTGGACGGCATTCGCGAGCTCTTGGACTCGGGGATCAATGTTAATTTCCGCGACATCGATGATCGGACGGCTCTCCATATTGCAGCTTGTCAAGGACAGACCGATGTCGTTTCCTTGCTCCTTCAGCGCGGCGCTGACGTCGAATCTACAGATCGATGGGGAAGCACTGTAAGCAAAAAACCAAAATTGCCTCCTGTTTTGCTCTTTTTCTATTTTTTTTTCTCTAATATATATATTTTTGGTTAAATAGCCTTTGGCGGATGCTGTATATTATAAGAATCATGATGTCATTAAGCTTCTGGAGAAACATGGAGCTAAGCCTTTTGTAAGTTCCTTTTGCATTTTCTATTTGGAAACCTTTTTCCTTTGCTGATTTTTCTATTTATGTTGCTTGTTGAATTTTGGTCTTAGATGGCTCCAATGCATGTAAATCACGCGCGTGAAGTTCCAGAATATGAGATTGATCCAAAAGAACTCGATTTTACTAACAGCGTCAACATTACAAAGGTAATCTCTTATTTTATTATATGTAACTGATCATGGTTTCATAACTGTTTAAGTCATAGTTATGTAAAGGACTACTTTTATTGGGAAATTCATCACGTCCTGGGGACTTGCTAATAGTGGTTACATTTGCATTCATAAGGAGAACAATTTTGGTTTGGATCTGTTTCTCAGTGTACGTTTAACTGGGCGCCCGGTACGGCGTAATTGATCTTCCATCGCCCCGAATTGTTGTTCTGATTACAAGGGCAGCACGGTGGATACCATTCTAACGTACTGCAATTTCACCGGACAGCTGGACCCTTTTGGGTCTGGTGGTGAATTCCCTCCAAGCGCACTCCCCTTGCCATTTTCACCCTTGCTTTCGTTCTTTAAATTTTCAACACTTGGCTATTTCGAATTTTCTATTTTGTTTCATTTAAAGGTTTTTAATTATCTTTTTCATTTAAAATGATAAATAAATTTATGTTATAAGTGAATACATAAGTAGATAATAGAAATGCTGACCAAGTCTTATAGCTCAGTTGGCATCGGTATTGTTGCGGTGTAGGAGTATGTGTGTTCAAATGTGCTTCTCCTCAGGGTTAGTGAGGGATTATGCATAGTTTTATGCTTTGTATAAAAAAAAGTAGATAATAGAAATTTCGAGAATTTATATTTAAATAGTGTCTGAATATCTATAAAAACAATAGTCTATTACAAATATATTAGTATTTTTAATGACTATTTTCTCTTTCACTAAATTTCACCTCAGCACTCGTAACTGCCTTTCCTCTAAATAGATATCCCTCTGGTTTCACTCTGACTCTGACATTACCCAGATTATACACCTACAACAACTAATTTAACTTCAATTATTATTTTCAATTTCACCATCCATCCAAATTTGGCCTAAAATAATGCTTATCAACTTTTGTGGAGAATGCTAGTAATTTTTGAAGTAGTGGCTCGGTTGTATCTATGTAAGTTATTTTGTTTTTTCTAGTTATGGAGGGAGGTTAGAGCTGACAATAAAGAATTGGTAGATGACCAGTAAAAGATATATAAAACTTTTTGTTGCACAGAGCAAAGAGTTTCATTATCTATGCAATGCAGTTCCGAAGAGAGACACATAAGGGCAGTTATGCATTTCTATGAGCAAAGTGCTTCTAAAAACATAGGTTGTTTCGTTCATGTTAAATATGTATATGCACATTCAACTCATGACCTGATGACCATGTGTTATTGCATCTTCAATTTTTCTTTAGTTGCTGCTGAGCTAAGTCATTTCCATGACTAAATTGCAGGGAACCTTCTGTATTGCATTATGGCGTGGAACTCAAGTTGCTGTGAAAAGGGTTGGAGATGAAGTTTTTACCGATGAGGATAAAGTGTAAGTTCAATAACTGAAGATGTTCCTCCAGTCTTTCTATGTTGTGTGTGTGTGTGTGTGTATATATATATATATATTCTGGGAGGAGAGCATGAGTGAGACGAGGAGCTGAAGGGTGGCGCTGACATATTTTGCTTTATGTTTTCTCTTTTGTTATTGTGGGTATCAAGATTCTGGACCTTTTATTGGGTCTTCAAATCCTAGAGCCTGATGCCTGCCTTTAGGGATAAGAATTCTTGGACTAAGCGTTTGGTCCTTTTCTTCCACACATTATGATACATGAATTCTTGGTTTTTCTCAGGAGGGCATTTCGAGATGAGCTTGCATTATTTCAGAAAATTCGACATCCAAATGTAGTTCAATTTCTTGGTGCAGTAACTCAAAGTAGTCCTATGATGATTGTGACAGAATATTTACCCAAGGTTTTAATCGGCATCTTATTTGCTACCATAGCATCTATGAACTCTTTTGTATGAATAATTTACTTCCCTCTGACATTTTGGCTTGCTGATGTTATAAATTTGCTGCATAATTGAGGTGCCATGAATTGTTTTTGTTTGTATGAAATGTTGGTTAAGGCATTGATAGGGAACTATAATGTCGTATCTTTCCTTTGTTTTGTTAATTTTGTTTGTGGATGAATAATAGGATTTTAAGACATTCACCTTAAATCTATCTCTTAGCTTATTTGGCTTAAATCTAAAATTATCATTAGTGTTAGAATTCCTTAAATTAATAACAGAATATTAGGTTGTCAGGTTACAGTTGTCCACTAAAATTATCCTATGAATATTTTATTGTAAGGCACCATACCAGTAGTGCTGCCAGCCTAAAATCAGTAGTGCTGCCAGTCTGAACTAAGTAGTGCTGCTAGCCTAGAGTCTTCAAGAGGAAACTTTTTTTGTGTATAAATATGTAGTGTAATCCTTTGAGAAAATAAGCAGAATTGAAATATCCATTTTTTACATGGTATCAGAACCTTAGGAATCATTCATTCGATCTCTCTTTTTTTCGAAAAATCCTTCCTAAACTTTCCTCCGATTTTTCATGGGTGACCTCAATGAAGCCATGTCAGAAACTGAGATCTCACAATTATCTCAGAATGGCAATCGAGGGATCAATCAAAGTGACCTCAATTCTTCTCTAATGATCACTAGTCATCGTCTAGATGGAAAAAACTTCCTGCAATGGTCTCAATCTGTCCTCATGGTGATCCGCGGTCGTGGCAAGCTAGGGTACATTAATGGAAACCTCCCACGACCACATACTGCTGACCCGACTTATGCTGCTTGGGAACTCAACAACTCTATCGTTATGGCGTGGTTGATTAACTCGATGGAAAGCCACATAAGTCGAACCTACCTTCTCTTCAAAACTGCAAAAGACATGTGGGATGCAGTTAATGAAAATTACTCTGACCTTGGAAACGCTTCTCAAGTTTTTGAGATAAAGCTCAAGCTGAAGGATATTCGACAAGGGACTCAAGAGGTAACTCACTACTACAATAATCTGAAAATATTGTGGCAGGAGTTAGACATGTACTACGAGGCAGATTGGGGTGAAGGCTTAGAACATTCTAAGTTCATGACTCATCTTAACAAAGAACGACTCTATGAATTTCTAGCTGGACTAAGAAATGAATTAGATGAAGTTCGAGGCAGAATTTTGGGTAGAACACCCCTTCCAACCATTGGTGAAGCGTTTGCTGAAGTAAGACGAGAAGAAAAACGTCGTCTTGTCATGATGGGAGAACCTAAACCAATGATCTCTACTGAAAAACAGCCTACTGAAGTTTCTGCTCTCATTTCCAAAGGTCCACCGACACAAAAGTCACGTGCTGGAAGTGACAGACCAGTATGTAGCCACTGCCACCGTGTTGGTCACACTAAGGAAAAGTGTTTTAAGCTACATGGTTACCCGGATAAAAAACAGAAAGAGAAGAAAACTGCCATGCTATCCTCCACTGATGCAGATGAAGTACTTGATGTCCGCCTCACCAAGACTCAGCTTGCACATCTCCATAAGAACCTGAGTACTTCTACCGGACATGGGACTCTAGCTACTCAAGGTACAGCACTTAATATCGCTCTTGAATCTAATAACCAAACCTCTTGGATACTAGATTCGGGAGCCTCGGACCATATGACAGGTAACTTCTCTTTGTTTCAAACCTACACCACTTGTCATAACAAATCAAGAATCCGAATAGCTGATGGTTCGTACTCACCTGTGGTTGGAGTAGGGAAAGTAAAAATAGCAGAAAATTTTTCCCTTGATAATGTTCTACATGTTCCAAACTTGTCTTGTAATTTACTTTCGATAAGTAAACTCACAAAAATTGGAAACATGCTTGCTGAATTTTCTGACCTTGGTTGTGTACTACAGGAACAGAAATCGGGGAAGATGATTGGTACTGCTAAAGTTGAGGATGGCTTATATGTTTGGAATGAAAACAGTACAAAAAGGGGATTGGCTCTATCTACTTCAAAAGAAGATGACATTATGCTATGGCATCGTAGGTTAGGACATCCAAACCTCTTGTATCTAAAAAAGCTTCTTCCGCTGCTATTTAGAAATAAAAAAATAAATTTTTTGAAATGTGAAATTTGTGAGTTATCCAAACATACTCGAGTGCCATACCCTCTGAAACCATATACCCAATCTAAACCTTTTTCATTAATTCACAGTGACTTATGGGGAGCTAGCCGAGTGACAAACATTAATGGTGCTAAGTGGTTTATAACCTTTATTGACGATCATACTAGGGTATGTTGGGTATATCTATTAAAAGACAAATCCGAAACACCCAATGTCTTTAAAAACTTTCACTCTATGGTTCGAAACCAATTCTACTCCAACATACATACCCTCCACACTGACAATGGAAGAGAATACTTTAACTCTGTCCTAAGTTCTTACCTTTCTGACCATGGCATTATACACCGAAGCTCCTGTCCAAATACCCCTCAACAAAATGGAATTCCCGAGAGGAAAAATCGACACCTCCTAGCTGTAGCTCGAGCCATTATGTTCACTGTGAATGTCCCTAAATATCTTTGGGGAGAAGCTGTCCTTACTGCTTGCCACCTCATTAACCGAATGCCCTCAAAAGTATTAAACTTTCAAACACCACTAAATACCCTTCTAAAAACCTTTCCCTTATTTCAGGTTACTAACCTTCCAACCAGAATATTTGGTTGCAAAGCCTTTGTCCATAATCATCAACCTGATCAGTCAAAACTTGACCCCCGAGCTCATACCTGCATATTCATTGGTTACTCTTCCACCCAAGAGGGCTATAAGTGTTACTCCCCACTTTTACGCCGAATGTTTGTCTCTCGGGATGTGACTTTTTTTGAAAATGAACCCTATTTTGGAAACTCTCATCTTCAGGGGGAGACCTTAAATGAAGATGAAAATCTTAATACTCTCCTTATTATACCCCCCCAAGATCCAGTCACTACCGAAAATACTGATACTGTTTTTCCTCCTATAAACCAAACAGTTAACACTGCCCTACCTGATCCTAACACCACATCGGAACTACCTTCTAACCAAGAAAAACAGCAAGACCAGATGCCTAATCTACAGGTTTACTCCAGAAGAAAACGGCAGCCTGAAACAGATATAGCAGTGCCAATCCCATCTCTCCCCGAAGACTGTTCTGAAAATACTGCAACTGAAGTCTCACCTCTATCACCATCCATCTACCTTCCAATTGCAATGAGAAAAGGCACAAGGAGCTGCACTCAACATCCTATTTCTCGGTTTGTATCCTATGGTAATCTATCTAAGTCCTATAAAGCATTTGTGACTAATGTTGATTCTGTAAAAATTCCAAAAAATATAGAAGAAGCACTTGAGTCAAATGAATGGAGACAAGCTGTGATGGAAGAGATGGAGGCCCTCAAGAATAATGGGACTTGGGAAGTTGCTGATTTGCCTAAAGGAAAAAAAACAGTGGGCTGCAAATGGATTTTTACCACAAAATTCAAACCTGATGGAAATATCGATAGGTACAAGGCTAGACTTGTAGCTAAAGGCTTCACCCAAACCTATGGACTTGACTATGAAGAGACATTTGCACCGGTTGCGAAACTTAACACCATTAGAGTCCTCTTATCTCTCGCTGTCAATCTTAATTGGCACTTGACTCAGTTGGATGTTAAAAACGCTTTCCTAAATGGGGAGCTAAATGAAGAAGTATACATGGATTTTCCTCCGGGGTTTGAAGAAAGTGTAGACAAAGTTTGTAAGCTAAAAAGGTCATTATACGGGCTAAAACAGTCTCCAAGGGCATGGTTCAGTCGTTTTACAAAGGCTATGATGAGCAGACAGTATACTCAAGGACAGGCAGATCACACCATGTTCTACAAGCACTCTGAGGAAGGAAGATGTTGCATTCTCATTGTCTATGTAGACGATATTATTGTAACAGGAGATGATACCAGAGAAATTGATAGATTGAAAGAATTTCTCGGAGCAGAATTTGAACTTAAAGATTTGGGAAATCTCAGGTACTTTCTTGGCATGGAGGTAGCAAGGTCTAAAAGAGGTATATCCATCTCCCAAAGGAAATATGTCCTTGACTTACTCTCTGAAGTTGGATTGATGGGGTGCAAACCAGCTGAAACTCCTATGGAGTATAATCTTAAATTGGGTACTGATCAAGATGGAGAAAAAGTTGACAGGGGGAGATATCAACGACTGGTAGGTAGACTTATCTACCTAGCTCACACTCGTCCCGACATTGCCTTTAGTGTGAGTGTCATAAGTCAATATATGCATGCCCCAAGGGAGAAACACCTGGAAGCTGCATATCGGATACTAAGGTATTTAAAAGGGACTCCCGGAAAAGGCCTATCCTTCAAGAAGAATGACAACAAGAATGTGGAGGTTTATACGGATGCTAACTGGGCAGGCTCTATCAACGACAGACGCTCCACTAGTGGCTATTGTAGCTATATTTGGGGTAACTTAGTAACATGGAGGAGTAAAAAGCAGTCTGTGGTAGCACGCAGCAGTGCAGAAGCAGAATTTCGAGCACTAGCACATGGTATTTGCGAAGGAATTTGGGTACAAAGACTAATGAAGGAACTACAAGTTCCTTATAATAGACCTATGCGACTATTTTGCGACAACCAAGCTGCTGTCAGTATTGCTCACAATCCTGTGCATCACGATCGCACTAAACATGTTGAAATAGATCGTCATTTCATAAAGGAGAAAATACACTCAGGAGAAGTGAGTGTTACCTATCTACCTACCAGACAACAGATTGCTGATGTGTTAACAAAAAGTCTGAACAGGAATATGTTTGAAGAACTTATTGGCAAGCTGGGTCTGATAAACATCTACACTACAGCTTGAGGGGGAGTGTTAGAATTCCTTAAATTAATAACAGAATATTAGGTTGTCAGGTTACAGTTGTCCACTAAAATTATCCTATGAATATTTTATTGTAAGGCACCATACCAGTAGTGCTGCCAGTCTGAACTAAGTAGTGCTGCCAGTCTGAACTAAGTAGTGCTGCTAGCCTAGAGTCTTCAAGAGGAAACTTTTTTTGTGTATAAATATGTAGTGTAATCCTTTGAGAAAATAAGCAGAATTGAAATATCCATTTTTTACAATTAGAATTTGTCTTGATTGCTGTTTGTTTTGCAGGGAGATTTACGAGCCTTCTTGAAGAGAAAAGGAGCCTTGAAACCAATGACAGCTCTGAGATTTGCACTTGATATTGCAAGGTTTGTTATTGTAGCGTTAACAAATGGCTATTTTCCTAGTCATAAATGGACAGTTTTTTTTTGTCAAATTTCATTTTAGAGTTACTTCTAATTGTACACGAGTATATCTGTTGCACAATATCCAGTCTTTGTGAAGAATATGAATAGGGAAATCTAAAAGCTTAGGGAAATCTAAAAGCTGCAAAATGATTATACGTTCTAGTGCAGGGAAAAAAAATTAGTATTTAAACTTAAGACTGCGCTTGCTGGTCTTAGATGATTGTAGTTGAGATGATCACTACAAAGCTTATGTTTAGAGTTAAGTGAGAAATAAAACTGATTAATGCATGAAACATTCTTTTGCTGGCTGATAGTCTCTTCCTCGTGAAATCGAATATTAACTTATCTTCTATAATCTTTTGCAGGGGAATGAATTATTTACATGAGAACAAACCGGCACCAATAATTCACCGTGATCTTGAGCCTTCGTAAGTTTTCTTGTTTAGATGGGTTTTCTTTTCCTAACAAAATTTAGATCTGGAACAAAATTAGCTTTAGGCTACTGTAAAGACGTTTTGTCGCCTTGAATTTTCTGAAATGGTCAGAACTTTTTATGTGCTTACAATTGAAATAACAGAAACATTTTGAGGGATGATTCGGGACATCTGAAAGTTGCAGATTTTGGAGTTAGCAAGCTGCTAACCGTTAAAGAAGATAAACCTCTAACTTGTCTAGACACATCTTGTGAGTTCTCTTTCTATTTGGTTCTGTTTATCCTCAATTTTTTCTATTTTACAAATTCAAGCTGAAATTTTTTTACCTTTATTTTTTTGCTGTAAGCTGAAACATATTTGATCTTATTGATACAGGCCGATATGTTGCTCCAGAGGTGTTCAAGAATGATGATTATGATACCAAAGTAGACGTGTTTTCATTTGCTCTGATCTTACAGGAGGTAAATTGTTTCGGGTTTTTGATAATATGATCAGCGTGATTCATAGTCAAATGCCTTGATGATTATTGAGAAGAATATTTATGAAAAAGATATTTGTTTTACACGGTGTTAAGGAGGGGGAAAACAGATATTATGATAATTTTACCAGTTTTTACAGTTCTTAAACCATGATTAAGAAATATTTTAATTTTGCAAGTTGTTTGTACTCATTCAATGAGTGGTAGTTGAGACATTGCAGGAAATCTTGAATGATAGCAAATATTTTGGCATATATATATGTGTGTGTGTGTCTGTGTGTGCATGCGCGAATGTATAACCTGAATATTTTAACATTATTTAAAATTTCAATTACGAGTCTAGCTTTTCTGAGTAGTTGGGGCTTTTCATTGCTCTACCTTACCTGAAAAATATGAAGCCGGAGAATTGTCTTTTTTCTTTCTCCTCTAAATTAAATATTCTATACATTAGGGTTTGACATTTGTAAATGATTAGCCGGCCATTAAAAGTTTGTTTCTATTTCCACTTCTCCCCATAAGACGATGGAAGGCACAATGGGGTTTCTGCTTTTCTTCCCTGCTCGATCCCCTTTCTTGTGATGCCTGTTGTGCTGTTTTTAATTTAATTTTTCTTTTTATTCTTCTTTTTGTTATATACCAAGTCTAATGATTGCAACAGCCTTAATAAGTGATTTTATTGTGCTATTCTGTAGATGATTGAAGGCTACCCACCATTTTCTGCTAAGCAAGACAATGAAGTTCCTAAGGTATATGCAGCAAGGGAGCGTCCACCTTTCAAAGCTCCAGCTAAGCATTATGCCCATGGGCTCAAAGAGTGAGTATTACATTTTAGCTTCAATAATAATTATAGTAATTTTGCTTCTTTCTTTTAGTTTGTCATCAAGCTTAATTCTTAAGTCTGAGTTCAGGATATGCACTCATGGCACCAGAGGCATACCAACATGCATGTATACATCTAAAATGAATTAATAATCCCGTATTCTCTTCTGCAAGGCATCTGGTAATCTTTTGAAGAAATTTTAATTCTATGAATTAGCATGTAGCATATTAGTCATTGCATCTCTCTGTCAGGGCGGTATATGCATCTAGAGGCCAGACATATATATATTATATATGTATATATAGAAGATATGCTAATATTATCCTTCTAATGCCAGGTTAATTGAGGAATGTTGGAATGAGAAACCTGCCAAGCGACCTACTTTCAGACAGATTATAACCAGACTTGAATCTATTCACAACAGTTTCAGTCATAGAAAGCGTTGGAAGGTATCCTCTCTCTTTCTCCAAAGCCTGACACTGTCATTCTCTCACGCACATGTTTCCATCGAAGGTTCTCATATTTGAAGCTTAGTATCAAACAAAAAGGCACATAGCTATTGAAATTTTGTGAGGCAATCAGCTTCTTCTTAATACATTCTGATCCCTAGTGAAAGGTCAGAAATGATGAAAATAAGGGTGTTATATTGAGTTGCCAAATTTCCTGTTATTGAATGGCCAGCAAAATAGGCCATTAGTCCAGACCTCCCTCGTGATGTTGGTTCATGGCTAGCAAACAGGATCCTTTCGCCTTGTTTGTCAAGTAGCAGTACCAGTCATATTTTTGGTTGGCTAGAATAGATGGCTAGTCATCTCTTAATTTGGTTTAGTGTCCGAGTCCTTTCAAAAGGTAACATCTTGGTGCATTTTTAACCAAGGTTGGTTGCTTGCAAAATGTACAGGTTAGACCACTAAAATGCTTTCAGAATCTGGAGGCAATGCTGAAGAAAGATCATTCTAGTCCAAGCAGCCGTAGTAGTTCATCTCGATCTACTAACAGCATATGAATGAATGGCTGGTGTTTTATCTTCCAAAGCTTATAATTCTGCAAAATTTATTCAGTTTATATCTTAAAGATTGAGCGTATAACCAGGAGCATACTTGAAACAAAAAATGTTTGATGTCTTTTAGATTTGTTCTCCCTTCTGTCTTGTGGGCTGATAACTACATTTTGTTCCACTCCATTTGTTTGTGATTTCTACTGTACATTATGTATGCTATCATAAGCTGCATAAAAGAAGAGTACGTTGTAATAATCAGCTAAGGGAACTACTACAAGAACAACGTATTTGGACCATATGAATTGGAATTGGAATTGGGGAAAACGGTTTTGCTAGAGAAAGTCAAATCAAGCAAAGATATTTTAATTCTTATGTGATGATGTCTGTCTGAATTGGATTGATTGTACTTTTCTAAGATTATTGAGGAGAAAGCTTGTTTTTGTTTTATTTGAGATTAAAATAGCACGATTTTGTTTTATGTACGAGATTTAATTAACTTCTATTATGTTCGTATAAAGAGCTAGTATGCTTTTTAAGTAAAAAATTGGGGATTGGTTTAGGTGAATTAGTATTAGTTTAGCATTACTTAGTGAAGTGTTTGTTTTGGAGTTTAATATGACTATAAAAAAATGAAAATGTTATAAAGTAACAAATATATATTTAAATAAAGTTCAAATTATTTTAATACTATAATAGTTTAATAAGAATATAGAAAATAATTTATTAATAGTTTAATAAGAATATAGAAAATAATTTATTATAATTTGTTGTTATATTTTAATATATAAAAAATAAAATTTAAATATTTTTTAAGTAATTAACCAGAATGCTTTTAGAAAATAAAAATTTTCTTCAAAAATAGCATTCTTTTATGCCAAAAGTATTTCTAAAAAACACCCTAGAAACTGAAAGCGTAACTAAATTTTTGTCTCACTGTCCAATAAAATTACGAGAAATTGCAAGCTCTTCTGTAATTTGCTTAAAGAAAAACAACTTTGACTCAAAAGTAAAAATGTGATAGATAGTACCACATCATTTCTACAGATTATTACAAAAAACCTACCCCACACACAATTGAAGAGCAACACGACTAGTAGTGATTAGGCACAATATTTTGTGGTTATAGGCAAAGGCAAGTTCTAAGGGAAGGGAGCTCTCAACTTCATTTCAGTTTTCTCGATGTCAATGGCGAAACCCTTGGCATGCTTTTTCCAGTAATCAGCCTGTGGATTGATCCATTCAGGTTCTTCAGTTTCCACCCTTGACTCCATAATTGCTTCGGTTGAGATGCTGTATTTGTCATCCCTCTTCTTCACCAGCTCTGGGTCGATTTTCCCCAGGTTCACCCCCTGTGGTGACATCATCAATGCTGGTGCTCCAAGTGGAAGTCTGTCACCTTCATCCCCACCCAACATCACTAATTTGGTGTGCATTTATCAAGTTATTGTATATATTATCAATATCATACACATTTGATTATATCCATCTATGCATCCAAACCAAAATCAAATCGAGTTTATATATGATAGACTCTAAATATAAACCTCACAACTTACTCGAATACATCCCTATTAACCCATCACTACCCAAATCGTTTTAATATGGGTTGAATCAGATTGAGTTGGTCCCATCCATGGAGTAGATTAAACTATGATTTGATTTCATCCATTAATTTTGTGTCCATTGTTACTTTTTATAAAAGTGTCAATTATCTCTTCTTCTTCTGTCCACTAAGTGTGTTTCAATTTATATTAAAATTGTTGCCAGCATATCCTCGTTCTATAGAATTTCAATTAAAAATATTAATATATATTCATATTTTTATTTTAAAATTATTTTATTTTTATAAAATTATTTCATTTAATATTTAATAATTTTAAAATTATATATATTTTAAAATTTTAAATATAAACAATTTATACTTTTATTTTTAATATTTAAATTATAATATCATGTAAATGTGATATAAATTATATTATATATATAATAATTCTAGATTAAAGTAAAATAAAATAATACTGGTAAATTATGGTACATATGTAACAAAATTATAAAAAATAGTAAATTTGTAAAAATAATATAAGAATGGAAAATGGAAAAAAATGGAAGAAATAAATTATATTAAGTTCATCTATAATTTTTAGGCATTAATAAAATAGTATCACGCCATTAAATTTAAAAAATAATAAAATATTATTAAACACTCATCTATATCTAATATCTTCTCTAACTTAAAATAATTAATTTTTAAATTATAAAAAAAACCATCTTTTCCTTTTTACAAATTTTAATTTTTTTCATAAATTAATATTTTAATTTTTTTTCATAAATTAATATTTTATTTTTTTCATAAATTAATATTTTATTTTATGCAATCAATTTAAAGAAAATTAATAATTATTGACATATAATTTTGATAATTATTTTACTAAATTCAAAATTTGAAAATTCAAAATCTCAAAATTTAAGTTCGAAATTTAATGTTTAGAGTTTGAGTCTAGATTTTGAGTTTGAATTTAAGGTTTAATTTTAAAATTTAAAGTTACATGATTCGAGGATTTAAAATTAAGAGTATAAGATTCTTAATTTAAAGTTTGAAATTCAAGATAAAAAGTTAAAGTTTGAAATTATATGTGTCATTCACATAAAAAAAACTATTAAAATATTATTTAATAATTAAAAAAACACTTTGATAGGAAGAATCCATAAAATGATTTTTATCTATGGATGAGTTTATTTATAAAACCATCATCCATTCCCCTAGAATATATATATTTCTAAAGTTTATAAAATAATAATTATTTAGATATTAAATAAAAAAAATTGAGCAGGTCGACCGTTGACCGTTGGAGCCCAAAGTTGGTGTGTAAATTTTTTGGTAATAACGAACCAAACTCGGGTCTAAAGGGCGGCCACTGCAAGAATTTGTAGGTACTATAAATTAACTTGTATATATACCTCTGTCAACCTGCCATGTGCACCAAAACTTGCCATAGGTTTTGGCAAGATTTTCCAGTTCAGGTTTCCCTATCATTTCTGGTATTCTGGGATTAACCCAGAGCCCTGATTTTATCTGCGACAAATTCCACGCTTATCATCTTCATTAGTACTATAATTTACCACGTAAACACTAAGAAGAAAAGGGATAAAACAACAGAGACCTCATAAGCATGGGAATGCCAAAGTTTTTGCTCTTCTTGAGGCAGAGCTTCAAACAATCTATCGGATATTATATACTCAATTCCTGCATTGAAATGAAAAAAAACAAAAACTTGTTCAACATATTGTTTGATTGTCAACTATATTGGTAAAAGGAAACTGACCAATGAGGCGGGCGTTGGAGTCATCGGAATCATAAACAGGACACTGGAGAAAGTCCTGGTTGAGCCTGCTAACATAGTGGTGAGTCTCAATTTGACGGCACATATCATGGCTATACAAGGCAAAGGTGCAGACATGCTGGCTGATTTGCTTCACTGGGGTCAATGCCTGCAGCATTGATGCTCCCTTGTCCACCACATGCTGACCCATCGTCTTGGGTTGCCCTGGTGGAGTTGCCCCCGCACCTTTAGCCGGTGCCGGAGCCGGGGACTTGTCACTGGAAGACATTGAAAAGAACTTGTGGAGGGGGTATGGTTTGAAGATTATTATGAAAATTTAGGGGGTTATAAGGGAATCGAGAAAGTAGGTGGGGGGACGTGGAGGGATATTTGGTGGCCACCTTGACATGCCTGGTGATGAGGTGGCTGACGGTGGCGAGATGTCTCGACAGGTGGGTGCTTGTGAGGGAAACTTGGGGCCGATTTAATGCCAAGATTTTCTCTGCCATCTTTTATGTCTCTTAAATTTGATGAAACCAGAAAGAAGAAATGAATACAAATTGCGTTTGGGGTTTTACTTTTATATCATCAAACAACATAATATGAAAATACAAATACAAATACATTTGGAACTCGATCTCTACATCTTGTCACCAACTTAATTTGACATAAACATAAAGCGGAAATGGAATAAAATGAAGGTCTAGTTGGCTTCTGTCTTGGGTCCATCTTAGTTCTTAGACCTGTACTTATAACGCCAAGAAACAAACAAATACACACAGAAATTGACCAAACTCAGCAAAGCAAGTAACAAGTAGAAGAGATTGAGATGATTCTTGTTAATATTGTTGCCAGCTAACCAACCCCCACTGTTTGTAATATGTTTTGTTGCACGATTCACTATCTGAACCAGAATGGTACTGAGGTAGTAGCCAAGTGCCATGGAAGTCCACAAGAAGCAAGTGGATACGGTTTTAAGTCCTTGAGGAGCTTCAGAATAGAAAAATTCAAGAAGACCCACATAGGTAAACATGTCTGCAATTCCAAAAATGAAGTACTGGAATGAGAGCCAGAAGACACTGATAGGCAATGGTTGGAGCACTGGTAAAGCATCCAGCATATTGTGGTCTCGAGCCACGGATTTTCGCTTCACTTCCATGATTGCAGCGGTAGCCATGGATATGGAGGAGAGGATGAGGCCAACTCCTATACGTTGAAGGTGAGTGATCCCGGTGACATGGCCAGTGACCTTACGGAGAAGGGGAACAGCAATTTGGTCATAGAAGGGGATTATGAAGATCAAGAAAATAACAGGAATGATTGGTAGAGAAGCAGGTGGGATGTGGAAAGAGCCAACGATTGTTGTATCCATCGTAAGGCCTTGTTGGACCGAAAAGGTTTGGAGTTGAGCTAAGCAAAGGGTCATGATTATGGTACAAGAGAAAACTGGGGTCATTCCAAGTAAGATCTTTGCGTTTTCTACTTGGGTTACCCTGCAGAGCTTCCATGGATTTAGTTTCTCAGACGCTGTTTTAATGGCTGCTTTATCCAGGAACCTGTAAACGTCTCTGTGAGGCAGGAAATCATCTTCCAAAGCAGCTTCCTTGTCTTTGTCAATCTCATAAAGCTCCAGAGGGTTCTCAGGGAGTTTAAGATTTCTATTGCGGAGAGCTGCAACAAAAACCTTCAAGCAAACCAAAAGCAAGTAAAGTTCTGTCCATCGGGAGATGAACTATATATGAATGAGAATTATTGATGGAGTTTCATGCAAGCAAACCTGAATGAGTTCCAGAAGGACACTACTTCCTTGAACCACATGTATCCTATACAATGGCCATCCCAATACAGCAACGATGAGAGCCAAGAACATGGCGATGGCAGAGACTCCGAATCCAACATCCCATCCTTTATGATCATCAAGCCAGACATAGAGCGTTAAACTAACTGCACCACCAATGCACAAGGCGAACAATAAACCGTTGAAGAAACTGGACATTGTCTTAGCTTCTCGAGGGTCTTTCTCATCGAATTGATCAGCTCCATGGGATGGTATCGAGGCTTTAATCCCCGCCATTCCCGCAGCAACCAAGTATAGAGCAACGTAGAGGAACACAGTATCACTACTTTCAAGTTTCTCGCAACGAGAAGTCGGATCGAAGACGTTACAAGGCGGTGGCCTGAGGCTCGAATAGTGAGCTTGCGCTGAGAGCAATGCTAGTCCCTAGATATAACGATCATTCAAAAAAAAAAAAAAAACACACCATGAAACCAACAAGTTTGTCTGTTGCTTTATGAAGTTTCTAGTCTGCCATTAAATTAAGAACCATGAAATCTAGCTCTAGCAATAGCCTACCAGGAACTCAATGGATCCAGAAATGAGAATACTTTTAAATCTGCCAATATAAGTGTCTGCGAAGACAGCAAAGATAATGGAAAGGATATAACCAGTCCCCATGAAGTTGGTTAGAGCATTAGCTGCATCAGATACTTGGAAGTGCAAAATCCCATTGAAGTAAGTCGTCAGGTTGACGGCCAAATGAAGATTTGCCAAGTTCTCAAATGCAAACGCCACTGCAGAAAAACAAGAAGTCCTATACGTGTGAGTTTATAACCAAAAAATTCTTCTCCATTTTGCAAGACAAAGGATGTATAGTAAAGCCTTCACTTACCTAGAACGAACAAAGCAGCTCTCAGTCCTCCATGCTTATGCTTAACAGCTGTTTCCCCCTTCCAATTCACCTTACCATCAACAAGCTCGAGTTTCTCCTACAACAAAAGCATGAAAATATTTTATTCCCTTCGCCGGAAAACGAGTGAGCAAATGATGCCAAGAATATCAGAAAATATACCATTGCTACTTAATTAACTTGCCGGCTGGTCCTGTTTGCCTAGTGCAACAGATTAATCACCAATGGTAGGACAAGCAACGAGAAAGTTGTTTATATAAATTGGTTCAAAGAGAGTGACACTAATGGTGGACGAAGACAGTTAATAGACCACAACACAATGCAGCTGGATATTGCCGACTTAAGTAGGAGATAGTCCCCCTAGCAACTTGGAATTAAGCATGCATGGAAATGACGTAGCGACATAAGAAATTCTAATAGTCAGAAGTACTGTTGGAAGTGATTTTGAAATCGGGACATATAACAAAGTAATGGAACAAAATTAAGCAGAAGGAATTTTAGGTTACCTCAAATGAATCAAAATATCGGAATCTGTTTGAACGTCGCCCACAAAGCTGTCAGCACCCTATGAAAATAATACAAATATTTTTATAATACCGAATGCCTCTTTTGGGTGAAACTTGAGGGCATTAGTTAATGACTTAATATTACATTGTTCTCAGATGTGGGTCCAGTGATGATTCATGTAAGAAAGCATCGTTTTTGTTGGGGAGGAAAACCCAAACTGAAAGCTGACAGAACTCACAGAGAGGATCGGTTCACTTTGAATATTACGATCTGGATTGATAGGTAAGATGTGACATCAAGTGTTGCTGACATGGTGTTACAAGAAACCCCTTCTTTTTGTACTGACGCTCGCCAATTACTGTCTAATGGGTCCGCCTTTTCTCTTTGTCACTCAGATTTTTCGAGTCCTGGACAATTATGGTGGCTTTGACTGTTTCAAAACATTTTCTTTTAATTGTATAATTATATGTGGTTCCAGCTAAATTTGGAGGTTAGAGTAAAATTGATTCTATTTTTTATGTGTATTATTCGGAAGGCAATAAAATGTTTTTATTTCACATACAGATTAAAATTATATGATATGTATTATTTAATTGTTTAATTTCTTAAATATAACTTAACCACAAATCAATTGTTTTGGGTAGAGGAACACATTATGAATTTTTTTAAATGTTTCATCCATTTTTACTTGCAAAAATTAATATAAGCATTCAAATATATCATTATCAAGAAATTTATAATAACCAAGTTTATTAAAATATACAATACCCTATATAGACAAACACTTTACGATAACTAAGTTAATTAAATTATACAATACCCTATACATGCAAACACATTAATAATTATAAAACATAAAAATATTAACTAAATTCAATAACATTAATAAATTACATTTAAAATAAATTCTAAATTAAATAAATGAAAAATTGTGAACAAAAGGATTAAATTGAATCTAAATTTAAGCTTAAAGGACCTAAATTGAAGATATGCCAATTTTTTTTTTTAAAAAAAAATCAACATTATTGACATTTTAGCTCCATAAAAAATTTACTGTTATAAATGTTATTATTTAATTTTTTATTATTACAACCTTTACAAATCAGTCAGACATGAAAAAAAAAAAACAAAAACCTCTACAAATCTACAACATACCCAACGCCATATTTTTCCATTAACTTCTTGCAGATAACTGTTGAAGTGCGCTGATCTTCATTCAGACTTTCCTAAAACGAACATGTTGGGTGAGTTTTCCATTTCTTTTTTTGTTGATCTGAAATGTTTGTAAATATGTTGCATGCGAAACTAAAACTAAAAAGTTTGTGTTTGAAAACACTATGCTGTTACCATTACATCACTTACAAATAATCATTTATTTAGTAGAGGAATAAATTAATATGTCACATTAAAAATATTTTTATGTGTAGGTTGAGTGGTATGTATCAGTGAGGAAGAAGTGGTATTTATTTAACATACAAATTTAATGATATGGTTCTAATTATTATTCTCATATAATTAAATAAATTACATATATTATTCTCATTTAGATTTTGAATAAAGGGTAAAAATTTCTACACACTTTTTAGCTGCTCTTCTATTCTCCATTTGATCCAAATTAAACAAAATAAGAAATCTAAAAGTCATTTCTTTATTTTATTTTTATTTATGTTTATGAAATATATATACATATATATATATTTTGAAAAAACTCTTTTGTAGCTTGAGATGTTTTTAGAACCTATGTTTTTGGGTTCCATAAAATCAAGTAAGACATAATTAAAAAAAAAAAAAAACTCTCTTTGTCGATCTGTAAAATGTTTTTTTTTCCCAATTGGGTTTCTCTTTTAATTTTGTATTGAAGCTGAAGCAGCTTCTAGATTCAAGATATTTATATATATATATATTTATATATTTTTTGGCTTTTCTTTTCTCATTTAGTTTAAAGTTAATTTTTATCTTTTATACTGATAGAGATAGTAGCACTCGAGTAATTCCCACACTTGAACTGAAATTTTGCATATTGATATAATGCCTCTATCTGATTCGAGCCTATTAGTTCTTGTTAATTTTAAAATTAAAAGAAGAAATTTATGACTCTAAATCCAATAAAACAAAATGTCTAGAAATAACAACAAAAAGAATGCTAGAATTTTAACCACACAAAGCATAAGGCTTTATTTTTACTTCAAAATCAATGTATTTGAGTGCTGATGACGGAATGTTTAAACTCTTCATGATATTTTACCAATTGCTTACATGAATCTTATGAAGAATTGGATAGTTGTGTGGTGGCTTTATTTGGGTGTAGGTTGTGTTTTTTTTTTTTTTTTGAGTGATTATGCGAAATATACAATTTTATAAATAAAAATATTTCATGTTGTAATTAATTCTTAAAATTATTAAAATTTTCTGTTGGATGCTATTCAGTTTGTCATGATCAAAAGATTGCAATAGGTTCCTATTATTAATTTTGACTATTGCTATTTGTGACTTCTATTTTTTTATGAGCTATATTGTTGGGTATGAGTTGTGTTATTGATATTAAAATTATTTTTGCATACTGTTAAATAATTGTAGGTATTTCATAAAAAAATGAATTGTTTCATTATTAATATTTGGAGAAGTATAAGTAGATATTTTAACTTGATTGGATCTAACGATCGAAGAAGGAGGATTTTAAGTGTAGTGAGTCATTGGATTAAAATGGTCGCACTAGTAAATTGGTGCTTTGTTTACTTAATCATGTAGAAAAGTTTAATTTCTTATAGGTCTAAAATGACATCATAGACTTTGGATTTTTTTGCAAAATGAGATAGGATTAGAGCTTTTGTTCATGGTGATGAACAAACATGTATTGATGAATTAAGAATATCTAAAGTTTTCTTTTGTAAATTGTGTGAATTGTTACAGAAAAAGAGGGTTGATGTCACACCCGAAAATATTAAAGGTTTGACAAAATTGAAATTCTGAGTACTTAATTAGAGAATTTTCTATTTTAGCTGGTTTTAGTGTAATTATGTGAACCTTGTGGGCTGGTTGGGTAAATAGCTAGACTTTGAATTTAGTTCTGTCAAATTAGAACTAAGAATCTTTATTAGTGGGACATTATGATTAAGGGTATTATAAGACTGACCGTCTTGGGATTAAGGGAAGCAGTGGTAGAAAGACTATATATAGGAAGGGTTTTTCATGCTGATTTTCATTTTTTTCTATCATTATTCTATCTTCTTCTTCTTATTCTTCTTCTCTGTTTCCTCCTGTAAGAAAGGTAATTAAGAAACGGGTTGCATGTAAGGAAGAATTTAAGGTGTTAACATAAACATTTGAGAACTTAGCAAGCCGATAATCTTTCTAACTCTTACGTACCTTTTGATTTAAGAAAAAGGAAGGAAGGTCTGGGGATTTCTGTATAATTCAATTTGAATTGTGATGTTAAAGTTGCAGTTAACAACTATAATTCTTCTACATGCATATGGATTAAGATTTGTTATACATGTATATTTTTTCTCTGATCTTTATATATTTGTTATATTTAGCCAACCAAGTAAGAGGAGATTCAAGTGATAAAAGGAAGTCTAAGTAAGTGTAAGTTGTGTCAACCTAGGTATTTTGCTGGTGAGTTGGTGGTTGCTTATATATTCATCATTATTGTGTTTCCATGTTGTGGTTGTCTTCATGTTCTGTTGATGATGAGTTGCATTATTGTGGATGATCTCTATAAAGTTTTGATTTACAATTGCATGTTTGATCATACTTTCCAAATCATTGTTTGATAAACTTTTACTGGGAAAATAATTATTGATAAAGTTATCTTTACAATGGTCCTCTAGATGTTATGTTTGGTTGATATGATATATTATCAATGAAATGAACAGTTGAATGTTTTTATATGCCTGTTATAAATATGAAGGATATACGAAGTATGGAGGGTTGTTTTGGCAGATGAAAGATTAAGAAATGTCACATTGCGCACTCTGTGCCATGTGTTATCTAGCTTTGCGGAGGTTTGGACGGATAGTACGAAGAATGTATATGCATGGTTTTCAATTTTGTAGAGGTTCAGTTGGTTTGTATGAAGATATATGTGCAAATGAATATGATAACCCAATGTGGGTTCTATGTATGTATGAGACTCTACGGAGTCTAAGGCTTTAAGCCTCCTATGTGTAAGCAAGTCCCTGGCCATGTCATATGAAAGTTATAAAAGATATGAAGGTTTACCAAACTTATTCGATAAAAACTAAATTTTATGTCAAAGTTAAATGTGAGATTTTTCCAAATGAAGTTCGCTACAAAGTTCGCTTGTATGAATATGCTATGATTGCGAAGTTATTCTATGAATCTACATATTTAAATATGTTTTAACTCTGAAGTTCCTTCTATGATTTCGCATGAATGGACTGTTATATTCTTGAATCTACTTATACAAGTAGACATGATTGAGTCTGCCATATTGCGAATCTTCTTCTATGAGTACATATGTATGAGCCACTATACCCATGAATCTTCTTATGAGTCTGCATATAAGAGTTCGCATTTAGAATCTGCATTAAAAAGTCTGTAGGATTGTCTGTCAAGTTAATCCGAAATGACTCTTTCTTTCTCTCTCTCTCCCATTTCGGTGGATTATAATAAGATTTTATGCAATAAGCCGGTATGAAGACACTATATTCCTTATGATCTTTAACAGGAGGAGTTCCCATACATATTGTATTGTGCTACTATGTGGTTTGTGCTCAAATACAAGCTATGAAAAAAAAAGGTCTCACAAGTATAAGCTATGAAGAATCTTGGTGAATCTAAAAAAAAAAAATGAAGTAACTTATTTTAGAGCTCACTAAGTTCCTCATGAACTTACCATGTTTCCTTTCATCATTTCAGGTAATACTAAACTATAGTTCGAGGAGAGTTAAGAAACCAAGGCAGAAGCTTCAAGCCTTGTGTGTAACACCCCTAATCCATATCCGTCACCGGAACAGGGTTACGGAGCATTATCGAAACATTCAAAAACATTTACAGATAAATCATGTAAGTTACTATTCATATTCTGAAATAATTCTTAACGTCCCTTAAATGGACCCTCGAGGCACAATATGAGCATTAGAAACAAGTCGGGACTTGATCGGAACCTTTAAGAATTTTTCACAAAGTTACAAAAATTTTCCAAGGTACAGGGCTCACACGCCCGTGTGGTCTAAGGGACACGCCCGTGTGACCTTGGTACACGCCCATGCTACAGGTCGTGTTCGATTTAGGTTGCTCTCTGACTTGCGCCACACGGCCATGCCACACGCCCGCGTGCTAGGCCGTGTGGTTAAATAATTTAATTTAAATTAGGTGTAGGTTTCACACGGCCAAGACACATGCCTGTGTTCTAGGCCGTGTGGTACACATGGCTGAGGCACATGCTCATGTCTCTGCCCGTGTGCCTAATTTTGAGCATTCTGTTTCTCAAAATTAAGGTGTAGGGGACACACGGCCTAACCACATTGTAACAGTCCGGTTTTGACCCTAGTTGGAACAGCAGTTTCGGGACCACAAATCCGAGTTAGAATAATATTTTAATATTATTTTCTGTGCCTATGATATGTGATTAAGCATGTGTGAAATTTCTATGAATTAATTTGTCTGTTTGTGTGTTTAATTTGAGAAAAAATGTTAAATTGTATTAAATGCAAAATTAGCATGCTTTTTGTATAGGAATCTAATTGTTAATGTCTTTATTATATGAGGTCCTTAAAGGTTATTATGCCACTATTAGTAAGTGGACATTTATATCCATGCAATATAAGATTGTAAAATTGTTTCATTAATGGTATATTGGTAATTTGTAAATTACATGATTATTAATGAAACAAAAGCATGAAAATAGCATTGTTATCATCTTTTGTGCCGAAAATTAGCAAAGAAAAAGAAGAAAGAAGAACATCTAGGTTTCGGCTAAGTATAAGCTTGATTCAAGGTATGTTTGACTTCGGTTCTTGATAATTTCTATGTTTTTGTAATCATTGCTTCGTATACTTCAAAAACCATGCTTCAATTTTGTGAATTGATGATGTTTTTGAAATGAGCCATTGATGAAATCATGAGTTTTATGATGTTTGAGGATGAATTATGGAAAATATGTGTTTGATTAACATGTTTTGTCTTTGGAGTTTTGGTGATTTTGAGTAATTTGGATTAAATTGAAAAAATAATACTTTGATGGATTAAATTGTGAAATAAATGAAGTGTGTGGACTTGTACAAGCATGGGTGATATTCGACTAAGCATAAGTATTATGAAATTTGGTGTATTTTGTGATTTTGTGAAATAGGGACTAAATTGTCCAAATGTTAAAATGTGAGGGCTAATTTGCAAATTGCCCTAAAAATGTGTATTTGGATTGAATCGGATGAATTAGTGAATAAAATGGTTAAATTTGAATATGTATAGATCAAGAACCGAAGAAAACGGACTTAGATCGCGAGAAATCGAAAGTAATCGAGTAGCTGTATTCGTTTCTGTTAAACCGAACTCGAGGTAAGTTGATATACAAATAAATGTATTTGAATTGACTTATTTGTACATATATGAAATTTGGATTGCTATGATTAATGCTCGAGATGATAATATATGAAATCCGAGAATGTGTTGACAAGGTATCAAAGTCCGAGAAGTCTCATTTGAACCTAGGAATAGATAGGATAGTATATGTCATGACATAGGTGTTTGATATGAGATATCATGTAAGACCACGTCTGGGATGTTGATACAAGATTTCGTGTAAGACCACGTCTGGGACGTTGACATCGATATAAGATTTACGTGTAAGACCATGTTCGGGACATTGGCATCGTATTGATTCGTGTAAGACCCTGTCTGGGACAGTGGCATCGATATCTGGATACATGTAAGACCATGTCTGGGACATTGGCATTGTACGAGTATTCCGATCATTCTGAGTATCCTAATAGATTCCGAACGGTTCAATGGGCATGTTCGGTAAATGAATGACTATGTGAATTGTACATCCGTTTTAGGTACGTTGATATGTATGCTTTGTATAAGCATGAAAGGTGAGTAAGTATGTGCATTGATGCAAAGGAACATTTGATATATATGTATGTTTGAGATATGAGCAAGTGAGATACTTGAGATATGATGAATTGGTAAGCTATGGCAAACCAAGTGAACCAAATAGATTATTTATGTGCTTGAAATAAAGATATGTTAATGAATTCAAATAGCTATACTTATGAATGATTTATGTTAAGTTTATTTGTATATGGCTTACTAAGCTTTTGGAAAGCTTACTTTGTGTGTGTTTGTTCTGTTTTATAGATCGTTAAAGCTACGAGAGGCTCGAGGACCGTCGAGGATCATCACCACACTATCAAACTCAACTTTGGTACTTTTGAATGTGTAAATAACTAAATATGGCATTTATAGGCTAGTCATTTTGGAATATGTTTGGGTTGTTAACAGCCTTATGATGTGGCTAGATAAATGATGGTAATATGCATGAGTGATTATGGTATATGATGCATGTTTTGGTATGGTTTGATGGTAATGAAATGGTCTTATGTATGGTAAGCTTAGTGATGGATTGATGCCATAGTGATTAAGTGAAATTGTGGATGAATCATGCTTGGTTTTACATGTGATTTAGTTGTGTTATTTGGCATACAAGTTGGCATGTTTAGAAATGTAATTGAATGGGATGATATGTTGATCTTATGACATGATTTTGGTTGCCAATTGTGTATAGATTAATGCTTGTTTGAGCTTGTAGGGATGACCTAAGTGTGGGTGGCAATTTGGCCTTGAAAATGGCTTATAATTGCCCACACGGTTGAGCACACGAGCATGTGACTCAACCATGTCCGTTGTGGTTGTAATTCAAAACAAGTCAGGTTCGACCATGGGCTGGACATATGGGTTTGTGACTGGCTGTGTGGTGAAGTCAGTAGCGACCACGAGTGAGGCACACGGGCGTGTCCACGGCCGTGTGGACAAGTCAGTCTGTATGCCCTATTTTGACACGGTTTAGACACATGGGCGTGTGACCTCTGTAACTTAGAAAAAGTTTTAAATTTTTGAGAATTTCCGTATGTGTTTGGTTTAGTCCCGACCCTATTCTAAAGCATGTTTAAGGTCTCGTTGACCTATTAAAGGGACTCTTTGATTGCATTTGATGAATTATATCATGAAATGTCCGTAAAAGATTCCATTTGTCCGGTAATACCTCTTAACCCTAATACGACGACGGATACGGGTTAGGGGTGTTACATTTGATTGGTATCAGAGCTACGATTTAGCCGATTCTTGGACTAACGTAGCGCGTGAGAGTCTAGCTATACATGCCATATATCTGAACTGTGATAGTGTGATGAATCCTAACGTGTAAAATGTGTTTTACGTATAGTAATGGATCCCGAAAGAGCTGTAGCTAACGATGTAGAAAGCAATGTGCCTGCTCCCGCTCAAGGGACAACGCCATCTGATTCAAGACCGGCTATGAGCGGTCAAGAGGGAGAAGCTAAACAAGCTTTCTTCCAAATGATGAGTGAGTGGTTCACTTAGTTTGTGAGAAATAATCCGACTGTTTCACAACCTCCGCCTCCGTCCAATCCCCCTCAGACCTCAGTTGTACCTTCGGTAATGGGTATAAATCTGTTGAATAATCCTCCGATCGATAAAATCCGCAAGTATGAGGTTGAAGAGTTCAGGGCCACCAGTGATGACGATGCTGAAAAAGCCGAGGTTTGGTTAGAAAACACTATCCGAGTATTTGATGAGATGTCTTTGACTCCAGAAGAAAGTATTAAATGTGTTGTTTCATTGCTACTAGACGCAGCTTATCAATGGTGGAAGACTCTGATTTTTGTTGTTCCAAAGGAATGGGTTACTTGGGATTTATTCCAGTCTGAGTTCCGAAAGAAATACATCAGCCAGATATTCATTGATCAGAAACGAAAATAATTTTTGGAATTGAAATAGGGTCACATGTCTGTCACTGAGTATGAAAGAGAATTCGTGAGATTAAGTCAGTATGCTCGTGAATATGTATCCACCGAGGCAATAATGTGCAAAAGATTTGAAGATGGTCTTAATGAAGATATCTGTCTGTTGGTTGGGATTCTGGAAATAAAAGAGTTTGTTGTACTTGTTGATCGAGCGTGCAAAGCTGAGGCACTCGGGAAAGATAAAAGAAAAGCTGAATTTGAAGTCAGAGATGCGAGAAAGAGATTTTCGAGCAAATCATTTTAGTCTACTTCGAAGAAATTCAGAGATGAGCATAGTCGTTCTAGAACTAATGTGGGACATTCGAATCTGAGAGATCGAGCTAGATCACAGTCGAATTCTAAAGCTCCAGCTACATCAATAGCTAGTGTTGGAAATGTCCGATCTGAGAGACCTGAATGTAAGCATTGTGGAAAAAGGCATCCGGGAAGTTGTAGATTGAATGATTGGGCTTGCTTCAAATGTGGATCGTTGGATCATTTTATTCGAGACTGTCTAGAGTCTGTTGAACAAGAGATGGTTCAGAATCCGAGATCCGATAATGTTGCAGCTAGAGGTAGACCTTCTTGAAATAGAAGAAATGTCAGTGGTAGTCAGAGAACTACGAAAGATACTGTTGCAAGATCCAAAGCTAAAGCGCCTGCCAGAGCGTATGCTATCCGAGCTCGTGAGGAAGCTTCATTCCCAGATGTTATTACAGGTACATTTACTCTTGATGATACTTTTGTGATTGCATTAATAGACCCTGGTTCTACTCATTCGTATATATGCATGAACTTGGTATCCAGTAAGACTTTGCATGTGTAGTCTATTGAATTTGTTATTAAAGTATCGAACCCCTTAGGTAAAAGTGTCCTGGTTGATAAAGTATGCAAGAACTGTCCGTTAATGTTTTGAGATGTTTATTTTCCGGCTGATCTGATGCTATTACCATTTGATGAGTTTGATATAATTCTGGGTATGGACTGGTTAATATTGCATGATGTTGTTGTAACTTGCAAAAGGAAGATCATTGATTTGAGATGTCAGAATGATGAAATAGTTCGGGTTGAGTCTGATAATTTGAATGGATTACCGGCTGTGATATCTGTGTTGAAAGCTCAGAGTTATGTGAAAAAGGGTTATGAAGCTTACTTCACATATGTGATTGATTTGAAAGTGCCTGAAAAGAAAGTTGAATCAGTGCCTGTTGTCTGTGAATTCCCTAATGTGTTCCTTGAAGAATTACCGGGATTGCCTCCAATACGTGAAGTTGAATTTGGTATTGACTTGTTGCCTGGTACAACTCCTATTTTGATAGCCCCGTATAGAATGGCACCAACAGAATTGAAAGAGTTAAAGTCGTAGTTGCAAGAGTTGACTGACAGAGGGTTTGCAAGACTGAGTTTCTCACCTTGGGGTGCTCCTGTTCTGTTTGTGAAAAAGAAAGATGGCACGATGAGATTGTGCATAGATTATCGTCAGTTGAACAAAGTGACTATAAAGAATAAATATCCTCTGCACAGGATTGACGATTTGTTTGATCAGCTAAAATGAGTCACTGTGTTTTCAAAGATAGATCTGAGATCGGGATACTACCAGTTGAGAGTGAAAGATTCAGACATTCCGAAAACTACTTTTAGAACGAGGTACGAGCATTATGAGTTTTTAGTTATGCCTTACAGACTAACGAAACTCCTGTTGTTTTTATGGATCTGATGAATGGAATTTTCAGACTGTATTTAGATCGATTTGTTGTTGTATTCATTGACGACATTTTGATTTATTCACGTGATGAAACTGAACATGCTAAATATCTGAGAATCGTGTTGCAAACCCTGCGAGAAAAGAAAGTATATGCGAAATTCAGCAAATGTGAATTCTGGTTAAGAGAAGTTAGTTTTCTGGGGCATATTGTGTTAGCATTGGGTATACGGGTTGATCCAAGCAAGATTTCTGCTATTCTGGAATGGAAACCTCCGAAGAATGTGTCTGAAGTTCGCAGTTTTCTGGGACTTGTTGGTTATTATTGAATGTTCGTAAAAGGCTTTTCAATGATAGTTACTCCGTTGACTAGATTGCTTCAGAAAGACGTGAAATTTGAATGGTATGGTAAATGTCAAAAAAGCTTTGACCAGTTGAAAACCCTTTTGAATGAAGCTCTAGTGCTGGTACAGCCAGAATCGGGTAAAAAGTTCGTGATTTATAGTGATGCTTCATTAAGTGGTCTGGGTTGCGTCCTGATACAGGAAGGGAAAGTAATAGCTTATGCCTCAAGACAACTAAAGCCTCATGAAAAAAATTATCTGACACACGATCTTGAGCTACCTGCGATTATGTTCGCATTAAAGATTTGGTGCCATTATCTGTTCGGTGAGAAATGTCACATGTTTTCAGATCATAAAAGTTTAAAGTATCTCATGACCCAGAAAGATTTTAAATCTGTGACAGAGAAGATGGCTAGAGCTGTTGAAAGACTATGAGCTTGTGATAGATTATCACCCGGGTAAAGCAAATGTTGTAGCTGATGCATTGAGTCGGAAGTCACTGTTTATATTACGTGCTATGAATGCTCATTTAGATTTGTCCGATGATGGTTCAGTGTTAGCTAAATTGAAAGCGAAATCGTTGTTTTTACAACAAATATGTGATGCTCAGAAAGTTGATAATGAAATGTTAGTGAAATGAGCTCAGTGTGATTCGAATTCTGATTCCGAATTTCGAGTTGATGTTGATGATTGCTTGAGGTTTCGAGATCGAATTTGTGTTCCGAGAAACTCAGAGTTGATTCAGTTAATTTTGAATGAAGCACATAATTGTAACAGTCCGATTTATACCCTAGTCAGAACAGTGGTTTCGAGACCACAAATCTGAGTCTGTATAATATTTTAATATTATTTTCTGTGCCGTTGATATGTGAATAAGCATGTGCTAAATTTCCGTAAGTTAATTTGACTGTCTGTGTGTTTAATTTGATTAAAGGATGAAATTGCATTGAATGTGAAAGTTGCTTGCTATTTGTTAAAGTACCAATGTGTTGTGGCTTTATAGATTTGAGGACTTATGTGGCAATTAAGCCAATTCTATGATAGTGGACGGTAATAATTGTATTACATGCATATTTTATATGATTATAAGTTTATAATATATGTTATATATATACTGTTTTATTATATGTTATATTTATATTATAATAAAAGAAACATGAGTTAGTGGCTTCATTATTTTGTTATCTTGTTGCCGAAAATTACAAAGAAAAAAAGAAAGAACTTAAGCTTGTTAAGGTTCGGCCATTTGAGGGTTTAAATTCAAGGTGAGTTTTTGATCTGTTTTCGATAATTTCTACGTTTTTGTAATCGTTGCTTTGAGAGCTTCAAAAACCATGTATTAATTTTGATTATTGATGATGTTTGCGTGAGATGCCATTGTTGATATGTTGAGTTTTGAAATGAGTTTAGTTGATAAATGAAAGATTTGAGTTAGATGAACATGTTTTGTTCTTGAAGTTTTAATGAATTTGGCAAAATAGGGCTAAATTGTGAAAATATTATTTTGGAGGACTAATTTGTGAATTTGATGGAAAATGTGGACTTATACGAGATGTATATGCATTCGGATAAGCATGTATATGTGTGGATTTTGTGAATTTGATGTATTGAGAAAAACGGACTAAATTGATAAAGTGTGCAAATATGTGGGTTAATTTGCAAATAGCCCTAAATATGTGTCCTTGGATTGAATTGAATGAATTAGTGAATAAAAGGGTTAATTCTGAACATGTTTAGATCAAGAACCGAGGAAAATAGACTTAGATCGCGGGAAAGCGAAAATAATCGAGTAGCCGTTTTCATTCCGACATATCGAATCTGAGGTAAGTCACTATGCAAATATATGTATATGTATGCAATTGAAATTATTCATATGATTAATGATGATATTGAATGCTTATGAGAGATTATGCATTTGAATTCTGAGATAAGTTCGATATAGTGACTAAGTCCGAGAAGTCCCGTACGAACCTAGGAATAGATAGGATTGAATAAGTAACTACATAGACATCTGTTCTATTGTTATCATGTAAGACCACGTCTGGGACATTGGCATTGATTTAAGACTCGTGTAAGACCCTGTCTGGGACAGTGGCATTGATATCTGATTATGTGTAAGACCACGTCTGGGACGTTGGCATCGTTATAATCCTTACGTGTAAGACCATGTCTGGGACATCGACATCATACTGATTCATGTAAGACCCTGTCCGGGACAGTGGCATCGATATCTGAGTATATATAAGACCTCGTCTGGGACGATAGCATTGTATGATTATTCTGAGCTTCTGAGTATCCTACTGGATTCCTTATGGTTCAATGGGCGAGATACGAATGACAAATCTGAGCTTTGATAGATTAAGAAAATGAATGTCCGATTTAGGTATGTTGATTATACACCAAATGTGTATATAAGGTAAATGACTAGGTGATCTACTATGATGATTTATATATGGTATAGAAATATGTTACATGAGAAGCATACATGAAAAAGCTATGTGTATATGATTCTTAAATTGATAAATGTGGCAAATTTGGCCAAGGATATGAATCAAAGTATAAATATGAGAAAATTGCTTTGTGGAAAAAATGTGCCAATGTGGTTATATGTTTACATGCTTTACATATTAAGTTTGTTTGTATATTGACTTCCTAAGCTTTTGGAAAGCTTACTCTGTGTGTGTATACTCTGTTTTATAGGTCATTAAAGCTACTGAAGGCTCGGGACCATCACGGATTGTCATCACACTACTAAACTTATTTTGGTACACTTTGGAATTGTATAAAGCTAGATATGACATGTATAGGCTAGTATTTTGGTATAATTTGTTATGTGAACTTAGCCATGTAATTTGGCTATTTATGAGCTGAGACTTTGCTTAAATGAATGTGATATATGATGCATATCTTGGTGTGGTTGAAGTATTTGAAATGGCCAAGTTTGGAGTGAGCAAATGAATGAATTATGCTTGTGATGATATGAGTTTTAGTCTTTGAAGTTGTCATGGTTGGAATTGGTATTGAATGCATGGTTTGAATGACTATTTTGGTATGTTTGTGGTGGTTATATGTGCACAAGATGTCTTGGTAAATATGGCTTGTAGGTTTGACCCTTATGGGTGGCATTTTGGCCTTGTAAATGGCCTATAATGTCACACGGTCGTGGCACACGGGCGTGCCTAAAGACCGTGGGTGAATAGCAGGATGTAGCTTGGTCGCACACGGCCTCGACACGAACTAGCCGTGGTGTACAAGTTAGTAGCTAGCTAAGAGTACACGACCATGGTACACGGGCGTGCTTGGTGGCCGTGGTGGGGATGTTAGTATATGGCCTAGTAGCACACGGCCGTGACACACGGGCGTGCCTAGTGACCGTGTTGGTATAGTCAGTATATAGACACGGATGGACACACGGGGGTGTCTAGAAGCCGTGGAGGGCACACGGTCTCCTCCCACGGGCGTGCCTCCCCTGTATTTTAGAAAAGTTTCAATTTTCCATTAGATTTTGTTTGTGTTCTGGTTTAGTCCCGGCTCAATTTGTAAGCATGCTTAAGGTCTCGTTGACCGTTTTAAGGGACCTCATACTTGAGAATGATGAATGAATGTGTGAAATTTCTTTTGATGCTTTTCGATATGTCCGGTAATGCTCCTAACCTTAATTTGGCGACGGACATGGGATAGGGGTGTTACTTTTGGTTGGTATCAGAGTTATGATTTAGTCAATTCTCGGACTAACGTAGCGTGTCAGGGTCTAGCTATACATGCATATATCTGAATTGTGATAGTGTGATGAATCCTGACGTATAAAATGTGATTTTCGTATAGTAATGGATTCCGAAAGAGCCGTAGCTGACGACGTAGATAGTAATGCGTCTGCTCCCGCGCAAGGGATAGTGCCCTCTGAGTCGAGACCGGCTACGAGCGGTCAAGAGAGAGAAGCTAAGCAAGCTTTCTTCTAGATGATGAGTGAGTGGTTCACTCAATTCGTAAGAAATAACCCGACTGTTTCACAACCCCCGCCCCCGGTTAATCCCCCTCAAACATCCGATATACCTCCGACTGCAAATCTGAATCTGTTGAATAAGCCTCCTGTTGACAAGATTCGTAAGTATGGGGCCGAAAAATTTCGGGCTACTAAAGATGATGATGCTGAAAAGGCCGAGTTCTGGATTGAAAATACTATTCGGGTATTTGATGAAATGTCTTTGACTCCAGAAGAATGCATTAAATGTGTTGTATCATTACTTCGTGATGCAGCTTATCAATGGTGGAAAACTCTGATTTCTGTTGTTCTGAGAGAACGAGTTTCATGAGATTTCTTTCAGAACGAGTTTCATGGGAGCTTATCAACGGTGGAAAACTCTGATTTCTGTTGTTCCGAGAGAACGAGTTTCATGGGATTTCTTTCAGATCAAGTTCCGGAAGAAATATATTAGTGAAAGATTCGTTGATCAGAAACGGAAAGAATTTTTGGAACTCAAACAGGGCTGAATGACTGTTTCCGAGTATGAACGAGAATTCGTGAGATTGAGTCAGTATGCCCGGGAATGTATATCACCTGAAGCTATAATGTGCAAAAGGTTCGAAGATGGCCTGAATGAAGAGATTCGTTTGTTAGTTGGGATTTTAGAAATAAAAGAGTTCGTTGTACTTGTTGACCGAGCTTGCAAAGCTGAGGCACTCGGGAAAGATAAAAGAAAAGCTGAGTCAGAAGCTGGTGATGTGAGAAAAAGATTTCAGAGTAAATCATTTCAGTCTGCTTCGAAGAAATTTAGAGTTGATCAAAGCCGTTCGAGAGTTAATATGGGATATTCAAATAGAAATCGCGATAGATCGCAAATGAGCTCTAAAGCTCCAGCAACTACAGTGGCCAGTGTTGGTAATGTCCTGACTGAAAGACCTGAATGTAAACATTGTGGAAAAAGACATCCGGGAAGTTGTAGACTTAATGACAGAGCTTGCTTCTGATGTGGATCACTCGATCATTTTATCCGAGATTGTCCTAAGTCTGTTGAGCCAGAGACTGTTCAGAATCCGAGAATTGATAGTACACCTGTGAGGGGTAGACCAGCGAAGAATGTAAGAAATACCAGTGGTAGTCAGAGAACTACGAGAGATAATGTTGTCAGAAATGAAGTTAGAGCACCTGCCAGAGCGTATGCTATCCGAGCTCAAGAGGAAGCTTCATCGCCAGATGTTATAACGGGTACTTTTACTCTTTATGATACTTCTATGATTGCATTGATAGACCTTGGTTCTACGCATTCATATATATGCATGAATTTAGTATTCAGCAAGACTTTGCCTGTAGAGTCTACTGAGTTTGCTATAAAAGTATCGAACCCCTTAGGTAAAAGTGTCCTTGTTGACAAAGTATGCAAGAACTATCCATTAATGTTTCGAGATATCTGTTTCCCTGCTGATCTGATGCTTTTGCCATTTGATAAATTTGATATTATTCTGGGTATGGATTGGTTGTTTATGCATGATGCTGTTGTGAACTGCAAAAGAAAGACTATAGATTTGAGATGTCTGAATGATGAGATTGTACGAATTAAGTCTGATGATTTGAATGGATTGCATACTGTGATATCTGTTTTGAAAGCTCAGAGTTATGTGAAAAGGGTTATGAGGCATACTTTGCTTATGTGATTGATTCGAAAATATCTGAGAAGAAAGTTGAATCAGTGCCTATTGTTTGTGAGTATTCCGATGTGTTCCCTGAAGAGTTACCGGGTTTACCTCCGATTCGTGAAGTTGAATTTGGTATTGAATTGTTGCCTGATACTACACCTATTTCGATAGCTCCTTATAGAATGGCACCAACAGAGTTACAAGAGTTAAAGTCACAGTTGCATGAATTGACTGAGAGAGGGTTTGCTAGACCGAGTTTCTCGCCTTGGGGTGCTCTTGTTCTATTTGTGAAAAAGAAAGATGGCACGATGAGGATGTGTATTGATTATCGTCAGTTGAATAAAGTGATAATAAAGAATAAATATTCGTTTCCTTGAATAGACGATTTATTTGATCAGTTAAAAGGAGCTACCATGTTTTTAAAGATTGACTTGAGATCGGGATACTATTAGTTAAGGGTAAAAGATTCAGATATTCCAAAGATTGCTTTCAGAACGAGGTACAGGCATTATGAGTTTTTAGTCATGCCATTTGGATTAACCAATGCTCCTGCTGTTTTTATGGAACTGATGAACAGAATTTTCAGACCGTATCTAGATCGATTTGTTGTGGTATTCATAGATGACATCTTGATTTATTCACGTAATGAAAATGAGCATGCTGAACATTTAAGAATTGTGTTGCAAACTTTGAGAGAAAAGCAATTGTACGCAAAATTCAGCAAATGTGAATTTTGGTTGCATGATGTTAGTTTTCTGGGACATATTGTGTCAACTTCTGGAATCCGAGTGGATCCGAGTAAGTTATCTGTTATTTTGAATTGGAAATCTCCGAAAAATGTGTCTGAAGGCTGCAGTTTTCTGGGTTTAGCTGGTTATTACCGTAGATTTGTAAAAGGGTTTTCAACGATAGCTACTCCATTGACTAGATTACTTCAGAAAGATGCTAGATTTGATTGGTCAGATAAATGTCAGAAAAGTTTTGACCAGTTAAAAACTCTGTTAACAGAAGCTCCAGTGTTAGTACAGTCAGAATCGGGTAAAGAATTTGTTGTATACAGTGATGCTTCACTAAATGGTTTGGGATGTGTTTTGATACAAGAAGGCAAAGTTGTAGCTTATGCCTCAAGACAGTTGAAGCCTCATGAAAAGAATTATTCGACACACGACCTTGAATTAGCTGTAGTTGTTTTCGCACTTAAGATTTGGCGGCATTATCTGTACGGTGAGAAATGTCACGTATTTTCCGATCACAAAAGTTTGAAATATTTGATGACTCAAAAAGATTTGAACTTGCGTCAGAGAAGATGGCTTGAGTTGTTGAAAGAGTACGAGCTTGTGATAGATTATCATCCGGGTAAAGCAAATGTTGTTGTAGATGCTCTGAGTAGAAAATCATTGTTTGCACTAAGTGCTTTGAATACTCAGCTGGATTTGTCTGATGATTGTTCTGTGTTAGCAGAATTAAAAGCAAAACTGTTGTTTTTACAACAGATATGTGATGCTCAGAAGTTTGATAATGAATTGTTAGCAAAACGAGCTCAGTGTGAAATGAATTCTGAATCTGAATTTCAAATTGAGGATGGTTGTTTGAGATTCCGGGATCATATCTGTGTTCCGAGAAATCTAGAGTTGATTCAGTTGATCTTGAATGAAACGCATAGCAGTCGTCTATCTGTTCATCCGGGAAGTACTAAAATGTATCATGATTTGAAATGATACTACTGGTGGTCTGGTATGAAACGAGGCATTGCTGACTTTGTTTTGAAATGTTTAGTCTGTCAACAAGTGAAAGCTGAACATCAAGTACCGTCTGGATTGCTACAGTCAATTCTGATTCCTGAGTGGAAATGGGATAGAGTAACAATGGACTTTGTTTCGGGTTTGCCCCTGACTCCGAAAAAGAAAGATGCGATATGGGTCGTAGTTGACCGATTAACTAAATCTGCCCATTTTATTCCAGTAAGATCTGATTTCTCACTAGAGAGATTAGCCGAGCTTTATATTGCTAAGATTGTAAGATTGCACGGGGTGCCACTATCTATTATGTCAGATAGAGATCCGAGATTTACATCGCGGTTCTAGAAGAAATTGCAAGAAGCTTTGGGCACGAGATTACACTTCAGTACAACTTTTCATCGCAAACAGATGGTCAGTTCGAATGGATTATTCAGATTCTTGAAGACATGTTAAGATGCTTTGTACTTGAGTTTCATGGTTCATGGGAACGGTATTTGCCATTGATCGAATTTGCGTATAATAACAGTTTTCAATCAAGCATTAAAATGGCGCAGAATTAAAAGCAAAACCGTTGCTTTTACAACAGATATGTGATGGTTAGAAGTTTGATAATGAATTGTTAGCGAAACGAGCTCAGTGTGAAATGAATTCTAAATCTGAATTTCAAATTGTGGATGGTTGTTTGAGATTCTGGGATCGTATCTGTGTTCTGAGAAATCCAGAGTTGATTCAGTTGATCTTGAATGAAGCACATAGCAGATGTCTATCTGTTCATCCAGGAAGTACTAAAATGTATCATGATTGGAAACGATATTACTGGTGGTCTGGTATGAAACAAGACATTTCTGACTTTGTTTTGAAATGTTTAGTTTGTCAACAGGTGAAAGCTGAACATCAAGTACCGTCTGGATTGCTACAGCTGATTCTGATTCCTGAGTGGAAATGGGATAGAATAACAATGGACTTTGTTTCTGATTTGCCCCTGACTCCGAAAAAGAAAGATGCGATATGGGTCGTAGTTGACCGATTAACTAAATCTGCCCATTTTATTCTGGTAAGATCTGATTTCTCACTGGAGAGATTAGCCGAGCTTTATATTACTGAGATTGTAAGATTGCACGGGGTGTCACTATCTATTGTGTCAGATAGAGATCCGAGATTTACATCACGGTTCTGGAAGAAATTGCAAGAAGCTTTGGGCACGAGATTACACTTCAGTACAGCTTTTCATCCGCAAACAGATGGTCAGTCCGAATGGATTATTCAGATTCTTGAATACATGTTAAGATGCTGTGTACTTGAGTTTCATGGTTCGTGGGAACAGAATTTGCCATTGATCAAATTTGCGTATAATAACAGTTTTCAGTCAAGCATTAAAATGGCGCCATATGAAGCTTTGTACGGACGTAAATGACGTAAACCTCTGTATTGGATTGAACTCAGTGAGAATAAGTTTCATGAAGTTGATTTGATTAGGACTCAGAACAGAAAGTGAAATTGATCCGAGATTGTTTGAAAGCAGCATCTAATCGTCAGAAGTCTTATGCAGACAAGTATTTCTGAAAGTGTTTCCGTGGAAGAAAGTGCTTTGATTCAGACGTAAAGGCAAATTGAGTCCGGGATTCATTGGACCGTATGAGATTATTGATCGTGTTGGGCCTATTGCATATAAATTAAAGTTGCCTTCTGAGTTAGAAAAGATACATAATGTATTCCATGTTTCGATGCTCTGTAGATATTGATCCGATCCGTCACATGTGATCGCCCCTTCTAAAATCGAAATCTGATCTGATATGACATATGAAGAGGAACCGATCCGTATCTTAGCTTGTGAAGTGAAAGAGTTAAGAAATAAGAAAATTCCATTAGTGAAAGTATTATGGAATCGGCACGGAATTGAAGAGGCAATGTGGGAACCGAAAGATTCAGTGAGACAATAATATCTGACACTGTTTAACAGTAAGATTTTCGGGGATGAAAATCCCTAAGGGGGGAGAATTGTAACAGTCTGGTTTATACCCTAGTCGGAACAGTGGTTTCGTGTAACATCCTAAATTTATGGGCCTATGCATTTAGTGTAGGGATAGGTTTAATATGTTAAATTAAGTGATAGGGGTCCAAATTGGGCTTAGGATTAGGCAAAGGCCTTGGTTAAATTATTTGATTAGGCATTTTAGAGTTAAAAGGCGGTAATTATGTTTAAAATACCAACGTGGGCTTGTGGCCCAACAATAGGTGGCACTGTAAGGGAATTAGAAGGTGGCGCCATTAATAATTAAAGAGGCCCAAGTTTTGGCCACAAGGAGCCATGTTTTTGGGCCATTTTCAGCACTTAAAATGGAGCAAGGAGTGACGCCACACACAAGGAGTTAAGGGCCCAAAATTTAAGTTTCATGTAGCCCAAATCTTTTAATGTAAGTGAGTTAAATTTTGGCATTAGGGTTTAATGAGGTGGACGGCTACAAGGCTCAAAAATAGGAGGATTTTTATGGATTTTATAATTGATAATTTAGAAGATAAAAAGGAGAAAAGATAGGAGCATATCTACAAGGAAGGTGATGGCCGAAAATCCACCACTTAGAGGAGTAAAGAAAACGACTACTGCATGGCAAAGGGGTGTTGAATTTTTCCTTTCATTTAGCTTGAATTTTAATTAATTAAGAAGGGCATTTTTGATTTTATACAAGAGGTGCCGAAATTTCTATAAATAGGGGGGATAGCTCCTTGATTCTGGCAATTAAAACCCTAATTCTCTCTTCTTTCTTTGTGCCGAATTCCTTAGCCTCTCCCTCTCCAATTTTCTTTTCTTCAATTTCTTCAAAAGCCGAAACCTCTTATCCATTCTTTTTCCCCTTGAGCCGATTTCTCTAAAAAGCCAAAATCTCCATAATTTTTCTTTATTCATCCTATTTGAGAATTAGTTCTATCTATTTCGACATTTAAATCTTTTCTCTGGCATTGCCAAATCTCCTCTCTAGTGCTAGTCGAAATCCCTATGTTAAGGTAAGTGTCAACTTCTGCTAGTTTCTCATATTCTATTCCGGTTTTTGAAAGGCAAAAGTCGAAAAGCTAATAGTTTAATGATTCTATGTTGGGCGGACTGAGAAACTGAATCGGGATAGAGATAGGGGTGGAAATAAGAGGAATTTTGGATTGTCAACCGGGCGTACTCAGAAAAGGTCCAGGCCTGATGGACCAAAACAAGAAGAGAAACCTGCTGTTGCTAACCAGACACCAAAGTGTGCTCGATGTGGCAAATTTCATGCCGGAGAGTGTTGGGCAGGCAGTGGGAAGTGTTTTAGGTGTGGATCTACGGACCACCAAGTTAGAAACTATCCGCAGCAATGGGACGGTGAAGGGACCATGGGTCGAGGGAATGCTCAGCCTGGCAGAGGAGGTTAGCAGCCACAAAGAGGTCGTGGTGTAGCCAGAGGTGGTAATGGCGCTGGACGGGGTCGTGGAGCACCAGGTCAAGGGGCAGGAAACACTGAGGCAAGACAGCCAGGGTTGGTCTATGCTGTCAGACATTGAGAGGAGGCTGACACACCGGATGTCATAACCGATACGTTTTTAATTTTTGGCTTGCCTTACACTACATTGATTGACATTGGGTCGACGCATTCGTATGTAGCTAGTAGTGTATCTGGAACTCTAAATTTAGAATCTGTAGTTACCTCTAGGGCCATGACTGGGGTTAGCCCGTTAGGACAATCTGTAGTAGTGGATAAACTCTATCGTGAAGTACCTCTAAAAGTTCAGGGGATGGTTTTCCGAACGGATCTAATGGAATTACTGTTCGGGGAGTTTGATTTAATTTTAGGCATGGATTGGCTTGTGAAGTATCAAGCTAATCTAGATTGTGCGGCCAAGTGTATGGTGTTAAAAACCCCCGAGGGTGATGAAGTGTTGGTGATAGGAGAAAGGGGAAACTGCTTGTCGAATGTAGTGACTGCTCTAAGAGCAGAAAGGATGGTGAGGAAAGGATGCGAGGCAGTTTTATTGTTTGTTCGAGCTTTAGAAGCCAAGGACCTGACTATTGGGGACGTCAGGACGGTAAAGGAATTTCCTGATGTTTTCTATGAAGAGCTTCAGGGATTACCCCAGATCGTGAAGTGGAGTTTGGTATCGATCTTCTTCCGGGAACAGCGCCGGTATCTATTGCTCTGTATAGGATGGCGTCGAAGGAGTTGGCAGAGCTGAAAGCGCAGATATAGGAGTTGTTGGATAGAGGGTTTATTCGAACCAGCGTGTCGCCTTGGGGAGCGCCGGTGTTATTTGTTAAGAAGAAGGACGGATCAATGCGTATGTGCATTGATTATCGCCAGTTGAATAAGCTAACAATTAAGAACAAGTATCCGTTGCCAAGGATCGATGACCTGTTCGATCAGTTGAAGAGGGCCTCAGTCTTTTTAAAGATAGATTTGAGGTCAGGGTACCATCAGCTTAGGGTCAAGGAGGCGGATATTCATAAGACGGCTTTTAGGACTCGCTATGGTCACTATGAGTTTATAGTGATGCCATTTGGATTGACCAACGCGCCAGCAACGTTCATGGACATGATGAACCGGGTGTTCCAACCCTACCTAGATCAGTGTGTCGTGGTGTTTATAGATGATATCTTGGTTTATTCGAAGTCGGAGGAGGAGTATGATGCTCATCTATGAATAGTTTTGCAGATTCTAAGGGAGAAGCAGTTGTATGCCAAATTCAGTAAGTGTGAATTTTGGCTAAGGGAAGATATGTTTCTAGGGCACGTTGTGTCAGCAGAAGGGATTAGGGTTGACCCTTGAAAGATTGAAGCGGTGTTGGATTGGAAGCCACCTAGGTCTATGGTTGAGATTAGGAGTTTTCTTGGTTTAGCTGGGTATTACCGAAGGTGTGTTGAAGGATTTTCTTCGGTAGCAGCACCGTTGACTAAGTTACTACGGAAAGAAGTTTCGTTTGTTTGATCTGACAAGCAGCAGGAGAGTTTCAAAAAGTTAAAGAGGATTTTAATAGAGGCCCCGGTGTTAATTTAGCTAGAGGCGGGGAAGGAGTTCGTAATTTACTGTGATACGTCACACATAGGATTAGGATGTGTGTTGATGCAAGATGGAAAGGTGGTTGCATATGCATCTCGGCAGTTAAGACCACATGAATTGAATTATCCCACTCATGATTTGGAATTGGCAGCAGTGGTGTTTGCCTTAAAAATTTGGAGGCATTATTTGTACGGGGAGAAATCTGTCATTGACACAGATCATAAGAGCTTAAAGTATCTTCTTACTCAGAAAGAGTTGAATTTAAGGCAGAGAAGGTGGATCGAGTTGCTAAAGGACTACGACTGCTCGATCGAGTATCACCCGGGTAAGGCTAATGTAGTGGCGGATGCTCTAAGTCATAAATTAGTCTCCAACTTACGAGCAATGTTTGCTCACCTTAGTTTGTATGAGGATGGAAGTTTATTAGCTGAACTTCAAGTGAAACCTTCTTGGATTAGTCAGGTGAAGGAGAGGCAACAGACCGATGAGTTGCTAAAGGGGAAATTACAGCTAGTCTCAAAGGATGGACCAATGGAATTCAGTATGAATGAGGAAAGACTGTTATGTTTCCGAGGAAGAGTTTGCATGCCAAAAGATCCGAAGTTGAGGAGTAGGATTTTGAATGAGGCGCATGGTAGTGCATACGTTATGCACCCTGGAGGAAGTAAGATGTTTCGGGATTTGCGAGATCAGTTCTAGTGGCTAGGTTTGAAACAAGAAGTAACTGAATTGGTGGGTAAGTGTTTGACCTGTCAGCTGGTCAAGGCGGAACATCAGTTACCATCAGGATTATTGCAGCCAGTAAAGATTCCACAATGGAAGTGGGAAAGAATCACCATGGACTTTGTTAGTGGGCTTCCACTCACACCCACTAAGAAAGATGCGATTTGGGTAGTTGTTGATCGCCTGACGAAGTCTGCACACTTCATGCCCGTACGTGTTGACTATTCCTTGCAGAAGTTAGCTAAGTTATACATAGCAGAGGTGGTGAGGTTGCATGGAGTACCGGTTTTGATCATATCAGATAGGGACCATAAGTTCACCTTACGATTTTGGAAGGCGTTGCATCAAACGTTGGGTACGAAGTTGGATTTTAGTACAGCATTTCACCCTCAGACCGATGGACAGTCTGAGCGGGTGATCCAGATCTTAGAGGACATGTTGAGAGGATGTGTCATTGATTTCAGAGGTAGTTGGGAAGAGTTCTTACCGTTAGCAGAGTTTGCTTACAATAACAGCTACCAATCAAGTATTCAGATGGCACCCTACGAAGCTTTGTACAGGCGGAGGTGTCGTACTCCTACCTGTTGGACGGAATTAGGGGAACGTCAGATTTTGGGTCCGGAGTTGGTGACTGAGACAGAAGAGAAGGTTGAATTGATTAGGGTTCGACTGAAAGAGGCGTCGGACAGACAGAAGTCCTATGCTGATTTAAAGCGTAAAGACATAGAGTTTGCAGTGGGAGATAAGGTATTCCTAAAAGTGTCGCCATGGAAAAAGGTACTAAGGTTTGGTAGAAAGGGTAAATTGAGTCCTAGATTTATCAGACCATATCGGGTGTTGAAGCGAGTAGGACCAGTAGCCTACCAGCTGGAGTTACCTCCGGAGTTAAGTCAAATTCACGATGTATTTCACGTCTCCATGCTAAGATGTTACCATTCGGATCCGTCTCATATCGTGACTGTGGAGGAAATCGAGGTAAGACCTGATCTATCCTTCGAAGAGGAACCGGTGGAAATTCTAGATCGTGATGTCAAGGTGTTGCGAAGGAAGACGGTTCCATTGGTTAAGGTGCTGTGGCGGAATCATGGTTCGGAGGAGGCTACGTGGGAACCCGAGGAAGCAATGAGGTAGCAATACCCTCATCTTTTCTGATCAGGTAATTTCGAGGACGAAATTTCTTTAAGGGGGTAGAACTGTAACATCCTAAATTTATGGGCCTATGCATTTAGTGTAGGGATAGGTTTAATATGTTAAATTAAGTGATAGGGGTCCAAATTGGGCTCAGGATTAGGCAAAGGCCTTGGTTAAATTATTAGATTGGGCATTATAGAGTTAAAAGGTGGTAATTATGTTTAAAATACCAACGTGGGCTTGTGGCCCAACAATAGGTGGCACTGTAAGGGAATTAGAAGGTGGCGCCATTAACAATTAAAGAGGCCCAAGTTTTGGCCGCAAGGAGCCCATGTTTTTGGGCCATTTTCGGCACTTAAAATGGAGCAAGGAGTGATGCCACACACAAGGAGTTAAGGGCCCAAAATTTAAGTTTCATGTAGCCCAAATCTTTTAATGTAAATGAGTTAAATTTCGGCATTAGGGTTTAATGAGGTGGACGGCTACAAGGCTCAAAAATAGGAGGATTTATATGGATTTTATAATTGATAATTTAGAAGATAAAAAGGAGAAAAGATAGGAGCCTATCTACAAGGAAGGTGATGGCCGAAAATCCACCACTTAGAGGAGTAAAGAAAACAGCTACTGCATGGCAAAGGGGTGCCAAATTTTCCCTTTCATTTAGCTTGAATTTTAATTAATTAGGAAGGGCATTTTCGGTTTTATGCCGAAATTTCTATAAATAGGGGGGATAGCTCCTTGATTCTGGCAATTAAAACCCTAATTCTCTCTTCTTTCTTTGTGCCGAATTCCTTAGCCTCTCCCTCTCCAATTTTCTTTTCTTCAATTTCTTCAAAAGCCGAAACCTCTTCTCCATTCTTTTTCCCCTTGAGCCGATTTCTCTAAAAAGCTGAAATCTCCATAGTTTTTCTTTATTCATCCTATTTGAGAATTAGTTCTATCTATTTCGGCATTTAAATCTTTTATCTGGCATTGCCGAATCTCCTCTCTAGTGCTAGCCAAAATCCCTGTGTTAAGGTAAGTGTCGACTTCTGCTAGTTTCTCATATTCTATTCCGGTTTTTGAAAGGCAAAAGCCGAAAAGCTAATAGTTTAATGATTCTATGTTGGGCGGCATTCCGGGATTTGAAGAAAGCTTGGTCGACTAGATCTAAAAGCCGAAAAACGTTAGTCTCCAATTTCGAGATTTTAAGGTAAGAAGATTTTCCCTAGATTTTTACTAGATTCGTTCATTATATGCAAGATCCTAACTTTATGATGAGGATTAACGATCATAAATTGTGATAGTAGTTCTGACAAGGACTTGTGATGGAATTAAATATGGATCAGGCAAAGGAGAGAATCCCTATGTTTAAGAAACGAGCAGTATCTGCCGTTCGAGATTGGCCACTTGGTTGTGGACCGGCTTCTGAACAACACCTTAGGCAGATAGTAGTTGTGTCGACTAAGGATAGCGTCGACATAGAAAGCATCGTTTTATCGATAATCAGGTGTGTAGATCTCTAACACACTATTAATCTTGTATGTATGTCTATATATATATGTTATGGGCTAAAAAGCCGGAAAGAGGCTGTATAGACAGTCGAATGGAACCCTGAATGGGTTAGGCAAGGATGCCAGGTATATAAACATAGATCTCCCTATGTGTATTGAAATATTTGTAAGTCTGCTTGATGTTCTCTTTATGTATGTATGCATGGGGTGGGAATTATGATATTGAAGGGGAAGTGCATGATAGGTCACTTGGTGATCGGTGGTAGAAATCGCACAAAAGTAAATGTTAGGTCACATAGTGATCGGTGGCTATGCCACGTTTAATGATTCCTGATTAACAGGAATAGGCAGTACGGCTATCGTTATGGTGTGTAGTGGATGGAGGGTTGATTGTAGAAATCCCCAAGGTGTGATGGTTGGTACGGGTTGGTGTGTAGAGGATGGAAACCTAGGATGGGTTGGGTTATTATTCATTATTTATTGTTTATCATGTGATTATGATTGACGCCTTTATGTATGGGCCAGGGCCCATAATGTGTTTGTGGGCTCAGGTCGTTGTGTGCTTTGAGATTTATACACTGAGTCTTTGTGACTCACCCTTTCCTTTTTCTCTACTCTTCCAGATGAGCAGTAGATCGTGGACAAAGGAGCCGAGACGGACTCGAGGGGCCATCAAGTTTTTATTTCTACAAGTTATTTTCGGGATTTCTTTAAGTTTATCTTATTTCATTTTGGGAATATTTATGTAATAAGGCCCCTAGTTTTTATTCAACTAAGCAGATTTCAATGTTCTGAAATTTAGGAATTTATGACAAAGTTTGTTTATACTTAATGATAATAATACAAAAGAGTTATTTTTAAAAATGTCATTTATTTATTTAAATTATGTCTAATTAACTTACGACTTCCAAAACCAACAAAGCAAAAGTTTTCAATGTACAAGCCGCGGCACGCCAGATCTGGTTGAAATGCATGGGCCGGGTTTGGGGTGTTACATTTCGGGACCACAAATCCGAGTCTGTATAATATTTTAATATTATTTTCTGTGCCGTTGATATGTGAATAAGCATGTGCTAAATTTTTGTAAGTTAATTTGACTGTCTGTGTGTTTAATTTGATTAAAGGATGAAATTGCATTGAATGTGAAAGTTGCTTGCTATTTGTTAAAGCACCAATGTGTTGTGCTTTATAAATGTGAGGACTTATGAGGCAATTAAGCCAATTCTATGATAGTGGACGGTAATAATTGTATTACATTCATATTTTATATGATTATAAGTTTATAATATGTTATATATATTATTTTATTATATGTTATATTTATATTATAACAAAAGAAACATGAGTTAGTGGCTTCATTATTTTGTTATCTTCTTGCCGAAAATTACAAAGAAAAAAAGAAAGAACTTAAGCTTGTTAAGGTTCGACCATTTGAGGGTTTAAATTCAAGGTGAGTTTTTGATTTGTTTTCGATAATTTCTACATTTTTGTAATCGTTGCTTTGATAGCTTCAAAACCCATGTATTAATTTTGATTATTGATGATGTTTGTGTGAGATGCCATTGTTGATATGTTGATTTGAAATGAGATTAGTTGATAAATGAAAGATTTGAGTTAAATGAACATGTTTTGTTCTTGAAGTTTTAATGAATTTGGCTAAATAGGGCTAAATTGTGAAAATATTATTTTGGAGGACTAATTTGTGAATTTGATAGAAAATGTGGACTTATATAAGATGTATATGCATTCGGCTAAGCATGTGTATGTGTGGATTTTGTGAATTTGATGTTTTGAGAAAAATGGACTAAATTGATAAAGTGTACAAATATGAGGGTTAATTTGCAAATAGCCCTAAATGTGTGTCCTTGGATTGAATTGAATGAATTAGTGAAGAAAAGGGTTAATTCTGAACATGTTTAGATCAAGAACCGAGGAAAACAGACTTAGATCGCGGGGAAGCGAAAATAACCGAATAGCCGTTTTTATTCCGACATATCGAATCCGAGGTAAGTCACTATACAAATAAATGTATATGTATGCAATTGAAATTGTTCATATGATTAATGATGATATTGAATGCTTATGAGAGATTATGCATTTGAATTTCGAGATAAGTTCGATATAGTGATTAAGTACAAGAAGTCCCGTACGAACTTAGGAATAGATAGGATTGAATAGGTCACTACATAGACATCTGTTATGTTGTTATCATGTAAGACCACGTCTGGGACGTTGGCATTGATTTAAGACTCGTGTAAGACCCTGTCTGGGACAGTGGCATCGATATCTGATTATGTGTAAGACCACGTCTGGGACGTTGGCATCAATATGAGCTATACGTATAAGACCACGTCTGGGACGTTGGCATCGTTAAAATCATTACGTGTAAGACCATGTTTGAGACATCGACATCGTACTGATTCGTGTAAGACCCTGTCCGAGACAGTGGCATCAATATCTGAGTATATATAAGACCTCCTCTGGGACGATGGCATCGTACGATTATTCCGAGCTTCTGAGTATCCTACTGGATTCCTTATGGTTCAACGGGTAAGTTTGAGATACGAATGACAAATCTGAGCTTTGATAGATTAAGAAAATGAATGTCCGATTTAGGTATGTTGATTATACATCAAATGTGTATATAAGGTAAGGGACTAGGTGATCTACTATGATGATTTATATATGGTTTAGAAATATGTTACATGAGAAGCATACATGAAAAAGTTATGTGTATATGATTCTTAAACTGATAAATGTGGCAAATTTGGCCAAGGATATGAATCAAAGTATAAATATGAGAAAATTGCTTTGTGGAAGAAATGTGCCAATATGGTTATATGTTTACATGCTTTACATATTAAGTTTGTTTGTATATTGACTTACTAAGCTTTTGGAAAGCTTAGTTTGTGTGTTTATACTCTGTTTTATAGGTCGTTAAAGCTACTGAAGGCTCGGGACCATCTCGGATCGTCATCACACTACTAAACTTATTTTGGTACACTTTGGAATTGTATAAAGCTAGATATGGCATGTATAGGCTAGTATTTTGGTATAATTTGTTATGTGAACTTAGCTATGTGATTTGGCTATTTATGAGTTGAGACTTTGCTTAAATGAATGTGATATATGATGCATATCTTGGTATGGTTGAAGTATTTGAAATGGCCAAGTTTAGAGTGAGCAAATGAATGAATTATGCTTATGATGATATGAGTTTTACTCTTTGAAGTTGTCATGGTTGGAATTGGTATTGAATGCATGGTTTGAATGACTATTTTGATATGTTTTTGGTGGTTATATGTGCATGAGATGTCTTGGTAAATATGGCTTGTAGGTTTGACCCTTATGGGTGGCATTTTAGCCTTGCAAATGGCCTATAATGTCACACAGTCGTGGCACACGGGCGTGCCTAAAGACCGTGGGCGAATAGCAGGATGTAGCTTGGTAGCACACGGCCTCGACACGAGGGTGTCAACTAGCCGTGGTGTACAAGTCAGTAGCTAGCTAAGAGTACACGACCATGGTACACGGGCGTGCTTGGTGGCCGTGGTGGGGAAGTCAGTATATGGCCTAGTAGCACACGGCCATGGCACACGGGCATGCCTAGTGACCGTGTTGGTATAGCCAGTATATAGACACGGATGAACACACGGGGGTGTCTAGAAGCCGTGGAGGGCACACGGTCTCCTCCCACGAGCTTGTCACCCCTGTATTTTAGAAAAGTTTCAATTTTTGATGAGAATTTGTTTGTGTTTCGGTTTAGTCCCACCTCAATTTGTAAGCATGCTTAAGGTCTCGTTGACTGTTTTAAGGGACCTCATACTTGAGAATAATGAATGAATGTGTGAAATTTCTGTTGATGCTTTTTGATATGTCCGGTAACACTCCTAACCTTAATCTGGAGACGGACACGGGATAAGGGTGTCACAATAATAGTCGCCTAACTGTTCATCCAAGAAGTACGAAGATGTACCATGATCTAAAGCAACACTATTGGTGGTCTGGTATGAAACGAGACATTTCTGACTTTGTTTCGAAATGTTTAGTCTGTCAGGAAGTAAAAGCTTAACATCAGGTTCCATCTGGTTTGTTACAACCGATAATGATTCCCGAATGGAAATGGGATAGAGTGACAATGGATTTTGTTTCTGGGTTACCTTTGACTTCGAGAAAGAAAGATGCAATTTGGGTCGTAGTTGATCGACTGACAAAATTTGCCCATTTTGTTCCAGTACGATCTGATTTCTCATTCGATAAGTTTGTTGAGCTTTACATTTCTGATATTGTGAGATTGCACGGATTGCCTTTGTCTATTGTGTTTGACAGAGATCCGAGATTTACATCATGATTCTGGAAGAAATTGCAAGAAGCTCTAGGTACTAAATTGCATTTTAGTACGGCTTTTCACCCGCAAACAGATGGTCAGTCCGAACGGATTATTCAGATTCTCGAAGGATATGTTGAGATGTTGCATCCTTGAGTTTGATGGTACGTGGGAATCATATTTTCCATTGATTGAATTTGCTTATAATAATAGTTTTCAATCGAGCATCAAAATGACACCTTATGAAGCTTTGTACGGACGTAAATGTCGAACACCTCTGTATTGGAATGTGCTCAGTGAAAGTAAGATACACGGGGTCGATATGATAAAAGACACTGAACAGAAAGTGAAAATAATTCGTGATAGTTTGAAAGCAACGTTTGATTGTCAAAAGTCATATGTAAACTTGAAAAGAAAAGATATTGAATTTAAAATTGGTGATAAAGTATTTTTAAAAGTAATCAGATTCTGATGTAAAGGAAAATTGAGTTCGAGATTTATCGGGCCGTATGAAATTATCGAACGAATTGGGCCAGTTGCATATCAATTGTTGTTGCCACCTGAGTTGGAAAAGATTCATAATGTATTTCACGTGTCAATGCTTCGTCGATACAGATCTGATCCGTCACATGTGATTACTCTGTCTGAGGTTGAAATCCGATTTGATATGACCTACGAGGAAGAACCAATCCATATCTTAGCTTGTGAAGTGAAAGAATTAAGAAACAAGAAAATTCCGTTAGTGAAAGTGTTATGGCATCGACATGGAGTGGAAGAGGCTACGTGGGAGCTTGAAGACTCAATGAGACATCAATATCCGAATCTATTTAACGGTAAGATTTTCAGGGACGAAAATCCCTAAGGGGGGGAGAATTGTAACAATCTAGTTTTGACCTTAGTCAGAACAGTGGTTTTGGGACCACAAATTCGAGTTAGAATAATATTTTAATATTATTTTTCGTGCCTATGATATGTGATTAAGCATGTGTGAAATTTCTGTGAATTAATTTGTCTGTTTGGGTGTTTAATTTGAGAAAAAGGGTTAAATATTATTCAATGAAAAATTAACATGCTTTTTGTAAGGGAATCTAATTGTTAATGTCTTTATTATATGAGGTCCTTAAAAGGTTATTATGCCACTATTAGTAAGTGGACATTTATATCCATGCATTATAAGATGATAAAATTGTTTCATTAATGGTATATTGGTAATTTGTAAATTACATGATTATTAATGAAACAAAAGCATGGAAATAGCATTGTTATCATCTTTTGTGTCAAAAATTAGCAAAGAAAAAAGAAGAAAGAAGAACATCTAGGTTTCGGCTAAGTATAAGCTTGATTATGTTTGACTTCGATTCTTGATAATTTCTACGTTTTTGTAACCGTTGCTTCGTATACTTCAAAACCCATGCTTCAATTTTGTGAATTGATGATGTTTTTGAAATGAGCCATTGATGAAATCACAAGTTTTATGATGTTTGAGGATGAATTATGGAAAATATGTGTTTGATTAACATGTTTTGTCTCTGGAGTTTTGGTGATTTTGAGTAATTTGGATTAAATTGAAAGAATAATACTTTGAGGGATTAAATTGTGACATAAATGAAATGTGTCGACTTGTATAAGCATGGGTGATATTCGACTAAGCATAAGTATTATGAAATTTGGTGTATTTTGTGATTTTGGGAAATAGGGACTAAATTGTCCAAATGTGAAAATGTGAGGGCTAGTTTGCAAATTGCCCTAAAAATGTGTATATGGATTGAATCAGATGAATTAGTGAATAAAAGGGTTAAATTTGAATATGTATAGATCAAGAACCGAAGAAAACGAGCTTAGATCGCGGGAAATCGAAAGTAATCGAGTAGCTGTATTCTTTTTCGTTAAACCGAACTCGAGGTAAGTCGATATACAATTAAATGTATTTGAATTGACTTATTTGTACATATATGAAATTTTGATTGCTATGATTAATGCTCGAGATGATAATATATGAAACCCGAGAATGTGCCAACAAGGTATCAAAGTCCGAGAAGTCCCGTTTGAACCTCGGAATAGATAGGATAGTATATGTCAAGACATAGGTGTTTGATATGAGATATCATGTAAGACCACGTCTGGGACGTTGGCATTGATTCGAGATTTCGTGTAAGACTACGTCTGGGACATTGGCATCGATATAAGATTTACGTGTAAGACCATGTTCGAGACATTGGCATCATATTGATTCGTGTAAGACCCTGTCTGGGACAGTGGCATCGATATCTGGATACATGTAAGACCACGTCTAGGACGTTGGCATTGTACGACTATTGTGATCACTCTGAGTATCCTAATGCAGGTAAGCGATTACCTTACCCTCTTGCATCAACACACAACCGAGACCATTTAATGATGCGTCACTGTATACCACAAACTCTTTGCCCGACTCAGGTTGCACTAAAATCGGTGCCTCAGTCAACAATGTTTTCAATCTCTCGAAACTCTGTTGACACTTTTCAGTCCATTCAAACTTAACATCTTTGTGCAACAATTTCATCATCGGAGTGGCAATCATGGAGAATCCTTTCACAAACTGTCTATAGTACCCCGCTAAACCCAAAAAGCTTCTGACTTCCGACACATTCCTCGGCGGTTTCCACTCCATAATAGTTGAGATTTTTCCAGGATCAACTCTAACACCATCACCTGACACAATATGTCCTAGAAATCCGACCTCTCGGAGCCAAAACTCACTCTTACTAAATTTAGCATACAACTGCTTATCTCTTAAAGTCTATAAGATAGTTCTCAGATGCTTCGCATGTTCACTCTCATCTTGAGAATAAATCAGTATGTAATCAATGAAGACAACCACAAACTTATCTAAGTACGGTCGGAAGACACAGTTCGTTAAGTCCATAAAAACCGTGGGAGCATTTGTTAAACCGAACGACACGACCAGAAACTCATAATGGCCATACCTCGTCTGGAATGCTATTTTTGGCACATCTTGCTCCTTAACCCTCAACTGGTAATAACCGGACCTCAGGTCAATCTTGGAGAACATTGTAGCTCCCTTTAATTGATCAAATAGAGCATCAATCCTGGGCAAACGATACTTGTTTTTCACAGTCACTTTGTTGAGCTGTCTGTAGTATATACACAATCTCATCGACCCATCCTTCTTCTTTACAAAAAGTACCAGAGCAACTGAATCTTTAGTTAACTCTTGTAACTAAATCTTCAGTTCTTTCAACTCTAGTGGAGCCATCCTATACGGAAAAACTGAAATAGGTGCCGTTCCAGGAATTAACTCAATTCCAAACTTGACCTCTCTAACTGGAGGTAGTCTGGGTAACTCTTCCGAGAATACATCCGAGTACTCACATACAACCGACACTGTTTCGATCTCTACTTCAAACTCTTGAGTATTTAACACGAAAGTGAGATAAGACTCGTACCCTTTTCTTATATATTTCTCAGCCACCATGGAAGAAATCATCACCAGTAAACTATTTGACTCACCTGATTCAACCCGAATAACATCTCCATTTTCACATTTCAATTCAATAAATTTACTACCACAGTTCACTAAAACACTATGGGTTTACCAAATCAAATCAAATCAAATTGTCAAAGGATCAAATCAAATTTATCAAATGGCAACAACATAAGGTTTGCCGGAAAGTAATGACCCCTAATTGTCAAAGGACAGTTCCTACACACCTTATCAACTAACACATGTTTACCTAACAAATTTGACACCTTTACCACAAATTTTGTAGATTCAACAATCATACTCAAACTAGATACCAATCTCATACAAATATAAGAATGGGTTGACCCCGAGTCAATCAAAGCAATAACAAAGGTGTCACGAAGAGAAAATGTACCCGTTATTACATTTGGCGATGATGCCTCTTCTCGAGCGCAAATAGCATAAGTCCTTGCTGGCGCCTGGCCCTCTGGCCTCACAGTAGAGTCTTGTGATGCACCTCTACCACTAGCCCCACCTCCCGGGTTTTTTTGTGGCCTACCTCTAGAGGATACACTACTTGATCTTATCTCTTACTTCCTCTCCTTATCATCCCTCTCAGGGCAATTTCAGATGAAATGGTCGGGGGAACCACACTTACAACAATTCCGATAGTTTCCCCAACACTCCCCAGTATGGTGTCTGCCACAACTTGGGCATTCTGGTTTGGGCTTGGGACTGCCTACACTTGCCATCGAGGCGGCTTGAACTCTCGTACCCGAGTATGTATTGCCTCGCTCTCTTTATGAAAACCCCACTGATGCAGTCGTCCGAGGGTTCACTTCCTTGGACCTCTTCGATTGAACTTGGTAGGATTTGCTCATCGGCCTTTTCCTTGCATCTCGGGCCTCACTCACGGCCTTCCTCTTTTCCTTGCTCAATTCTTCGGCTTACTGGCCCTATCCACTAATACCACAAATTCTTTTAGTTTTAAAATCTCGACTAAAAGTCTGACATCCTCATTTAGCCCATCTTCAAACCTCTTGCATAAAATAGCTTCGCTGACACACATTCTTGCGTGTACTTACTGAGCCTAACAAATTCATGCTCATATTCCGCCACAGTCATTTTTCCTCGCTTCAGCTCAATGAATTCCTTCCGTTTCTAGTCCACAAACCTCTGGCTTATATACTTCTTTCGAAACTCTTCCAAAAAGAAGTCCCACGTTACTCTCTCCTTAGGAACCACTGATGTCAATGTTTTCCACCAGTGGTATGCCGAGTCCCTTAGCAAGGGCAGGACACATTTTAAGCTCTCCTCAGGTGTATAGGAGAGTTCATCAAATACTCTCATTGAGTTCTCAAGCCAGAACTCTGCCCTTTCAGGATCATCATCTATATTAGCTCAAAAATCCTCAGCCCCTTGGTTCCGAATTTTATCTACCGGGGGCTTAGCTGTCCTCACTACTTCTATACCTTGGGGAGCCACAAGAACTAGCTAGGGTATGGGAGGAGGTGGAGGAGGTTGAGCGTTAGGGTTCGCTCGCACATACTTTGTATACCAGTTACTCATCATTTGGAGAAAGGCTTCTCGAGCCTCTTCTCTCTGACCCCTAGTCTCGGGTCCACTCTGCACAGGCGCGGTCCCTTGGCGGGAGTCGGCGCATTACTAGCTGCGTCATCAGCAACTGATTGATCGGGATCCATATACTACATAAAAATAGAGTTTAGAACTATCAGTAGCCACCACACTATCATTATACACTTATGGAATGTATAGCTAGACTCTTACACACGCTACGGTAGTCCGAGAACCGGCTAAACCATAACTCTGATACCATTAAATGTAACACCCCTTACTCGTATTCTATACTGAAATCAGGCACGAGGCATTACCATGCTGAACTCGCACAGTTATACAACTTTTGATTATAAAACTCATTACAAATTAAAACTTTTCCATCCATGTGCCTATCGTCCTTATAATGGACCTACGAGGCCCTAGACATGCTTCTAAAAAGGTTTCGGATAATTTTGAAACTTTTGTGCACTTAGAAAAGCTTTTCCTAAACAAGGGCTACACGCCCGTGGGGGAGATGACACTCCCGTGTATCATCTCACACGCCTGTGTTCGGCGCCCGTGGTCGCCGCTGACTTGAATCACATGACCTGGACACATGCCCATATGGCTGGCCCGTGGTCGTCTATGATTAATCCACACGACCTGGGCACACCCGTGTGCTTCAACCATGTGACGATTCAAACTCCAATTTCAAGATGCAGGCTTCACACGGCCTGGGCACACGCCCATGAACTAGCTATATGTCACACATGGTCTAGACACACGCCCGTGTGCCTACCCATGTGGACAAAAACAAGGCTATTTGCCAAGCTTTTTGCACCCCTCTAGCTCACAACTCATGAACCCATTCAACATATCAATAAACAACTCATAATTGAAATATGAACTTCCATGAATAATTTCATATTTTCATATGTAATAAGGTGAGCCATCAACTATGGCAATGTACAATATAACTAACTTGATAAGGGCTATCACACTTTTGGCCAAAATAAAAAAATAACCTAACTAGTCTAGCCCCTATACATGCCATATACAAAATCACTAAGTCTAGATATACCGAGGTGAGATGATAGTGTGGACGATCTTTTGGTTATCCACGTATTCCGGCTTGACTCTTAAACTCTATAAAACAAGGGAAAAGAGAAGGGAGTAAGCTTAAAGGTTAGTAAGTTTACATGTAAACAATATAACATTTTAGTATATGCTAAACAGTTATATAGAAATACATACTACACAAGAAACAATCCACATTCATAATCATGCTTACTCATTCCTTCCATTTCCACATTCCAACCATGTCACAAGATCAATGTATACATTCATTAGCATAACTCCCTGGACTTAGCACCACAATATCACATAATATAACACATCATAATCTACCGATCAACTACTCAAGATCAATTTCTCAGTGGTTTCGCACTTAGTCCACCATTAAATTTATTGGGGTGGTATCGCACATAGCCCACCATGAGGTTATTCACGGTGGTATCACACATAGCCCACCAAGAGGTTATTTATGGTGGTATCCCACATAGCCCACCAAATGATAAATAGATGATGGTATCGTACATAGCCCATCGTAATTAAATATTAAGGTGGTATCGCACATAGCCCACCATTAAGAATTGATATAACACACTTACATATCCATACTATCATTCATCCTAGAATTATTCAATAACTACCATATCAAATCCTCTTGGATCATACATGTTCACAATTGTGTTATACACTAGTCAACAACAATAATATATATATATATAAAATACATTATTTACACATAAACTTACCTCAGTGCAAAACGTGTTAACTAATAGTTTAATCCGTCACCTTACCTTTTCCACGGTCAAGGTTGATTCCGAGCTCTTCTTGATCTATAACAATGAAATTCATTCATTTAGATCATTCTATGATCATAATACACCAAATTCTACACTTAAGCAAAAATGACCATTTTGCCCTTGTACTATGGCAAAATTACGATTTTGCCCCTAGGCTTGTAAACCATTTTTCAACACATTTTCTCAACAAACAAGCCTAGCTGAACATTTATTTCTCTTACAACTTCTCACCATTCCAACCATTTCATGCATTTATGACACAAATTTATTTTTTGCATTTAAGTCCTATTTAGGTGTTTTCATGCTAACACCTTTCACAAAAGTTGATTCTCATCTTCATAACATTCATTTTCTTCCATAAAAACTCAGCTACCAACATAACCATTCTCATGGCAATTCCCTATAATTTCAACCATATCACAAATTAGTCCCCTCATTAGCTAGCTTAAGCTTTGGGGACTCCAAAAGTACAAAAATCATTAAGGAAAACCTCAAAAATTACTTACTTGAAAGAATGAGATGTAGCTGAAATTTTCAAGCTTTCAAACCCTTAAACTTGCTGAAATTTTCGGTAGTAGAGGGGGAGATGAATAGTGAAAGATGATAGCTTCCTTTAGTCATCTTATTTTATCATATTTTAGTTAATTAGTCACCAACTATCACCTAATTTGACTAAAATTAATGCTTTTGTTCCCTATGCACCCTATGGCCGGCCATTACACTCCAAAATGGCCCAATTGCATTTTAAAATCCTCCAAAATACATTCTATAGCTATTAGGTACCCCTATCTTATAAAATAGAACTTTCGCATCTTATGCGATTTAGCCCTTTTTTCACAATTGAGCATGCTATTGCTAAAATTAAAGCACCAAAATTTCTACATAGCCATATTTTAATGCTATAACACATAAAATAATATCAAAATAATTTTCATTATCCTCGGTTTAGTGGTCCCAAAACCATTGTTCCGACTAGCCCCTAAATCGGGCTGTTACAATAGGCTAGTCATTTTGGAATATGTTTAGGTTAATAGCCATGTGATGTGGCTAGATAAATGTTGGTAATATACATGAGTGATTATGGTATATGATGCATGTTTTGGTCTGTTTTGATGGCAATGAAATGGTCTTATGTATGGTAAGCTTAGTGATGGATTGATGCCATAGTGATTAAGTGAAATTATGGATGAATCATGCTTGGTTTTACATGTGATTTAGTTGCGTTATTTGGCATACAAGTTGGCATGTTTAGAAATGTAATTGAATGGGATGATATGTTGATCTTGTGACATGATTTTGGTTTCCAATTGTGTATGGATTAATGCTTGTTTGAGCTTGTAGGAATGACCCAAGTGTGGGTGGCAATTTGGCCTTGAAAATGGCCTATAATTGCCCACACGGTTGAGTACACGGGCGAGTGACTTGACTGTGTCCCTCATGGTTGTAATTCAAAACAAGTCAGGTTCGACCACGGGCTGGGCACACGGGCATATGACTGGCCATGTGGTGAAGTCAGTAGCGACTACGGGTGAGGCACACGGGCGTGTCTACGGCCGTGTGGATAAGTCAGTATGTATGCCCTGTTTTGACACGGTTTAGACACACGGGCGTGTCTGAGGCCTTGGGAGGCACACAGCCTTCCCACACTGGCGTGTGACCTCTGTAACTTAGAAAAAGTTTTAAATTTTTGAGAATTTCTGTATGTGTTCGGTTTAGTCTTGACCCTATTCTAAAGCATGTTTAAGGTCTTGTTGACCTATTAAAGGGACTCTTTGATTGCATTTGATGAATTATATCATGAAATGTCCGTAAAAGATTCTGTTTGTCTGGTAATACCTCTTAACCCTAATCCGACGACGGATACGAGTTAGGGGTGTTACACACATGCCCATGTTACCAGGCCGTATGTCACACACGGTCTAGACACATGCCCGTGTGTCTGCCCATGTGGACAAAATAAAGCCATTTCCAGCTCCATTTTTCACCCAAATGTTCACCCAAGACCTGCAGTTGGAACACACATCCAAAACCAACCAATTCAAGCATTCAAATTGGGCAATCCACATAATTTAACAAGGCATATCACTACATGCATATGTGTTTATAAACTTACCTTGGATTGACTTAGGCAATAGCAACCTTTGATAACATATTCATAACATCACACATGTGTATATATATATATATATATATATGTATGTATATAACATAATAAACTACTTAGTCATACCAAGATGAACCATTACTAGCCATTCCAATGGCTAGGTTAAAAAATAACATTTCAAGCCACTATTGGCCAAGTTGTCCTATACATGCCATTATACCAAAATGATTTTACTAAGTATATCGAAAATAACTAGTTGATAGTGTGACGATGCTCCAATGATCTCCAACCTTCACGAGCTTCCGAGCACTATAAAATAGTGGAAAATAAAACGGAGTAAGCATTACATGCTTAGTAAGTTCGTATAACAGAAACTAAATTACCAATTCCATTTATTAAATCTAAGCAAACAATAACAAGTTTTTCATCCATTTGACTAATTTGCCTAAACACATGCATTCAATCAAACATGTTAGTCACAACTTAATATATACATCAAGTAAGGATAGATGAGCTCATCATGCAATACTCTTTCAAGACATCATTATTTCAGCTCATAATCCTCATGCCATGTCAAGAGTTTTATGTTCGTTGAATCATTGAAATTCCGATGGATGCTCAAGTAGTACACTCGAGCTGTACGATTAAATAATCCGTCAATTCTTATTCAAGGGTACCCACTAGGGTACTTAACCAAGGAACACACTCTCGAGTCACATGTCGTATAACAGGATTACCAGTCCAGGCTAAATCCTTTATATAGCGTATGCTCAAAAGAGCTCAAGTAAGGTTACCAGTCCAGCTAAACCCTAATCATAACGTATACTGGAGAGGTATTATATCAGGATTACCCATCCAGGCTAAATTCTTTATATAATGAGATCAATGGGATTTCTCGTCCGAGCTAAATCCCATCCGCAGCAAATGCAGGACCTCATCCATTTAAGGAAAGCGCATCTACTCATTGGAACTCAATGTTCAACTGGGACTTAACCCTTTTTCATCATTTCAAGCATGTATCAAATTTTCCAACAAAGCATACAAGTAAAGCAAATCAATAATGAATCACATTACATACAAACACAACATTCAATTAACATAATTACATGCTCAATTAAGTTACACGAACATACCTCGACCCTTGTTTGCGTAAATAATCTACTAATTTGAAATCTTTTCTTTTCCTCGATCTAGCCTCGAGTTTGTGTTTTTTGAATCCAATTAAGCCTTGAAAGTTTCCCCTTTCTCTCATAGGGTTTCCATAAAATTTTAGGTTGAAGATGACAATAATAAGATGATATTTTCTTTTATCATCTTTTAATTAATTAAATTTTTGCTATTTCCAATTTAGTCCTTGACCTTTTTCTATAATTCCATGGATGAGTCACCATTAAAAAACTACATACTGTTCTTAATGGTCTAATTACCATATAAGGACCTCTAGTTTTGAATTCCATAGCTATTTGATCCTTATAGCTACTAGAATTCAACTTTCATATTTTTTACGATTTAGTCCTTCTCGTAATTAGGCACTAAATCGATAAAATTTCCGTGTCAAAATTTTCACATGTCACATCCATCATATTATGAACCATATAATAAAATAAAAATAAAATTTATTTTTGGATCAAATTTGTAGTCCCGAAACCACTGTTTCGATTTCACTGAAAAATGGGTTGTTATAACTCTCCCCCCTTTAGGGATTTTCGTTCTCGAAAATCTTACCAGTAAAAAGATTTGGGTATTACTTCCTCATAGCATCCTCCGATTCCCAGGTAGCTTCTTCAATACCATGTCGTTGCCAAATAACTTTTACTAAACCTACCTTTTTATTTCTTAATTCTTTTGTTTCCCGGGCTAATATTTTGATTGGTTCTTCACTATAGGTCATATTAGGCTGAATCTCTACCTCTGTTAAAGAGATAAAATGTGAAGGGTCGGATCGGTACCGTTGTAATATAGACACATGAAAAACATTATGAATCCGATCAAGCTCTGGTGGTAAAGCTAACCGATATGCAACCGGTCCAATTCTTTCAGTAATTTCTTATGGTCCAATGAATCGTGGACTCAATTTCCCTTTACGACCAAACCAGAAAACTTTCTTCCAAGGTGATACTTTGAAGAATACCTTGTCACCAACCTGAAATTCTATCTCTTTTCTATTCAGATCAACATAAGACTTTTATCGGTCAGAGGCTGCTTTCAAGCTGTCTCGAATTACCTTCACTTTTTTCTCGGTCTCTCGGACCAGGTCAACTCCGTGTAACTTTTTCTCAGTGAGTTCTGTCCAGTACATTGGAGTTCTAAATTTGCGTCCATACAAGGCTTCATACGGTGCCATTTTGATACTAGACTGATAACTGTTATTATAAGCAAATTCAACCAAAGGCAAATACCTTTCCCTGTTACCTTGAAGCTGAAGTGTACAACATCGAAGCATATCTTCCAAGATCTGCATTATCTGTTTGGATTCACCATCTGTCTGGGGATGAAATGCAGTACTAAAGGGTAACTGTGTTCACAGAGCTTCTTGCAATTTGCTCTAGAATCTAGATGTAAACCGAGGGTCTCTATCTCAAATAATAGAGATAGGCACTCCATGCAATCTGACAATCTCAGAAATATATAATTCAGCCAATCTATCCAAGGAATAATCCATACGTACCGGAATAAAGTGTGAAGACTTTGTCAACCGATAAACAATTACCCAAATGACACCTTTCTTCTTTGGAGATAGGAGTAATCCCGATACAAAGTCCATGGTAATTCTTTCCCATTTCCATTCTAGTATTGTAACCGACTGTAATAGTCCAGAAGGCAACTAATGTTCAGCTTTTACTTGTTGACATATCAAACACTTAGTTACGAATTCAAAAATATCTCATTTCATTCCCGACCACTAGTACATCTCTTTCAGATCATTATACATTTTATTGCTACCAGGATGAATAGACATGTTACCATTATGAGTTTCATCCAAAATCTTCTGTATGAGTTCTGAACCCTTTGGTACACATACTCTGCCTCTGAATAACAAACAATCATCAGTCCCTATCTGAAATTTTGAGTCAGGAGTTGATTCACTTTGTATCCGTTTTGCTTGCAGCTTACTGTCATTTTTCTGAACTTCAGAGATCTGTTGCAAAAACACTGGTCTAGGTTTTAACTCAGCTATGATCGAACTGTCATCAAACAATGATAATCGGGTATTCATTGGTTGCAAAGTATACATAGATTTTCTGCTCAAGGCATCTGCCACTACATTGGCTTTCCCTAGATGGTAGTCAATAACAAGATCATAATCTTTCAATAACTCAAGCCATCTGCGCTGTCTTAAATTCAAATCTTTCTGTGACATCAAATATTTCAGACTTTTATGATCAGTGAATATGTGACATTTTTCACCGAACAAGTAATGCCGCCAGATTTTCAATGTGAACACAATGGCTGCCAATTCAAGGTCATGTGTCGGGTAGTTCTTTTCATGTGGTTTCAACTTTCGTGAAGCATAGGCGACTACTTTGCCATCTTGCATCAATACACAACCTAAGCCATTCAGTGATGCATCACTGTAAATTACAAATTTCTTACCTAATTCAGGCTGAACTAACACTAGTGCCTCTGTCAATAAAGCCTTTAATCTGTCAAAACTCTGCTGGCATTTATCCGTCCACTCGAACCTTACATCTTTTTGTTGTAAACGAGTCATCGGAGAAGCTATCATTGAAAAGCTTTTTACAAATCTCCGATAGTACCCAGCTAGTCCCAAAAAACTTCAGACTTCAAACACATTCCTTGGTGGCTTCCAATTAACAATGGTTGAAATTTTATTCGGGTCTACTCTAACACCTTCAGCAGATGCTATATGCCCAAGAAAACTAACTTCAAGTAGCCAAAATTCACATTTACTGAATTTGGCGTACAGTTGTTTCTCTCCCAGGGTTTGCAACACTATTCTCAAATACTTAGCATGTTCATTTTCATCTCGAGAATAGACTAAAATATCATCTATAAAGACCACCACAAACCTATCTAAATACAGGCTGAAAATTCTGTTCATCAAATCCATAAACACTGTAGGTGCATTTGTCAAGCCGAATGGCATCACAAGAAACTCATAGTGTCCATACCTGGTTCTAAAAGCTGTCTTAGGCACATCAGATTGTTTTACCCGTAATTGATAATAACCAGAACGAAGATCAATCTTTGAAAATACAGTGGCACATTTCAATTGGTCAAATAAGTCATCAATAGAGGCAATGGATACTTGTTCTTTATTGTAACTTTGTTGAGCTGTCTGTAATCAATACACAGCCTCAACGACCCATATTTCTTCTTTACAAACAAAATCGAAGCACCTCAAGGCGAGAAACTAGGTCGAGCAAAACCTCTATCAATCAATTATTTCAACTCTACTTTCAGATCTTTCAATTCAGTAGGAGCCATTCTATAAGGTGCTATGGATATCGATGTCGTTCCTAGAACCAGATCTATAGAGAATTCCACTTCTCTATCCGGTGGTAAACCAAGTAATTCTTCTGGGAATACATCAGGAAATTCACATACAACCAGCACTGACTGAATCTTTGCCACAAATACTTTAGTATCTATCACATACGCAAGATAAGCATCATTACCATTTCTGACATATTTCTGTGCTAATATTGCTGAAATCACATTAGGTAACCCATCAAGTTTATCAGATTCAACACGAAGCGATTAACCACTCTGACTGTAACACCCCAAACCCAGCCCATGCGTTCCGACCAGATCTGGCATGTCATGGCTTGTACATTGAAAACTTTTGCTTTATTGGTTTTGGAAGTCGTAAGTTAATTGGACAAAATTTAAATAAATAAATGACATTTTAAAAATAAACTCTTTTGTATTATTATTATTAAGTATAAATAGACTTTGTCATAAATTCCTAAATTTCAGAACATTGAAATCTGCTTAGTTGAATAAAAACTAGGGCCTTCATACATAAATAATCCCAAAATGAAATAGAATAAACTTAAAGAAATCCCGAAAATAACTTGTAGAAATAAAAACTTGATGGCCCCTCAAGTTCGTCTTGGCTCCCATGTCCACGATCTACTGCTCATCTGAAAGCGTAGAGAAAAGGAAAGCGTGAGTCACCAAGACTCAATGTATAAATCTCAAAACACACAACGACCTGAGCCCACAAACACATTATGGGCCCTGGCCCATACATAAAGGTATCAATCATAATCACATAGTAAATAATAAATAATGAATAGCCCAACCCATCCTAGGTTTCCATCCTCTACACACCACACGTACCAACCATCACACCTTGGGGATTTCTACAATCAACCCTCCATCCGCTACACACCAAAACGACAGCCGTACTGCCTATTCCTATTAATTAGGAATCATTAAATGTGGCATAGCCACCGATCACTATGTGACCTATCATTTATATTTGTGGGTTTTCTACCACCGATCACCAAGTGACCTATAATGCACTTCCCCTTTAATATCATAATTCCCATCCCATGCATACATACATAAATAAAACATCATACAGACATATATACTTTTCGATACACATAGGGAGTTCTATGTTTACGTACCTGGCATCTTTGCCTACCCCTTTTAGGGTTCCATTCGACTGTCTAGACAGCCTCATTCCGGCTTTTTAACCCATAACATATAAAAATAAACATACATACAAGATTAATAGTGTGTTAGAGATCTACACACCTGATTACCGATAAAACGATGCTTTCTATGTCGACGCTATCCTTAGTCGACACAACTGCTATCTCGAACGGCAGATACTGTTCGTTTCTTAAACTTAGGGATTCTTTCCTTTGCCTGATCCATATTTAATTCCATCATAAATCCTTATCAGAGCTACTATCAAAATATTTAATCGTTAATCCTCATCTTAGAGTTTAGATCTTACATATAATGAATGAATCCAGTAAAAATCTAGGGAAAATCTTCTTACCTTAAAATCCTGAAATTGAAGATTAGCTATTTTCGGCTTTTAGATCTAGTTGACCAAGCTTCCCTCAAATCTCGAATTGCCGCCCATCATAAAACCATTAACTATTAGCTTTCGGCTTTTGCCTTTCTAAAATAGATTATGAGAACTAATCAAAAATCGACTCTTACCTTAGCTTAGGAGATTCGGCTAGCACTAGGGAGAGGATTCGGCAATGCCAATGGAAGATTTAAATGCCGGAGGTATAGAAAAATTCTTCAAATAGGATGAATAAAAGAAAAAGCTATGGAGGCTTCGGCTTTTTAGAGAAATCGGCACAAGGGAAAAGAAAGTGGGGAGAAGTTTCGGCTTTTGAAGTAATTGAAGAAAGAAATTTGGAGAGGGAGAGGCTAGGAAATTTCGGCACTAAGGGAGAGGATTTTAGGGTTTTCAATGTCAGAAACAAGGAGCTAGCCCCCCTATTTATAGATTTTTGATACCTACTGCTAAATACCGAAAACGCCCTTAAAATTTAAGCTAGAAGAGAGGAGAATTTCGGCACCCTCTATGCCATGCAGTAGCTGAATTTTACACTCCTCTAGGTGGTGGATTTTCGGCCAACACTTCCTTTGAAGATAAGCTCCTAACTATTCTCCTTTTTATCTATGATATTATCACTTAAAAATCCACATAATTTTTCCTATTTTATAGCCTTGTAGCCGTCCACCTATTACTAACCCTAATGCCAAATTTAACTCACTTAAATTAAAAGATCTGGGCCTCATTAAACTTAAATTTTGGGCCCCTAAATCCCCTGGGTGTGGCGTCACTTCTAATTCCCTTATAGTGCCACTTATTGTTGGGCCACAAGCCTATGTTTGGCATTTTAAACATAATTACCACCTTTTTAATTCCTTAATGCCCAAGCTAATAATTTAATCAAGGCCTTAGCCTAATCCTGAGCCCAATTTGGACCCCTATCACTTAAATTAACCTATTAAAGTTATCCCTACACTAAATGCATAGGCCCATAAATTTAGGATGTTACACTGACATTTCAATACAATATATTTCTACTTACAATTAACCACTGCATCATATCGGGTTAACCAATCTGTTCCCAAGATCACATCAAATTCATCAAATGGCAATAACATTAAGTTAGCCGGAAAGTAAATACCTTTTACCATCAATGGACAGTTTTTATAAACCTTATCTACCATAACACACTGGCCCAGGGGGTTTGAAACTTTAACCATAAATTCAGTAAATTCAATAGGTAAATTTTTAACAGTCACTAGGTTCGTGCATATATATGAATGTGTGGAACCAGGATCAATCAATGTAGTAATATCAGTATCAAGTAAAGAAAATGTACCAGTAATGACGTCTGGTGCAGAGGCATCTTCTCTAGCACGAATAGCATATGTCCTTGCAGGTGCTCGTGCCTCTGATCTAACTGTCGTATCCTTGGTAGTACCTCGACTACCACTAACATTACTGGGGTGACGGGGTGGTCTACCTCTCGCAACAAGATTACTCGGCTTTGGAGTTGGTTCTATTTCTTTTTCAACTCTTTAGGGACAATCCCTGATAAAATGGTCAAGCGAACCACATCAGAAACAAGCTCCATTTCTATATTGACATTCCCCATGATGAAATTTGTTACAGTGTTTACATTTTGGTTTGAGATTACCAACATTACACACACTGGTCACAAATGGAGATGAAGACCTCGGGTTAGAACGTTGAGAGCCTCGCTCTCTTCCAGAATACCCGGTAGAGGTAGTAACATGATCATAACACCTCTTTAATTTCTTAGAAGCAAATGATTGTGACTTACTCATAGTTTTTTTTCCAGAAACCCGAGCCTCTCTTTCAGCTTGTTTGTCTCTTCTTTACTCAGTTCCTCAGCTTTGTGTGCTCGATCGGCTAACATCGCAAATTCCCTTATTTCAAGAATTCCAATCAATAACTTGATATCTTCATTTAGGCCCTCTTCAAAGTGTTTACAAATTTTAGCCTCGCTTAAAACCCATTCTCTAGCATACTTGTTCAATTGAACAAATTCCCATTCATATTTAGATACAGTCATGTTTCCTTGTTTGAGCTCTAGAAACTCTTTCTTTTTCTGATCCATAAATCTCTGACTCACATACTTCTTCCTGAATTTATCTTGGAAAATTTCCCATGTGACATTCTCCCTCGGTACTACTGAAGTTATGTATTCCACCAATGATAAGCTGTATCTTTCAGTAGAGATACTGCACATTTCAGACATTCAGCAAGTGTGTAGGATAGTTCATCAAAAACCCTGATAGTATTCTCTAGCCAAAACTCAGCCCTTTCCGGATCATCATCTGGGGTAGCTCTAAATTCTTCCACCCTGTAACACCCCTTGCCTGTGTTAAAGCTAGAATAGGGTTTGAGGCATTGCTTAGCTAATCTTACGAAAACATCTAAAATAGGGTAATAAAATTTTGTTTAATCCCCATCACTCACACCTGCTTGGCCCAAGAGGCTCTAAAGATACTTCCGAGAATTATCGGAGTTTTTCGGGAGCTTTCACGAGTTCAAGAAACTTTTTAACTAACAGGGGCCACACGCCCGTGTAGGTCTTGGGACATGCACGTGTGCCTCTAAGGCATGCCCATGCCTTGTGTTCGTGGTCAACACTGACTAATGTCACACGGCCATGGCACACCTGTGGCCCTAGCCCGTATGTAAAACCTTAGCATTTTGACTTAACCACATGGCCTATATACACGCCCGTGTACTCTGGCCATGGGGATTTACAATTTCATGGGCAAGGTGCAGACTTCACACGACCTGAGTACACGCCCATGTGTTGGTCGTGGTCTGCACACGCCCTAAACACACGTCAGTGTGTCAAACTAAGTGAGTAATTAACAAGCTATATACCAAGCCATTGCTTCCCTAGAATGTACACTCTCATACTTAAATTCAAAATAATCTAATTTCTATCTCCTAAGCAAGTCTAAGAACTCATTTCCAACATACAAGGTAATAAAAGGGGCATACACTTCATGAATTTCATCTTCATTGAATAAAAGAGTTTGCCAAGTATTTGCCTAACTCATAAGACCATTTACAAAATGACTTACATAGCCAACACTTTAACTAACAATTACAACCTGACAAAATACTCAAGTCTTATACATGCCATACTCAAAACAAGTCTAAAATTGTTATACCAAAGTGCTGTTGATAGTGTGATTTTCGAACTCCTGCAGTCACGATCCTCGAGCTATCTTGGCAATACTACAAGGAAGAAGGGCGATGAAAAAGGGGTAAGCATAAAGCTTAGTAAGTTGCATGGAAATAAATAGCAAAAGTAATGGTTATAAGATAATCCCTCCACTGTATTGGTTAACCGAACACGAGTCAAGACTTCTTGACAATACTTACTTATAATCACCCTTATCTAGCACATATCGTACCACGTATCGAAACCTATCCCACGTGACTCATTCACGAGTACCTGTATTCACTTATTCACATGACTTATATATTATTCACATCTCTACTTCTCATTTCGTCTACTTATCTCACTGTCCACAAGGGACAATCGAAGTCGCGTGTTCATCGTCACTACTGTACGTATAAAGCCAATGCCACCTCCTCGAGGTGGTCTGACATGGAGTCACCTTTAGAAGCCAATGCCATATCCCGGATATGGTCTTATATGGGATTACTTCTCATGTATCAATGCCATATCCCGGATATGGTCTTATACGATCTCCATGTTCATTACCGAAGCCATATCCCGGATATGGTCTTATACGGGATTTCAACTCGGTGCCGAGGCCATGTCCCGGACATGGTCTTATACAGGACCTTATCTAGTTCATAACTCAATGATGTCGTTTTTCTAATCAATATGGCCCATTAAGACTTCCACATCTCAATCGTATTAACTACTCATTTTAGTAAGGCATCATTCATCAATATAATGACAAGCATTTCTCATCGTGCAAATAAAATATTTCTGAAATCACATACAACTTACCTTGTTTTCAAAATGAGGTAGTCCTTCGGTTCAGTCCAAGACTTTATTCTTTCCACGATCAAGGCGAATTCTCGTCTCCTCTTGCTCTATAATAGCAAATTAGATCATTTTAATCACTACATTAATATAACCATTTTAATAATCATGCTTAAGCAAAATTACCATTTTGCCCCTAGTCATTGGTAAAATGACCATTTTGCCCCTAGGCTCGAAAATAAATTCTAATCACATTTCTACCTTTAGCAAGCCTAGGGAAACATTCAATGCTCTAAAAGCTATCATCAAAACTCAATATTTCACATACTTACTACAAAATTTGTAACCTTTTCATCAAAGTCCTAATTGGTGTTTTCATACTAACACCTTTCACAAAAGTTGTTCATCTAACAACTAAAACTCAATTTCTTCCATAAAAATGCAGCAAATAACTTAAGATAGCTCTCATGGTAAAACTCTAAACCTTTCACAACATTGCACAATAGTCCCCTCATTTGAAAGCTTAAGCTTTAGGGGTCTCAAAAGTACAATTATTTTCAAGAAAAGTTCACTAGAACACTTACTTGAATGGATGAGAGTTTGCTGAAATTTTTGAAGCTTTCTACCCCTTATTTGCTGCTAATTTTCGATGGAAGATGATAGGAGAAAAGATGATAACTTTTTCTCTCCTTATTCTAATATTAAACTAGTTAAATTTTGTCACCAACTCTACTAACTTTGACCAAATTTGTCCATCTTTGTCTCCCTTTAAGTCTATGGTCGGCCAAGCCCATGACATGGGCTAAATTGCCTTTTAAAATCCTCAATTTAAAGATTTATGGCTATTTGGCACCTTTAGAAATAAAAATGGAACTTTTACACTTTATGCGATTAGTCTTTTTTCACAATTGAACACAAAATCGCTAAAATTAAAGCACTAAAATTTTCATGCATATGTGCTATCATGGTTTAACTCATAATATATCATGAAAATAAATTCTCAAGTCTTGGATTAGTGATCCCAAGATCACTATTCTGACTAGCCCCTAAATCGGGCTGTTACACACCCCATGCTTGCGGATTTTATCTATTGGAGGCTTACCAATTCTAACAGCTTCGGCACCCTGTAGTACCTCAGGAGTCGGTTGGGGAGCAAGTAGGGGAGGTCGTTGTACAACAGGGTTTGTTCTCAAGTACTGGGTAAACCATTCATTCATCATTTGAAAGAAGGCTTGTTTCGCCTCCTCGCTTCAGCCCTCAGACACATGCCTTTCACTACCAGATGCAGACGGAACTCTTTATACTGAAGCTGAAGCATTGCTCTCAGCTTCCTCGAATTCAGCTCTAGCTCAGTTGGAAGATATTACTATATGAAAAATACATTTAAAATGATCAGGAGTCATCACACTATCACAATTTTTATAATGGCATGTATAGCTAAACTCGTGTTTGCTATGTCAAATTCGAGAATTGTCTGAACCGTAGCTCTGATACCACTAAATGTAACACCCTTAACCCGTATCCGTCACCAGAACAAGGTTACGGAGCATTACCAAAGTATTTAGAAACATTTACAGATAAATCATGTAAGTTACTATTCACATTCCGAAACATTCTTAATGTCCCTTAAATGGACCCTGAGGCCCAATACGAGCATTAGAAACAAGTTATGATAGACATCTTTTCTCCTTCTTCACTCTGTATTCTACTCTCTATAGCTGCTACCTTTTCTTTTTTTGAAATTCTCCAATGGAGTTTTTCTCTGTGCAGAGAGAGGATTGTTGTCACCAGTCTCTTTCTCACACAAATTTTCATCCCCTTTTTTCTTCTTATTCTCTCTCCTTCTTTTATTGGGTAGATCCGTCCCACATCAGCACATATTTTTCATTCCTCTTTTCAGGTTGGCTTTTCAGGTGCACGTCTAGCTAGCTAAGAGTGACGTGGATAGAGTGCTGAGTCATCTTCCTAGAATTGCCATGGAAATTCTGTTAGCAATCAATCTTACCAATTTCCACGATAATGTTTCATTTCCCTTATTTTCCCTCTTCATCTTCTTGCTCTTTCTACACCTGTATTCACACAAAACCACACCTTTCCTCCCCAAGTGATAAAAGTAACAAATAATAACCATTATATCACAATCCAAGCTTTTTTATGTAATGTTCTAAACATATCCTAAATGTAACAGCCCGATTTAAGGTGTAACACCCCATACCCTAGTCTGAGGCTAAGACCGTATACAAGACATTACTATACTTGGACTTTCTTAAACATGTACTTACAGGCCATAAAATTTCATTTAAGCCTATCACTTACTCAATCTCGACCTACAATGCCTTAAACATACCTCCGAGAGGTTTTGGGACTAATCCTAAAAACTTTTACGAACTCAAGAAACTTTTCCTTAAAACAGGGGCCACACGCTCGTATTGGTCTAGAGACATGCCCGTGTACCCCTAAAACAAGCCCGTGTCTTCCACCAGTGGTGGATACTGCCAAATTACACACGGCCTTGACACGCTCGTGGCCCTAGCCCGTGTGCCTTACCTTGACATACTGACTTATTCACATGGTCTGAAGCACACGCTCATGTGCTAAACCGTGTGTCACACACGGCCTAAACAAACGACCGTGTGGTTAGCCCGTGGTCTATTCTGACTTAAAACACTAATATGCAGGGAACGTATGGCTCAGACACACGCTCGTGTGTTTATTCGTGTGAGCACTTATAGGCTATCTACCAAGCCTTTTACCACTCTCATTTGCATACATTCATTTATCAACACATAACTCCACATAGCATCAAATTAACTCTTGAATTAAAGACATTTAATCATAAGAGAAATAAAGTCTTCATCCCATACACTAGGGAGAACTATATCCAATACAATTACAAACAACTTAAGCCATCATCTATGGCTATACACAACCAAACTATAAATTCTATTAGGCTAACACAATTTGGCTACATCTATTATAACTTAATCAACTTTAAAAAGAATCCCTATACATGCCGTGACTCAAAAGAACTTGAAACACCATACTAGGAGCCTACTCGATAGTGTGAAAACATCTCCGAAGGCCTCTAACCCGAGTTAATTAAAAACCTATAAGGAATGGGAAAAAGAAAAGGAGTAAGCAAAAATGCTTAGTAAGTTCATCTGTATACATCTGAAAAATACTGATATTCATTGAACATTCATGACTGTAATGTATTATAATGAGTTTTTGTCATAAACTCATGGTTACTTACTCAACCACTCTTGAAGCTTACCCATTCTACTTCTTACCACATTCTTATTAGAGCCCAAGCCAATTGCTCGTATAATTAACATACATTCCTGCACTGATCACCACATTAGCCCGCCATTGAATCTCTAATAAGGTGGTATCACACACAGCCCACCAATCATTTATACTTATGGTGATTTCGCACTTAGCTCACCAATCATTTATAAGCGATGGTATCGCACGCAGCCCATCGATTACTAATTAACCATGTGGTAACGCACATAGCCCACCGATAATAGTAGAATTGATGGTATCGCACACAGCCCATCATAACCATCAATAAGGTGATATCGCACATAGCTCACCATTATTTTACATTCATGGATAATAATCCACATGTATATCTCTATTTCAAATGTTCTTCCGAGAACATCCTCACACACTTCTATTCTTACTTAACTGTCTACGATATTCGTTCGCATTCACACAATGCATTAATAAATCTATCTCATGCAACTAAGGTGTATTGATTACACATAACCCACTAGAGGTTCAGCATATACTGAATTCATCTCAAATTGTTAAATAACACTCTTGAGTCTCAAACACATAGTGTCACATTGACATCATACCCTAATAGGGTCTTACTTGCTTTAACATATCGATGCCATGTCTCTGACATGGTCTTATACGAATACTTACACCAAGGCCATATTCCAATATGGTCTTACACAAGACTTTAACTATTATCATATCAGGCTATATACATTTCCCATTACTCACAATTTCAGTTCTCTTGACATCTCATTAAAAGATATTTCATACATTCATAGAGTAAATATACATTCCATACGTCATTGGAATACTAAATTAACTCATATGTAATTGCCACGTTCACACATGAACTTACCTCGATGTCGAAAGGGCCGAAAGAGACTTTTTGCCCACGTTTCTCTTTTCACCGGTTCTAGGTTCGAAACTCGTTTCCTTTTATCTAGAACAATGGAATTTATTGATTTAATCACTTATAAATCATAATACACCATAATCTATACTTTAGGCAAAAATGACTATTTTGCCCCTACACTTTGGCAAAATTACTATTTTACCCTATGCTCGTAGATAAATTTTCATCACATTTTCTTATTAAACAAGCCTAGCTAAACATTTAATCCTTTACAACTATCCATAATTCCATCTATTTCATGCCTTAATGAGCAAATTACAACTTTTGCATTTTAGTCCCACTTAGGTGTTTTCATAACAACACCTTTCACAAAAGTTATTTATCACCATCCTATCATTCATTTTCTTCCATGAAAACTCATCAAACAACATAAACTCTATCATGGTAAGTCCCTAGACTTTCAACCATGTTGCAAACTAAACCCCCCATTAGCTAGCTTAAGCTTTGGGGACTCCAAAAATACAAAAATCATTAAAAACAGCCATCAAATTGACTTACTTGTGAGGAGAAATGCTTGCTGAAATTTTGAGCTTCAAAAACCCCCATTGTTGTTGGTATTTTTGGTGGAAGAAGAGAAGAAATAAAAAGATGATAGCTTTTTGCTTATTTCATCTTATTTTATTTCTTTTTAATTACTTAACATGACAACATTTAATGCCCTTGTCCCCTTTGTCTTCCTTTGACTGGCCAAGCTAATTCCCATAGCCTAATTGCACATTTGGGGACCTCCAATTTATAAACCATAGCTATTTGGCGCCTCTAGCAAATAAAATAGAACTTTCGCACTTTATGCGATTTAGTCCTTTTTCACAATTTAGCTAGAAATCACTAAAATTAAGGCACCAAAATTTTTATGCATCCTTATAAACATGTTAAAACACATAACATAACATGAAAATAATTTTCTCTAACCTCGAATTAGTGATTCCGAGATCACTATTCCGACTAACCCCTAAATCGAGCTGTTACATAAGGTCTAGACGGAATAGTGGTTTTGAGACCATAAATCTGAAGTGGAAATATTTATTTTATGATTGTTTTAAGGTTCATGATATGATTTCTTGATTGTGTGAAAGTTTCATTGAGAAATTTTGTTGGTAAAGTATCCAATTTGACTTTTAGGACTAAATTGCAAAAGTTGCAAAATGTGTGTTCTAGAAGCTTTAAGTATGAAATAGTTATGGATTCTTAATTAGAGGTCCTTAAATAGTTTAGGAAAAATTTTAAAGAAAGGCTTTAGGGGCATTTTGGTCATTTGGTTAATAAAAGAATAAAAAGGGAAAATAAAGCCAAAATTTACTCATCTTTCTTCTACCTAGGCCAAATTTCATAAGGGCTCCATAGCTAGGGTTTTTCCACTTTTCAAGCTGATAGTAAGTGCATCCTAGCCTCGTTTTTAATGCTCTTTACATTTTTGAAGTCATCGTAACCCGTTTTACCTATTTCTACCATTATTGTGAAGTAAGGTTCATGTTTAAAAATTCACCCATGTGTGACATGCATGTATTTTGATGTTTGATGGAAGATATTGATTGTTTAAGGTGTGATAAACAACTTTTACTAAGTGGTTTTTAGTGAAAATGTATAAAAAGGACTTATTTGTAAAAAGTTGTAAAATGGGTAGTAAAAATCTGATTTGATGAAAAATGTGGGCTGTTATGAGCATGATTTAGGTTCGGCTTGGCTTGGGATTCAAGGAAAATAGATACATTTCATTTTATGAGCCCAGGGATAAAAATGTAAATATGTCAAAGTTTAGAGGTAAAAGTGTAATTTTGCCATAATAGGATTTTGGACTGAATTGAGTAATGTGAATAATAAATAAGTTAAATTTTCTATTATAGACAAGAAAGCAAGGTTCGGACCTTGATCGAGGGAAAAACAAGGTTATTAATGGTTAGGTTTATTTCTGCTATTTTTGTACCGAGGTAAGTTCGTATGTAAATAATGCATTGTTATTTATGCTTTAATTTCTTTATTATTATATGAATTGTGATTTACTCTTGAATGAAATCGACAAAGTTCAACAAATGAGAAATCCCAGTTGAACCTTAGGAATAAGTAGGATACAAATGTCATGACATTAGGGTTATCTAAGATTACGTGTAAGACCATATCTGGGATATGGCATCAACTTGAGATTTCGCGTACAACAATATCTGGGATATGGCATCGATATGAGATTTCGTGTAAGACCATATCTGGGCTATTGGCATCGATATGAGATTACATGTAAGACCATATCTGGGATATAGCATTGGTACGATACTGTATATACGAGATTCCCGAGTATCCTTTAGTATTCCAAATGGTTCAACGGGAAATTCAACGGGTATGTCAAAGAAGAGAAAAAGTATGTGAGTATTATGAATTGGTACATGTGTGTGCGTAAATTTTATAAGCATTGACTTCATGAAATTGTGAGTTCATGATTTCCACGAGAATGATTTTATGAAAACCTTGTGATTATGAGTCTATACTTGTGATGTATGAAATACATAGTAAATTTGATTGACGATTTTTGTGATTGGATTTCGGGCTAGATTGAGTTATGACATAACATGTTGTATTCATGCAAATTGTGATATATTGGATATGAGATAAAGGAAAGATTGGCAAAATTTCCTATTAAAATGATAATGGAAGCATGGAAAGATAAGAGTTTAGGCAATTGAAAGATGTAAAAGTATATGCTTGAAATGTAAATGCTCATAATTAATGTGTATATTTTATGGGAGGTTTGAAATGGTTTGTTGATCGTGGTAAATGACATGTTATTCTTATGACTGAGCAAGATGTGCTCATTAAGTTTAATGTCATTTATTTTGGCTTAAGTTATGTTATTCATATGATTGAGTAAGTTATGCTCATGAAGTTTAATGACATTTATGTTAATATATGTCATGTTATTCATATGACAATGTATAATTAATGTTGTTTATTATTTGCATATGAACTTACTAAGCTATATAGCTTACCCCATTCCTTTCCCATGTCTTATAAGGTTAATAAGCTAGCTTGAGTTGGAGATCGTCGGAGATTCTATCACACTATCAATCTACCATTTAGGGTATATATATATAAATTCAAGTATTTTGAGTTATGGCATGTATAGGGACTAAGTCAATTGGATATATGTGTCTTTATGATTGTAGCCAATATGTTGGCTTGTAATCGTCAAAGGCTTGTTTGCTATTTGGCCATGTAAGTTGGCTTATGTTGGCAACATGGTTGTAAGCCTAAGTATGTTCATAGAAGTGTCAATATCTATGGTGATATGATCATGGTATGTTTGGTGAATGTGAAATATTTGGAAATGTGATTTATGGCATAATTGTGTAATGTTGGAATTGTGACCTATTGATGAGATGAGGAATTTGAGTATAATTTGGTAACTAATTGAATGAAGCCTAATGAATGTGGGATTTGTATGTTTGATTTAGGGTTTAATAAATGTAGTGAATATGTTAGATAAACATATAAAGTTGATATGTTTTAACCATGAATGTGGATGCCTTGGTTGCCTAAGTATGTAATTTTATGTGCCTTTGAATAAGGGTGGCGAAAAGGCTTGGTAAATAGCCTTATATTTGTCCACACGGGTAGACACACGGGCGTGTGTCTAGGCCGTGTGTGACACACGGTTTGCCTTACGGGCATGTGTTTCAGCTGTGTGTCCCCTGCACCTTAATTGTTGCAAAACAGAATGCTCAGTAATGAGCACGCGGGTAGAGACACGGGCATGTGCCCTGGCCATGTGAAGTCTGCACCTATTTTATGAAAAATTATGAAAATTTAATCGATCACACGGCCTAAGCACACAAGCGGGTGACTTGGCCGTGTGACCTCAATTTGATGACGACTTCATAAACAAAAAGCTCCCTAATTTGAACACGGCCTGAAGCACGGGCGTGTCTTAAGGTCACAATGGTATGTCCCGAACCCACACGTACGTGTGACCCCTTTTACATGAAAATTTTTCTAAGTTTTCCAAAGTTCTCGGTTTAGTCTCGAACCACTTCCGATACATGTTTTGGGCATCGTAGGCTCGTTTTAGGGACGATATGAATGTTTTTCAAAATTTTTAAATTTGAGTGGAAATTCATGTCTCGATTTTGAATGTTTGCTTGTGAATAAGTCTGGTAATGCCTCGTACCCTATCCCGGCGCCGGATACGAGTAAGGGGTGTTACACTGAAAATGCAAGTGTATTCACTTAATTACAATAAATTAATTCTATTTAGAGGCCTTAAATATAACTCTTTTCAAGAGTTATCACAACCCAAAACCTGAATTATTGCTTGTCCTCAAGCAAATGATATTTGAATATGTATGAATGCATGGAATTGCCAAAACAATCAGTCACCAAATGTACTGCCAAATCGTAATGAGCATATTGTGTACCTCTATTCTCAGCAATCTTCTACTTAAACAAAGAAAATAAATGCTTACAATTGTTGTAAACCTATTTAGCAAATGCAGTGCAGAAAATTTTCTAAATATTTAGCAATTAAAACTATAGCATATCTCTCTAAATATACTTAGGTTATCTCTCTCCTAAACTAAGTTTTTTTTAGGTAATTATTCAATTTTCAACACAAAATTTCCTAGGGAATTCATATTGTCATATGATTATATACTTGACAACCTCAATGGAGCATACATTAGACTGTCATGTATTATATCATGTCACAATTTGGATATAAATCACTCATGAAACAAAAGCTTTTAACTAAAAAGATGGATGGAGCAAACAACTACCTTTTTAGTTAGCCTTAAGATCAGTGGAGTGTCCCTAAAATATGTACACTTTTTTTTGAACTCATTTTTTTGGTCAACAATATAATGAGCAAACAAAATATTATTGACCTACTCATCAGGTTCAAACATTAGAGTATTCATATTATTTTACTATGACAAAAATTATACCCTATTACTATACTGAAATTAAGTAAAGAAGTACTAAATTTATTCAAAGATTGCTACTATAATCTAATTGCATTTATATTTCAATTATTCTACTTTTAGAAAGTTATTTTCAATAACTGTCCTATGCTAAATATGCCTAAACAATTGTCACTCTATTTTCTAAGTTTACGAAGAAGAGTTATTATCCTCATTGAACATCATTGATAACCATATACTCACATAATCCGACAGTTAAATGGCAATTGAACGTTATGGCAATGCATTACATATGCACAACACACCCCAAACCTAAGGGGTGCATTGTCCTCAATGCATGAACATGACAAAAAAAAGAAAAGAATAAAAGCTACATGAATGCATGAAACAGATAAAAAAATCAAAATGAATGATCATGAAAATATAAAAATCAAAGCTTGGAGGGGAAGGAGATTACTTCACTTGGGTTGTGTAGATTTCCTTGCAGCTCTCTTGTAATGCTGTTTCTTTTCTGTTAAAACATCTTCTTAGACTGTTTTTTCGGTAGCCTTCTTGAATTTTTTCGCTGAAGCTGGTTGATGGGCACCTCATCAGCATCATTAGTATTTGAAATCGTGAGTTCATGTTCTTGGTTAGTCATTGGTGCCTTGGATTGTGGTGCTTTTGCAATGGTGGTTGGTGTAAAAGTGTGCTATTGGTCATTGTCCTCATTGTCAGAGTCAAAGTGTACAAACTCTGTCGGTTCTTCATATCTCGCAGGCTCTTTTGTATGCTTGTGTGTAGATGCAGTTTCTTCATCTTCTTCTTCATCATCAGATAAAAGTTCTTCAAGAAATAAAGGAAATATAGGCATTGCCTTGGTGAAGTTGTTCTGAAGAGCTTTCTTGAGTGCAACATCGTGTTTCTTCACATATTCCCAATATAAAGTTATTTTGGCTTTTGTTATGGCAAAATCAGTGGAGATTCAATTTTGCTACTTTGCCACCATATGTAACTTATGTTGGAGTTGCTTGAGAGTATTTATTACTTGTTATTCCAACATATCACGAAAAGTGTGTGGGGCTTCAGGTGGGGGTGAAGATTTAGATGCTGGCCTAGATGGCTGTGGCATATGCTTGTCCAAAAAATGCAGGACAATTGATTTCATTATGACTCCTTTGTTGCTTTTGGTCTCCTCATTATTATGGATAGGGATGTTGGCGCACTGACAAAGGGCCGTGAGAAGAGACGAGAAATTTAAACTATCGACATTCTTTTGCGTGCAACGATAAACTTCCTGGAAAATTATTCTTCCAACATTGATTCTTCTACCAAACATAATTGAATGTATTAAAAACATCCTTTCTTTGGAATTAGTATAATTGTGAGTGGATGGGCTTAGTCGGGATTTCAAAAAGTGGTACCATACTCTGCAATGATGCTTTAGGGCAACTCTATCAACAGTGTGACAATTATGACGAGATCTTGAAGAATCTGTTGTAACCCTTCTGCTGTAATCTTTGATATAAACTTGGAATGTCCATGTAACAGCCCGGATTAGGGGCTAGTCAGAACAGTGGTCTTGGGATCACTAATCCGAGGTTAGGAAAAGTAATTTTTATATTATTTTATGTGTTAGAGCATGATTTTAGAATTTCATGAAAATTTTGGTACGTTAATTTTAGCGATTTCTTGTTTAATCGCGAAAAAGGAATAAATTGCATAAAGTGCGAAAGTTCCATTTTATAAGCTAAAGGTAGCAAATAGCCATAAATTGATAATTGGAGGTCTTTAAAAGGCAATTAGACCCCAATATAGGCTTGGCCGGCCATAGTATGCTTAGGGGACAAGAATTGACCAACTTGGTCAAAGTTGATGATGTTTGGTAGATTAAATTGATAGTTTAATATTAAAATAAAGAAAAGATGATGTCCATCTTTCTTCTTCACTTCTTCCACCAAAATTTACAAGAGAAATAAGGGTTGAAAACTTCAAAATTTTCAGCACACACATCTCTTCATTAGTAAGTGAGTGATATTTTCTTGAAAATAGTTGTACTTTTAAGACCCCTAAAGCTTAAGCTTTCAAATGAGGGGACTATTGTGCAATATTGTGAAAAGTTTAGAGTTTTTCCATGAGAGCTATCATTGTTGTTTGCTGCATTTTTATGGAAGAAATTGAGTCTTAGTTGTTAGAGAAACAACTATTGTGAAAGGTGTTAGCATGAAAACACCTAAATAGAACTTGAATGCAAAGATTAAACTGTGTCATAAATGCATGAAATAGTTGGAATTGTGAGTAGTTGTAAGAGAAATAAATGTTCACCTAGGCTTGTTGAAGATGGAAATACTGTTAGAATTCGTTTCCGAGCCTAAGGGCAAAATGGTCATTTTGCCAAAGTCTAGGGGCAAAATAGTAATTTTGCCAAAGCATGATTATTGAAATTTTTTAATAATGTGATGATTAAAATGAGTTAAAATGTTATTATAGATCAAGAAATACGGAGCCCAGATCAGAACCGAGTAAGAATAAAGTCGAGGACTAAATTGCATATCTACACACACTTTGAATACCAAGGTAAGTTTGTATGAAATTGGTGTTTCATAATGCTTGATATTATGGTTATGTGCATTATTATTGGTAAACTCGAGTGGTGAAGTCTTGATAGGTAAATGGTGTGAATAAGTTAAGTTTAAGTCCCGGATCATATTCTGGACTGAGAATGATATTATGCATTCATATGAGACAAAGAAGGTCCTGTATAAGACCATGTCTGGGACATGGCCTCGGCACCAAAGAATGATCTCATATAAGACCATGTTTGGGACATGGCATCAAAATCTAAGTACGATCTCGTATAAGACCATGTCTGTGATATGGCATTGAGATCAGGTTATGAGATCCCGTATAAGACCATATCTGGGATATGGCATCGGCATCAAAGAATAATCCCATATAAGACCATATCCGGGATATGGCGTTGGTATCAAAACTTATGTACAATAAGTTCAAAGAATTCATGATAAACCGATCTATTTATCAGCAAAAGAGTTGAGTATGTGAGTTGGCCTAGATTCAAATTTTGTTATTGGATGGCCTTGAGCAAAGCTCATGATATGAAGGTTAAAGATGTGAATTCATGACTATGTTAGCATATGTGCTAAATCATGTGATTTAGTGATACAGGTAACGCGATTAATTAAAAGTTACTAGATTATGTTAAAATTGAGATGGGTAAGAGTAAATGGGAATAAGTACGAGTAAGTACTTTTATTCCTTTGAGACTATGCTACCATAATTCCATGAAATGAATGTTTGTAGTTGGAGTAAATATGTTATCCTAGTGTTTTATGCAAACTTACTAAGCTATATGCTTACCCCTCTCCTTTCCTTTTTCCTTTTAGTATTGCCATGATTACTTGAGAAGGTCGCAGACGTCGGAGTTCAGAAATCACACTATTGACATCACTTGGTATAATAATTTAGACGTATTTTGAATATGGCATGTATAGGACTCGAGTATTTTGTTAAGTTGTAATTGGTAGTCAAAGTGTTGGCTAAGTAAGTTATTAAAGTCATTTTGTAAATGGCCTTATAAGTTAGGCAAATGCTTGGCAAATTCTATTGCTTAATGAAGATGAATTTCATGAAGTATATGTCCTTTGTATATCTTGATCTTTGAGTTCTTAAGGATACCTTTGATTTTCTTTGATGTTGGAATGAGTTTTTAGATGTGCCATTGGGATAAGAGTTGTACGAGTTGAATTGAGTTGGTGTATATGTGTATGCTATGTAGAGTGGAAAAAGGGCTTGGTAAATAGCCTGCTAATTGTCCACATGAGCAGACACACGGGCGTGTGACTAGACCGTGTGGGAAGCACGGCTTGCACATCGGCGTATGCCCAGGCCGTGTGAAGTCTGCACCTTAAACTTGGAATACAAATCGCCACACGGCTGAAACACACGGACGTGTGCATAGACCGTGTGGATATGTCAGAATGCTAAGGTTTGGCACATGGGCTAGGGCCTCGGGCATGTCAAGGCCGTGTGACTTTAGTCAGAATCGACCACGGGTGGAAGACATGGGCATATCTTAAGGGAACACGGGCGTGTCCCTAGACCAACACGGGCATATGGCCCCTGTTTTATTGAAAAGTTTCTCGAGTTCGTAAAAGTTTCTGGAATAGTTCCGAAACCTCTATGATGTACGTTTAGGGCCTCTTAGGCCGAGTAGACGCAAGAGATGGGTTTAAACAAAATTTTATAACACTACTTGAGGCGTTTAAGCAAAGTTAGTTAGGTAACACCCAAAACTAGGTTCCGGCTTGAATATGGGTAAAGGGTGTTACAGTTCATCCGGACCCTCTGGCAAATTGTAATGGGCATTAATAGAATCTTCATCAAACCAAGTAAAAGCCGCTTTGACATAGCACATGAGTAAATTGAGCGAGAATCAGAAAAGTAATAACAAGATTATTAAATAAAATTGCATAACAGAAGAAGGCACTACTTTCAAATTGTTTTTACTCTGGCAAAAAGAACCTGCAACAAGAGAAAATAATCAACTAAATAAAATTATTGGGTAATGAGTAAAAATAAAATAAACAAAGAAAAATTTATGCAAAAGAACAATTATTAAGTATTTTGAAGAGAAATGAAATTTTTGTCATGCATTATAGGAGCTCCAAAATAATGTTTCAGGTGTTGACCATTGACTTTGAAAGTAGATCCTATTTTTCCATCTTTAATGTTGACAACTCCATGAGGGTATATACACTCGACTTCGAATATGCTAGACCATCTCGACTTTAATTTTCCAAGAAATAGTTTAAGTCTAGAATTGAAAAGCAAGAGTTGTTGTCCAGGTACAAATTGCCGTGGCAAAATTTTCTTGTCATGCCAGCACTTTTTCTTTGTACAGTCTCACATTCTCATAAGCTTGAGCTTGAAATTCATCCATATCATTAAGCTCCAGTAGGCGATGATTGGTAGCAACACCCCAGTCCATGTTTATTTTCTTGATTGCCTAAAATGCTTTGTGTTCTACCTCAACTGGAAAATGACATGGTTTACCATAGACAAGCTTGAAAGGTGACATTCCTAACGGTGTCTTGAAAGCTGTGCGATAAGCCCACAAGGGTTCATCTAACCTTACTAACCAATCCTTGTGGTTGGGATTGACAACTTTTTCCAAAATCTGTTTGATTTCTCTGTTGGAAATTTTAGCTTGACCATTTGTTTGAGGGTGATATGCTGTGGCAATTTTATGTTTAACCCTATATCTATTCAAAGCGTTGGCAACTAATCTGTAGTCAAAATGTGAGCCTTCATCACTAATTAAAGCATGAGGGGTACCAAACCTGGTAAAAATATTTGTATGCAGGAATCTCAAAACTGATTTGGCATCATTTGTAGGTAAAGCCATAGCTTCAACCCATTTGGAGACATAATCCACAAAGACAAGGATATAGATTTTTCCCAGGATGGTGGAAATGGACCCATGAATTCAATTCCCCAAACATCAAATAATTCCACCTCTAAAATATTTTAAGCAGCATCTCGTGTCTTCTTGATAAGTTACCAGTTCTTTGATAGCGGTCATAGTTTTTGCAGAACTCATTAGCATTTTTAAACATGGCTGGGCAATAAAAACCAAATTGGAGAACCTTTACAGCAGTTCTCATGCTTCCAAAATGTCCATCATAAGGTGCAGAATGACAGTGATGCAGGATACTTTGAAATTCATCATCTAGAATACATCTTTGAATTACTTAATCAGCACACTGCTTGAATAGAAATTGTTCATCCCAGTAATATTTCTTGGCATCATGAAGGAATTTCCTTTGTCCTTGATGATTGAGCGCAGGTGGCAGCAACCCATTGACTAGAAAGTTAACAATATCAGCATACCATGGCAACACCATAGCCAACAATATCTGCTCATCAGGGAATTCGTGTTTGATCATTTGACTCTCAGCATACTCATTCCTTACATCTAGTTGTGAAAAGTGATCAGCCACTTGATTTTTAGTGCCTTTCCTATATTTTATTTCCAAATCAAATTCCTGCAGTAGCAATATCCATCTAATGAGTCTAGGTTTGGCCTGTTATTTCATCACCAAGTATTTGATGGCAGAATGGTCTATATAAACTATGACTTTGGTGCCTACAAAATAAGCTCTAAATTTTTCAAAGGTAAACATCACTACTAACAATTCTTTCTCTGTGGTGGTGTAATTGAGCTGTGAATCTACCAGCATGCCACTGTCATAATATATAGCATGAAATATCTTGGCTTTTCTTTGCCATAGCATTGCTCTTACATCAAAGTCACTTGCATCACACATTAGTTCAAATGGTAGAGTCTAGTCTGGTGTAGTGACTATAGGTGTCGTAGTTAATCATTCCTTTAAAACTTTGAATGCCTCTGAGCATAACTCATTAAAATGAAATGGTTTGTTTTGCTCCAATAGTTGACATAGAGGCTTTTATATCTTAGAAAAAACCTTGATGAAGCGACGTAAAATCCAACATGCCCGAGGAAGCTTCTGATTCATTTCATTGAGGTGGGTGGTGGCAACTTTTCAATGACTTCTATTTTTGCTTAATCGACAACAATTCCTTGTTGTGAAATTTGTGGCCCAAAATAATGCCTTCACAAACCATAAAGTGGCATTTTTCCCAATTCAACACTGGATTTGTTTCTTGACATCAGCAAAGTACTAACTCTAAATTTTTTAAGATATCTTAAAAAGTGTCGCTAAACATTGAGAAATCATCCATGAATACTTCAAGGAATTTATCCACCATGTCGGAAAATATTATCATCATGCAATGATGGAGTGTTGCCAGGGAATTAAATAACCCAAGTGACATTCTTCTGAAAGCAAATGTTCCATAAGGATAGGTGAATGTAGTTTTTTTTCTTAATTAGTAGGAGATATGGCAATCTGGTTGTACCCTGAGTAGCCATCTAAAAAATAGTAGAAGGCTTTCCCTGCTAGTCTGTCCAGCATCTGATCTATAAAAGGCAAAGGGAAATGGTCATTCTTCGTTGCTTTGTTATGAAACACACCATACCCGGCCCACGAGCCTGGTCCGGATCTGGTATGTTCCTCAAGAAAACCGGTTCAAATTCTTTTGTTTCTTAGGAAAAACTTGTGCGATTGTTAAAAAAAATATTGTTTTGGGTTGGGCTTGAGTTGAAAATGAATTCGATTTTATATTGAAAACCCCTTTTAATTTTAAGTGATAAAACATATAGAGTATATTCAAAAATTAAATTACTTAATCTTTAACTTAATAAAAATTTGTAAACATAATTAAACAATAAGACAGAAATAAAATAGTTCACTATGGCCTTATTACATAAAACAAAAACCCAAAATAAAATTGTAGAGTACTTAAATAAAATAAAATGTCCAGATTAAATAATTTGCTTGCTGTGCATGGCCACCTTTGAGCTCCTGCCGACCCAGTCCATTACTGCTCATCACCTGAAAAATATTCCCCAACGGGGTGAGTCAAACAGACTCAATGTGTAACCAACACTAAAATTTAATAGATTTAGGCATACCATACATATCATGTTCACGTAATTATTCAAGATAATGATGCAAACTCGAACCCAAACCTAGATGCCATCCGCTACACATCCCCGTACCAACCTGCACACCGTGGGGACTACTAAGTCAACCCTCCTTCTGCTACACTCCATCGAAGGCAGTCGCTGCAGTCGACGTGCTCATCGCCCATATAAAATTCGTGGCATAGCCACCAGATTAAATAATTGTGTCATGAGACACCACATTCAGATAATGTAACCGAAGTTACCACATTCAGATAATGAGACCAAAGTCACCACATTCACTTCCCCTTTCTCATATAATCCGAATGCCCCATATTATTCATATCATGCATATCATACTTAAATTCACATTCATGTCACTTTTCACATGTTAAAATATAACATATTTCGTAATCCTAGTAGGAGTAGGAAACGTACCTGAGTACTTTGTACCACATTAGGGTACCTTAGCCATATTCACATTCTTATACATACTTATATTAAATATTGCCATATAACGTATTAAAGATAGTGTGGGGTACACACCTGATTTGCTTAACGAATTCCTTGAAATCCCGAAAAACTGATCTATTGCTTTAGATCTCAATTCCTACATTTGGTAACTTTAATATGTTAGCATAAAGCCTATTCGGCTATAAAACCAAATCCTAGTAGGATTCGTATTCTTAAAACCTACCTTGTTGCTGTTTTGATGATTAATCAAATCCCGGAAACTTGTATTCTTCTCCTTTGAAATCGGCTAATCACTAGATCCCTTGAATTGGTTAGTTTTCGGTTAAAACAAATAGATCTGAGTACTTAAGATAGAACTTTGGCCGATTATACATATGTCTTACCTTTATGATTTGAAATCCCGAAACTTTCCTCCTTGTAGTCGACAGTCACAGAATCCTGAAGCTTTCCTTCAAAGTTTCGGCCAACATGTATATGACATTAGAACCTTGACTTTCGGTTTAAAGAAGAAAGAAAATAATGGTAGTAGATCCTTACCCTTACTTGAAGAAGTCGACACACCCTTGTTTGAAGTCCCACCAAGGTTCGGCTATGGAGACTTAGACAGGGATAAAAGGTTTTGGCTTTGACAGCAGAAGAGAAAAGAAGAAAAGAAGGATTTTGGAGAGGAAAAGAATCGATGAAAGAGAGGCTACTTGGCCAAGGAAAATTCGGCAGAGAGAGAGAGGGAAGAAAAATTGATGAGTAGCCCTATTTTTTTCCTCTTATAGCCGAAATTACTACTCAGAATCCCTTACTTGGCCACCACTCTTCTATTTTGATAACTTTATCCTTTGAATTATCACTTTATTAAAAGAATAATCCCCTATTATCTCCTTGAAAATAATTTAAGATAAATCATCATTTATCCTTCTACTTAGCCGAAATTTAAAGAGAATAAAACTCCTCTTTTAAGAGCCTTAATGCCGTCCACCTCTCGGCTTCTGGAAGCAAAAAAATAAAATTTCTTTTATTTGCTTCCCAAGTGACTCGAACCCAGGCCCAATTGCACCTGCTTGTGGCGTCACCCACCTGGGCCTTAAGTGACATCTTCAGGCCACTTTTCCAAGCCTGATTGTGTGTCAAATTCCTCCTACTAATTTTCTTAAGGCCACCTTGCCTTAATTTCCTCTTTTTAAACCTTAAAACTTGACATTTCTTTACATTTCCAAGTTTCCAAAAATTTTCGTTTGCCTCCTTTAAACTTAACATTTCCTTACATTTCCAAGTTTCCAGAAATGTTCACTTTCCTCTTTTGAATCATTTCCAAATCATTTCTAGGTTTCCAAAAAAATATTCACAACACATTCATAACACATAAGACATGTCATTTCGTACAATTAAACCGAAAATGCATAGGTCCTTTTCAGGATGTTACAGTTCTACCCCCCTTAAAATGATTTCGTCCTCGAAATTTCCTAGCTAAAATAATTGAGGGTATTGCTATCGCATTGTCTCTTCTGGTTCCCACGAAGCTTCCTCTGATCCATGATTGCGCCATAACACTTTAACTAAAGGAACTGACTTCCTCCGCAACACTTTCACATCACGTTCCAATATCTGAATTGGCTCCTCCTCGTAGGATAGGTCTGGCCTTAGCTCCACTTCTTCAATTGGTACCATATGAGATGGATCCGATCAATAACGATGTAGCATGGATACATGGAATACGTCGTGCATTTGCTACAACTCTGGTGGCAACTCTAACTGGTATGCCACTGGTCCAACTCGCTTTAGTACCCGATAAGGCCCTATAAACCTTGGGCTTAACTTCCCTTTGCGACCAAACCTCATCACCTTCTTCCAAGGCGAGACCTTAAGGAATACTTGATCTCCTACATCAAATTCTATCTCTTTTCATTTGAGATCTGCGTACGACTTCTGCCTATCAGAGGCTTCCTTTAACCGTGCCCTGATTATCTCAACCTTTTCTTCAGTTTGTGCCACTAACTCTGGACCCAAAACCCGACGTTCTCCTAACTCAGTCCAACGAGTAGGAGTTCGACACTTCCGACCATATAATGCTTCATATGGTGCCATCCGAATGCTAGCTTGATAGCTGTTGTTGTAGGCGAACTCTGCTAAAGGCAAATAGTCTTCCCAACTTCCTCGGAAATCCATCACACAGCCTCTCAACATATCCTCCAACACTTGTATAACTCGTTCAGGCTGCCCGTCTAATTGTGGATGAAAAGCCGTAGTGAAGTCCAACTTAGTGCCTAAAGCTTGATGAAGTGCCCTCCAAAACCGAGACGTGAACCTTGGGTCTCTATTCGAAATAATTGACACCGGTACTCCATGTAACCTTACAATTTCTGCTACGTATAATTTGGCCAACTTCTGAAGAGAATAATCGACTCTTACCGGGATGAAGTGTGCAGACTTGGTCAAACGGTCCACTATTACCCATACCGAGTCCTTTTTAGTAGGCGTAAGGGGAAGCCCACTAACGAAGTCCATGGTAATTCTCTCCCACTTCCATTGTGGAACCTTGATTGGCTGTAGTAATCCCAATGGAACTTGGTATTCAGCCTTAACTTGCTGACACGTCAGACATTTTCCCATGAATTCAGTAACTTCCCGTTTAAGATTAGGCCACCAAAATTGTTCCCTTAGATCTCTGTACAGCTTAATACCTCCGGGATGCATAGCATAAGGGCTACAATGCGCCTCCCAAAGAATCCTTTGTCTTAACTTGACGTCCTTCGGCATACAGACCTTTCCTTTGTAGCACAATACTCCTTCGTCAATGACGCCATAACCCTCTAACTTTCCGTTCTGTACTTGCTGTAACTTAGTACTTAGGTCCTTATCATCCCACTGTCCCCTTTTCACCTCATTCAGCCATGTGGGTTTGACTTGCAACTCTGCCAACAGGCTTCCATCATCATACAAACTTAAGTAAGCGAACATAGCCCTTAGATCCGACACAACCTTCCGACTTAGGGCATCAGCTACCACATTCGCCTTGCCCGGGTGGTACTCTATCGGGCAATCATAATCCTTCAATAACTCCACCCACCTTTGCTGCCTCAAGTTCAACTCCTTCTAAGTCAACAGATACTTAAGGCTCTTGTGGTCTGTGTAGATTATCGACCTTTCCCCATAAAGGTAGTGCCTCCAAACCTTAAGAGCGAAAACCATTGCTGCCAATTCCAAGTCATGAGTTGGGTAGTTAACCTCATGCGGTCTTAACTGTCGAGACGCATAAGCGACTACTTTTCCTTCTTGCATTAGCACACAACCTAATCCCGTATGCGAAGCGTCACAGTTTACTACAAAATCCTTCCCTGCCTCCGGCTGAATTAACACTGGAGCTTCTGTCAACACTTTCTTAAGCTTTTCAAAACTCTCCTGTTGCTTATCAGTCCATTCAAAGGGTACTTCCTTCCTTAATAACTTTGTCAAAGGCGCGGCTATTGACGAGAACCCTTCCACGAACCTTCTGTAATAGCCTGCCAAACCTAAGAAACTTCGGATCTCAGCCACGGACCTAGGTGGTTTCCAATCCAACACTGCTTCGATCTTCCTAGGATCCACTCTTATTCCCTCTGCGGATACCACATGTCCTAAGAATGCCACCTCTTTAAGCCAGAATTCACACTTGCTGAATTTGGCATAGAGCTTCTTCTCCCTTAATACCTCCAACACAACCCGTAGGTGCTCAACATGCTCCTCTTCAGACTTGGAGTACACCAAAATATCGTCGATGAACATAACGACAAACCTATCCAAGTAGGGTTGGAAAACTCAGCTCATCATATCCATGAACGCGGCTGGAGCTTTCGTCAACCCAAACGACATCACTACAAACTCAAAATGGCCGTATCTTGTCCTAAAAGGGTCTTATGGGTATCTGCCTCCATCACCTTCAACTGATGATATCCTGACCTTAAGTCTATCTTCAAGAATACTGCGGCCCTTTTCAGCTGATCGAAAAAGTCATCGATCCTTGGCAAAGGATACTTGTTCTTAATGGTCAGCTTATTCAACTGACGGTAATCTATACACATACGCATAGTTCCGTCCTTCTTCTTCACAAACAGGACCGGTGCTCCCCATGGAGACACACTGGGTCGAATGAACCCACGATCCAGCAACTCTTGGATTTGAGCCTTGAGCTCAACCAACTCCTTTGGTGCCATACGATACGGGGCAATTGACATAGGAGCTGTTCCCGGTAGCAAGTCTATTCCAAACTCCACCTCCCTGTCTGGGGGTATTCCTGGTGATTCCTCCAGAAACACATCTTCAAAATCTCTTACAGTTCTAACTCTACTGACACCTTCTTCCTTTCCACCCAACGCACTTACGAAGGCTAAGAACGCCCTGCACCCTTTCCTAACCATTTTCCCTGCCTTCAACTCCGAAACTACGTTAGACAGGTAATTTCTTCTTTCTCCGATCACTACCACTACTTCATCCTCCGGGGTCCTTAGTTCCATACGTTTAGCCGCACAATCCAACACGGCTCGGTGCTCTACTAGCCAGTCCATTCCAAGTATGAGTTCAAACTCCCCAAAGGGTAGTTCCATTAAGTCAGCCCGAAAGTTCACTCCCTGAATCTCTAGGGGTACATTCCGAAAGATCTTATCCACCACTACAGTTTGGCCTAATGGGCTTACTACAGTCATCTGCCTATCAGAAAGTTCAGAGTCTAGGCCTAATGTTTCCACTACACTACATGCAACATAAGAATGGGTCGAGCCCCAGAAATGCTTGGCCAAGGAAAATTCGGCAGAGAGAGAGAGGGAAGAAAAATTGATGAGTAGCCCTATTTTTTCCCTCTTATAGCCGAAATTTCTACTCAGAATCCCTTACTTGGCCACCACTCTTCTATTTTGATAACTTTATCCTTTGAATTATCACTTTATTAAAAGAATAATCCCCTATTATCTCCTTGAAAATAATTTAAGATAAATCATCATTTATCCTTCTATTTAGTCGAAATTTAAAGAGAATAAAACTCCTCTTTTAAGAGCCTTAATGCCGTCCACCTCTCTGCTTCTGGAAGCAAAAAAATAAAATTTCTTTTATTTGCTTCCCAAGTGACTCGAACCCAAGCCCAATTGCACCTGCTTGTGGCGTCACCCACCTGGGCCTTAAGTGACATCTTCAGGCCACTTTTCCAAGCCTGATTGTGTGTCAAATTCCTCCTACTAATTTTCTTAAGGCCACCTTGCCTTAATTTCCTCTTTTTAAACCTTAAAACTTGACATTTCTTTACATTTCCAAGTTTCCAAAACTTTTCGTTTGCCTCCTTTAAACTTAACATTTCCCTACATTTCCAAGTTTCCAGAAATGTTCACTTTCCTCTTTTGAATCATTTCCAAATCATTTCTAGGTTTCCAAAAAAATATTCAAAACACATTCATAACACATAAGACATGTCATTTCGTACAATTAAACCGAAAATGCATAGGCCCTTTTCAGGATGTTACAGTTCTACCCCCTTAAAATAATTTCGTCCTCGAAATTTCCTAGCTAAAATAATTGAGGGTATTGCTGTCGCATTGTCTCTTCTGGTTCCCACGAAGCTTCCTCTGATCCATGATTGCGCCATAACACTTTGACTAGAGGAACTGACTTCCTCCGTAACACTTTCACATCACGTTCCAATATCTGAATTGGCTCCTCCTCGTAGGATAGGCCTGGCCTTAGCTCCACTTCTTCAATTGGTACCACATGAGATGGATCCGATCGATAACGACGTAACATGGATACATGGAATACGTCGTGCATCTGCTGCAACTCTGGTGGCAACTCTAACTGGTATGCCACTGGTCCAACTCGCTTTAGTACCCGATAAGGCCCTATAAACCTTGGGCTTAACTTCCCTTTGCGACCAAACCTCATCACCTTCTTCCAAGGCGAGACCTTAAGGAATACTTGATCTCCTACATCAAATTCTATCTCTTTTCGTTTGAGATCTGCGTACGACTTCTGCCTATCAGAGGCTTCCTTTAACCGTGCCCTGATTATCTCAACCTTTTCTTCAGTTTGTGCCACTAATTCTGGACCCAAAACCCGACGTTCTCCTAACTCAGTCCAACAAGTAGGAGTTCGACACTTCCGACCATACAACGCTTCATATGGTGCCATCCGAATGCTAGCTTGATAGCTGTTGTTGTAGGCGAACTCTGCTAAAGGCAAATAGTCTTCCCAACTTCCTCGGAAATCCATCACACAGCCTCTCAACATATCCTCCAACACTTGTATAACTCGTTCAGACTGCCCGTCTGATTGTGGATGAAAAGCCGTAGTGAAGTCCAACTTAGTGCCTAAAGCTTGATGAAGTGCCCTCCAGAACCGAGACGTGAACCTTGGGTCTCTATCCGAAATAATTGACACCGGCACTCCATGTAACCTTACAATCTCCGCCATGTATAGTTTGGCCAACTTCTGTAGAGAATAATCGACTCTTACCGGGATGAAGTGTGCAGACTTGGTCAAACGGTCCACTATTACCCATACCGAGTCCTTTTTAGTAGGCGTAAGGGGAAGCCCACTAACGAAGTCCATGGTAATTCTCTCCCACTTCCATTGTGGAACCTTGATTGGCTGAAGTAATCCCGATGGAACTTGGTGTTCAGCCTTAACTTGCTGACACGTCAGACATTTTCCCACGAATTCAGTAACTTCCCGTTTAAGATTAGGCCACCAAAATTGTTCCCTTAGATCTCTGTACGGCTTAATACCTCCGGGATGCATAGCATAAGGGCTACTATGCGCCTCCCGAAGAATCCTTTGTCTTAACTCGACGTCCTTCAGCATACAGACCTTTCCTTTGTAGCACAATACTCCTTCGTCAATGACGCCATAACCCTCTAACTTTCCGTTCTGTACTTGCTGTAACTTAGCACTTAGATCCTTATTAGCCCACTGTCCCCTTTTCACCTCATTCAGCCATGTGGGTTTGACTTGCAACTCTGCCAACAGGCTTCCATCATCATACAAACTTAAGTGAGCAAACATAGCCCTTAGATCTGACACAACCTTCCGACTTAGGGCATCAGCTACCACATTCGCCTTGCCTGGGTGGTACTCTATCCAGCAATCATAATCCTTCAATAACTCCACCCACCTTCGCTGCCTCAAGTTCAACTCCTTCTGAGTCAATAGATACTTAAGGCTCTTGTGGTCTGTGTGGATTATCGACCTTTCCCCATAAAGGTAGTGCCTCCAAACCTTAAGAGCGAAAACCACTGCTGCCAATTCCAAGTCATGAGTTGGGTAGTTAACCTCATGCGGCCTTAACTGCCGAGACGCATAAGCGACTACTTTTCCATCTTGCATTAGAACACAGCCTAATCCCGTATGCGAAGCGTCACAGTATACCACAAAATCCTTCCCTGCCTCCGGCTGAATTAACACTGGAGCTTCCGTCAACATTTTCTTAAGCTTTTCAAAACTCTCCTGTTGCTTTTCAATCCATTCAAAGGGTACTTCCTTCCTTAATAACTTTGTCAAAGGCGCGGCTATTGACGAGAACCCTTCCACGAACCTTTTGTAATAGCCTGCCAAACCTAAGAAACTTCGGATCTCAGCCACGGGCCTAGGTGGTTTCCAATCCAACACTGCTTCGATCTTCCTAGGATCCACTCTTATTCCCTCTGCGGATACCACATGCCCTAAGAATGCCACCTCTTTAAGCCAGAATTCACACTTGCTGAATTTGGCATAGAGCTTCTTCTCCCTTAATACCTCCAACACAACCCGTAGGTGCTTATCATGCTCCTCCTCCGACTTCGAATACACCAGGATGTCATCGATAAACACGACAACAAACCTATCCAAATAGAGTTGAAAAACCCGGTTCATCATATCCATGAATGCGGCTGGAGCGTTCTCAACCCAAACGACATCACTACAAACTCAAAATGGCCGTATCTTGTCCTAAAAGCGGTCTTATGGGGTACATTCCGAAAGATCTTATCCACCACTACAGTTTGGCCTAATGGGCTTACTACAGTCATCTGCCTATCAGAAAGTTCAGAGTCTAGGCCTAATGTTTCCACTACACTACATGCAACATAAGAATGGGTCGAGCCCACATCAATCAGAGCAAAATAGGGCTTGCCATAAATAAAGAACGTACCGGTCATAACATCCGGCGCGTCTCCATCCTCCCTCCGGCGAACCGCATAAACCAAACCCGGCTACCTTGCCTCAGTATTAGCAGCACCTCTGCCCTGTGTTCCACGTCCTCTGCCAGCACCATTACCTCTGTTATTCGAACCACGACCTCGTTGAGGCTGCTGTCCACCTCTACCTGTCTGACTAACATTCTGAGCTGCTGGTCGACTTTCATCTGGTTTCTTAGGACAATCCTTGAGCATATGGTCCTTGGACCCACACCTAAAACATCCTCCCGTCTTTTTCCAGCACTCCCCTAAGTGCTTCTTTCCACAATGATCACAAGGACGATACTGCCATCCTGTACCAGCTTGCTGATTTCGCGGCCCATCAACTCTAGGCCTCTTTTGAACCTTCCCAGACGATCCAAAACCTCTTTTTGGCCTATTCTGATCCATAGTCTGCTTTGTAGCATCCTTAATTCCCTCGGCTACCTTGGCCTTTTCTACTAAAGTAGAAAACTCCCGCTCCTGATGCGGTGCTATCAACAATCTCAAATCATCCCTTAGTCCGTCCTCAAAATGGACACAGCGTTCATGCTCAGTTACCACTACTCCTCGAGCATATCGGCTCAACCTTAGGAATTTAGCTTCATATTCTGCAACAGACTTGCTCCCTTGAACCAGCCAAGAAAAGCCTTCCTTTGCTCATCAGTATACCTTGTGCCGACATATTTCTTTTGATATGCTTCCTTAACATAATCCCAGGTCAGATCCTCAGCTGTAGCACCATCCCGAACAGTTAACCACCATTGATACGCTTCATCACATAGCAGTGCTACCATTCCTTTCAACTTCTCCTCAGGGGTCAGATCGAGCTCATCCATAATTCGCTCAGTTGCCTCCAACCAGTACTCAGCTGTACTGGGTGCCACCCCAGATACTCCTCGAAACATTTCAGCTCCATTAGCTCGGAGCCGCTCAGGCACAGACTTTTGAGTTCCCATATTTCCTCCAGCACCAGCCACCATTTCAAGAACTCGCAGCACAGCCTGCGACACAGCATCTTCCCCCGTCTGAGCTTGCTGTTCAACACCAACAGCTGGGGGTGGTGGTGGCGGTGGTATTTCATTATCAGACCCTTGACCCGATCTAACGGGTTCCGACACAGCCATTCTTCCTCTACCGCGTCCACGACGGCCACGTCCTCTAGAACTCATTTCTATCGTCGCTATATATTTATAAAGTTTTATGAATTAGTCCTTGTTTCACTTATTACCCGCGAAGAAGTTTTATTAAAAGAATTTTAGGAGTGGTTCTTTCGTATTCATACATGCACACAGTCTTTTCATTCATTCATCCATCAATCAATTATGAACTTTCGTTCATTCAGAGAAACGTTGTAGTTTTCATTGTTGTTGTTGTTTTCCTACTACATAGGGGTATTTTCGTAATTTTTCCTACAGGGGTATTTTCGTAATTTTTCAAAAGAAAAAGTTCCTTGGTGATTTTGTCAAAAAGTATTTTGGAATTTTAAAATTCCCGGGGTATTTTGGAAAATTTTGAAATCCGGGGGTATTTCGATAATTTTGAAGCTCGGGAGTATTTTGGTAATAAACCAGGGTAAATTTGTAAAGTTTAATATTTTCGGGGTATTTCCAAATTTATAAAACTTGAGGGTTATTTTTGAGAATTTTGTTTTCCAAATCAGTGATATTGCAAAAATTTTGGAAATTAGGGTCATTTTGGTAATTTTGTAAGTTAGGGGCAATTTTGTAATTTTCAAAAATCAAGGTATTTTGATATTTTGGAAATTAGGGTTTTTGAACATTTATAAAGTGATGAAATTTTGGTAAAACTGCTGGGTAGTTGGACATTTTATAAACCAAGGGCATTTTTGTAATTTTACCACTTGGGGTATTTTAGTAATTTCATAAATCAGAAATTTTTCAAAAATATATTTTTTTTTTCAAAACAATTTTATCAGTTCAAAAGAGTGGTTTGTTGAATTTTTAAAACTAGGGTTTCCATAAAAACACGGCTAGTTCCCTTTCGGGTTTTAGTTAGTGTGTTTAGCCTATGACCGAGTCCTCTTGGTCAGGGTGAACCAAAGCTACGTACCAGGTAGGATTCGAATGGAGAGGAGGTGAGTCACGCGGACTACTTAAGTACCAAGCTCCCACCGAAACCATTCCTAGACATGCGCACAGAGGTTACCACACTCTCTGAGTCCTTTTGGTTAGGGTGAACCGAAGCTACGCACCAGGTAGGATTCCAGCGAAGAGGAGGTGAGTCACTAGGACTGCTTAAATACCAGGCTCTTCCGGATCCAATCCTAGACATGCGCACAGGGGTTGCCACACCCTAACTTGGTGACTTAGCCATAGGTTTGTTTAAGTAGATACTAAATCTTATGTATTTGTTGGGGTATACTAGTCCTAGGGTTCACATACTTATCATACTACTCTACGTTCCATTCCTATTTCTACCCTTCATAATATAATCACATAATCACACAGATGGTTAGGGGTAATTACCTGGTGGACTGCAGGTCGGAGACTTAGGTGCCATGCCAGAAAAACCCTGCTTATCTTTAAAAACTCATTTGGGCTCGATTTGAAAACGTTTTGGGCCTTAAACCCTAGGCCGAGGGTTTGAAACTGGGCTCTGATACCAAATTGAAACACCCCATACCCGGCCCACGAGCCTGGTCCGGATCTGGTATGTTCCTCAAGAAAACCGGTTCAAATTCTTTTGCTTCTTAGGAAAAACTTGTGCGATTGTTAAAAAGAATATTGTTTTGGGTTGGGCTTGAGTTGAAAACGAATTCGATTTTATATTGAAAACCCTTTTTAATTTTAAGTGATAAAACATATAGAGTATATTCAAAAATTAAATTACTTAATCTTTAACTTAATAAAAATTTGTAAACATAATTAAACAATAAGATAGAAATAAAATAGTTCACTATGGCCTTATTACATAAAACAAAAACCCAAAATAAAATTGTAGAGTACTTAAATAAAATAAAATGTCCAGATTAAATAATTTGCTTGCTGTGCATGGCCACCTTTGAGCTCCTGCCGACCCGGTCCATTACTGCTCATCACCTGAAAAATATTCCCCAACGGGGTGAATCAAACAGACTCAATGTGTAACCAACACTAAAATTTAATAGATTTAGGCATACCATACATATCATGTTCACGTAATAACTCAAGATAATGATGAAACCCGAACCCAAACCTAGATGCCATCCGCTACACATCCCCGTACCAACCTGCACACCGTGGGGACTGCTAAGTCAACCCTCCTTCCGCTACACTCCATCGAAGGCAGTCGCTGCAGTCGACGTGCTCATCGCCCATATAAAATTCATGGCATAGCCACCGGATTAAATAATTGTGTCATGAGACACCACATTCAGATAATGTAACCGAAGTTACCACATTCAGCTAATGAGACCGAAGTCACCACATTCACTTCCCCTTTCTCATATAACCCGAATGCCCCATATTATTCATATCATGCATATCATACTTAAATTCACATTCATGTCACTTTTCACATGTTAAAATATAACATATTTCGTAATCCTAGTAGGAGTAGGAAACGTACCTGAGTACTTTGTACCACATTAGGGTACCTTAGCCATATTCACATTCTTATACATACTTATATTAAATATTGCCATATAACGTATTAAAGATAGTGTGGGGTACACACCTGATTTGCTTAACCAATTCCTTGAAATCCCGAAAAACTGATCTATTGCTTTAGATCTCAATTCCTACATTTGGTAACCTTAATGTGTTAGCATAAAGCCTATTCGGCTATAAAACCAAATCCTAGCAGGATTCGTATTCTTAAAACCTACCTTGTTGCCGTTTTGATGATTAATCAAATCCCGGAAACTTGTATTCTTCTCCTTTGAAATCGGCTAATCACTAGATCCCTTGAATTGGTTAGTTTTCGGTTAAAACAAATAGATCTGAGTACTTAAGATAGAACTTCGGTCTATTATACATATGTCTTACCTTTATGATTTAAAATCCCGAAACTTTCCTCCTTGTAGTCGACAGTCACAGAATCCCGAAGCTTTCCTTCAAAGTTTCAGCCAACATGTATATGACATTAGAACCTTGACTTTCGGTTTAAAGAAGAAAGAAAATAATGGTAATAGATCCTTACCCTTACTTGAAGAAGTCGACACACCCTTGTTTGAAGTCCCACCAAGGTTCGGCTATGGAGACTTAGACAGGGATAAAAGGTTTCGGCTTTGACAGCAAAAGAGAAAAGAAGAAAAGAAGAAAAGAAGGATTTTGGAGAGGAAAAGAATCGATGAAAGAGAGGCTACTTGGCCAGGGAAAATTCGGCAGAGAGAGAGAGGGAAGAAAAATTGATGAGTAGCCCTATTTTTTTCCTCTTATAGCCGAAATTACTACTCAGAATCCCTTACTTGGCCACCACTCTTCTATTTTGATAACTTTATCCTTTGAATTATCACTTTATTAAAAGAATAATCCCCTATTATCTCCTTGAAAATAATTTAAGATAAATCATCATTTATCCTTCTATTTAGCCGAAATTTAAAGAGAATAAAACTCCTCTTTTAAGAGCCTTAATGTCGTCCACCTCTCTGCTTCTGGAAGCAAAAAAAATAAAATTTCTTTTATTTGCTTCCCAAGTGACTCGAACCCAGGCCCAATTGCACCTGCTTGTGGCGTCACCCACTTGGGCCTTAAGTGACATCTTCAGGCCACTTTTCCAAGCCTGATTGTGTGTCAAATTCCTCCTACTAATTTTCTTAAGGCCACCTTGCCTTAATTTCCTCTTTTTAAACCTTAAAACTTGACATTTCTTTACATTTCCAAGTTTCCAAAAATTTTCGTTTGCCTCCTTTAAACTTAACATTTCCTTACATTTCCAAGTTTCCAGAAATGTTCACTTTCCTCTTTTGAATCATTTCCAAATCATTTCCTTACCTTTCTTAGTTTCCAAAAATGTTCACTTTCCTCTTTTAAACTTAACATTTCCATACATTTTCAGGTTTCCAAAAAAATATTCAAAACACATTCATAACACATAAGACATGTCATTTCGTACAATTAAACCGAAAATGCATAGGCCCTTTTCAGGATGTTACATGTTGAACTTTTGATAATCCATACAAACTATCCAACCTATGACAGTATGTGTGGGAATAAGTTCGTTGTTATCATTGCTGACTATTATGACTCCTCTTTTCTTAGGTACACATTGAACAGGGCTCACCCAAGAGCTATTAGAAATTAGGTATATAATCCCAACATCCAATCATTTGATAATCTCCTTCTTAACTACTTCCTTCATGATAAAAATCAATTTCTTTTGCTGTTCAATCGATTTGCCATGGCAATCTTCAAGTATTATTTTGTGCATGTAGTTTGTTGGGCTAATTCTTTTGATATCCACAATTGACCATCCTAAAGCTTTCTTAGATTTCTTTAAAACCTCCAATAATTACATCTCTTGGTCTATTGTAAGCTCGACAAAAATAACTATAGGTAGTGTCTCATTTTCTCCCAAATAAGCGTACTTCAAATGCACTGGTAATGGTTTCAAATCCAACACCGGTGGATCTTCTATTGATTGCGATGAGGGTTGAAAGAACGACTTGATAAATCTAATGATTCAAAGCTCCTTTTATATCCATTTTCAAATTGCTGAGTTTCCATCAATTCTTCAGATCAGCCCAATCTGTTTTATTTAATTTGACAGAGTCTACATTAGAGTTGTTGTGCATATGTCCTGCAAATTCTTCCTAAATTACAATGCCAACAAATTCTACAACATGAAATTGTTCATCTGGGTTTGCACACTTTAAAGCATCAAACATATTAAAAGTAAACTGTTGATCATTAATTCCACCAGTTGCTAAGAAAGGTTGTCCAAGTATTATAGGTACCTTTTTATCTACTTCACATTCCAGAATAATAAAATTTGTTGGAAAGATGAACCTGTCAACTCATACCAGTACATCTTTAATTTTACCTTCTGAATGGACATATGATCTATCAGCTAGTTTTAGTGTGGCTGTGGTAGGTCTTGCCTTTCCTATGCCAAGTTTCTTGAAAATAGACATAGGAATTAGATTGATACTTGCACCTAAATTGCATAATGCTTTGTAACAGCCCGATTTTGGGTCTAGTCAGAACAGTGGTTTCAGGATAACAAATTCGACACAGTAAAATTTGTTTATTTTATTATATTTTTATGGTCTATAGTTTTGTGGAATGATTTCGTTAAAATTTCGTTCGAAAATTTTGATGTTTGCGCACTCAATTTGGTTAAAAGGACTAAATTGCAAAAGGTGCAAAATGTGTGTTCTAGAAGCTAGAGGTGTCTAATTGCTATGAAATTTCAAATTAGAGGTCCTTAGATGGTAATTAGACCATTGGTTAAGTTGGTGGACAAAAATGGACATGAATTAGGTGAAATTTGGATGTTTTAAAGAAAAGGCATTTTGGTCATTTGGTAAATAAAGATAAAATAAAACAAATAAAAGTGTCCATCTTCTTCAATTTAGTCCCTTGTGCCAAAAATTTAAGAGAAGCCATAGCTAGGGTTTTGGCCAAGCTTTCAAGCTCAATTGTAAGTCCGTTCTAGCCCTGTTTTTAATGATTTTTATGTTTTTGAGATCCTTGCAACCTAATCTAGCAATTTCAAGGACTAATTTTCAAAGATATCAAAGTCTAAAATTTTACCCATGTTATATATTTGTGTATTTTGATGTTTAATGGTAGAAAATGTATGTTTGATGTTAGATAAACAACTTTTAGTAAGTGCTTTTTGATGAAAATGCCTAAAAAGGACCTATTTGTAAAAGTTGTAAAATGTGTGTTAAAAATGTGAATAAAGGAAAAATGTGGGCTGTTATGAGTATGAAAATGGTTTGGCTAGGCTTGGGTTTTGAAGAAATTGAATATATTTCATTTTACGAGCCTAAGGACTAAAATGTAAAATGTTGAAAAGTTAGGGGCAAAAAGGTAATTTTTCCATAATGTGATTTTTGGGCTGAATTGAATAATATGATTATTAAATGAGTTAAATTTGCTATTATAGATCAAGAAAAACGAAGTTCGGACCCAGATCGAGGGAAAAACAAAGTGTTTGACGATTAGGTCCATTTTCGCTATTGTTGTACCGAGGTAAGTTCGTATGTTAATAATGCAATGTTATATTTATATTTTAATGTTTTGATATTGCAAGAACTGTATGATCGATGCTACGAGTATATTTGACAAAGTTCCGGCAAGAGAGAAATCTTGGTTGAACCTTAAGAATAGATTAGGGTACAAGTGACATGTCACTAAGAACCCACATGATTATGTGATCTATGTCTCCTGGGTGCTAGTCTCGTACGAGCTTCCAGTAGCTTCGATAATCTATAAAACAATGCAAACACACACAAAGTAAGCTTATAAAAGCTTAGTAAGCCATATACAAATAAACTTATCATATAAATAATTACAAACTATTTCATTCATATGAACTATGGTATAACACAATAGAGAATTCATATTTCTCATCTAACTCAAATTATCATAACCATTGCTTATAAGTATATCACATTATCATATAGCTCACATATCAATTAATCACATTCATACTTATCTTCCCTTGCTAAATTTCATATACATACGTACGTACCAGAATTCGGATGCACATTCGTATACTCATTCATTTCTCGGAATGCTCGTTGAACCATTCAGAATCAAATAGGATACTCAGTTAGCTCTGAAAGCTCATACAATGCCAACGTCCCAGACGTGGTCTTACATGTAATCAATATCGATGCCACTGTCCCTGATAGGGTCTTACACAAAACCAAATATGATGCCAGTGTCCGAGACATGGTCTTAAATGTAAATCACAAATCAATGTCAACGTTCCAGACGTGGTCTTACACGATAACTCATATCGGAATCCTATGTCATGACATATGTATCCTAACTATTCCTAAGGTTCGTACTAGGCTTTTCAGATGTCATCACATTATCGAAACTTTTTCCGGATTTCACTATTCAGCTCAATTAGCCATATATCATAGTTCATTCTCATATAGGCAATAATAATTCAAATTTAACATATTTATTTGTATCGACTTACTTTGTACAGGAAAGAACGAAAATGAATAACTATTTAACTACTTTTGATTTCCCTCGATCTAATTCCGTTTTCTTTAGTTCTTGATCTATACAGATTCAAATTTAACTCTTTTATGCACCAAATCATTCAATTCAATCCATATACATATATTTAGGGCATTTTACAAATTAGCTTTCACATTCACATTTTGACATTTAAGTCCCTATTTCATAAAATTACAAAATACACATAATTTCATGTTAGGCCGAATTTTTATACACTTCATATAAGCCCATATATTTTATTTATTTCGCATTTTAGTCCTCTCAATATCTCATTCTCACAATTTAGCCCATAATGCTCAAATTCATCAAAAATCCAAATACAAAACATATTAATATATCACATATCTTTCATATTTCATCAACTATCATCACAAAACTTACAAAATCATCAATGGCATAACTCACAATCTTCATCGAATTCAGAAATTGAGACATGGGCTAGGAAATATACGAAGCAATGATCTCAAAAACATAAAAATTATCAAAAACTGAACAAAATCCATACCTTAATCAAAGAAAATCCAAGTCGAACCTAAGTTTCTCTTTTTCTTTTGTATTTTCAGTCATAAAAGATGAATATGCATGGCACTTTAAGTTTGGTTTTATTTATTACATATTAATAAACTTTTTACCAAAATAACCTTAATTAATTAATTAGAAAACCATATAACAAAAGCCCATAACTGTCCACTACATTGTTCCATGGTCAAATATCCATTTAAGGACTTCACATAAATCAAATCATAATAAATTAATATACTAACAATGAAAATGCCACTTTTATGTTTTATGCAATTTAGCCCTTTTCGCAAATTAAGCACACAAACAGATAAATTAAATCACAGAAATTTCACACATATCAATTCACATGCTGTAGACTAGGAAAATAATATTAAAATATTTTTTGACTTGGATTTATGGTCCCGAAACCACTATTCCGACTAGGGTATAAACTCAGATGGTAGCAATAGTCTATAAGCTCCAACACGCTCAATAATCTCATATGGCCTGATGAATCTTGGACTCAGTTTTCCATTTTTTCCAAATCGAAGTGTTTTCTTCCACGGAGACACTTTCAAAAACACTTTATCAGCGATCTCAAACTCAATATCTTTCCGTTTCAAATTTGTGAATGATTTCTATCGATCTGACGCTGCTTTCAGACTATCACGGATCACTTTCACTTTCTACTCAGTCTCTTTTATCAAGTCAACCCCGTGAATCTTATTCTCGCTGAGCTCTGACCAATACAGAGGGGTTTGACATTTCCTACCATACAAGGCTTCATACGGTGCCATTTTAATGCTCGATTGAAAACTATTATTATACGCGGATTCAATCAATGGCAAAAACTATTCCCACGTACCTTCAAACTCAAGAATGCAACATCTTAACATATCCTTGAGTATCTGAACAATTCGCTCAGATTGACCATCAGTCTGTGGATGAAAAGCAGTACTGAAGTGCAATTTCGTACCTAAAGCCTTTTGCAGTTTCTTCCAAAACCGTGAAGTAAACCTCAGATCTCTGTCAGACACAATAGATAATGGCAACCCATGCAATCTTACAATATCAGAAATGTATAATTCAACTAACTTATCAAGTGAATAATCCATTCTCACCGGAATAAAATGAGCTGATTTTGTCAATCTATCAACTATAACCCAGATTGCATCTTTCTCCCTCGGAGTTAAAGGTAAACAGGAAACAAAAGCCATCGTCACTTTATCCCATTTTCACTCAGGAATCATAATCAGTTGTAAAAAACTGGATGGCACCTGATGTTCAGCTTTAACTTGTTAACAGATCAAACATTTCGAAACTAAATCAAAGATATCTCTTTTCATTCCAGGCCACTAGTAAAGTTGTTTTAAATCATTATACATCTTTGTGCTTCCCGGATGAACAGATAAGCGACTGTTATGTGCTTCTTTCAAAATCAACTGAATCAACTTTGGATTTCTCGAAACACAAATCCGAGCTCTGAATCTCAGACAATCATTAACATCAACTCGAAATTTAGAATCAGAGTTCAAATTAAACTGAGCTCATTTCGCTATCATTTCTTTATCAACTTTCTGAGCATCACAAATCTGCTGTAAGAACAACGGCCTTACTTTCATTTCGGCTAAAACTGAACCATCATCAGAAAAAACTAAATGAGCATTCATCACACGTAAGGCAAACAACGATTTTCGACTCAAAGCATCAGCCACAATATTTGCTTTCCTCGAATGATAATCTATAACTAGCTCGTAGTCTTTTAACAGTTCTAGCCATCTTCTCTGACGCAAATTCAAATCTTTCTAAGTCATTAGATATTTCAAACTTTTATGATCTGAAAACACATGACATTTTTCACCAAAAAGATAGTTGCACCAAATTTTTAGAGCAAACACAATCGCCGCTAACTCAAGGTCGTGCGTCAGATAATTCTTTTCATGCGGTTTCAATTGTGTCGAGGCATAAGCTATAACTTTACCTTCTTGCATCAAAACACAACCTAGACCATTTAACAAAGCATTACTATATATCACAAATTCTTTACTTGATTCCGGTTGTACTATTACTAGAGCTTCAGTCATGGGGCTTTCAATTGATCAAAGCTTTTCTAACACTTTTTAGACCATTCAAATTTTGCGTCTTTCTAAAGCAATCTTGTCACACAGAGTTGCAATCATCGAAAAGCCTTTTTCGAATCATCGGTAATAACCAGTAAGTCCCAGAAAACTACGAACTTCAGACACATTTTTCGGAGGCTTCCACTCTAAAATAGCTGAAATCTTTCTCGCATAAACTTGTATGCCAGATGCTGATACAATATGCCCCAAAAAGCCAACTTCGCGTAACCAGAACTCACATTTACTAAAGTTTGCATACAATTGCTTATCACGCAGAGTTTGTAGCACAATTCTCAAATGTTTGACATGCTCAATTTCATCATGCGAATAAATCAAAATGTCGTCAATGAATACAACAATAAATCGATCTAAATACGGTCTAAAAACTTTGTTCATTAAGTCCATGAAGACAGCAGGAGCATTTGTTAGTCCGAAAGGCATAACTAAGAATTCATAATGCCTGTATCTCATTCTGAAAGTAGTTTTCGGAATGTCTAAATCTTTTACTCGCAACTGATAGTATCCTGATATCAGATTTATATTTGAAAACACAGAAGTTCCTTTCAACTGATCAAACAAATCATCAATTCTAGATAGAGGATATTTTTTCTTAATGTCACTTTATTTAACTGACGGTAATCAATGCACATTCTCATCGTGCCATCTTTATTTTTCACAAATAGAACGGGAGCACCCCAAGGTGAAAAGCTTGGTCGTGCGAAACCTCTGTATGTCAATTCTTGCAACTGAGACTTCAATTCTTTCAATTCCGTCGGAGCCATTCTATACGGAACTATTGAGATAGGAGTCGTCCCTGGCATTAACTCAATGCCAAACTCAACTTCTCGTATCGGAGGTAATCCCGGTAGTTCTTCAGGGAACACATCAGGGAACTCACAAACCATAGGCATAGATTCAACTTTCTTTCTTATCACTTTCGTACTAATTACATATGCAAGATAAGCTTCACATCCCTTTTTCACATAATTTAAAGCTTTCATCAAAGATATTACAGTTGGTAACCCATTCAAATCACTAGATTCAATTCGAATTATCTCATCATTCTGACATCTCAAATCAATAGTCTTCCATTTGCAGTTCACAATAGCATCATGCAAAGTTAACCAATCCATACCCAGAATTATATCAAATTCATCAAAAAGTAATAACATTAGATCAGCTGGGAAACATATATCTCGAAACATCAACGAACAATTCTTGCACACTTTGTCAAACAAGATATTTTTGCCTAAGAGGTTCGATACTCTAATTATAAATTCAGTAGACTCTACAGGCAAAGTCTTACTGGATACTAAATTCATACATACGTACGAATGAGTTGATCCTGGGTCTATCAATGCAATCACAGAAGTATCATAAAGAGTAAAAGTACCGGTAATAACATCTAGAGATGAAACTTCCTCACGAGCTCAAATAGCGTAAGCTCTAGCTGGTGCTCTCACTTCAGATCTCACAACTGTATCTTTCGTAGCTCTCTAGCTACCACTCACATTTCCCGTGTTTCTGGAAGGTCTACCCCCAGCTAAAACATTCTTCAACTTTGGATTCTGTACAATCTCTTGCTCAACAGACTGAGGACAGTCTCAGATAAAGTGATCTAAAGATCCACATTTGAAACAAGCTCAATCAATTAATCAAAAATTGCCCAGATGTCTTTTACCACAATGTTTGTAATAGCCTAGTTTAGACCCTAGTCAGAATAGTGGTTTCGAGACCACAAATCCAAAGTCAAAAAATATTTTAATATTATTTTTGGTGTTTGCAGTATGTGATTAAGCATGTGTGAAATTCCTATGTGAAAATTTTAACGTTTGTGTGCTTAATTTGAGAAAAAAACTTAATCGCATAAAATGCAAAAGTTGTTTGCTGATTGTTAAAGTGCTTAATTGTCATGACTTCTTAAATGAAAGGTCCTTATGTTGTTAATAAACCATTTGGTAGTAAATGGATGATAATGGCATAGCATTGGTTGTTATTATTAATATTCATTAAGGGCAAAATGGTAAATGGTGCATTAATGTAATATAATTAAAAAAGAAATTAAAGCCATATTATCATCATTTTTTTGTAGAAACTTGAAAGAAAAAGAGAGAAATAGGGCTTTGAAGCATTCAGCCATAGTTTCTCAAAATCAAGGTATTTTTTGAGCTCGGTTTTTAACAATTTTTATGTGTTTCTGATCGTTGCTTAGTGTATTATCAAGCCCATGCTTTAATTCTAGAAATTGATGGTGATTTTGAGATATGCCATTGATGAATGTTTGAGCTTTGTGAGAATTGATGATGAAATATGAAAGATATGTGAAAGATTAACATGTTTTGTCTTTGAGTTTTTGGTGAAATTGATTAATTCAGACTAAATTGTGAAAATAATATTTTGAGCGGCTAAATTGTGAAATAAATGAAATATATGGACTTGTATGAGACTAAGAAGAATTCGGCTAGGCAAGGGTACAAGCAAATTTTGTGTTTTTGATGATTTTATGAAATAGGGACTAAAGTGTCAAAATGTGAAAATGTGAGGGATATTTTGTAAAATGCCCTAAATATATGAGTTTGGACTAAATTGAATGAATTGGTGATTGAATGAGTTAAATTTAAATGTGTTTAGACCAAGAAAAGAGAGATTCTGATCGAGATCGAGGCAAAGATAAAGTACTCGATTGATCGGCTAGTTTCGGTATTTCAACGTCCGAGGTAAGTTCGGATGTAATACTTGTCATTACATTTATATCTATGTGATGAGAAATGAATGAATGTATAACAATGAATTAACACTGTATTATATATGAGATTGAGTATTGAGGCACTAAGTGTGCGAAAATAGAAATGAGACAAAGATGATTAGCACTGTGTGCGAAACGATAGAAGCTTCGACTTATTGATTTGACACTATGTGTGCGATACTGACATAAGTTCGGTTTAACACATTGGCACTAAGTGTGAGATGACAATTATGTTTTGATTACGAAATTGGCACTAAGTGTGCGAATAAATCAAAAGAATAGCAAAGGTTGATCGAAATGTAAAGTCGAACGGTTGAGTAGCATGATTGGTGAGTAACTATGTGTTGGAAAAGGTATGTATGATACCTATGTGGTTGATGAAATTGAAAGTAGATGAATGGAATGCTATGTGGGTATTGGATATAGTTGAGTTTGTGTATCATTGGTAAAATATCTATGTGGTGGTTAAATTTGTAGATTGATTTGATTCAATGAGTTAACTATATTATATTACGAACTTACTTAACTTTTGAAAGCTTACTGTGTGATTTGTTTCTCTGTTTTACAGTGTCAGCAAAGCTAGCTCAGATTCGGGGATCGTCAGCATCTTTATCACACTATCGACTACTTATTTTGATACTATTGAAAAGATGTGTATAAACATAGTATATGGTATGTATAGGCTAGTTAATGTGGCATGTTTTGTAATGTGTAATCTTAGCCATGTGATATGGCTTAAAGGTTGATAAATGTTAGCATGTATATGTGGAAATATGTGAGTGATAGATTTGGTATGCTTCTTGCTTAAATGGTTGATGAAAAATTGTGGTTTGAATGAGAATTGTGGTAAGGTTTATATATAGTGCTTAACCTATAAAACTTGAGATGTGAAATTGAGTGTTTTAGATGGATTTATTTGAGTAGGAAATGAGTGTGGAAGTAGATGATGTTGATGATGATTAAATGGTGCATATATTGGTATGATTGGTTGCCATTTGTGGTATAAATGAATGTGAAATGGAACTTGAAGGTGAACTCAAGTGTGGGTGGCAAGTTTGGTCTTGAAAATAGCGTATAACTACCCACACGGTTGAGCACACGGGCGTGTGGTTCGACCATGTCCCTCGTGGTTGAAATTCAAACAAGTTAGACTCGACCACGGGTTGGACACACGGGCATGTGACTGGCCATGTGGTGCAAGTCAGTAGCGACCACGGGTGAGGCACACGGTCGTGTCCACGGCCGTGTGGACAAGTCAGTATGTATGCCCTATTTTGACACGGATTAGACACACGGGCGTGTCTGAGGTCGTGTGAGGCACGCGGCCTACCCACACGGTCGTGTGACCTCTGTAGTTTTGAAAAAATGTTTAAATTTCTAAAAAATTTTGTATGTGTTTGGTTTAGTCCCGACCTCTTTCTAACACGTGTTTAAGGTCTCGTAGACCTTATTAAGGGACTATATGTTTATATTGTGATATGTTTTGATGATGATTGACTATGTGTTGTAAATTATTGTGAAATGTTTGGAAATGATTAGTAACGCCTCTTAACCCTAGTTTGGCGACGTTATGAGTTAGGGATGTTACAATGTCTACACTCAGGTCACTTAGATCTAACATTTCCAACACTTGCAATTGAAGTAGCTGGAGCTCGAAAGTTCGAATGTGATCTTGCACGATCTCTACTCGAATGTCCCACGTTAGTCTCTGAACGGCTATAATCATCTCGAAATTTCTTTGATGCTGACTGATATGACTTACTCTTTGTTCGTTTTTGCACCTCTCTAGCTTCCAAATCAACTTTTCTTTTCTCCTTCCCGAGTTCTTCAACTTTACATGCTTGATCAACAAGTCCAAAGAATTCTTTTATTTCCAAAATGCTGACTAACAAACGGATATCTTCATTCAAATCTTATTCAAATCTTTTACACATTATTGCCTCGGTCGAGACACATTCTCGTGCATACTAGCTAACTCTCACAAATTCCCGCTCGTATTCTGATAAACCGTAATATATACATATTTTATTCCCACATTTAGCATACTTTTGGATGATTTATTCCTTGAATTGTGGAATTTGGTGCTCTTAATCCTTTAATTTCATGTTTTATACTTAGGAGAGCCTCAGGGGATGAAAAGAACAACAAATGGGCCAAAAACAGAGAAAATGGGCCAAAGCACGAAATGCAAACGGCTTGGTGAAACACCCCAAACCCGGCCCACAAGTCTCGACCAGATCTGGTATGTTCCTCGAGTAAAAACAGTTCAAATTCGTTGGTTCTTTTGAAAATCTTTAAGTGATTTCGGAAAAACTCGATTTGTGTTGGGCTCAAGTTGGAAACCAATTTATTTTGGGAATTATAAGTTTTTATAGAGATGCCTTTGTTAAGTTCCAAAACAGTTAAGTTAAAAGATATGTCAAATTATAGGTTTTATCTTTAATTAGAATCATGTGAATTTAAGTGTCAAAACATTTAGGGTTTATTTTTAAATAATATACTTAAACTTTAAATTTGATAAAAATTATATCGTACTGGAATAATGACATGCATGCATATTATAGTTCATATTATGGCCTTATTACATCAAAATAAACCCAAATAATTTAAAGTACTTAAGATAAAATAAATGTCCAAATAAAATAATTCCTTGCTGAGCATGGCCACCTTTAAGCTCTTGCCGACCCGGTCCATTACTGATCATCACCTGAAAAATGTTCCCACAACGGGGTGAGTCAACAGACTCAATGTGTACACAAACACTAAGTCCAAATAGATTCAGGCATATCAAGTCATACACATTCATATCAAAATATACAATTAATGATGCATTCCCAAGCCCAAGCCTAGTTACCAACCGCTACACATCACCCGTACCAACCTGCACACCGTGGGGACTACTAAGTCAACCCTCCATCCGCTACACACCATCAAAGGCAGTCACTGCAGTCGACGTGCTCATCCCCCTTATAATTTCATGGCATAGCCACCAGATCGTATTTCGTGTCATGTGACACCACATTCAGATAATGTGACCGAAGTCACCACATTCATATATCGTGACATAAGTCACCACATTCACTTCCCCTTTCATAATATCCCATATGCCCTATATATCATTCATATCATGCAATCTCATGCCATAGGCATTATTTCACATTCTTATCATTATTCACATACATGGCATACAAATCATATCATAATCCTAGTAGGAATAGGAAAACGTACCTGAGTACTTTGTACCATTGTATGGTACCTTAGCCATACTTTTCACATTCTTAATAACATATATATATATATATATATATTAAACATTGCCATAAAATCTATTAAGAAATAGTGTGGGGTACACACCTGCTTAACTTAGCAAACTCGCTCCAAATCCCGGAGACTCTATCTAGAGTCCTAGACCCTTAGATTTCAAGTTCCTACATTCGGCCAACATGCAATATTTTAGCTAAAGGCCATTCGGCCAATTAATCAAATCCCGAAACTTACCTTGTTGCTGATTGGGTTATCAAACAAATCCCGAAAACGTTGTGTTGGTTCTTCTTGCAATTGGCCTATACTAGATCACTTGTTTTGGTCAGTTTTCGGCTTTTAAACCTTTAAGAAATAAGTCTAGGTTACCAACTAGGCCTTTGGCCGAATATCCAATATGACTTACCTTGATCACTTCAATCCCAAAAGACTCCTTTGATGATCCTTAATGCTAGCTACACACAAAAAACTTATTATGGCACTATGCCCATTCGGCCGTGCCTAAAATCAAGGCCTAATCACAAGATTTCGGCACACTTATGAAGAAGAGATCAAATCGAGTACTAGCATAGGAAACACTTACCCTTACACGTTGCTTTGAAGAGACTAAAGTAAGTAGTCGACAGCCCCCTTTCCTTAGAGGATTCGGCTATAAGAAAACAATGATAGAGGGGTTTTGGCTTTTGTGACTTGCGGCAAGGAGAAGAGAATATAGCCCCTTGATATTCGACTATGGCTTCAAAGAGAATAGAAATAGATTTGGTGTTGAAAGAATGAGGAGAAGAGTAGGGGAAAGTAGAAGAAATTTCGGCAAACAACTAAAAGAGAAAGAAAAAGGGAATGGGTGCTTAATAAAAGAAGAATTCGGCACTTAATCCCCCCCTAATTGACCAAAAATTATCAACCCAAGGAGACCCAAATTCGGCTGCTACCTCCATTCCTTATCAAATTCCAAAGTAAACTCCTATTTTAACTCTTTAACAAATAAAATAAAATAAAATATCACATTATCCCATATCAACTCCTATATATTCTTATCACTTATTAAACTAAAATAAATAAAATAAGGCCACCATTATCTCCTTATCATCCATTAAAAAAATAAAATAAATACAACACACTTATCCTACCTTAGCCGAAAATTAATAGGAGAATCAAAATCCTCCTTCAATTGAAAGTCCCATGTGCCGTCCACTGCTCCTTCTCCCTAACGCTAGAATACAAAATAAAAATACTCCCCTTGCTGCCCACCAGACTCGAACCTGAGCCCTCTTCCCATAGCTTAAGGCGTCACTTGCCCAAGCCACTTTGCCAAGGCCTTTTTTTGTGACATGACTCACCCAGAATTTCTTTTAAGACCTTCTTAGCCAAGCACCTTCTTGACGCAAAAATAAATGCTCATTCCTGCTTCCTTCGCAACTCGAACCAAGGCCTTTATCCCCACTGCACATGGCGTCCATTGCCACTTTACCACATGATTTCTTGTGGCATTAATCCCCTAAAAATTCCTTTAAAGCCTCCTTAGCCCAGTTCCCCTTTTTGGCGCAAAAATAAAAGTCTCCAATGCTTCCCACGTTGCTCGAACCCTGGCCTAATTGCACATGTATGTGGTGTCACATGCTAGGCCGTTAAGTGGCGCCTTGTAGCCATTTTTCCCAGCCTAATTGTGTGTCATGTCTCACCTTTAAATTTTCTTAAGGCCACCTTGCTTAGCTTCCTATTTTAGACTTAAGATCTAAAAATTTTCTAAGGCATTTCCTATTATTCTAAAGTTCACAAACATTCATAAATACATATTCACAACATACTCCAGCATGCTATTTCCTATAATTAAGCATAAATGCATAAGCCCATTTTCAGGATATTACAGTTCTACCCCCTTAAAATAATTTCGTCCTCGAAATTACCTGACTGAAATAGGTGAGGGTATTGTTGTCGCATCGCTTCTTCTGGCTCCCACGAAGCTTCTTCCGATCCATGATTGCGCCATAACACCTTGACTAAAGGTACTGATTTCCGTCGTAACACTTTCACGTCTCGTTCTAGAATCTGAATCGGCTCTTCCTCGTAGGATAAATCTGGCCTTAGTTCCACCTCTTCAACCGGTACTACATGAGATGGATCCGATAGATATCGACGTAGCATGGACACATGGAATACGTCGTGCATCTGCTTCAACTCCGGTGGCAACTCCAACTGATATGCCACTGGTCCAACTCGCTTCAAAACCTTATAAGGTCCTATAAACCTTGGGCTTAACTTCCCTTTGCGACCAAATCTCATTACCTTCTTCCAAGGCGACACTTTAAGAAACACTTGATCTCCCACATCAAATTCTATTTCCTTCCGCTTGAGATCTGCATACGACTTTTGTCTATCAGATGCTTCCTTCAACCGTGCCCGAATTATCTCAACCTTCTCTTCGGAGTCTGCCACCAACTCTGGACCCAACACTCGACGTTCTCCTAATTCTGTCCAACACGTAGGAGTGCGACACTTCCGCCTATACAGTGCTTCATACGGTGCCATCCGAATACTAGCTTGATAGTTGTTGTTGTAGGCAAATTCCGCTAAAGGCAAATAGTTTTCCCAACTTCCTCTGAAGTCTATCACACAACCTCTCAACATATCCTCTAATACTTGGATTACCCGTTCAGATTGTCCGTCTGACTGTGGATGAAATGCCGTAGTGAAATCCAATTTGGTACCCAAAGCCTGATGTAGAGCTTTCCAAAACCGAGAGGTAAACCTTGGGTCTCTATCCGAAATGATCGATAGTGGAACTCCATGCAACCTTACAATTTCAGACACATACAACTTCGCCAACTTTTGTAGAGAATAGTCAACTCTCACTGGAATGAAATGCGCGGACTTTGTCAAACGATCCACTATCACCCATACCGAGTCCTTCTTAGTAGGCGTAAGGGGAAACCCACTAACGAAGTCCATGGTAATTCGCTCCCACTTCCACTGCGGAATCCTTATCGGTTGAAGTAATCCTGACGGAACTTGGTGTTCCGCCTTAACTTGCTGACACGTTAAGCACTTGCCTACAAATTCGGTAACTTCTTTCTTAAGTCCAAGCCACCAAAATTGTTCCCTTAAATCTCAGTACAACTTACTACCTCCAGGATGCATAGCATAAGGGCTACTATGCGATTCCTGAAGAATCCTCTGTCTTAACTCTTGATCCTTAGGCATACAGACTTTATCCTTGAAGCACAATACTCCCTCGTCATTAATACCATAATCTTCCAACTCTTCATTCTGTACTTCCTGTAGCTTAGCACTTAAGTCATCGTCAACCAACTATCCCTCTTTCACTTCAGTCAACCATGTCGGCTTAACTTGCAGCTCTGCCAGCAGACTTCCAGCATCATACAAGCTCAAATGTGCAAACATCGCCCTTAGATCCGACACAACCTTCCGACTTAGGGCATCAGCCACTACATTCGCCTTGCCCGGATGATATTCTATCGAACAATCGTAGTCCTTCAGTAACTCAACCCACCTTCGCTGCTCAAGTTTAACTCCTTCTGAGTCAACAAATACTTAAGACTCTTGTGGTCTGTGTAGATCACTGACTTTTCTCCATAAAGATAATGCCTCCACACCTTAAGAGCAAAGACCACTGCCGCCAATTCCAAATCATGAGTTGGGTAGTTAACCTCATGTGGCCTTAATTGTCGAGACGCATACGCGACTACTTTCCCGTCTTGCATCAGTACGCATCCCAATCCTGTATGAGAAGCGTAACAATACACCACGAAATCCTTTCCTGCCTCAGGCTGAATCAAAAATGGGGCTTCAGTCAGAACCCTCTTAAGCTTCTCAAAACTCTCCTGTTCCTTATCTCCCCACATGAAAGGTACTTCCTTCCTCAATAACTTCATCAAAGGTGCAGCAATCGACGAGAACCCTTCAACAAACCTTCTGTAGTAGCCTGCCAACCCCAAGAAACTACGAATTTCAGCCACCGACCTAGGTGGTTTCCAATCTAACACCGCTTCAACCTTCCTAGGATCCACCCTTATTCCTTCTGCAGACACCACATGTCCTAAAAACGCAACCTCCTTAAGCCAAAACTCACACTTGCTAAACTTGACACTTGCAGCACAACTCGGAGATGCTCATCATGCTCCTCTTCAGACTTGGAATATACCAAGATATCGTCGATAAACACTACTACGAACCTATCCAAGTAAGGTTGAAAAACCCGGTTCATCATGTCCATGAACGCAGCTGGGGCATTCGTCAAACCAAACGGCATTACAACGAGCTCAAAATGCCCATACCTTGTCCAGAAAGCTGTCTTATGGATATCCACCTCCTTCACCTTCAGCTGATGATATCCCGACCTTAGATCTATCTTCGAAAACACCGCTGCCCCCTTAAGCTGATCGAACAAATCGTCAATCCTCAGCAAAGGATACTTGTTCTTGATGGTCAGCTTGTTCAACTGACGATAATCTATGCACATACGCATAGTTCCATCCTTATTCTTCACAAACAAGACCGGTGCTCCCCATGGAGACACACTGGGTCGGATAAACCCACGATCCAGCAATTCTTGGATTTGAGCCTTGAGCTCAACCAAATCCTTTGGTGCCATTCTGTACGGAGCGATTGACACAGGAGCTGTACCAGGCAGCAGATCAATTCCAAACTCTACCTCCCTATCCGGGGGTATTCCAGGTAATTCCTCCGGAAAGACATCCACAAATTCTCTTACAGTTCTTACTCCACTCACTCCTCCTTTCGCATCCAAGGCACTAACAAAAGCCAAGAACGCCTTGCATCCTTTTCGAACCATCTTATCAGCCTTTAGCGCTGAAACTACGTTAGACAAATAGTTCCTTCTTTCTCCTATCATAACTACTTCCTCATCCTCTGGAGTCCTCAACTCCATTCGCTTAGCGGCACAATCCAATATGGCTCGATGCTCTACTAGCCAGTCCATGCTAAGTATAAGATCGAATTCTCCAAAAGGTAACTCCATTAAGTCGGCAGCAAATACTACTCCTTGAATCTCTAAAGGCACTTTCCGAAAGATTTTATTCACCACTACAGTTTGACCTAGTGGGCTTACTACAGTCATCTCCCTACCAGAAAGTTCAGAGGCTATGTCTAGAGTTTCCACTACTCTACATACAACATACGAATGGGTCGAGCCCACATCAATCAGAGCAAAATAAGGCTTGCCAAAAATAAGGAACGTACCGGTTATGACGTCCGGTGCGTCTCTATCTTCCCTACGGCGAACTGCATATACCAAGCCAGGCTGTCTCGCCTCAGTATTATTTTTAGCACCTCTGCCAGGGGTTCCACGTTCTCTACCAGCGCCATTACCTCAGCCATTCGAACCACGACCTCGCTGAGGCTGCTGTCCACCTCTACCAGCCTGATTAACATTCTGAGCCATTGGTCGATTCCCATCCGGCCTCATAGGACAGTCCTTAATCATATGGTCCTTGGACCCACACCTAAAGCATCCTCCTGTCTTTCTCCAACACTCTCCTAAGTGTTTCTTCCCACACTGATCACAAGTACGATATTGCCCTCTAGTACCAGCTTGCTGACCTCGCGGCCCATCAACTCTAGGCCTTTTCTGAGCATTCCCAGATGATCCTGACAACCCAAATCCTCTTTTCTGCTTATTCCGGTCCATGTTCTGCCTCGCAGAGTCCTTAATCCCTTCAGCTATCTTGGCTTTCTCTACTAACGCAGAAAACTCCCGCTCTTGATGTGGCGCGACTAACAACCTCAGGTCATCCCTTAGTCCATCCTCAAACCGGACACAGCGCTCATGCTCAGTAGCCACTACTCCTCGAGCATACCGGCTCAATCTCAGAAATTCAGCTTCATACTCCGCTACGGACTTGTTCCCTTGAACCAGCCCCAGAAAAGCCTTCCTCTGCGCGTCAATGTAACGAGTACCCACATACTTCTTCTGATATGCCGTCTTAACATATTCCCAAGTAAGATCCTCAGCTGTGGCACCATCCCGAACTGTGAGCCACCACTGATACGCTTCATCGCGTAACAGCGCCACCATTCCTTTCAGCTTCTCCTCAGGGGTCAGATCCAACTCATCCATAATCCGTTCCGTTGCTTCCAACCAATATTCAGCTGTACTGGGTGCCACCCCAGATACTCCACAAAACACTTCAGCCCCATTGGCTCGGAGTCGCTCGGGTACAGATTTTCGAGCTCCCATATTTCCACCTGCGCTAGCCACCATTTCAAGAACTCGCAGCACAGCCTGCGACACAGCATCATCCCCCGTCTGAGCTTACTGCTCGACACCAACAGCTGGTGGTGGCGGCGGTGGTAACTCATTGTCAGACCCTTGACCCGATCTAATGGGTTCTGACACAGTCATTCTACCTCGACCACGTCCACGACGACCACGTCCTCTAGAACTCATATCTAACGTCGCGCTTTAATCTGATTAAGAGATTTTATGCATTAGTATTTGTTCCGCTGATTATCCGCGAAGAAGTTTTATGTAAAGAGTTTAGTAGCAGTTCTTTCGATCAATCCAAGTTTCAAGTCTTCTATCCTAATTCACAGAAAAGTACATCCATTCCATAGTATCTCCCATACACATTCACTCTTCGGACATTTCTGTCCGTTCCTATCCTAGGGGTATTTTTGTCATTTGTCCTACAGGGGTATTTTGGTAAATAATCGGGGTCAATTTACAAATTACAAAAGTCATTTCAAAATTTTCCAAACTCATGGGTATTTTGGGAAGAAAGTTTTTCCAAATCAAAGGTATGGTCAAAATTTCAGGAAGCAGAGTCATTTTGGTAATTTTGGTAAACCAGGGGTAATTTCGTAAATCTTTTTACAAATCGGGGTATTTTGGATTTCCGGAAAATAGGATTTTTAAATACTTTTACAAAGTAAGGAAATTTTATTGAAATCAAGGGTAATAAGGTAATTTTAAAACCAAGGGCATTTTCGTAATTTTGTAAATAGGGGAATTTTAGAAATTTTCGTAAATCAAGAAATATTTCAGAAAATTTTATAGAATAGCTTTTATAAATTAAAATGGGTAATTTAGTGGTTTTAAAAAAACTAGGGTTTTTATAAAATACGGCTAGTTCCCTTTCGGGTTTTAGTTAGGGGTTTAGCCCATGAATAAGTCCTCTTGGTTAGGGTGAACCGAAGCTACGCACCAGGTAGGATTCGAGTGGAGAGGAGGTGAGTCACGCGGACTGCTTAAATACCAAGCTCCCACCGAATACCAATCCTAGACATGCGCACAATGGTTGCCACACCCTAACTCGGCGACTTAGTCACAGGTTTGTTTAATTAGGCATTTAAGCCTTTTGTAATTGTTGGGGTAACCTAGTCCTAGGGTTCAAGTACTTATCCTGTTTATCTACGTTCCATTCCATTTCTACCCTTCTACACATCACAATATAAATCACACAAGGGATAGGGGTACTTACCTGGTGGACTTCGGGTCGGAGACTTAGGTGCCATGCCAGAAAACCTGATTATTCCACAAAAATTTTCACAAACTCTTTTGGGCTTAAACTTTGAAAACGTTTTGGGCCTTAAACCCAAGGCCGAGAGTTTAAAACTGGGCTCTGATACCAAACTGAAACACCCCAAACCTGACCCACAAGTCTCGACCAGATCTGGTATGTTCCTCGAGTAAAAACAGTTCAAATTCGTTGGTTCTTTTGTAAATCTTTAAGTGATTTCGGAAAAACTCAATTTGGGTTGGGCTCAAGTTGGAAACCAATTTATTTTGGGAATTATAAGTTTTTATAGAGATGCCTTTGTTAAGTTCCAAAACAGTTAAGTTAAAAGATATGTCAAATTATAGGTTTTATCTTTAATTAGAATCATGTGAATTTAAGTGTCAAAACATTTAGGGTTTATTTTTAAATAATATACTTAAACTTTAAATTTGATAAAAATTATATCGTACTGGAATAATGACATGCATGCATATTATAGTTCATATTATGGCCTTATTACATCAAAATAAACCCAAATAATTTAAAGTACTTAAGATAAAATAAATGTCGAAATAAAATAATTCCTTGCTGAGCATGGCCACCTTTAAGCTCCTGCCGACCCGGCCCATTACTGATCATCACCTGAAAAATGTTCCCACAACGGGGTGAGTCAACAGACTCAATGTGTACACAAACACTAAGTCCAAATAGATTCAGGCATATCAAGTCATACACATTCATATCAAAATATACAATTAATGATGCATTCCCAAGCCCAAGCCTAGTTACCAACCGCTACACATCACCCGTACCAACCTGCACACCGTGGGGACTACTAAGTCAACCCTCCATCCGCTACACACCATCGAAGGCAGTCGCTGCAGTCGACGTGCTCATAGCCCTTATAATTTTGTGGCGTAGCCACCAGATCGTATTTCGTGTCATGTGACGCCACATTCAGATAATGTGACCGAAGTCACCACATTCATATATTGTGACATAAGTCACCACATTCACTTCCCCTTTCATAATATCCCATATGCCCCATATATCATTCATATCATGCAATCTCATGCCATAGGCATTATTTCACATTCTTATCATTATTCACATACATGGCATACAAATCATACATAATCCTAGTAGGAATAGGAAAACGTACCTGAGTACTTTGTACCATTGTATGGTACCTTAGCCATACTTTTCACATTCTTAATAACATATATATATATATTAAACATTTCCATAAAATCTATTAAGAAATAGTGTGGGGTACACACCTGGTTAACTTAGCAAACTCGCTCCAAATCCCGGAGACTCGATCTAGAGTCCTAGACCCTTAGATTTCAAGTTCCTACATTCGGCCAACATGCAATATTTTAGCTAAAGGCCATTCGGTCAATTAATCAAATCCCGAAACTTACCTTGTTTCCGATTGGGTTATCAAACAAATCCCGAAAACGTTGTGTTGGTTCTTCTTGCAATCGGCCTATACTAGATCACTTGTTTTGGTCAGTTTTCGGCTTTTAAACCTTTAAGAAATAAGTCTAGGTTACCAACTAGGCCTTTGGCCGAATATCCAATATGACTTACCTTGATCACTTCAATCCCGAAAGACTCCTTTGATGATCCTTAACGCTAGCTACACACAAAACACTTATTATGGCACTATGCCCATTCGGCCATGCCTAAAATCAAGGCCTAATCACAAGATTTTGGCACACTTATGAAGAAGAGATCAAATCGATTACTAGCATAGGAAACACTTACCCTTACACGTTGCTTTGAAGAGACTAAAGTAAGTAGTCGACAGCCCCCTTTCCTTAGAGGATTCGGCTATAAGAAAACAATGATAGAGGGGTTTTGGCTTTTGTGACTTGCGGCAAGGAGAAGAGAATATAGCCCCTTGATATTCGACTATGGCTTCAAAGAGAATAGAAATAGATTTGGTGTTGAAAGAATGAGGAGAAGAGTAGGGGAAAGTAGAAGAAATTTTGGCAAACAACTAAAAGAGAAAGAAAAAGGGAATGGATGCTTAATAAAAGAAGAATTCGGCACTTAACCCCCCCAATTGACCAAAAATTATCAACCTAAGGAGACCCAAATTCGGCTGCTACCTCCATTCCTTATCAAATTCCAAAGTAAACTCCTATTTTAACTCTTTAACAAATAAAATAAAATAAAACATCACATTATCCCATATCAACTCCTATATATTCTCTTATCACTTATTAAACTAAAATAAATAAAATAAGGCCACCATTATCTCCTTATCATCCATTAAAAAAAATAAAATAAATACAACACACTTATCCTACCTTAGCCAAAAATTAATAGGAGAATCAAAATCCTCCTTCAATTGGAAGTCCCATGTGCCGTCCACTGCTCCTTCTCCCTAACGCTAGAATACAAAATAAAAATACTCCCCTTGCTGCCCACCAGACTCGAACCTGAGCCCTCTTCCCATAGCTTAAGGCGTCACTTGCCCAAGCCACTTTTCCAAGGCGTTTTTTTTGTGACATGACTCACTCAAAATTTCTTTTAAGACCTTCTTAGCCAAGCACCTTCTTGACGCAAAAATAAATGCTCCTTCCTACTTCCTTCGCAACTCGAACTAAGGCCTTTATCCCCACTGCACATGGCGTCCATTGCCACTTTACCACATGATTTCTTGTGGCATTAATCCCCTAAAAATTCCTTTAAAGCCTCCTTAGCCCAGTTCCCCTTTTTGGCGCAAAAATAAAAGCCTCTAATGCTTCCCACGTTGCTCGAACCCTGGCCCAATTGCACATGTATGTGGCGTCACATGCTAGGCCCTTAAGTGGTGCCTTGTAGCCATTTTTCCAAGCCCAATTGTGTGTCATGTCTCACCTTTAAATTTTCTTAAGGCCACCTTGCTTAGCTTCCTATTTTAGACTTAAAATCTAAAAATTTTCTAAGGCATTTCCTATTATTCTAAAGTTCACAAACATTCATAAATACACATTCACAACATACTCCAGCATGCTATTTCATATAATTAAGCATAAATGCATAAGCCCATTTTCAGGATATTACACCTGGGCTCAAGCCACACGGCCGTGCCTCTTTAGCAGACTCGACCACGGCCTGAATTTGATTCACACGGCTGTGCCACTCGATCGTGTCCTTGCCGTGACCTGTTTTAATTCTATTCGGAATCGGGTACTTAGAGGCAAAGAAAGACATTCCAAAAGTCTATATAAACACCCTAGAGGCCAACCATCAAAGGGGCGTCCAGGTAGGCTTAGGAGCCAAGCCAGAGAGGCCAGAATTGTGGGATTTACTCGAAGAAAGCCAGTTGATTCATCTCAAGATGCCAGAGTCATACTCAAGACGGAGTATTTTCCCTTCAATTTCCTTCAGGGGGTTTTAGGGTTTTTCTTATGTTTTGTTTTATATTTTCTTCTGAGATGTATTCTTTTATGATTATGAACTAAACCCCTCAAATACCTGAGGGGGATGAAACCTAAGACGAATCTTGTTATTCTTTTCTGAACTATATGATAAATACTTGATTTGTTCTTAATTATGTGTTCTTAATTCTTGCTTTGATATTTCAGGATATTGATTCAAGTATTAATGTGGTTAGATAGTGGAGAAAAAGTCCCTGTTTAAGAGTAGATCTAGCATAGTTAAGCAGAGCTGATCGCAACCCTAGAAATAGGATGACGAAAATCTGCCGGATTAGGGTCAAACCTAATATGGGATCCCATATGTAATATCCTGAGATAGGGGTTATTTTGTAACTGCATTGTTTGCATGTGTTTGGATTGCGGTGTTGTTATTTATGATGTTTTGAGACTTAGTTGTAAGTCTAGTGTAGGCCAGAGTAGTAGGAAAAATTTTAGTTTTTAAGCTTAAGTGGGAGGAGCTGAAGGAGCTAAGAGGTATAAGTATTTCAAGTGGGTTTTTAGCACAAGAAAAGGCTTGGCAGAGTGGCAAGGTGGCGCCACTTAAAGCCTTGTGAATGACGCCACTTGCAAGGGAAGGAGGTCTCATGTTCGAGCAGCAGAAATCCCACCTTTTGTCTTCTATTTTGACGCCAAGGAGGGGGAGGAGTTGTGTGCAGTTCAAACTCTGCCATGGACCAAGTCAAATATTCAAATGGTGGGCAGAGAGGAAATTAAGGAAGTTGACTAGTTCAAACTAGCTTGAATTAGTGGCCAAGAGCAATTGTGGGTAGTGGCCGAATCTTGAACTCCTCTTGGGGAGGAGTGGCCGGTTTTGGAGGGTGAGTAGGAGGAGTGCCGAATGCTCTTAGACACTCTTCTGGTGCATTTTCGGTTAAGCCTTGTTGAGTGTACCAAAAGCCGAAACTTCTCTAGGTGAGTGCCGAATTTCTTTTGTTGTTGCTCCTAGCCGAACCTTCAAGTGAAGTTTACTTCTTTTCTCCTTTGAAACCGAAGGTCTCAAGCAACATACCTTGCCGAAATTTGTACTTGTTCTCTCTTAATCCTCTTTGGTAGCCGAATGTTCTCTTGAGCCCTCAAGCTTTTATTTCTTTTGCTTCCTTGGCCGAACCATATACCCTCCTATCTCTCTCTTTCTTTTCCATTGGTGCTAGGCCGAAAGTACTCATCTTCTTTCTCTCATATCCTTATTTTATTTTCTTTCTTCTTGAAACTCTTTTGTCGAAAACCCTATCCCTTTTCACTTCATTTCTTCTCTTCTTCCACTCAAGCCGAACCATAATTGTTTATGTTAAGCAACCATAGCCGAATCCCCTCCACTCTTGTTGCTGAAACCTCTCCTCTCCTATTAGTTCACCTTGGCCGAATATTAAGAGTGGTGTTGATCTCTTCGGGAATTCTTTTTCAATCGTTTGGAGAAGGTAAGTGCTAGGCCGAATGCTATTTCTTCTTCTCTCTTTTTCTCTATCGACTTTTACAAGGGTAAGAGCCGATCTCGGCACTTGATAGTAAGGGTGTTAATCACTTGTTTTGGAACTGATTTATTGTAGGGTCCCCGGGATTTTGAAGTGCTCATTCCAAGCCTCCTTTCTCTGTCAGTCAGTTTCGGTAAGAGGTGGTAAGGATTCATTTTAATAAGTTATTCCTTTAAGTATTCAAAAGCCGAAGGCTATCAATGTAGGTGTTAATGATTGCCGTTTGAAGGGAAGTGAAGCAGAAGTACAACGTGTGGTGGCTAGTATTCAAGGGGCATTTAGGAGCAGGGAAATCTAGTGTCTTAGATCGGTTCTCCGGGATTTGGGGCTTGCGTTATAAAAGGTGTGTAAACTTACACACTCTATACTTAGTAATATGTTTTAATAACCTGTTGTTAATAAAAGCCAGAACAGTATGGATGTTGATACGATACCCTATGGGTATGTGCGCGGATGCGGGTAAGTCTGTTTCAGTATGAGTTCTGTTATGTGATATATGATATCATGATTTATGACATATATGTTATGTGATGTGTATCTAGTCATGTTGGCAAGATTTGCATGATGTACATGATTTACATGAGTATGGCATGATGATGGGTAATATGAGAGGAGGGGGAAGATGATATCCGTGTCTTTGGAACACCAGAGGTTTGGCACCTCCAGTGGTTTGGTACCACTGTTTGATTTTGTGACTTTGGGTCACCAGAGGTTTGGCACCTCATAGCGACTTGTCCCAATGGCTTAGTACCACGGTGGGTTGGCCCCACAGTTGACATTACGGGATCTTCACCAGTGATTTCGTATCACACGTGGGTTGGCCCCACACTTGGATTATTGATACTCGTGACTTTGGGTCACCAGAGGTTTGGCACCTCATAGCGACTTGTCCCAGTGGCTTAGTACCACAGTGGGTTGGCCCCACAGTTGATATTACGGGATCGTCGCCAGTGATTTGGTATCACACGTGGGTTGGCCCCACAGATGGATTATTCGTGACTTTGGGTCACCAGTGGTTTGGCACCACAATATTGGATACCGTGACTTTGGGTCACCAGTGGTTTGGCACCACCAGTGGTTTGGTACCACATGGGGTAGAAAAGGTGTTATGGATGGCTAGGGTTGGGTGCATTAATTATATTGCTTAGTTATGTTGTGTGTAAGAATGTTGCATTAATAGGGAGGGGGATTTATGCACTGAGTCTTGTGACTCACCTTCTCCCTTATAATTTCAAGTGACACTTAGATCGCGGATGTGGAGCCGGGCGGACTCGAGGTGACCATGCTATGAATAAATACGGTCTTTCACGGATTTGAACTTGGTACTTTATTTTTTTTATTTCGATTTGGTTTTGTTGGGATTGTAAAAAGGCCTTTTTAAGTTATGTTTTGATTATTTATGTGGTTGGATTTGATTTCAAATATGACTTAACAACTTATTGAGTAATAATCGACAAAAGATGAATAATAAGGTTTTCTAAACTACAAAACGACGTGTTTTAAACTTTACCATCGGGTATCACGTTACAACTGAAGATAACTTCAACTCAAATGGTTTTTTTAGAACTTAAAGTTTTACACACTCAATTTGAATGTTTTAAACAACTGAAAAGGAACTATACAATGTTTTTAAATGATATGTAATTGTTTTACTTTTGAAATCGACAAACTAAGTTTCAAAGATCTAAGTTCGGGTTTTCAAAAACAACAAGAGCGGTTTTTAACTCATCATGTACCTGGTTTCTACAAAAATAAAACAAAGAGAAATTTTTACTCAAAACTTGATTCGATTTTCTTCAAAATATTTTCCTGTAACATGCTAGATTCAGTCGTGGTGTGTTGACCGGGTTTGGGGTGTTACAATTGTGGTATCAGAGCCAAGTTCAAAGGCTCGGTTGTGGGCTCAAGGCCCAAAATGTTTTAAATATTGATTTTTTAAATGTTTTGTTGAAAATATATGGTTTGAAAGGCATGGCACCGTGTCTCCGGCACCAATCCACCCAGGTAAGTACCCCTTACTATTGCTTGTGATTTTTGGTGTGATGTGATTGAATGATTAGCAATAGTAGACTACTTTAGAAACTGGAACTGATAGGACTCTATGGACTGCGAAAACGAAACTTCTTTAATAAGAAATGTTCATAAGACTTTGCCCTTCAAGACAGTGGAATAATTACTGATGCATAAAACTTCTAAATTAGATAAGTCGAGGTATTAGTCATGAGCACTCGAGGTGGACGTGGTCGTGGACGTGTTCGGGGTAGGATGACAGTCTCTGAACCTGTAGGGTCTGGTCAGGGGTCAGAGAATGAGATACCGGTACCACCACCAGCTGCAGGTGGTGAGTTTCAGGATCAGATTAGGGATGACGCAGTGTCGCAGGCGATACTGCGAGTTCTGGAAAGGGTAGCTGGAGTAGGTGGAGGCGCAGGAGCTCGGAAATCTGTACCCGAGCAACTCCGAGCCAATGGGGCTGAGGTATTTCGAGGTGTTTCTGGTGTGGCTCCCAGCACGACTGAGTATTGGCTGGAGGCGACAGAGCGGATCATGGATGATCTGGACCTGACTGCTGAAGAAAAACTGAAAGGAATAGTATCGCTTCTCCGGGATGAGTCATACCAGTGGTGGCTCACGGTTCGAGACAGTGCGGCAGCGGAAGATCTTACTTGGGATTATTTTAAGGCTGCCTATCAGAAAAAGTACATTGGATCTAGTTACATCGATGCACAACGGAAGGCATTTCTGAGGTTGGTTCAGGGGAGCAAGTCTGTATCAGAGTATGAGGCTGAGTTCTTAAAGCTAAGCCGGTATGCTAGAGGCATTGTGGCTACTGAGCACGAGCGGTGTGTCCGATTCGAGGATGGCCTGAGAGATGAGCTGAGATTGCTGATTGCTCCACAGCAGGAGTGTGAGTTTGCTGTCCTCGTAGAAAAGGCTAAGGTAGCCGAAGGGGTTAAAGAGTCTGTGAGGCAGAACTTGGATAGGAACAGACATAAGAGAAGCTTTGGGTCATCTGGGTCGGCTGGAAATTCTCAGAAAATGGCTAGACAGAGTGGGCCGAATCAGTCTGGTAGGTCTGTTGCTGCTAATCAGGGACCAGTACAGTGTAACCGTTGTGGAAAATCTCATTGGGGAGGATGTTCGACCGGTGGAAAAGGATGTTTTGAGTGTGGTTCGCTGGATCACCGTGTGAGAGACTGTCCGCGTAAGATGGCTAGGATTCAGTCTGAGGGTCAGGGCCGTACTCAGTTCAAGAATAATAGACCACCACCACAGAGGGGTCGTGGTAATGGTAGAGGAGGTAATGGATCTGGTCGGGGCCGTGGAGCACCGGGCAGAGGTGCGGGCAGCACTGAGGCTAGACAGCCTGGGTTGGTGTATGCAGCGACGCGCCAAGAGGAGGGCGACGCACCGGACGTCATAACTGGTACGTTCTTGATTTTTGGTTTTCCTTATACTGCTTTAATTGATGTGGGTTCGACGCATTCATACGTTGCTAGTAGCATAGTAGAGACCATGGACTTAAACTTTGAGACTACTTCTAGGCAGATGACAGTGATTAGCCCTATAGGTCACTCTGTAGTTGTAAATAAGCTGTATAGAGTTGTACCCCTAGAACTCCAAGGGGTGATGTTTGTTGCTAATATGATGGAACTGCCGTTTGGGGAGTTCGATCTGATTCTTGGGATGGACTGGTTGGTTAAGTACCAGGCGAGGTTGGATTGCGCGACTAAGCGCATGGTTCTAAAGGCGGCTGAGGATGACGAGGTGGTCATGATAGGTAGTAGAAGAGATTACTTATCCAACGTGGTATCTGCTTTGAAGGCTGAGAAGATGGTCAGGAAGGGCAGCGAAGCATTTATGGTTCATGTGTATGCCTTGGAGGCTAAGGAGTCTGTTGTTGGGAATGTTCGAACAGTAAAAGAATTTGCTGATGTGTTTCCTGAGGATCTTCCGGGACTGCCACCGGATCGTGAGGTGGAATTTGGGATAGATCTGTTACCCGGAACCGCGCCAGTGTCTATTGCTCCGTATAGGATGGCGCCAAAGGAGTTAGTGGAATTAAAGGCTCAGATCTAGGAGTTGTTGGACCGAGGCTTTATTAGGCCAAGTGTTTCACCTTGGGGAGCGCCAGTACTCTTTGTCAAGAAGAAAGATGGTACAATGTGGATGTGTATAGACTGCCGCCAGTTGAATAAGCTGACGATCAAAAACAAGTATCCATTGCCGAGGATAGATGACTTGTTTGATCAGATGAAGGGTGCAGTGGTATTCTCGAAGATCGATTTAAGGTCTGGGTACCATCAGCTAAAGGTGAAGGAGGCTGATATCCACAAGACGGCGTTTCCTACTCGGTATGGGCACTATGAGTTTCTGGTAATGCCGTTTGGGTTGACTAACGCGCCGACAACATTTATGGATATGATGAATAGGGTATTCCAATAGTATTTGGATCAGTTCGTCGTGGTATTCATAGACGACATCTTGGTTTATTCGAGGACAGAAGAGGAGTATGATGCGCATTTGCGAGTTGTATTGTAGATTCTGAGGGAAAAGCAGCTTTATGCTAAGTTCAGTAAGTGCGAGTTCTGGCTTAGGGAGGTGACTTTCTTAGGTTATGTAGTGTCAGCTGAGGGGATTAGAGTGGATCCTCGGAAGATTGAGGCAGTGTTGGACTGGAAGCCGCCTAAGTCAGTGGCTGAGATTCGGAGTTTCCTGGGTTTGGCAGGGTACTACCGAAGATTTGTAGAGGGATTTTCGTTGATCGCAGCACCGATGACCAAGTTGTTAAGAAAAGGTGTTCTGTTTGTTTGGACTGAGAAGCAGCAAGAGAGTTTCGACAAGCTAAAGAAGATTTTGACTGAAGCTCCGGTTCTGATTCAGCCTGAGGCAGGAAAGGAATTCACGGTATAATGCGATGCATCTCATACGGGTTTGGGATGTGTGCTGATGCAGGAAGGGAAGGTAGTGGCTTATGCATCTCGGCAGCTGAGGCCACATGAGGTCAATTATCCGACGCACGACTTGGAGTTAGCGGCAGTAGTCTTCGCCTTGAAGATCTGGAGGCACTACTTGTACGGAGAGAGATCGATAGTCTACACAGATCACAAGAGTCTGAAATACCTTTTGACTCAGAAGGATTTGAATTTGAGGCAGCGCAGGTGGATTGAGTTGCTCAAGGACTACGACTGTTCGATCGAGTATCACCCGGGCAAGGCTAACGTTGCGGCAGACGCGTTGAGCCGTAAGGTTGTATCGGACTTAAGAGTGATGTTTGCCCATTTGGGTTTGTTCGACGACGGAAGTATTCTGGCAGAATTGCAGGTTAAGCCTACTTGGGTTGAGCAGATCAAGGAGAAACAATTAGAGGATGAGGTTTTGAGTGCTCAGAGGTTGCAAGTGCATGATGGTGGTTTTGAGGGTTACAGCTTGTCTAGTGATGGAGTGCTGTGTTTTCAGGGGAGAGCTTGTATGCCGAAGGATGTCGAGCTAAGGCAGATGATTCTTCAAGATGCACATAGCAGCCCATACGCTATGCATCCTGGAGGTAGCAAGATGTATCGAGATCTTAGAGAGCAGTTTTGGTGGCCAGGTTTAAAGCGGGAAGTGACAGAGTTTGTAGGTAAGTGTCTGACATGTCAGCAGGTCAAGGCTGAACATCAGTTGTCGTCAGGGTTGCTTCAGCCAGTGAAAGTTCCACAGTGGAAGTGGGAAAGGATCACTATGGATTTCGTCAATGGATTACCTCTTACGCCTAGCAAGAAGGACTCAGTTTGGGTGATTGTGGATCGTCTGACTAAATCAGCTCACTTCATACCGGTAAGGGTTGATTACTCTCTTCAGAAGCTAGCTAAGCTGTATGTGTCAGAGATAGTGAGATTGCATGGTGTGCCAGTATCGATCATCTCGGATAGGGATCCCAGATTTACGTCAAGGTTTTGGAAAGCGTTGCATCAGGCTTTGGGTACGCGCTTGGATTTCAGTACTGCTTTTCATCCACAATCGGACGGGCAGTCGGAAAGGGTTATACAGATCTTAGAGGACATGCTGAGAGGTTGTGTTCTGGACTTCAGAGGTAGCTGGGAAAGTTTCTGCCATTAGCTGAGTTCGCTTACAACAATAGTTACCAAGCAAGTATCAAGATGGCACCATATGAGGCGTTGTATGGTAGGAAGTGTCGCTCACCTACTTGTTGGACGGAACTGGGTGAACGTCAGATGTTGGGACCAGAGTTGGTTGCAGAAACCGAAGACAAGGTTAAGTTGATTCAGGCTCGATTGAAAGAAGCTTCGGACCGACAGAAATCTTATGCCGATCTCAAGTGGAGAGATATAGAGTTTGCTGTGGGTGATAAGGTCTTTTTGAAGGTCTCGCCATGGAAGAAGGTATTGAGGTTCGGAAAGAAAGGCAAGTTAAGTCAAGGTTCATTGGACCGTATAAGGTACTGAGGCGAGTGGGACCAGTAGCTTACCAGCTTGAGTTGCCAGCAGAGCTAAGTCAGATTCACGACGTATTTCATGTCTCCATGCTTAGGCGTTATCGTTCAGATCCATCGCATGTCGTAGCAGTGGAAGAGATCGAGGTGAGTCTGGATTTGACCATGGAGGAGGAACCAATGCAGATTATAGATCGGGATATGAAAGTTTTCCTTTGGTGAAGGTGCTGTGGCGGAATCATGGCGTGGAAGAAGCTACGTGGGAACCAGAGGATATGATGAGACAACAATACCCTCAACTCTTTTGACCAGGTAATTTCGAGGCCGAAATTATTTTAAGGGGGGTAGAACTGTAATATCGTGAGATAGGGGTTATTTTGTAATTGCATTGTTTGCATGTGTTTGGATTGCGGTGTTGTTATTTATGATGTTTTGAGACTTAGTTGTAAGTCTAGTGTAGGCCTGAGTAGTAGGAAAAATTTAGTTTTTAAGCTTAAGTGGGAGGAGCTGAAGGAGCTAAGAGGTATAAGTATTTCAAATGGGTTTTTAGCACAAGAAAAGGCTTGGCAGAGTGGCAAGGTGGCACCACTTAAAGCCTTGTGAATGACGCCACTTGCAAGGGAAGGAGGTCTCATGTTCGAGCAGTAGAAATCCCACCTTTTGTCTTCTATTTTGACGCCAAGGAGGGGGAGGAGTTGTGTGCAGTTCAAACTCTGCCATGGACCAAGTCAAATATTCAAATGGTGGGCAGAGAGGAAATTAAGGAAGTTGACTAGTTCAAACTAGTTTGAATTAGTGGCCAAGAGCAATTGTGGGTAGTGGCCGAATCTTGAACTCCTCTTGGGGAGGAATGGCCAGTTTTGGAGGGTGAGTAAGAGGAGTGCCGAATGCTCTTAGACACTCTTCTGGTGCATTTTCGGTCAAGCCTTGTTGAGTGTACCAAAAGCCGAAACTTCTCTAAGTGAGTGCCGAATTTCTTTTGTTGTTGCTCCTAGCCGAACCTTCAAGTGAAGTTTACTTCTTTTCTCCTTTGAAACGGAAGGTCTCAAGCAACATACCTTGCCGAAATTTGTACTTGTTCTCTCTTAATCCTCTTTGGTAGCCGAATGTTCTCTTGAGCCCTCAAGCTTTTATTTCTTTTGCTTCCTTGGCCGAACCATAAACCCTCCTATCTCTCTCTTTCTTTTCCCTTGGTGCTAGGCCGAAAGTACTCATCTTCTTTCTCTCATATCCTTATTTTATTTTCTTTCTTCTTGAAACTCTTTTGCCGAAAACCCTATCCCTTTTCACTTCATTTCTTCTCTTCTTCCACTCAAACCGAACCATAATTGTTTGTGCTAAGCAACCATAGCTGAATCCCCTCCACTCTTGTTGCTGAAACCTCTCCTCTCCTATTAGTTCACCTTGGCCGAATATTAAGAGTGGTGTTGATCTCTTCGGGAATTCTTTTTCAATCGTTTGGAGAAGGTAAGTGCTAGGCCGAATGCTATTTCTTCTTCTCTCTTTTTCTCTGTCGACTTTTACAAGGGTAAGAGCCGATTTCGGCACTTGATAGTAAGGGTGTTAATCACTTATTTTGGAACCGATATATTGTAGGGTCCCCGGGATTTTGAAGTGCTCATTCCAAGCCTCCTTTCTCTGTCAGTCAGTTTTGGTAAGAGGTGGTAAGGATTCATTTTAGTAAGTTATTCCTTTAAGTATTCAAAAGTCGAAGGCTATCGATGTAGGTGTTAATGATTGCCGTTTGTAGGGAAGTGAAGCAGAAGTACAACGTGTGGTGGCTAGTATTCAAGGGGCGTTTAGGAGCAGGGAAATCTAGTGTCTTAGATCGGTTCTTCGAGATTTGGGGCTTGCGTTATAACAGGTGTGTAAACTTACACACTCTATACTTAGTAATATGTTTTAATAACCTATTGTTAATAAAAGCCGGAACAGTATGGATGTTGATACGATACCCTATGGGTATGTGAGCGGATGCGGGTAAGTCCGTTTCAGTATGAGTTCTGTTATGTGATATATGATATCATGATTTATGACATATATGTTATGTGATGTGTATCTAGTCATGTTGGCAAGATTTGCATGATGTACATGATTTACATGAGTATGGCATGATGATGGGTAATATGAGAGGAGGGGGAAGATGATATCCGTGTCTTTGGGACACCAGAGGTTTGGCACCTCCAGTGGTTTGGTACCACTGTTTGATTTTGTGACTTTGGGTCACCAGAGGTTTGGCACCTCATAGCGACTTGTCCCAATGGCTTAGTACCACGGTGGGTTGGCCCCACAGTTGACATTACGGGATCATCGCCAGTGATTTGGTATCACACGTGGGTTGGCCCCACACTTGGATTATTGATACTCGTGACTTTGGGTCACCAGAAGTTTGGCACCTCATAGCGACTTGTCCCAGTGGCTTAGCACCACAGTGGGTTGGCCCCACAGTTGATATTACGGGATCGTCGCCAGTGATTTGGTATCACACGTGGGTTGGCCCCACAGATGGATTATTCGTGACTTTGGGTCACCAGTGGTTTGGCACCACAATATTGGATACCGTAACTCTGGGTCACCAGTGGTTTGGCACCACCAGTGGTTTGGTACCACACGGGGTAGAAAAGGTGTTATGGATGGCTAGGGTTGGGTGCATTAATTATATTACTTAGTTATGTTGTGTGTAAGAATGTTGCATTAATCGGGAGGGGGATTTATGCACTGAGTCTTGTGACTCACCTTCTCCCTTATCATTTCAGGTGACACTTAGATCGCGGATGTGGAGCCGGGCGGACTCGAGGTGACCATGCTATGAATAAATACGGTCTTTCACGGATTTGAACTTGGTACTTTATTTCTTTTATTTCGATTTGGTTTTGTTGGGATTGTAAAAAGGCCTTTTTAAGTTATGTTTTGATTATTTATGTGGTTGGATTTGATTTCAAATATGACTTAACAACTTATTGAGTAATAATCGACAAAAGATGAATAATAAGGTTTTCTAAACTTTACCATTGGGTATCACGTTACAACTGAAGATAACTTCAACTCAAATGGTTTTTTTAGAACTTAAAGTTTTACACACTCAATTTGAATGTTTTAAACAACTAAAAAGGAACTATATAATGTTTTTAAATGATATGTAATTGTTTTACTTTTGAAATCGACAAACTAAGTTTCAAAGATCTAAGTTCGGGTTTTCAAAAACAACAAGAGCGGTTTTTAACTCATCATGCACCTGCTTTCTACAAAAATAAAACAAAGAGAAATTTTTACTCAAAACTTGATTCAATTTTCTTCAAAATATTTTCCTGTAACATGCTAGATTCGGTTGTGGTGTGTTGACCGGGTTTGGGGTGTTACACCATAGATCGAGTTAATGCAATTCTAGGGGTTTTAATTAGAAAGAGATTTCAATTAATCAACCTAGGGTTAGACGTTAGTAGCCTTCAAAGAGGTATTAATATAACTTAGGGAATCCTACGGATCAAGTCAAGTGAATAAATCGTCTGGTTCAGAGTTAAATAACAAGTGAAGTCTAGGTGGATTCTTCCTCGGGTATTGTCCTAATCAATTGGTTTTACCCAAAAGTATTTTCCCTAATTCATTCTCTGTGTCTTAGCATCCTTAGCTTAGTAGTTAGTTAATTTTAGATTAAACAACAATTTCCTTATTTCTTAGGCTAAATAATAAAAAGAAATTTAGTATTAGTACTTTTGGTTCCCTTGGGTTCGACATTCCGGTCTTGCCACTAAACTATACTACTGTTCGATAGGTGCACTTGCCTCAATCGTGGTGATACTTAGTTTCTAGGCTCGATCATTCATTATATAAATTTTAAGACTTTCCCACTACGAACATATTCTATAACAGACATACGGCATTGTTTCAATTCAAGAAACTCTTTTCGCTTTTGATCAATGGATCTCTAACTAATGTATTTCTTCCAGAATTCGAATTGAAAGAAATCCCATGTAATTCGTTCTTTCGGAACAACAGAAGTCAAAGTTTTTCACCATTGGTAAGCTGCATCTCTCAACAAAGAAACATCACATTTCACACATTCATCTAGAGTACATGACATTTCATCAAATACTCGAATTGTATTCTCGACCCAAAACTTAGCTCTCTCAGCATCATCATCATTAGTGGCCTGAACTCTCCTGCCCCATATTTATGGATTTTATAAACCGGAGGCTTATTCAACAGATTCAGATTCATAACCGAAGGTACCACAGGAGTCTTAGGAGGATTAGGCGGGGGTGGAGGTTGAGGAACAACCAGATTTGCTCTAATATACTGAGTGAACCACTCATTCATCATTTGGAAGAAGGCTTACTTAGCCTCTCCTTCTTGACCACTTGTAACCGGTCTAGAATCAGACGACGCTGTCCCTTGAGTAGGAGCAGGCGCATTACTTTCTACATCGTCAGCTACGACTCGTTCGGTATCCATTTACTATACGGAAACACATTTTATATGTCAGGATTCATCACACTATCACAATTCATATATATGGCATGTATAGCTAGAATCTCACACGCTACGTTAGTCCTAGAATCGACTAAATCGTAGCTCTGATACCAATAAAATGTAACACCCCTAACCCGTATCCATCGCCGGACTAGGGTTAAGAGGCACTATCAGACATACCGGAACACTTTACTCTCATTTCGCAATATCAATCATACAACATCATTACACAATGATTCATACACAAAGTCCCTTTAGAAGGTCCACAAGACCATAAACATGCTTTAGAGAAGGTTCGGGACTAAACCGATCTCATGCGGAAACTTTATAGAACTTAGAAAATTTTTCTTTCAGAACAGGGCACACGCCTATGTGGCTAGACCGTGTGCCTCACACGGACGTGCCTTGGACCATGTCTCAGCCCGTGCACAAAACTGACTGGAATCATATGGCCTGTCACACACTCGTGTGTCTGGCCCATGTGCAACACTAAATTGAACCACACGGCCTGTCACATGCCCGTGTGTCTTGCTTGTGTGCAATTCTGACTAGCTTCAAATTGGGACAGTGAAGGACACGGTTGGGACACATGCCCATGTGCTCAACCATGTGGGCAATTATAGGCCATTTGCAAGGCCAAATTGCCACCCATTTTGGGTCATACTACAAGCATCAAATTATGACTCAAAAGTAGCCAAAACATACCAAAATTGATCATATCATTTGGCTATTCATGAACACATCCAAACATACCAACTTTTGCATCATATAGCATGAACTATATTCACCCATAATCACATTCATTATCAAGCCATATCACATGACTAAATATACATGTCTCAAAACATATCTTAACAATCCTAGCCTATACATGCTATAATTCAATATGTACATTTTCAAAAGGTACCAAAATATAGTTTGATAGTGTGGTGATGATCCTTGACAATCCCTGAGCTTCCAGTAGCTTAGATAATCTATAAAACAATACAAACACACACAAAGTAAGCTTATAAAAGCTCAGTAAGCCATATACAAATAAACTTATCCTATAAACAATTACAAACTATTTCATTCATATGAACTATGGTATAACACAATAGCAAATTCATATTTCTCATCTAACTCGAATTATCATAACCATTGCTTATAAGCATATCACATTATCATATAGCTGACATATCAAATAATCTCATTCATACTTATCTTCCCTTGCTAAATTTCATATACATACATACGTACCAGAATTTGAATGCACATTCGTATACACATTCATTTCTCGGAATGCCCGTTGAGCCATTCGAAATCAAATAGGATACTCGGTTAAATCTGAAAGCTCATACAATGCCAACATCCCAGACGTAGTCTTACATGTAACCAATATCGATGCCACTACCCCAAACAAGGTCTTACACGAAACCAAATACGATGTTGATGTCCCAGACATGGTCTTACACGTAAATCACAAATCGATGCCAACGTCCCAGACGTGGTCTTACACGATAACTCATATCGGAATCCTATGTGATGACATATGTATCCTAACTATTCCTAAGGTTTGTACGGGGATTTTGGACGTCGTCACATTATTTCTGGATTTCACATATTCAGCTCAATTAGCCATATATCATAATTCATTCTCATATAAGTAATAATAATTCAATTTAAACATATTTATTTGTATATCGACTTACCTTGTACAGGAAAGAACGAAAACAAATGACTATTTAACTACTTTTAATTTCCCCTGATCTAATTTCGTTTTCTTTGGTTCTTGATCTATACAGATTCAAATTTAACTCTTTTATTCACCAAATCATTCAATTCAATCCATATACATATATTTAGGGCATTTTACAAATTAGGCTTCACATTTTCACATTTTGACATTTAAGTCCCTATTTCATAAAATTACAAAATACACATAATTTCATGTTAGGCCGAATGTTTATACACTTCATATAAGCCCATATATTTTATTTATTTCACATTTTAGTCCTCTCCATATCTCATTCTCACAATTTAGCCCATAATGCTCAAATTCATCAAAAATCCAAATACAAAACATATTAATCTATCACATATCTTTCATATTTCATCAACTATCATCACAAAGCTTACAAAATCATCAATGGAATAACTCACAATCTTCATCGAATTCAGAAATTGAGAGATGGGCTAGGTAATATACAAAGCAACGATCTCAAAAACATAAAAATTATCAAAAACCAAACAAAATCCATACCTTAATCAAAGAAAATCAAAGCTGAACCTAGCTTTCTCTTTTTCTTTCTTTTTCTTTTGTATTTTCGGTCATAAAAGATGAATATGCATGGCATTTTAAGTTTAGTTTTATTTTATTACATATTAATATACTTTTTACCAAAATAACCTTAATGAATTAATTAGAAAACCATATAACAAAAGCCCATAACCATCCAATACATTGTTCCATGGTCAAATATCCATTTAAGGACTTCACTTAAATCAAATAATAATAAATTAATATACTAACAATTAAAATGCCACTTTAACTTTTTATGCAATTTAGCCCTTTTCGCAAATTAAGCACACAAATGGATAAATTAAATCACGAAAATTTCACACATATCAATTCACATGCTGTAGGCTCAGAAAATAATATTAAATTTTTTGACTCGAATTTGTGGTCTCGAAACCACTATTCTGACTAGGGTATAAATCGGGCTGTTACATGAGTATACCGGCATATGTTGTCGATACTTGACAGCTTGTGTGAGCAGCACTGAGTAGCTACATCTTGACTGACAGCTTGTGTGAGAAGGCCCAAGGATAGCTCGAGAGTGAGCCTCTATGTGTTATTAGATTTGTGGTAGCATTGGCAACATATGTGGCACTTATGTGCAAAGTTTTTTGTGTATCCGATAGTATTCCAAGTGGTTCAACGGGTATGTCAAATATGAGAAAGTATGTGTTTATGTTACAAGTTGGTATAGGTATGTACGAAAAACTCAATGGAAATGGATTCGATATATGATGAACTAATGGTAGGAATGTGCTTGAGTAAGTTATGCTCTTGAAACTTTACTGACATTTATGCTAGTATATGTTAAGTTATTTATATGAAAAATGTATAATTAATGTTGTTTATTATTTGCATATGAACTTACTAAGCTCTATAGCTTACCCCCTTTCTTTCCCTTATCTTATAGTGTCACCAAGCTAGCTTGGGATTGGAGATTGTCAGAGTTCCATTCACACTGTCAACCATTATTTTGGGTACCATTGAAATGTTAATATTTTGAGTTATGACATGTATAGGAACTTGGTCATTTTGTTATATATGTCATGGGTAATGTGGCCAAATGTATTGGCCTACAATGGGTAATGATTTCATTTTGTATATGGCCATGAAAGTTGGCTAATGTTGGTTATGAGTATTATTATATGTTGATATCATTCATGAATGTGGAAACTTACATGATTTATGTTGACAAATTATTATGTTAAAGCATGTTAGATGTTAGCATGTGGGTGTGATGTTAATACCTTGGTTGTGGATGTTTTGGTTGCCTAAGTATGCTTGAATTGGTATTCTATGATGTTGTGTAGGTATGTGCATGGGAGGGTAGCAAAAGGCTTGGTAAATAGCCTTATTTTGTCCACACATGTAGACACACGAGCGTGTGTCTAAGCCGTGTGCGACACACGGCTTGCCCCACGGGCGTGTGTATTGGCTGTGTGTTCCCTGCACCTTAATTTTTAGAAGCAGAATGCTCATAATTGAGCACACGAGCAGACACAGGGGCGTGTGTCTCGACCGTGTGAGGGACACGGCCTTAGGCACGGGCGTGTGAAGTCTTCACCTATTTTATGAAAAATCATGGAAATTAAATCGACCATACGGCCTAGCACACGGGCGTGTGACTTGGTCGTGTGAATTCAATTTTTTCATGAGTTACAAATCGAGAATTACACGGGTTAGGGACACGGGCGTGTTTGGCCACACAGCCTGCCCACACGGGCATGTCTCAAAACCACACGGGTGTGTGACCCCTATTTATAGCAAAAATTTTCTAAGTTTTGTAAAAATTTCTAAAGTTCTTGGTTTAGTCCTGAACCATTACTAAAGCATGTTTTGGGCCTCGTAGGTTCGTATTAGGGACTTTATGATTGAATATGAATGGTTTTAATTTGGACGAAAATTTATGACTGGAATTGTATGTTTGTTTGTGATATAAGTCCGGTAATGCCTAGTACCCTGTTCCGGTGTTGAATACGGGTAAGGGGTGTTACATTTAATGGTATCAGAGCTATGGTTTAGTAGATTCTTGGATGAACTTAGTGTGTGTGAAAGTCTAGCTATTGTAACATCCCAAGTTAAGGGGGGTTCTATATTTTGTGTTTCTGTTGGTTTGGCATGTTTTGCTTGCTATTTGGATGTGCTTGGGGGTCTTGGGAAGGCCCGGGTTTGAGCCAGAGTCCTGGTTAAATTTTTGTTTTAGGGCTCTTCAGGAGGGAGCTTGTAGAGGTAGGTCTTATGTAATTGTGTGTATTTGATGACACAAGAAGTGTTGTGGTAAGGTGGCAAGGAGACGCCACTTAGCATTTAGGGGAGTCGCATCACATCAAAAATAGAGAGGGTGAAGGTTCGAGTCCTGTATGCTGCACAAAGGAGTTTCTTTTTGGCGTTAGCTTCGGGAGGTGGTAGCATGCGGCTTGGACTCTGGTGAGGGCGAGTTGCATGAGTCAAAATTTTTGAATGGGTGGACAAGAGAGGATGTGGGAGGTTTGAATGGGTCAAGGTGGCTGGGAGATTTCAAATGTGGGATAGAGAGTAAAGGGTGAAGAAAATTGTGGGATTTGGAGATAGGGTGAGTGGTGGCAGAATTGAGGAATGGTGGGGAAGGTTGTGTGCGGTTTAAGCTTTGTTGCTAGGGGTCAAATCTTCTTTTTGGTTGATAGGCAAATTATGCTTGTTTTTCATTTTCGGTCAACTAGGGTGAGGTGCCAAAATTCTTACAAATAGGTGCTTGTTGTTGCGTTCCTTGATCTCTTTCTATTTCGATCTCTTTCACTTGTGGGCATTACTGAATCTCTTAGCTGATTCTTGTTCTTTTCACATCGTTCTTTTTGTGCCAATTAAGTCTAGTTTCTCTTCATTCCAATTGCTCTTTTCATTTCTTCTTTCTCTTGACCGAATCATCTCCTACATTCATCCATTTTCTTTGACACCCTAATACCTTAGCCAAATGTTTCTCCTCCTGTTTCTTCTTTTCTTTTCGTCGCTCTCTTATTTTACTCTTGAGCCGAAACTCTCTTGTGACAAACAAACCCGTATCGTTTATCCATTGTGTTTGTTTTCTTTTTTCTTCTCCTAGAGATATCACCCTTGAGCCGAACCTTCTTGGCTTTTGGTGACTTGTGCCGAATCTGTGGGCATCATTCGGCTTCTCTTGGTTTAAGGTAAGATAGTTACTTTTCAATTTCTTTTCATCTCCCCTATCTCTTTTGGCAACCGATTACTTTTTCTTCCATAAACTAAGGGGGTTCTTTATCGTACCAAAGTACTTCACCTTGTGGTAACATATTTTCTTTCATCCCTTTGCTAGTGGCCGGATATTTGTGAGAGAGATGCTAAGAGTTCTTGGTTGCCGAGGGTTCCTGTTCAAGCGGTCATGTGGATTTGCGTTAGTAACAAAGGTAAGGGATCCCTTTCTAGTTTTATTCGATTGGCCTTTCTCTTCGTTGTTCGTTGCCTTAACCCAACATTGTCGATTAAACTATCGTTGCTTTCGTTATAGTATTTTATTGATCAAGGTTTTTTCATGGACTTGAATGCCAGTCAAGGGAAGGAGGGGGTTGGACTCGTAGTCTCTGCCCCCAAGTTTAAGAAACGGGCGGTATTGGCAGTACGTGAGTTTCCACCGAGTTGTGGACCGGCTTCGAATCTGAATAGACAGATTGCGGTTGTTCCCTCTTCTGAAAGTGTCGACAACATTGAGAGTTTAGTTTTTCGTGTTTACAGGTGTGTAATTTCCACACCTTACTTTATTGTGGTGTATATGAATTTGCATATGTTAATTGAAGCCGAAAACTTCGGTAATGCTTATCGAGTTACCCTTGGTGGGTAAAACCAGAGAGATCAGGTTTGTTACTTAAAATCTTTATGAGCTGTATGTATCGTAGTATGAAAAGATAAAAGCATGAGTGTTGATTGATGCATGTTATATTCATTACAGTATGTCAGTATGTTGTATGGGATGGGATAATGATATTGATGAAAGGGGAAGTATTTATCGGTGACTCTGTCACACTGTTTTAATGGCTCAGTGCCATGTACTTATCGGTGACTTGGTCACATTATCGTAGTGGCTAGGCCACATATATCGGTGACTCTGTCACATTATATCAGCTTTGAGCAGCATGACTGTCAACATGACTGCCAAAGAGGAGTGTAGCGGATGGAGGGTTGATTGTAGAAATCCCCAGGATGTGTTGAGGTTGGACAAATGAAGTGGAGTGTAGAGGATGGATCATTAGGTTGGGTTGGGTTGCATTGCACTCATTATTGATATACCATGACATTAGGGCTAAGGCCCAATATAGTACTGTGGGCTTAGGCCCAGTTATCGTGGTAAGGGGAATTGCACATTGAGTTCTTGTAACTCACCCCTCTGCTAACTTTTGCAGGTAATAATTCTTAGATCAGTGGACTTGGGCTGGAGGAGTAGACTCGAGGTGGCCATGCACGGGTTGTTTTTATTCAACCAAACTTTGCTTTGCTTATTATTTTCTGCTTTTGGGTATTTCTGTTATGTAATAAGGCCACTATTATGTTGCTTTAATTTCGGTTTAAACTTTACACGTTTTAATCACAAATTAATCGAAAAGACTTTTTCTTTATAAAATGCAAATGGAGGCTTTTTTTTTTCTCTCACAACTTAATCAACGATTTTCTAAACGAAATTTGATAACAAACCTCTAGATCACTCTAATGTAACGTCAAGGGTTTTCAAACGTCACCTAAACACAAGAACCGGGTTAATTAAAATCTTCATAAATCGATTACTGATTTTTTAATGAACAACTAAAACCTGAAGTTTTCAAAGAAAAGGATTTTAAAATTTTTCGGAAGAGCGCAAAGTTTCAAAAAGATCTTCCCAATGTGACATGCCAAATCTGGTTGTGGTGTTTGGGCCGGGTTTGGGGTGTTACAATTGTGGTATCCGAGCCTGGTTTAAAAACTCGGCTATGGGTTTTGGGTTCAAAATGTTTTCCAAAATTCGTTTAAAAGTGGTTTAGAAAAATATATGTATGAACATGTTTTTGGAAGCATGGCACCTGAACTCCGGCACCAAGTCCGTACGGTAAGTTTTTCTGATTGAATTGCGTGAATTGCATGAAGTAATTATAAAATGCCATGAATGCTAGAAGTAAGAAACTTCACTTTAGAGTCTGAAACCTTTAGGTATACGTGTGTTTTGCGAGAAACTACTTTTAACTCTACTACCATAAGACTACTCGTCAATAAACAGTGAAAGAGATATTAATGCATAAAATTTGTAACTAGATTAAGACGATATGATAGACATGAGTGCTAGGGGACGTGGACATGGTAAGCGCGGCCGTGGTAGAGGCCGGGGTGCTGGGGCTGAGTTCTCGAAAGCTAGGCATGAGCCCGAGGGTGAAGCGCCAGCATTACCTGTGGCAGAAGCGGAATCTCAAGATAGAACTAGTGGGAATGATGCCCTGTCTCAAGCATTGCTACGTGTGCTGGAGCAAAGTTGCTGGGGCAAGCACTGAGGCAGTATCTCGAAAGTCTATTCCTAAGCGACTTCGAGCAAACAGATCTGAGTATTGGCTGGAGGCAGTCGAGTGGATTATGGATGATCTAGACTGCACGGCGGAGGAGAAACTGAAAGGAGCAGTGTCTCTTCTCCAGGATAAGGCATACCAGTGGTGGCTCACCGTAAGAGAGGGTACTTAAGCGGATCGTATTAATTGGGATTCCTTCAAAACAGCGTTTCAAGGGAAATACGTCGGGGCAAGCTATGTGGATGCCTAGAGGAAAGCATTCCTGAATTCGGTATAAGGGGGTAAATCTGTGGCTGAATATGAAGCGAAATTTCTACGCCTGAGCCATTACGCCCGAAGGATAGTTGCGACCGATTATGAACGATGTGTACGGTTTGAAGATGGGTTGCGAGACGAGTTGGGAGTATTGATAGCTCCGCAGCGAGAGTGGGACTTTGTCATCTTGGTTGAAAAAGCTAAAATAGCCGAGGAGGTAAAGCGGACTGAGAGGCAGAATAGAGATAAAGATAGGGGCAACAGTAAGAGGAGTGTTGGGCCGTCGGGACCAGCTGGGGGTTTCCAGAAGAGGCCTAGGTTTGATGGGCCGAGTCGAGTTGTGATGCCGGTTGCTGTTGGTCAGTCTCGATAGTGTGCTCAGTATGGGAAATCACATTCGGGAGAATGTTAGGGAAATGATAGTGGATGTTTTAGGTGTGGAGCTAGGGATCATCTAATAAGGAACTGTCTGCAAGAGTTAGCTAGGGCACGGCCGATAAATCAGGGTTATGTGCAGCCGGGAAGAGGTGGACAGCAGCCGCAGAGGGGTCGTGGTTCGATCACTCTAATGTAACGTCAAGGGTTTTCAAACGTCACCTAAACACAAGAACTGGGTTAATTAAAATCTTCGTAAATCGATTACTGAGTTTTTAATGAACAACTAAAACCTGAAGTTTTCAAAGAAAAAGATTTTAAAATTTTTTGGAAGAGCGCGAAGTTTCAAAAAGATCTTCCCAATGTGACATGCCAAATCCGGTCGTGGTGTTTGGGCCGGGTTTGGGGTGTTACAGTTATACATGCCATAAATAAACTGTGATAGTGTGATGGCTTCTGACAACTTTAAATTGTGTTTTTATATATAGTAAATGGATCCCAATTGAGCTGAAGCTAATGACGTAGAAAGTAATGCGTCGGCTCCCGCTCAAGGGCTATGCCATCTGAAAGTAGACAAGTGACAATTAGTTTAGAAGAAGGGGCTAAGGAAGCCTTCCTCCACATGATGAACGAGTGGTATACAGAGTTTGTTCGAACAAATCCGACTGCTCAACCCTCTCCACCCCCACCTATTTCTCAGCCGGTTCTTATAGCTCTACAAGGTATGGAATTTGTAAGATTGAACAAGCCTCCGGTCGGTAAGATCCGAAAGCATGGGGCTGAAGATTCCTGAGCTAATGTTGATGATGATCCTGAGAGACCCGAGTTTTGGCTCGAAAACTCCATCAGGGTATTCAATGAACTGTATTGCACACCGGATGAATGTTTGAAATGTGTTGTATTAGTTCTGAGAGACCCAACATACCTGTGGTGGAAAACTCTTGTGTCAGTAGTACCGAGAGAGAGGGTTAACAGGGAATTCTTCAAGGATGAATTTAGGAAGAAATATATCAGCCAACGGTTCATTGATCAGAAACATAAGGAGTTTTTAGAGCTGAAACAAGGCCAAATGTCAGTAATCGAGTACGAGTGAGAGTTTGTCAAGCTCAGTAAGTACGCTCAAGAGAGTGTTTCCACCGAGGCTATCATGTGCAAAAGGTTTGAAGATGGGTTCAATGAGGATATTCTATTGTTAGTTGGAGTCCTTGAGCTGAAAGAATTTGTAGTGCTATTCGACCTAGTTTGTAAAGTTGAAGAATTAAGAAAAGAGAAGAGAAGAGCTGAAATTGAGAGTAGAAATTCGAGAAAAAGGTCGATGAGTAAGTGATTTCAATCTCAACCTAAGAAATTGAGAGATTTGTATGCTCGTTCGAGTGGTTCAGCTGGGTATTCCAATAGAGATCGTGGAAAACAATATTCGAGTTCTAAAGCCCAAACTACATCGATAACGAGTGTTGGTAATGTTAGATCCAATCGACTTGAATGTCAACACTGTGGTAGGCGACATCTCGGTGAATGTAGAATGAATGACCGGGCTTGGTTTAAGTGTGGCTCACAAGACCACTTTATTCGGGATGCCCTGAGATGGATGAGAAAGACAAGATTCAGAATGCAAGATCGGGCAACACTGCCACTAGAAGGAGACCCCCTAGGAATGCGGGGAATGCAACCAGTAGTAAAGATGTAACTAAAGATTCAACTATAAGATCTGAAGCTAGAGCACCTACTAGAGCCTATGCTATTCGTGCTCGCGAAGAAGCGACATCTCCTGATGTTATCACTAGTACTTTTTCTCTCTATAATACTAATGTAGTTGCATTGATTGATCCTAGATCAACTCATTCTTATGTTTGCATGAAATTGGTAGCTAGTAAAAGCTTGCTTGTTGAGTTTACTGAGTTTGTGATTAAAGTGTCAAACCCCTTAGGCAAACATGTATTAGTTGATAGAGTTTGCAAGAATCATCCCTTGATGATTCGACGTAACTGTTTTCCGACTGATTTAATGTTGTTGCCATTTGATAAGTTTGACATTATTTTGGGTATGGATTGGTTGACACTGCATGATGCGGTAGTGAATTGTAGATGGAAAATTATGGAATTGAAATGTGAAAATGGTGAAATTCTTCGGATTGATTCAGATGAGTCGGGTGAGTTACCTGTTGTGATCTCTTTGATGTCTGCCCAGAGATATGTACGAAGAGGTTGTGAAGCTTATCTAGCTTATGTGTTGAATACAAAAGTGTTTGAATTAAAAATTGAATCAGTGCGGGTAGTTTGTGAATATCCAAATGTTTTTCCAGAAGAGTTGTTTAGGTTGCCATCGATTAGAAAAGTTGAGTTTCGTATTGATTTAGTACTAGGGACTTCACCGATATCGATTGCTCCGTATAGAATGGCTCCGACCGAATTGAATGAATTAAAAGCTCAGTTGCAAGATTTGACAGATAAGGGTTTTGCAAGACCGAGTTTTTCTTCCTGGGGTGCACCAGTATTATTTGTAAAGAAGAAAGACAGATCTATAAGACTTTGTATCGATTATCGACAGCTCAACAAAGCAACGATAAAGAATAAGTATCCTTTGCCTAGAATTGATGACTTGTTTGACCAGTTGAAAGGGGCAATAGTGTTCTCGAAGATTGATTTGAGGTCTGGCTACTACCAGTTGAGAGTTAAAGAGTCAGATGTGCCGAAAACTGCATTCAGAATAAGGTATGGGAATTATGAATTTCTTGTTATGCCTTTTGGATTAACTAATGCTCCTACTATTTTTATGGATCTAATGAACCGAAGCTTCCGACCATATTTAGACAAGTTCGTGGTTGTGTTTATTAACGATATTCTGATTTATTCTTGAGACGAGACTGAGCATGTCGAACACTTAAGAACTGTATTGCAGAATTTGAGAGATAAGAAATTATTTGCTAAATTCAGTAAAAGTGAGTTTTTGCTCCGAAAAGTTAGATTTTTGGGGCATATTGTTTCAAGAGATGGTATTCGGGTTGATCCAAGTAAGATTTCGGCAATTGTTGATTGGAAGCTACCGAGAAATATATCAGATGTTAGAAGCTTTTTGGGCTTAGTCGGTTACTACCAACGTTTTGTTAAGGGTTTTTCGATGATTGCTACTCCTATAACTAAGCTGTTGCAAAAAGATGTTAAGTTTGAATGGTTCGAAAAATGTCAGCAAAGTTTTGAGAAGTTGAAAGCATTATTGACTAAGGCACCAGTTTTAGTGCAACCTGAACCGGGAAATGAGTTTTTAATTTATAGCGATGCGTCACTGAATGGATTAAGATGTGTATTGATGCAAGAGGGCAAAGTAATAGCCTATGCCTTAAGATAGTTGAAACTGCATGAGAAGAATTATCCGACGCATGATCTAGAATTGGCTGCCATAGTGTTTGCTTTAAAGATTTGGAGACATGAGTTGTATGGTGAGAAATTTCATGTCTTTTTGGATCATAAAAGTTTAAAGTATTTGATGACTCAGAAAGATTTAAATTTGCGGCAACGGAGATGGCTCGAGCTACTAAAAGATTATGAGATACTGATTGACTACCATCCCTAAAAGGCGAACGTAGTCGCAGACGCTTTTAGCAGAAAGTCCTTGTTTGCCTTGAGATCTATGAATACGAGGTTGACTTTATTTGAGAATAGTTTGATTCTAGCTGATTTGAAAGCTAGATCGGTATTTCTTTAGCAAATTTCTGAAGCTCAGAAAAGTGATATTGAATTGCAAGCCAAAAGAGCTCAGTTTGAAATGAGTAGTAATTTAGACTTTCGGATCAATTCTGATGATTGCTTAATGTTCCAGATAGAGTATGTGTACTGAAAAATGATGAGGTACATAATGGTTGTTTATCTATTCATCCAGGCAGTACGAAAATGTATAATGATTTAAAGAAATTGCATTGGTTGTCGGGTATGAAACGAGATATTTCAGAATTTGTTTCGAGATGTTTGATTTGTCAACAAGTAAAAGGTGAATACCAAGTACCTTTAGGGTTACTTCAGCCAATGATAGTACCCCAGTGGAAATGGGATAAAATTACGATGGATTTCGTAACGGGTTTGTGTTTGACTCCGAAAAAGAAAGATGTTGTATGGGTTATGGTTGATAAATTGACGAAATCAGCTCATTTTATAGCGGTACGTAGGGATTATTCACTTGATAAGCTAGTTGAATTATACATTGCTGAGATTGTTAGATTGCATGGGGTGCCTATTTCTATTTTTTTGGATAGAGATCCGAGGTTTACGTCGAGATTTTGGAAGAAGTTGCAAGAAGCTTTGGGTACAAAGTTAAACTTTAGTACCGCATTCCATCTGCAAAATGACAGTCAATCTGAAAGAACGATTCAGATTCAGATTCAGTTGGGAAAAATATATACCTTTAGTCAAATTTGCTTATAACAACAGTTTTTAGTCGAGTATTAAGATGACATTGTATGAGCCATTGTATGGCCGCAAGTGTCAAACTCCGTTGTACTGGACTGAGCTCAGTGAGAGATAGATTCACGGGGTTGATCTGGTTAGAGAAACCGAAGAAAAAGTGAAAGTAATTCATGATTGTTTGAAAGTAGCTTCGGATAGACAGAAATCGTATGTAGATTTGAAAAGAAAAGAGATTGAGTTTCAAGTTGGTGATAAAGTATTTCTAAAAGTATCTCTGTGGAAGAAAATTCTGAGATTTGGTCGAAAAGCAAGTTGAGTCCGCGTTTCATTGAGTCGTATGAGGTTATTGAAAGAATAGGGCCAGTGGCATATCAATTAGCTTTGCTGACAAAATTAGAAAGGATTCACAATGTATTTCATGTGTCAATGTTGCAACGTTATTGATCAGACCCGTCGCATGTGATTTCTCCAACTGAGGTTGAGATTCAACCCGATATGACTTATGGTGAAGAATCGATCAAGATTTTGGCTTAGGATGTCAAACAGTTGAGAAATAAAAGTATAGCTCTAGTGAAAGTTTTATGGAAACAACATGGGGTAGAAGAGGCTACGTAGGAACCCGAGGAATCTATGAGAAAATAGTACCCAAACCTCTTTTTCGATAAGATTTTTTTGGGACAAAAATCCCTAAAAGAAGGAGAGTTGTAACAGCACTATTTTGGGTCTAGTCGGAACAGTGGTTTCGGGACCACAATTTCGATGCAGTAAAATTTATTTATTTTATTATATTTTTATGGTCTACAGTTTTATGGAATGATTTCGTGAAAATTTCGTTCAAAAATTTTTATGTTTGGGCACTCAATTTAGTTAAAAGGACTAATGTTGGCTAATGTTGGTTATGAGTATCATTATATGTTTATACTATTCATGAATGTGGAAACTTGCATGATTTGTGTTGATAAATTATGATGTTAAAGCATGTTAGATGTTAGCATGTGGATGTGATGTTAATACCTTGGTTGTGGATGTTTTGGTTGCCTAAGTATGCTTCAATTGGTATTATATGATGTTGTGTAGGTATGTACATGGGAGGGTGGCAAAAGGCTTCGTAAATAGCCTTATTTTGTCCACAAAGGTTAGACACAAGGGCGTGTGTCTAAGCCGTGTGCGACACACGGCTTGTCCTATGGGCGTGTGTATTGGTCGTGTGTCCCCTACACTTTAATTTTGAGAAATAGAATGCTTATAATTGAGCACACGGGTAGAGACACGGGTGTGTGTCTCAGCTGTGTGAGGGACACGGCCTCCGACACGGGCGTGTGTCCCGGGCATGTGAAGTCTTTACCTATTTTATGAAAAATAATGAAAATTAAATCAACCACACGGCCTAGCACACGGGCGTGTGACTTGGCCGTGTGACTTCAATTTGTTCATAAGTTACAAACAGAGAATTACACAGGTTAGGGAGACGGGCATATGTGACCACATGGCCTGTCCACACGAGCGTGTCTCAAAACCACACGGGCGTGTGAACCTTGTTTATAGAAAAAATTTTCTAAGTTTTTTAAATATTTCTAAAGTTTTCGGTTTAGTCTCGAACCATTACTAAAGCATGTTTTGGGCCTCGTAGGCTCGTATTAGGGACTCTATGATTGAATATGAATGGTTTTAATTTGGACAAAATTTTATGACTCAGAATTGTATGTTTGCTTATGATATAAGTCCGGTAATGCCTCGTACCCTGTTCCGGTGTTGAATACGGGTAAGGGGTGTTACATGCTTTGCTTACATAATGGTTTCCAATCGAACAGGGTATCGTGAAACTCCATGGATCTTTTAATTTTGGTGGCAATTTGTTCTTCAGCATTACTGTGTACCCTTCAGTAAGTGCAACAATTTCGAACTCCCCTAACCTTCTCTTATTGGTTAATATATCTTTTATGAATTTCACATAGTTACAGATTTGTTCTAATGCTTCCACCAAAGGTATATTGATGTGTAATTGATTTAAAACCTCTGGAAATTTCTTGAATTGAACATCTTGTTTCGGCTTTTGGAAACACAGGGGAAAAGGTGGCAGTGGCCTTCTATACATTTGTTGATGTTGACTTGCCATGGCATTTGTATTGGCTCAGCAAGATGAATTTGCTTCTTTATGGTTTTGTCTACTCCCATCTTTTGTAGTTTGTTCCACTTCTGGTTCAAAAGTTGTGCTTCTAGGAACTTCAGAACTTTCCTCCTTAGACAAGGCATCATTCACAACTCCTGGTAGCTACGTGCCACTCCGGAGTGTTATGGCTTTACATTGTTCTTTTCCTTGAGATCTAGAACTTTCTGTGTCACTAGACAATGCTCCATATTGTCTGGAGTTTAATGGAGTGGCAATTTGTCCCACTTGATTCTCTAGAGCTCTTAAGGAAGTTGCCTGGCTCTAAATAATTATATCATTCTTAGCCATATACTCTTTTCATAAAGCTTCCATAGCTGATGTTGAAGATGGCGAACTTTGTTGCACATTTTGTCACGGCATTGGTTGACTATGTCCAAATGGTACACCAGCTGCATTCTGTCTATTAACAATGCTGGCATTTCCCATTCCCTAATCACTCCAGTTGAAATTTGGACGTTGCTTCCACCCTGGATTGTAGATGTTGGAGTAGGGATTGTTTGTAACAGCCCATTTGTTAATGGTGTCAGAAACAGTGGTTTCAGGGCCACCAAATTCAATGAGTAAGTTCGTAAATATTATATTTATGTTATATAAGTGATTTATTGCGTTCAAGTGGTATGACCTTAAGGTAAAGTGGTTTTAGAAAATGAGGTATCGGGACCTCATTTCTATAAATTGAGCCGTAAATATATTTACAAATATTTATAGAGTGTCATTAAGATGGTATTAAATTTTCGTTGAAAAATTTTAACATTTCGATAGTTAATTAAGGGAAAAAGACTAAATCGTAAAAGTTTAAAAAATCAATCGCCATTAGTTTAAAGGTATTAATTGCTTAAAGAATTATAGTTAGATGGCCTTAATGGGTAATTTACCCATACCTTAGATAGTGGGATGGTTTAATGCTTTAATTTCTTTTAAGTTTCAATGTTTATTATGTTATTATATTATGAAAATAATGAATAAAAAAATAAAAAAATAAAAGACAAAAGCTATTTTCTTCTCTCCCACCGAATGTCACCATGGAAATGGAAATTTAAAAGCTTCAAGCTTCGAGTGTTCTTTGAATGATTCATGGTAAGCCATTTTTCACCCATTTCTAATAATTTTTATGTTTTTGAGATCGTTGCAATTAGGTCCAATTAGCCCGTACCTTCGATTTTGAATCTGTTAAAGATTTTGAATGTTGCCATTGATGAATCTTATGATATTTGATGTTAAATGATAAATTTTTAATGTTGATTGATATTTAAAAGTATTTTGTTAAGTGATTTTTGATGAATTTGTCGATTAGGGACTAAATTGTTAAAATAGTAAAAATACAAGTATTTGTTGTGAAATTTTTGCATAAATGGGTTGTATTGGATAGCATAAGTATTTTCATGGGCTCAATTTTCGGTAAAAATGGTTAATTTGCATGTTTTAGGCTTAGAACTAAATTGGATAAAAGTAAAACTTTAGTGGCAATTTTGTAAAAAAATTCAAAAATGACTAAATTGCATAAAATGAAATTTTTTACTATCTAAATTAATAGATTGAATGAAATTATTAATTTAGATCACGATCGGACGGAAAATCGAGGAGAATGGAAAATTCCCAAAATGTCCCTGTACTTTGACATTTCTACAATTTAGCCAAGTAAGTTTGTACATTTAAATAGTGTTTTAAATTATTAGTTAAATGCTATTATTTTATAATATCAAATCGTGTCTTGATAGAAAAATCCAACGGCATATCAACAATCATCAAATATGAAAAGGGATAGCTTCGGCTATCGATTATGAGAAGGGATGGTGACGACCATCAATCATGTCAAGGGATGGTGATGACCATCAAATATGAAAAGGGATAGCCTCGGCTTTCGAATATGAAAAGGGATAGCTTTGGCTATCAATTGTGAAAAGGGATGGTGACAACCATCAACTATGAAAAGGGATGGTGAAGACCATCAACTATGAAAAAGGGATGGTTTTCACCATCAGATATGAAAGGGACGGTTATAGCCATCGTTTATCACAGTTTGTGTGAGCTCCGGTAAAGGTTCCGATTGACTTCATTGTAACAAATATGGAAAGGTATGATCTACTAATGATCAAAGTATGAATAATCATTTTTATAAAGGGTATAATATAAGTGATGCTATGTTATGCACCATATCTTGCTGTGCGATGATATCGCTAAGTAATGTGTTTAATCACTAGCTTGTGGCTATGGTTAATGTTATGTTTATGTCTTATGTGTAGGCAAATGAAATGGTAAGTGTTCAATAAGAACTAAGACATGTTTATATGAAACTAAATGGAATAGTGATACATGGAAAACATGATATGTTATGAGATGGATGGAAAATCCAATTGAATTATGCACAAGTATAGTGGTTATCCATGTAAAATTCATATGAATCATGTTTAAATAAACGAACATATGTTGTTGATGTGCTTAAGCTTATGCCAAGCTTGTGGATATGATTGTTATTTATGATTATGCTTGTATTATATATATGAAATGGGTAAGAATAAGGAATGATACAGTAAGTACGTAATTGGGATGTATTATGATGTTATAAAAAGGTTTAATGAGATAAATGATGTATTCATATGTGAGTCAATTGTTTATGCTTTAAATGAGTCTATCTGAGTCTATCTATGTCATGGATAAATACACTGAATTGAGAATTAATAGTATTGTTTAGGCTTATGATAAGCATTGGGAATGGAAACGAAAGTAAGTAAATTGAAAGGTGTATAATCTTATAGAAAGGTTGATGGTTCATAAAATCTTTTCATGTTGTGAATTACAAATATATGCGACATTAATGAATTTACTGATTTGTGAGTTGGTAATTATGGTTTGGGCAAATCATGAGGCATTAGTATAGGTTTATACTTAACCTATAAATTTCATTATTGAAATGTAATATTATGCTTATGGTTTATACAGTCTTACTAAGCATTCATTACTTATGTGTTTATCTTTCTCTTACTTTATAGATTATCGAAAGCTCGATCGGGTTGGAAGCTAGCCGGAGATCCATCACACTATCCATCGCCTATATCGATAGATTTTTATGATTTTGAGTCATGGACATAATGGCATGTATAGGTGTTTCATGTTTCATGAAATGGTCATTATATATATGACTTGTAATTTGGGACTTTGATTGATGAATAGGTTGTTATATTGACATTTTAGCATTTTGGTGCCTAAAAGGTGAATGATGGAATGGTAAGTTAAATGCATACTATGAAATGTTGTTTTGATATGCTTGAAGGTTGTCATTGGGGTATGGTTTGATATAGAAATAGATAGTGAGTATCGAGTAAATAAATGGCAATTTTGGTAAGTTTGGATGTGGTTGGCATATGGCCAAGTTTACTAAAGTTTAGTGATAATAGTTGTTGCAAGGTCAATGTAATATCCTGAAATTGGGCTTATGTATTTTTGCTTAATTATATGAAATAGTATGCCTTATGTGTTATGAATGTGTTGTGTGCTTTTTTAGCACCTTGGAAATGTAAGGAAATGTCTTAGAAAATATTAAGATTTGAGCTTAAAAGGAGGAAACAAAGGAAAGGTGGCCTTAAGAGAAATAGTAGGAAGAATATGACACACATTTGGGCATGGAAAAGTGGCTCGGAGGTGCCACTTAAGGCTCTGGAAATGACGCCATACACAGTGCAAGGGGGACTTGTGTTTGAGTCGCGTGGGAAGCAAACTTTTAAGGCTTTAATTTTAGCATGTGACGTCAATGAGAGGGAGTAGGGGGGACGGCACATGGCTAAATTCTAGGAGTTTTTATCCCTTTTATTTTTTGATAAATGAGGGATTATTCTTTAATTTTAAAATAAAGAGATAAGGAGGGAAATAAGGGAGGTGTGATGGCCAAGTAAGGGACTTTGAGCTTAATAATTTCGGCTAAGCTAAGGATAGTTGCTGAATTATCTTTTATTTTCTTTTAGGTGATAATTAGGAGATAAACTTCATCAAAGTAAAGAGAGTTGGCCGAATAAGGGGAACTAAGTGTGGTAATTTCGGTTGAAAAAGGAAAAGAAAGGCCAAATCTTCATTCTTCCTTTCTTGTTCAATTGCCGAAAATTCTCTAGCAACCTTTCTCCCTTCTTTGCTATTTTGCCAAAACTGAAAACTCTATCAAAACAAGCCGATTTCTCCACCTTCCTTCTCTTCTTTTCTCTCAACCTTCCAAAAGCCGAAAGCAGGTTCTCTTAGGCCTAGCCGATTATCCATTATCACCAAAAGCCTAAACCTTTTTGATCACCATCTAGTCTCCATAGCCGAATCTTTGTGGGACTTCAAGCAAGGGTGTGTCGACTCCTATAGTAAGGGTAAGGATCTATTATTATCATTATGTTTCTTTTCTTCAAGACCAAGATTAAGATTCTAATGCTATTTGTATCTCTTGGCCGAAACTACAAAGGATCTTTCAGGATTTTGTCTATCGGGGAGAAGAGACTACTTTCGGGATTTAAAGATTCAAGGTAAGACATGTGAATATTCGGCCAGAGGCCATTTATTATGTTTAAGGTTGAAATCGGATCTAATATGAGCCTATAGATATTTCGACAACTCCCTAAGCAAGTGAATATTTTCGGGATTTTAGAATCCACAAGGTAAGCATATGAGGTATTCGGCCAAGGCCTATTTTTGGTATTTAGAACTGTTTCTTATTCATTCAAAAGCTGGAAATTGACATAGTTAAGTGATTTGGTGGCTAGCCGATTTCAATAAGGAACACAGCAAGGTTCCGGGATTTGATTTTAATCCAATCGGCACCAAGGTAAGTTTTGAGTTCCCATAATCTTACTGGGATTTGGTTTTATGGCCGAATGGTCTTCATTAAATTTTTAAGTGATGGCCGAATGTAGGGACTAAGGGTCTAAGGCTTTAGATCAGATTTCGGGATTTGGATTGGAAACCTTAAGCGAATCAGGTGTGTACCCCACACTAATTCTTAATAAATTTTATGGCAATATTTAAATATGTATGTATGTTATAAGAATGTGGAAAATATGGCTAAGTACCATGTTATGGTACACAGTACTAAGGTATGTTTTCCTACTCCTACTATGAGTATAATAAGATTTGTTATGCCATGAATATGATAAGAATGTGAATTAAGGCATGATATTGCATATGATATATGGGGGCATATGGGATAATATGAAAAGGGAAAGTGAATGTGGTGACCTAAGACCACGATATCTGAATGTGGTGACCTAAGACCACGATATCTGAATATGGTGTCTCATGACACAAAATATGTATCTGGTGGCTATGCCACGAATTTTATAAGGGCGATGAGCACGTCGACTGCAGCGACTGCCTTCGATGATGTGTAGCGGATGGAGGGTTGACTTAGTAGTCCCCAAGGTGTGCAGGACGGTACGGGTGATGTGTAGCGGATGGCATATAGGTTTGGGTTCGGGTTGCATCATTAAATCCTATCTGTTATATGAATATGTATGTGATATGATATTATGTGCCTGAACTGTTAAATTTTAGTGTTGGTTACATATTGAGTCTGTTTGACTCACCCCGCTGGGGAACATTTTCCAGGTGATGATCAGTAACGAACCGGGTCGGCAGGAGCTTAAAGGTGGCCATGCACAGCAAGGAATTTTACGATTTGGACTTTTATTTTATTTATTTTATTTATTATTAAGTACTTTCAATTATTTGGGTTATTTTGTTGTAATACGGCCATAGTGAACTATTTTATTTTACTTTTAAATTATTATGTTACGAAAATTTCATGAATTAAAGACTAAGTAAATTTATTTTAAACTAAATTTTAAGTGTTTTGTCACCAAAAGTAAAGGGTTTCCAATATAAGATAAGCTAGTTTTCAACTAAAGCCCAACCCAAAAATCAATCTTTCTTTCAAAACACACAGATTTTCCAAAGTAACTTAAGAATTTTGTAACGGTTTACATCGAGGAACATACCAGATCCAGTCAAGGCTCGTGGGCCGGGTTTGGGGTGTTTCAGCTTGGTATCAGAGCCCAGTTTTAAACTCTCGGCCTTGGGTTTAAGGCCCAAAATGTTTTCGAAATTAAGCCCAATAGAAATTTTATGAAAATTTTGTGAAAAGCAGGTTTTTCTGGCATGGCACCTAAGTCTCCAACCCGAAGTCCACCAGGTAAGTACCTCTATCCTCTGTGTGACTTATATTGTGAACTGGAAAAGGGTAGAAATGGAATGGAACATAGATTAGCATGATAAGAACTTGAACCCTAGGACTAGTCTACCCCAACAAACTTCATAAGACTTTAAATGACTAATTAAACAAACCTGTGTCTAAGTCGCCGAGTTAGGGTGTGGCAACCATTGTGCGCATGTCTAGGATTGGTATTCGATGGGAGCTTGGTATTTAAGCAGTCCGCGTGACTCACCTCCTCTCCACCCGAATCCTACCTGGTGCGTAGTTACGGTTCACCCTAACCAAGAGGATTTATTCACGGGCTAAACCCAATAACTAAAACCCGAAAGGGACTAGCCGTATTTTTATGGAAACCCTAGTTTTAAAATCCCTAAATTACCCTTTTAATTTGTAAAAAACTATTTTACAGAATTTTTTCTAAAATATTCCCGATTTACAAAATTACCTAAATACCCCTAGTGGTAAAATTACTAAAATGCCCTTGGTTTCTAAAATTACTCTATTACCCCCGATTTCAATAAAATTTCCTTATTTTGTAAAAGTATTTAAAAATCCTATTTTGTGAAAATTTCAAAATACCCCGATTTGAAAAATTTACGAAATTACCCTTGGTTCACCAAAATTACCAAAATGACCCTGTTTTCCGAAATTTTGACCATACCTTTGATTTGGAAAATCTTTCTTCCAAAATACCCATGAGTTTGGAAAAATTTGAAATGACTTTTGTAATTCTCAAATTGACCCCGATTATTTACCAAACCCCTGTAGGACAAATGACGAAAATACCCCTAGGATAGGAACGGACAGAAATGTCCGAAGAGTGAATGTGTATGGGAGATACTATGGAATGGATGTGCTTTTCTATGAATTAGGATAGAAAACTTGAACTTTGAATGATCGAAAGAATCTCTATTAAGCTCTCTCCATAAAATTCTTCGCGAATAATCAGTGAAACAAGGACTAATTCATAAAACTTTCGTAATCAGATTAAAGCGCAACCGTTAAAAATGAGTTCTAGAGGACGTGGTCGTCGTGGACGTGGTAGAGGAAGAATGACCGTGTCGGAACCCGTTAGATCGGGTCAAGCATCTGACAATGAGGTACCACCGCCACCACCATCCCCAGCTGTTGGTGTTGAGCAGCAAGCTCAGACAGGGGATGATGCTGTGTCGCAGGCTGTGCTGCGAGTTTTGGAAATGGTGGCTGGCGCAGGTGGGAATATAGGAGCTCGAAAATCTGTACCCGAGCGACTCCGAGCCAATGGGGCTGAAATGTTTCGTGGAGTATCTGGTGTGGCACCCAGTATAGCTAAATATTGGTTGGAAGCAACGGAACGGATTATGGATGAGTTGGATCTGACCCCTGAGGAGAAGCTGAAAGGAATGGTGGCGCTACTACGCGATGAAGCGTATCAGTGGTGGCTCACAGTTCGGGATGGTGCCACAGCTGAGGATCTGACCTGGGAGTATGTTAAGGCGGCATATCAGAAGAAGTATGTGGGAACCAGATATATCGATGAGCAGAGGAAGGCATTTTTGGGGCTGGTTCAAGGGAACAAGTCAGTAGCAAAGTATGAAGCTGAATTCCTGAGGTTGAGCCGGTATGCTCGAGGAGTAGTGGCTACAGAACATGAGTGATGTGTCCGGTTTGAGGACGGACTAAGGGATGATCTGAGGCTGTTAATTGCTCCACATCAGGAGCGGGAGTTCTCTACATTGGTGGAAAAGGCTAAGGTAGGCGAGGGAATTAAGGATTCTGCAAGGCAGAACACTGACCGGAATAGGCCAAAAAGAGGATTTGGACCGTCAGGATCATCTGGGAATGCTCAGAAAAGGCCTAGAGTTGATGGGCCGCGAGGTCAGCAAGCTGGTACTGGAGGGCAATATCGTACTTGTGATCAGTGTGGGAAGAAACACTTGGGAGAGTGTTGGAAAAAGACTGGAGGATGCTTTAGGTGTGGGTCCAAGGATCACATGATTAAGGATTGTCCTATGAGGCCAGATGGAAATAGACCAGTAGCTCAGAATGTTAATCAGGCTGGTAGAGGTGGACAGCAGCCTCAGCGAGGTCGTGGTCCGAATGGCCGAGGTAATGGCGCTGGTAGAGGACGTGGAACACCTGGGAGAGGTGCTGATAATAATACTGAGGCGAGACAGCCGGGCTTGGTATATGCAGTTCACCGTAGGGAAGATGGAGACGCGCCGGACGTCATAACCGATACGTTCCTTGTTTTTGGCAAGCCTTATTTTGCTCTGATTGATGTGGACTCGACCCATTCCTATGTTGCATGTAGAGTAGTTGAAACTCTAGACATAGCCTCTGAACTTTCTGATAGGGAGATGACTGTAGTAAGCCCATTAGGTCAAACTATAGTATGAACAAGATCTTTCGGAAAGTGCCTCTAGAAATTCAAGGAATAGTATTTCCTGCCGACTTGATGGAACTTCCCTTTGGAGAATTCGATCTCATACTTGGTATGGACTGGCTAGTGGAGCATCGGGCTGTGTTGGACTGTGCAGCTAAGAGAGAATTAAGGACCCCGGAGGATGAGGTGATCATTATGATAGGAGAAAGAAGAAACTACTTGTCTAATGTAGTTTCAGCGCTAAAGGCTGAAAAGATGGTTCGTAAAGGGTGCAAGGCGTTCTTAGCCTTCGTAAGTGCGTTAGATGGAAAGGAAGAAGGTGCTAGTGGAGTTAGAACGGTAAGGGATTTTGAGGATGTCTTTCCGGAGGAATTACCTAGAATACCCCCAGACAGGGAGGTGGAGTTTGGAATTGATCTGCTGCCTGGGACAGCTCCTGTGTCAATTGCTCCGTACAGAATAGCACCGAAGGAGTTGGTTGAGCTCAAGGCTCAAATTCAAGAGTTGCTTGATCATGGATTTATCCGACCCAGTGTGTCTCCATGGGGAGCACCGGTCTTGTTTGTAAAGAAGAAGGACGGAACTATGCGAATGTGCATAGACTATTGTTAGTTGAATAAGCTGACCATCAAGAACAAGTATCCTTTGCCGAGGATAGACGACTTGTTCAATCAGCTTAAGGGGGCAGCAATATTCTTCAAGATAGATCTAAGGTCTGGATATCATCAACTTAAAGTGCCATAAGACAGCCTTTCGGACAAGGTATGGGCATTTTGAGTTCGTTGTAATGCCGTTTGGATTGACGAACGCCCCAGCTGCGTTCATGGATATGTTGAGCCGAGTTTTTCAACCTTACTTGGATAGGTTCATCGTGGTGTTCATCGATGACATCCTGGTGTACTCTAAGTCCGAAGAGGAGCATGATGAGCATCTCCGAGTTGTGCTACAAGTGTTAAGGGAGAAGAAGCTCTATGCCAAATTCAGCAAGTGTGAATTTTGGCTTAAGGAGGTTGCGTTTTTAGGACATGTGGTGTCTGCAGAAGGAATAAGGGTAGATCCTAGGAAGATTGAAGCGGTGTTAGATTGGAAACCACTTAGGTCGGTGGCAGAGATTCGTAGTTTCTTGGGATTGGCAAGCTGTTACAGAAGGTTTGTGGAAGGGTTCTCGTCGATTGCCGCGCCTTTGACGAAGTTGTTGAGGAAGGAAGTACCTTTCGTATGGGGAGATAAGCAACAGGAAAGCTTTGAGAAGCTTAAGAAAGTGTTAACTGAAGCTCCGGTCTTGATTCAGCCGGAGGCAGGAAAGGATTTCACGGTGTATTGTGATGCTTCTCACACGGGATTAGGGTGCGTACTGATGCAGGATGGTAAAGTAGTCACTTATGCGTCTTGATAGTTAAGGCCACACGAGGTTAACTATCCGACTCATGACTTGGAACTAGCGGCAGTGGTCTTTGCTCTTAAGGTGTGGAGACACTATCTTTATGGGGAAAAGTCAGTAATCTACACAAACCACAAGAGTCTTAAGTACTTGTTGAGTCAGAAGGAGTTGAACTTGAGACAGCGAAGGTGGGTGGAATTACTGAAGGACTACGATTGTTCGATAGAGTATCATCCGGGCAAGGCGAATGTAGTGGCGGATGCCCTAAGTCGGAAGGTTGTGTCAGACCTGAGGGCGATGTTCGCACATCTAAGTTTGTATGATGATGGAAGTTTGCTGGCAGAGCTGCAAATTAAGCCGACGTGTTTGAATAAAGTGAAAGAGGGGCAGTTAGTTGATGAGGAACTAAGTAGTAAGCTACAGCGAGTACAGAACGAGGAGGTAGAAGATTATGGTATTAATAACGAGGGAGTGTTGTGTTTCAAGGGTAAAGTCTGTATGCCTAAGGATCCGGAGGTAAGACGGAAGATTCTTCAGGAGTCGCATGGTAGCCCTTATGCTATGCATCCTGGAGGCACTAAGTTGTATAGAGACTTAAGAGAACAGTTTTGGTGGCCTGGACTTAAGACAGAAGTTACAGAATTTGTTGGCAAGTGTTTGACGTGTCAGCAAGTTAAGGCTGAACACCAAGTTCCGTCAGGATTGCTTCAGCCAATCATGATTCCACAGTGGAAGTGGGAGAGAATTACCATGGACTTCGTTAGTGGGCTTCCCCTTACGCCTACTAAGAAGGACTCAGTATGGGTAATAGTAGACCGATTGACCAAGTCTGCGCACTTTATTCCGGTGAGAGTTGACTATTCTTTGCAGAGGTTGGCAAAGTTGTATGTGGCGGAAGTCGTAAGGTTGCATGGAGTGCCGGTGTCGATTATCTCAGATAGGGACCCAAGGTTTACTTCTCGGTTTTGGAAAGCTCTACATCAGGCTTTGGGTACCAAGTTGGATTTTGCTACGACTTTTCATCCACAGTCAGATTGGCAGTCTGAACGGGTAATCCAAGTTTTAGAGGATATGTTGAGGGGCTGTGTGATGGATTTCAGAGGAAGTTGGGAGGAATATTTACCTCTAGCGGAATTTGCCTACAACAACAGCTATCAGGCCAGTATTCGGATGGCACCATATGAAGCACTGTATGGACGGAAGTGTCGCACACCTACGTGTTGGACAGAGTTAGGAGAACGTCGAGTTTTGGGTCCAGAATTAGTGGCAGAATCTGAAGAGAAGGTTGAGATAATTCGTGCACGGTTGAAGGAAGCATCTGATAGACAGAAGTCGTATGCAGATCTTAAACGGAAAGAAATCGAATTTGATGTGAGAGACCAAGTATTCCTTAAAGTTTCGCCTTGGAAGAAGGTGATGAGATTCGGACGGAAAGGGAAGCTAAGCCCAAGGTTTATAGGACCTTATCGAGTATTGAAACGAGTTGGACCAGTGGCATATCAATTGGAGTTGCCACCGGAGTTGAAGCAGATGCACGACGTATTCCATGTGTCCATGCTACGTCGCTATCGATCGGATCCATCTCATGTGGTACCAGTCGAGGAGGTGGAGCTAAGACCAGATTTATCCTACGAGGAAGAGCCGATTCAGATTCTAGCACGTGATGTGAAAGTGTTAAGGAGGAAGTCAGTTCCTCTAGTCAAAGTGTTATGGAGAAACCATGGATCGGAAGAAGCGTCGTGGGAGCCAGAAGAAGCCATGCGACAGCAATACCCTCACTTATTTCAGCCAGGTAATTTCGAGGACGAAATTATTTTAAGGGGGGAAGAACTGTAATATCCTGAAATTGGGCTTATGTATTTTTGCTTAATTATATGAAATCGTATGCCTTATGTGTTATGAATGTGTTGTGTGCATTTTTAGCACCTTGGAAATGTAAGGAAATGTCTTAGAAAATATTAAGATTTAAGCTTAAAAGGAGGAAACAAAGGAAAGGTGGCCTTAAGAGAAATAGTAGGAAGAATATGACACACATTTGGGCTAGGAAAAGTGGCTCGGAGGTGCCACTTAAGGCTCTAGAAATGACGCCATACACAGTGCAAAGGGGACTTGTGTTCGAGTCGCGTGGGAAGCAAACTTTTAAGGCTTTAATTTTAGCATCTGACGTCAATGAGAGGGAGTAGGGGGGACGGCACATGGCTAAATTCTAGGAGTTTTTATCCCTTTTATTTTTTGATAAATGAGGGATTATTCTTTAATTTTAAAATAAAGAGATAAGGAGGGAAATAAGGGAGGTGTGATGGCCAAGTAAGGGACTTTGAGCTTAATAATTTCGGCTAAGCTAAGGATAGTTGCTGAATTATCTTTTATTTTCTTTTACGTGATAATTAGGAGATAAACTTTATCAAAATAAAGAGAGTTGGCCGAGTAAGGGGAACTAAGTGTGGTAATTTCGGTTGAAAAAGGAAAAGAAAGGCCAAATCTTCATTCTTCCTTTCTTGTTCAATTGCTGAAAATTCTCTAGCAACCTTTCTCCCTTCTTTGCTATTTTGCCAAAACCGAAAGCTCTAGCAAAATAAGCCGATTTCTCCACCTTCCTTCTCTTCTTTTCTCTCAACCTTCCAAAAGCCGAAAGCAGGTTCTCTTAGGCCTAGCCGATTATCCATTATCACCAAAAGCCGAAACCTTTTTGATCACCATCTAGTCTCCATAGCTGAATCTTTGTGGGACTTCAAGCAAGGGTGTGTCGACTCCTATAGTAAGGGTAAGGATCTATTATTATCATTATGTTTCTTTTCTTCAAGACCAAGATTAAGATTCTAATGCTATTTGTATCTCTTGGCCGAAACTACAAAGGATCTTTCGGGATTTTGTCTATCGGGGAGAAGAGACTACTTTCGGGATTTAAAGATTCAAGGTAAGACATGTGAATATTCGGCCAGAGGCCATTTATTATGTTTAAGGTTGAAATTGGATCTAATATGAGCCTATAGGTATTTCGACAACTCCCTAAGCAAGTGAATATTTTCGGGATTTTAGAATCCACAAGGTAAGCATATGAGGTATTCGGCCAAGGCCTATTTTTGGTATTTAAAACTGTTTCTTATTCATTCAAAAGCTGGAAACTGACATAGTTTAGTGATTTGGTGGCTAGCCGATTTCAAGAAGGAACACAGCTAGGTTCCGGGATTTGATTTTAATCCAATCGGCACCAAGGTAAGTTTTGAGTTCCCATAATCCTACTGGGATTTGGTTTTATGGCCGAATGGCCTTCATTAAATTTTTAAGTGATGGCCGAATGTAGGGACTAAGGGTCTAAGGCTTTAGATCGGATTTCGGGATTTGGATTGGAAACCATAAGCGAATCAGGTGTGTACCCCACACTAATTCTTAATAAGTTTTATGGCAATATTTAAATATGTATGTATGTTATACGAATGTGGAAAATATGGCTAAGTACCATGTTATGGTACACAGTATTAAGGTATGTTTTCCTACTCCTACTATGAGTATAATAAGATTTGTTATGCCATGAATATGATAAGAATGTGAATTAAGGCATGATATTGAATAATGTGTATGAGATATGGGGGCATATGGGATATTATGAAAAGGGGAAGTGAATGTGGTGACCTAAGACCACGATATCTGAATATGGTGACCTAAGACCACGATATCTGAATATGGTGTCTCATGACACAAAATATGTATCTGGTGGCTATGCCACGAATTTTATAAGGGCGATGAGCACGTCGACTGCAGCGACTGCCTTCGATGATGTGTAGCGGATGGAGGGTTGACTTAGTAGTCCCCACGATGTGCAGGACGGTACGGGTGATGTGTAGCGGATGGCATATAGGTTTGGGTTCGGATTGCATCATTAAATCCTATCTGTTATATGAATATGTATGTGATATGATATTATGTGCCTGAACTGTTAAATTTTAGTGTTGGTTACACATTGAGTCTGTTTGACTCACCCCGTTGGGGAACATTTTCTAGGTGATGATCAGTAACGGACCGGGTCGGCAGGAGCTTAAAGGTGGCCATGCACAGCAAGGAATTTTACGATTTGGACTTTTATTTTATTTATTTTTTTTATTATTAAGTACTTTCAATTATTTGGGTTATTTTGTTGTAATAAGGCCATAGTGAACTATTTTATTTTACTTTTAAATTATTATGTTACGAAAATTTCATGAATTAAAGACTAAGTAAATTTATTTTAAACTAAATTTTAAGTGTTTTGTCACCAAAAGTAAAGGGTTTCCAATATAAGATAAGCTAGTTTTCAACTCAAGCCCAACCCAAAAATCAATCTTTCTATCAAAACACACAGATTTTCTGAAGTAACTTAAGAATTTTGTAACGGTTTACAGCGAGGAACATACTAGATCCAGTCAAGGCTCGTGGGCCGAGTTTGGGGTGTTTCAGTCAAATTGGTATATTTGAGTATGATTTGTGTAACAGTCCGGTTTATACCCTAGTCGGAATAGTGGTTTCGGGACCAAAAATCTGAGTCCGTATAATATTTTAATATTATATTCGGTGTCGTTGATATGTGGTTTAGCATTTGTTAAATTTTCGCAAGTTAATTTGTCCATCTTTGTGCTTAAATTGATAAAAGGGATTAAATTGCATCAAATGCAAAATTAGCATACTTTTTGTAAAGGAATCTATTTGCTTATGTCTTTATTACATGAGGTCCTTAAAAGGTTATTATGCCATTATGAGGAAGTGGACATTTATATCCATGCATTATAAGATGATAAAATGGTTTCATTAATGTCATATTAGTAATTTGTTTATTATATGATATTTAATAAAACAAAAGGCTTAAAAATAAGCCATTATCATCCATATTGCCAAAACATCAAAGAAAAGAAAAAGAAAATTGAGCTGGGGCATTTAGCTAGCTTTTGATTCAATTTAAGGTAAGTTTTGCTTTGGTTTTTGATAATTTTAACGTTTTTGTAATTGTTGCTTTGTCTACTATCAAGCCCATGTCTCAATTTGATGAATTGATGATGTTTGTGTGATATGCCATTGATGATTTGTTAAGCTTTTTGATGATTTTTGGTGTTAAATGATAGGTATGAAATTGATGAACATTTTTGTTCATGAAAATTTACTGAATTTAGCTAAATGGGGCTAAATTGAGAAAATGTCAAATTGAAGGATTAATTTGCAAATTTGATGGAAAATGTAGGCTTGTATGTGCTGTGTATATATTCGGGAAAGCATGTGTGTAAATGAATTTTGTGAATTTGATGTTTTGAGAAAAATGGACTAAATTGATAAAACGTGCAACTGTGAGGGCTAAATTGTAAATTGCCCAAAATATGTATGTATGGATTGAATTGTATGAATTAGTGAATAAAAGTGTAACATCCTGAAAATGGGCCTATGCATTTTTGATTTAAGTATATGAAATGGCATGTCTTGTGTGTTATGAATGTATTATGAACATTTTTGGAAACTTGGAAATGATTTAGAAATGTTAAGTTTCAAAAGAGGAAAGTGAACATTTCTGGAAACTTGGAAATGTAAGAAATGTTAAGTTCAAAAGAGGAAAGTGAACATTTCTAGAAACTTGGAAATGTAAGAAATGTTAAGTTTAAAGGAGGCAAATGAACATTTTTGGAAACTTGGAAATGTAAGGAAATGTAAGGAAACATTTTAGGAAAAGTTAAGTTCTGAGGTTAAGAGAGGGAAGTAAAGCAAGGTGGCCTTAAGAAAATTTATGGGTGAAATATGACATACAAATGGGCTTGGAAAAGTGGCTTGGAGGTGCCACTTAGGGCATCTGGAGTTGACGCCACAAGCAGGTGCAATTGGGCTTGGGTTCGAGTCACTTGGGAGCAAATAAAAGAATTTTATTTTGGTGCCAGGAACAAGAGAAGTGGACGGCATTAAGGCTCTATAGGGAGGTGTTTTATTTTTGTTAAAATTCGACAAATAGATGGATAAATGATGGATTTTTATTGATATTTTTATTAAGAGATAAGAGATAATTATTGGATTAAGTTTTAGGTGATAATTAAAGTGATAAAGCTATCAAAATAGAAGAGTGGTGGCCAAGTAAGGGATTCTAAGCTAGTAAATTCGGCTATAAAAGGAAAAGAGAGGCCATTCAGCATTATTTTCTCTTCCTTGATAACCTCTGCCGAATTTCCCTTCTCCTTATTTCACCATTGCCGAATTCTCTTAAGCAACTATTCTTTTCTTCTTCATTCTTCTCCTCTCAATATTCCAAAAGCCGAAACTTGTGTGACTATTCTCAAGGCCTTAAGCCGAATCTTTGAGGACTCAAGAAAAGGGGGCTGTCGATTACAAAGATTAAGGGTAAGGTCAGTAGTTATCGATTTCCATTCTTTTTCTTCTAAGATTAAAGCCAAAACTAGGAAATCTAACCCCATTATTGTGTTAGTCGAAACTTGGAAAGAAGGCTCTTCGGGATTTCTGCCATTGTAGAAAACTTCATAAGACAAGTCAACTATTTTGGGATTTAAGAATCTAAGGTAAGTCATATTTAACATTCGGCTAAGGGTTATTTGGTGTGAATAAATGTTAGAAATTGATCTAACATGAAGTTATAGGGATTTCGACAGACATCTAAGGCAAGGAATACTTTTGGGATTTACTAAGTGTCGACTACGAGGAAGGAGAAGTTCTTTTTCAGAAGGTACACCATAGGCCGCGTGTTCCCTAGTTATTCGGTGAGTTTCGGGATTTAAAATCCACAAGGTAAGTGTCTATAGCATTCGACCAAGGCTTATTTTGATATCTAGATCTATTTCATAATTGTTTAAAAAGCCGAAACTAACCTGGGATGTGATTTAATGTTTGGCCGAATACAAGAAGGAATACAACAAAGTTTCGGGACTTGATTCTTAAGTCAATCAGCAACAAGGTAAGTTTTAGTGTACTAATCCTACTAGGATTTGGATTTATGGCCGAATGGCTCTTTACTAAGTATTAAATGATTGATTAAATGTAGAGATCTAAGATCTAAGGCATTAGATCAAGCTTTTCGGGATTTGGATTGGAAACCTTAAGCGAATCATGTGTGTATCTCACACTATTTCTTGATATATTTATGGCAATAATTAATATGTATGTGACTATAAGAATGTGTAAGAATATGGCTAAGGTACCATGTAATGGTACAAAAGTACTCAGGTACGTTTCCTACTCCTACTAGGAATATGAAATTATGTTATATATGTAACATGTGAAAAGTGATAAGAATGTAAACTAAGGCATGATGTGCATGATATGTATGATATGGGGCATACGGGTTATATGAAAGGGGAAGTGAATGTGGTGGCCTAAGACCACGATATCTGAATGTGGTGACCTAAGACCACGATATCTGAATGTGGTGACCTAAGACCACGATATTTGAATGTCGTGACCAAAGACCACGATATCTGAATGTGGTGACCTAAGACCACGAACTTTATAAGGGCGATGAGCACGTCGACTACAGCGACTGCCTTCGATGGTGTGTAGCGGATGGAGGGTTGACTTATTAGTCCCCACGGTGTGCAGGTTGGTACGGGTGATGTGTAGCGGATGGCTTATAGGTTTGGGTTCGGGTTTGCATCATTACTTTATATCTGTTATATGAATAAGTATATGATATGACATTGTATGCCTGAATTGTTAAGTTATAGTGTTGGTTACACATTGAGTCTGTTTGACTCACCTTGTTGGGGAATATTTTCTTCCAGGTGATGATCAGTAATGGATCGGGTCGGCAGGAGCTCAAAGGTGGCCATGCACAGCAAGGAATTTAATTAATTTGGATTTTTATTTTATTAAGTACTTTAATTTAATTTTGGGAATTATTTTGATGTAATAAGGCCATAGTGAATTATTTTATTTCTGTTTTATTTACTATGTTACGAAATTTTAATTATTAAAGATTAAGTCAATTTATTTTAAGATAAACCTTAATTATTTGTCACCTGAAATAAATGGGTTTTCAATATAAAATAAACTCTTTTTCAACTCAAGCCCAACCCAAAACAAACTTTCTTTCAAAACACACAAATTTTTCCTAAGTAACAAAAGAAATTTGAACCGGTTTACATCGAGGAACATACCAGATCCGGTCAAGGCTCGTGGGCCGGGTTTGGGGTGTTTCAAAAAGGGTTAGTTCTGAATATGTTTCGATCAAGAACCGAGGAAAACGAACATAGATCGCGGGAAAGCGACAGTTATCGAGTAGCCATTTTCTATTCTGATAAACCGAATCCGAGGTAAGTCACTATGCAAATAAACGTACTTGTTTAATATTATATGTGTTCATATGATTAATGTTGACTATAAAGGTTTATGAGAAGTTATGAAAATGAATTCCGAGATAAGTTCAATATAGTGATTAAGTCCGATAAGTCCCGTACGAACCTAGGAATAAATAGGATTAGCTATGTCATGACATAGGTAACTATTCTGTTTTATCATGTAAGACCACGTCTGGGACGTTGGTGTTGATTTGAGATTCGTGTAAGACCCTGTCTGGGACAGTGGCATCGATATCTGATTATGTGTAAGACCACGTCTGGGACGTTGGCATCAATATAAGCTTTACGTATAAGACCATGTCTGGGACGTTGGCATCATCATGATCTTTATGTGTAAGACCATGTCTGGGACATTGGCATCATTATGATCTTTATGTGTAAGACCATGTCTGGGACATTGGCATCATTCTGATTTGTGTAAGACCCTGTCCGGGACAGTGGCATCGATATCTGAGTGCACGTAAGACCTCGTCTGGGACGATGGCATTGTACTACTATTCCGAGCTTTTAAAGTATCCTATTGGTCTCCTTATGGTTCAACGGGCAAGTATGAAATATGAATGACAAATCCGAGCTTTGATAGATTAAGTAAATGAAAGTTCGATTCAGGTACGTTGATCATACACCAAATGTGTATATAATGTAAGTGACTAAGTGTTTTACTCTGATGGATTGGAAATTTGTTACATGAAAGCATATATGAAAAACTATGTGTTTGTGATTCTTGAATTGATAAATGTGGCAATTTGGCCAAGAATATGAATCAAAGTATAAATGTGAGAAATTTACCTTGTAGAAGAAATATGCCAATGTGGTTATATGCTTACATGCTTACATATCAAGTTTGTTTGTGTATTGACTTACTAAGCTTTTGGAAAGCTTACTCTCTGTATGTGTTTTCTTTGTTCTGTAGGTTGTCAAAGCTAATGAAGCCTCGGGACTGTCACGGATCGTCATCACACTACTAAAACTTATTTTGTTACACTTTGAGAATGTATATAGCTCAATATGGCATGTATAGGCTAGTTTTGGTATGGGTTGTATAATGAACTTAGCCATGTGATTTGGCTAATTATGTTTTGATAATATGCCTTAATGAATGTGATATGTGAAGTTGTTTCAGCATGCTTAGTTGTTATATGAAATGGTTATGAGATGATATGTATATATTGATGAAAGGAGCTTGGTATAATTTAGATTTAGTCATGCAAATTGGTATGTTTGGAATTGGTTTGAATGGTCTGTAGTGTGATTACCTTAGTTGGCAGAGATGCATGAATTGGTTGATTATTTTGGTATGTTTTGATGGTTAAATGTGCATGAGACATCTTGTTAAATATGGCTTGTAGGCTTGGCACTTATGGGTGGCATTTTGGCCTTGTAAATGGCCTATAATGTCATACGGATGTGGCACACGGGCGTGCCTAACGACCGTGGGTAAATTGTAGGATGTAGTTTAGTATCACACGGCCTCGACACGGGCGTGTCATTTGGCCGTGCTGTGCAAGTCAGTAGCTAGCTAAAAAGTACACGGCCAAATACATGGGCGTACTTGGTGGCCGTGGTGGGGAAGTCAGTATATGATGTAAAAGTACACGGCCATGGCACACGGGCGTGCCTAACGATCGAGTTGGTATAGTTAGTATATAGACACGGATGGATACACGGGGGTGTTTAGAAGCCGTGGAGGGCACACGGTCTCCTCCCACGGGCGTGCCTCCCCTGTAGTTTAGTGAAGTTTTAAATTTTTTGAGAGTTCTCTATGTGTTTTGATTTAGTCCCGACTCGACTTCTAAGTATGATTCAGGTCTCGAGGACCCATTTAAGGGACATTATGTCTGAGAATGATGGTTGAATGTATGATTTTGCATGTGAATGTTTCCGATCTGTCTGGTAACGCTCCTAACCTTAATCTGGCGACGGGCACGGGATAGGGGTGTTACATTTGGTTGGTACCAGAGCTACGGTTTAGTCGATTCTCGGACTAACGTAGCGTGTCAGAGTCTAGCTATACATGCCATTTATCTGAATTGTGATGGTGTGATGAATCCTGACGTATAAATGTGATTTTCGTATAGTAATGGATCCCGAAAGAGCCATAGCTGACGACTTAGAAAGTAATGCACCTGCTCTCGCGCAAGGTACAGCGCCCTCTTATTCGAGACCGGCTACGAGCAGTCATGAGGGAGAAGCTAAACAAGCTTTCTTCCAGATGATGAGTGAGTGGTTCACTCAGTTCGTAAGAAATAACCTGACTATTTCACAACCCCCGCCCCCAATTAATCCCCCTTAGACATCCGATATACCTCCGGCTGTAAATCTGAATCTGTTGAATAAGCCTCATGTTGACAAGATCCGTAAGTATGGGGCCGAGGAATTCCGAGCTACTAAAGATGATGATGCTAAAAAGGCTGAGTTCTAGATTGAAAACACGATCCGGGTATTTGATGAAATGTCTCTGACACCGGAAGAATGCATAAAGTGTGTGGTATCTTTCCTTCGAGATGCAGCTTATCAATGGTGGAAAACTTTGATTTCTGTCGTTCCGGGAGAATGAGTTACATGGGATTTCTTTCAGAATGAATTTGGAAGAAAGGTATTAGTGAGAGATTTGTTGATCAGAAACGAAAGGAATTTCTAGAACTTAAACAGGGCCGAATGACTATTTCTGAGTATGAACGAGAATTCGTGAGATTGAGTCAGTACGCCCAGGAGTGTGTATCTTCTAAAGCTATAATGTGCAAAAGGGTTGAAGATGGCCTGAATGAAGACATTTGTTTGTTAGTTGGGATTTTAGAAATAAAAGAGTTCGTTGTACTCGTCGATCGAGCCGGTAAAGCTGAGGCACTTGGGAAAGATAAGAGAAAAGCCGAGTCTGAAGCTCGAGATGTGAAAAAGAGATTTCAGAGTAAATCATTTCAGTCTGCTCCGAAAAGATTCAGAGATAATCAAAGTCATTTTAGAGATAACGTTGGATATTCGAATAGAAATCAATCAAGACCGCAAATGAGTTCAAAAACCCCAGCAACTTCAGTGGCTAGCGTTGGAAATGTTTGATTTGAGAGACCTGAATGTAAGCATTGCGGAAAAAGGCATCCGAGAAGTTGTAGATTAAATGACAGAGCTTGCGTCAGTTGTGGATCGCTTGATCATTTTATCCGTGATTGCCCTGAGTCTATCGAGCCAGAAACGGTTCAAAATTTGAGGTCTGATAATGCATCTGCAAGAGGTAGATCGATGAAGAATGTAAGAAACGTCAGTGGTAGTCAGAGAACTATAAGAGGCAATGTTTTCTGATCTGAAGCCAGAGCGCCTGCCAGAGCGTATGCTATCCGAGCTCGTGAGGAAGCTTCGTCACCTGATATTATAACTGGTACTTTTACTCTTTATGATACTTCTGTAATTGCTTTGATAGACCCTGGTTCTACGTATTCTTATATATGCATGAATTTTGTATTCAGCAAGACTTTGCCTGTAGAGTCTACTGAGTTTGCTATAAAAGTATCGAACCCCTTAGGTAAAAGCGTCCTGGTTGACAAAGTATGCAAGAACTGTCCGTTACTGTTTCGAGATATCAGTTTCCCTGCTGATCTGATGCTTTTTCCATTTGATGAATTTGATATTATTCTGGGTATGGATTGGTTGTTTATTCATGATGCTGTTGTGAACTGTAAAAGAAAGACTATAGATTTGAGATTTTACGGATTGAGTCTGATGATTTGAATGGGTTGCCTGCGGTGATATCTGTTTTGAAGTCTCAGAATTTTGTGAAAAAGGGTTACGAGGCATATTTTGCTTATGTGATTGATTTAAGAGTATCTGAGAAGAAGGTTGAATCTGTGCCTATTGTTTGTGAGTTTTCTAACGTGTTTCTTGAAGAATTGACGTGTTTGCCTCCGATTCGTGAAGTTGAGTTTGGTATTGAGTTGCTACCTGGTACTACACCTATTTCGATAGCTCCGTATAGGATGGCACCAACAGAGTTGAAAAAATTAAAGTCACAGTTACAAGAATTGACCGATAGAGGGTTTGCTAGACCGAGTTTCTCACCTTGGGGTGCTCCTGTTCTGTTTGTGAAAAAGAAAGATGGTACGATGAGGATGTGTATCGATTATCGTCAGTTGAATAAGGTAACAATAAAGAATAAATATCCGTTGCCCAGGATTGATGGTTTATTTGATCAGTTAAAAGGAGCTACTGTGTTTTCCAAGATTGATCTGAGATCAGGATACTATCAGTTGAGAGTTAAGGATTCAGACATTCCAAAGACTGCTTTCAGAACAAGGTATGGGCATTATGAGTTTTTAGTTATGCCATTTGGATTAACAAATGCTCCTACTGTTTTTATGGATCTGATGAACAGAATTTTCAGACCGTATCTAGATCGCTTTGTTGTTGTATTCATTGATGACATTTTGATTAATTCACATGATGAAAATGAGCATACTGAACATCTTAGAATTGTGTTGCAAACTTTGAGAGAAAAGCAATTATACGCGAAATTCAGCAAATGTGAATTCTAGTTGCAAGAGGTTAGTTTTCTAGGACATATTGTGTCAGCTTCTGGAATCCGAGTGGATCCGAGTAAGATATCTGCTATTTTGAATTGGAAACCTCCGAAGATTGTGTCAAAAGTCCATAGTTTTCTGGGTTTGGCTGATTTGTAAAAGGATTTTCAACAATAGCTACTCCGTTGACTAGATTACTTCAGAAAGATGTCAGATTTGAATGGTCAGATAAATGTCAGAAAAGTTTTGATCGGTTGAAAACTCTGTTAACAGAAGCTCCAGTGTTAGTACAGCCGGAATCGGGTAAAGAATTTGTTGTATGCAGTGATGCTTCGTTTAATGGTTTGGGATGTGTTTTGATACAGGAAGGCAAAGTGATAGCTTATGCCTCGAGACAGGTAAAGGCTCATGAGAAGAACTATTCGACACATGATCTTGAGTTAGCTGCGATTGTGTTTGCACTTAAGATTTCGTGTCATTATTAATACGGTGAGAAATGTCACATATTTTCAGATCACAAAAGTTTGAAATATTTGATGACTCAAAAAGATTTGAACCTACGTTAGGGAAGATGGCTTGAGCTGTTGAAAGATTATGAGTTTGTGATAGATTACCATCCGGGTAAAGCGAACGTTGTTGCTGATGCATTGAGTAGAAAATCGTTGTATGCACTACGAGCTTTGAATACTCAACTGGATTTTTCTGATGATTGTTCTATGACAGCTGAATTAAAAGTGAAACCGTTGTTTTTACAACAGATATGTGATGCTCAGAAGTCTAATAATGAATTGCTAGCGAAACGAGCTCAGTGTGAAGTGAATTCTGAATCTGAATTTCAAATTGTTGATAATTGTCTTAGATTCTGAGATAGTATCTGTGTCCCGAGAAATCCAGAGTTGATTCAGTTGATTTCGAAGGAAGCACATAATAGTCGCCTGTCCGTTCATCCGGGGAGTACTAAGATGTATCATGATTTGAAACGACACTACTGGTGATCTGGTATGAAAAGGGACATTTCTGACTTTGTTTTGAAATGTTTAATTTGTCAGCAAGTGAAAGCCGGGCATCAAGTTCCGTCTGGATTGCTACAGCTTATTCTGATTCCTGAGTGGAAATGGGATAGAGTAACAATGGACTTTGTTTCCGGTTTGCCCTTGACTCCGTGAAACAACAATATCCGAATCTGTTTGATGGTAAGATTTTCGGGAACAAAAATCCCTAAGGGGGGAGAATTGTAACAGTCCGATTTATACCCTAGTCGGAACTGTGGTTTTGAGACCACAAATTTGAGTCCGTATAATATTTTAATTTTATATTCTGTGTCGTTGATATGTGGTTTAGCATGTGTTAAATTTCCGTAAGTTAATTTGTCCATCTTTGTGCTTAAATTGATAAAAGGGATTAAATTGCATCAAATGCAAAATTAGCATGCTTTTTGTAAAGGAATCTATTTCCTTATGTCTTTATTACATGAGGTCCTTAAAAGGTTATTATGCCATTATGAGGAAGTGGACATTTATATCCATGCATTATAAGATGATAAAATGGTTTCATTAATGTTATATTAGTAATTTGTTTATTATATGATATTTAATAAAACAAAGGCTTAAAAATAAGCCATTATCATCCATATTGCCGAAACATCAAAGAAAAGAAAAAGAAAATTGAGCTGGGGCATTCGACTAGCTTTTGATTCAATTTAAGGTAAGTTTTGCTTTGGTTTTTGATAATTTTTACATTTTTGTAATTGTTGCTTTGTCTACTATCAAGCCCATGTATCAATTTGATGAATTGATGATGTTTGTGTGATATGCCATTGATGATTTGTTAATCTTTTTGATGATTTTTGGTGTTAAATGATAGGTATGAAATTGATGAACATATTTTGTTCATGAAGATTTGATGAGTTTTGCTAAATAGGGCTAAATTAAGAAAATGTCAAATTGAGGGATTAATATGCAAATTTGATGGAAAATGTGGGCTTGTATGTGCTGTGTATATATTCGGCAAAGCATGTGTGTAAATGAATTTTGTGAATTTGATGTTTTGAGAAAAATGGACTAAATTGATAAAACGTGCAACTGTGAGGGCTAATTGTAAATAGCCCAAAATATGTATGTATGGATTGAATTGTATGAATTAGTGAATAAAAGGGTTAATTCTGAATATGTTTAGATCATGAACCGAGGAAAACGAACTTAGATCGCGGGAAAGCGAAGGTTATCGAGTAGCCGTTTTCTATTCTGATAAACCGAATCCGAGGTAAGTCACTATGCAAGTAAACGTACTTGTTTGATATTATTTGTGTTCATATGATTAATGTTGACTATAAAGGTTAATGAGAAGTTATGAAAATGAATTCCGAGATAAGTTCAATATAGTGATTAAGTCCGATAAGTCCCATACGAACCTAGGAATAAATAGAATTAGCTATGTCATGACATAGGTAACTGTTCTGTTTTATCATGTAAGACCACGTCTGGGATATTGGCGTTGATTTGAGATTCATGTAAGACCCTGTCTGGGACAGTGGCATCGATATCTGATTATGTGTAAGACCATGTCTAGGACGTTGGCATCAATATAAGCTTTACGTATAAGACCATGTCTGGGACGTTGGCATCATTATAATCTTTATGTGTAAGACCATGTCTGGGACATTGGCATCGTTCTGATTTGTGTAAGACCCTGTCTGAGATAGTGGCATCGATATCAGAGTGCACGTAAGACCTCGTCTGGGACGATGGCATTGTACTACTATTCCGAGCTTTTAAAGTATCCTATTGGACTCCTTATGGTTCACGGGCAAGTATGAAATACGAATGACAAATCTGAGCTTTGATAGATTAAGTAACTGAAAGTTCGATTCAGGTACGTTGATCATACACCAAATGTGTATATAAGGTAAGTGACTAAGTGTTTTACTATCATGGTTTTGAAATATGTTACATGAAAGCATATATGAAAAACTATGTGTTTGTGATTCTTGAATTGATAAATGTGGCAATTTGGCCAAGAATATGAATCAAAGTATAAATATGAGAAATTTACCTTGTAGAAGAAATATGCCAATGTGGTTATATGCTTACATGCTTACATATCAAGTTTGTTTGTGTATTGACTTACTAAGCTTTTGGAAAGCTTACTCTCTGTATTTGTTTTCTTTGTTCTGTAGGTCGTCAAAGCTACTGAAGCCTCAGGACTGTCACGGATCGTCATCACACTACTAAAACTTATTTTGGTACACTTTGAGAATGTATATAACTCAATATGGCATGTATAGGCTTGTTTTGGTATGAATTGTATAATGAACTTAGCCATGTGATTTGGCTAATTATGTTTTGATAATATGCCTTGATATGTGAAGTTGTTTTGGCATGCTTAGTTGTTATATGAAATGGTTATGAGATGATATGTATATATTGATGAAAGGAGCTTGGTATAATTTAGATTTAGTCATGCAAATTGGTATGTTTGGAATTGGTTTGAATGGTCTGTGGTGTGATTACCTTAGTTGGCAAATATGCATGAATTGGATGATTATTTTGGTATGTTTTGATGGTTAAATGTGCATGAGACATGTTGTTAAATATGGCTTGTAGACTTGACTCTTATGGGTGGCATTTTGGCCTTGTAAATGGCCTATAATGTCACACGGTTGTGGCACACGGGCGTGCCTAACGACCGTGGGTAAATTGTAGGATGTAGTTTAGTATCACACAGCCTTGACACGGGCGTGTCATCTAGCCGTGGTGTGCAAGTCAGTAGCTAGCTAAAAAGTACATGGCCAAATACATGGGCGTGCTTGGTGGCCGTGGTGGGGAAGTCAGTATATGATCTAAAAGTACACGGCCATGGCACACGGGCGTGCCTAACGACTGTGTTGGTATAGTCAGCATATAGACACAGATGGATACACAGGGGTGTTTAGAAGACGTGGAGGGCACACGGTCTCCTCCCACAGGCGTGCCTCCCCTGTAGTTTAGTGAAGTTTTAAATTTTTCGAGAGTTCTCTATGTGTTTTGATTTAGTCTCGACTCGACTTCTAAGTATGATTCAGGTCTCGAGGACCCGTTTAAGGGACATTATGTCTGAGAATAATGGTTGAATGTATGATTTTGCCTGTGAATGTTTTCGATATGTCCAGTAACGCTCCTAACCTTAATCCGGTGACGGACACGGGATAGGGGTGTTACAATTTGTGTGTGTACATTGTGGTAAATGTTGGTATAGAATTAGTTGCAATGGTTGGTTGATTTATGGCTAAACTTAGCAAATGTATAATCAAGTTTGATTGTTGTGATCGTGGTGCCTTTTAGGCTTAGTGGTTGTATGATTAAATACTATGATGATCTAGCTGCATATGCATGTTTTAGGTACAATTTTGATGCATGAAAATAGGTGCATTTGGCTTGTATATGTGATCATATTTTGGGTGAAAAGAATGGCTTGAAATTGGCCTATTTCTTGTCCACACGGCCTAAGACACTGGCGTGTGTCTCAACTGTGTGTAAGACATGGCCACACGACACGACCGTGTGTCCCCTGTAGGTTTTAAAGGGTTGCAAGTCAGGCAGTTACATAGCCTAGCACATGGCCTGACACACAGGCGTGTGTGGCCATTTTGAGGGTTACACGGCCTAACACATAGACTTGTGGCTTGGACATATTACCCAAGTCAGAGAGTTACATGGGCATGGACACGGGCTGGGACACAGTCGTGTGTCCCTATTTTGAATGTCCACACTGCTAGAGACACGGGCGCTGATCGGCTGTTTAACGTCACAATAATAATGTGCAAGCGTACACTGTCGATGCAAGTATAGTAGACAGATATGAGTCTGTTGGATATCGATCCCACGAGGATGGTTTTCTTTTGTGTATCAATGTCAGTGCAATAAATAGATAGAAACGAGATAAATTGTGAGAGTAGTTGTTGAAGCAATAACTTGAAAACAATAAGATAAAATATGATAATGATAAACTAGGATCTCCGACATGAAAATTCAACAAAATACAAGTGCTCACAAGGTATAAAAGGATAGGTGATTGTCGATGTATTAAATTTCAATGAATATCTTACCAAGCCTAACTTCTATATTTAATCTAAAAATTAAACATGCACATTAACCACACCTTCCAATGATGGCAATGGACTGTTAAGAAGAAGTGGGTTAAATTCCTCCAATCTTCAAGCAACTTCCATTGTCATGCTTGAACTGTCGCTGCACTTTCCAGTGTCAGTGACCGCAATAACACTTCCATGCTAAAAACATTCAAACACAAAGATTGAATAAAATGACATTTAACCCAGAAATCATGTGTACTTCACTACAAACATGAAATAGAAAGTAATCAACGTCGTTTACAAAAGAAATATAAAATAAAAAAAGTGGAGAACACCGTTCCTAGACAATCTCGACTTGAACCTCTCTATTCCCTCTTGTGTCACACTCAGGGCTCCTCATCAGGAGCTGATCTACGTCCCTTTTACGTCAGCTCACTCGTGGGAGACTTAAGCCGCCTTAGCTGAAAAGCTTCAAAAGATAGGTTGAAAAAGATAACACCCCCAAAAAAGCCTCCATTTTTTTCCTTTTCACATGAATATTTATATTCTTCCAAATAGTACAGGTGTCCTTTCATTAGAATCATGCTGCCTCTATACATACAAGTTGGTTATACCAGACTGGACAACTCACACATTTTTGTTCTTATCTGGACAGTTGTCAGGTGCTGCGATAATTTCGGGCGCAATCAGAAAATACTCATGCAGTGACATCGGTACCAAAACATTAAAAAATTGAGGATAAATAGGCTAAGATCCATTGAGTTATAAAATGCAATTTACTAAACTGAAAATGCTAAAATATGTTCTAAAGATAACTAAATGGGAACAAATTAACCAATAAGTAAAGAGAAAACATATGTTCTTTGTAGTACTATCAAGCATGTGTCTCAGCCGTGTGAGTCACATGGCTTGGCCACATGGCTATGTGACCCCTGCAGTATGATAATTTTAAACTTTTTCCCAAAAATTCTAATTTTTTTCGATTCAGTCCCGATTCATTTTGAAAGTGTTTTTAGGGCCTCGAGGGCTCTTATAAGAGACTATATATTTGAGTTTGAATAATTTTTCTATGAATTATGTATGTTTTGAATATGTTGAATATTTGTTCGTTCTGAGATGTAACTTTCGTTAATGCTCCGTAGCCCTATTTCGACGAAGGATACAAGCTAGGGGTGTTACATTGTTGTTGCTACGATTAAAATTTCCCATCTAATATGCAAAGGCTAGATTGGATGGGCATTCATCAAAAACATGATCTTCTCCACAATATACACATTATAGTTTTGCAACCTTCATTTCCTGCACTATAGAGGGTCTTTTTAGAGTTTTAATCATATTCATTAAAGATGATACCTAAGTTGTTAACGCTGTAATCGCATCAAGTTCGATTGCTCCAACTACACTTTTACCAGTACCAACTCTAGTAGTGGGGTACTAATAACCATTATTTGCTATTCTTTCCAAAATTTCGTATTCTTCACTGTAGGATTTGTCAAGTAACGTCCCATTAGCTGATGGATCCACCACCATTCGCGTATGAGCATTTAAACCATTGTAGAACATCTCCATTTGTGTCCAATGCCGAAAACCAGACATAGGACATTTTCTAATAAATTCCTTGAAACTCTCCCATGCTTCGTATAATGTCTCATATTCAAATTGCGTGAACTATGTAATGTCATTCCTTAGCTTGGAATTCATGTATGGAGGATTGTACCTAAGCAAAAATCTCTAACACAGTTCATTCCAATATGCCACCATACCGGATGGTAATGCAATCAACCATGATCTAGCACGATCTTGCAATGAATAAGGGAATGATTTTAATCTAAGGGCATCTTCAAGAACACCCTGTTGCCTGAATGAGTCCCAAAATTTAAGAAAAAGCCTCAAGTGCAATCTGGGATCTTTAGTTGGTAAACCACTAAACTTTCCTATCGTCTGTAGCATCTGAAACATTACTGGTTTTAATTCAAAGTGTTGAGCTTACATGGCCTAACAATTCCTAGACTTAAATCAGCCAAAGTAGGCACTGCATGTTCTCTGATGGGTCTATCTATGTCATCTAGGATTTGAGGAATATTAATACTCCTTTCATTCTGGAGTACCTAATCTACTCTGATTGGATCATTTAGAATCCTTTCCATTTCTCTTAATGCTTTCTGTTTTCACTATAATGTCCTTTCAATCTCAGGATCAAAACAGTATTTTGTATCCTCTTCAATACTTCTTGTCATGCACTAGTACAAAACCTGAAAAATCAAATAAAATATTAATTAACTATTCTAACAAAAATAACAAGAATAATAACAAACCAACTTTTCACAAATGCTAACGATTCCCAGCAACGACGCCAAAAACTTGTTGCATATAAATAACTAATGCAATTGTGCAAGTGTACACGTCATTCAAGTAATAAAGTGATAAGTAAATATCGTCTCCACAGGGATCGAAAATTGGTAAGAGATTGATTAAGTTATTATAATGCTATTAACTATAATGAATAATAGGAAATACTCTTAAATTAAATAAGATGTTGGTATAATGAATTAATGTAATTTAATGCTAAAAGCAGAGAATTGATATGGAAAATAAAATGTAGTGGAAAATTACAGAGAAAAGCAAGAGTAATTCCGTTGTTGAATGAATAGGGCTGGGATTATTTAGGTGGAATGCTCATATCAAAATAATGTCATGGCAAAATATTGTCTAATCAACTGCTTAGAGAGTTACTATTGTAACCTGCCTTTTTTAATAACTAGATTTTAAGCTAAAAATCTAAGTTACTGTATGTCTACAGAACTCTGGATTAATAACTACAATGAAAGTTCTTCTCTATACAACTCGCAACATTTATGTCTAGAGTGCTATGAATATTCTGTCAAGTATTCGCTTGCATCAAACGATTCTAGATCCAATATATTTAACCTTTTCAAAATGAAAAATACATCAATGAACACAACATACAATCATCTATGTCTAAAGCTTGCATGCATGTATTTAAAATAGGCATAAATCGAATGAAATAGTGATATAGGCAATCTCAAATCATGAGCATTAAAGATGATAAACATCCACCCAAATAACTCCAACTCAGAAAATATTTAGTTCATGGGTGGAAAAGTAAATACCAAATTTAAATCATTCATCAACATTTAAAGAAGTTTGAATCATAGAAATCAGGAAAACTAAAGGTAGAACTGCAGGATTTATCACCACACTCTAGCTTCTCTTTTATCTCCCAATCGTACGTGAATCCAGGATAGATGTCTCTTCCCCTTCTCACATCTGTATTCTACTATCTATAGCTGCTACCCTTTTTTTCTTAGAAATTCTCCAATAGAGTTTTTCTCTGTGCAGAGAGAGGATTGCTATCACCAGTCTATTTCTCGCCCAAATTCTCCTCCCCTATTTTCTTCTTTTCTCTAATTCTTTTATTAGGTAGATTCATCCCACATTAGCACTCATTTTTCATTCCTTGTTTGAGGTTGGTTTTTTTTGGTACACGTCCAACTAGCTGAGAGTGATATGGATAGAGTGCTGAGTCATCTTCTTGAAATTTCCATGGCAATTCTGTTGGCAATCAATCTTACCAATTGCCATGATAATGTTTCACTTCCCTTATTTTTCCTTCTTTATCTTCTTGCTCTTCCTACACCTATATTCACACAAAACCACACATTTCCTCCCCAAGTGATAAAAGTAAAAAATAATGACCATTATATCACAATGCAAGCTTTGTTATGCAATGTTCTAAAAATATCCTAAAAATGAAAATGTATTTACTTAATTACAATCAATTAATTCTATTTAGAGGCCTTAAATATAACTCTTTTGAAGAGTCAAAACTTACATACCATATAAACTAAAAACTTAGCCTTCTTTTTGTCCTTTTTGTACAAGGTTCACATTCATCAATATGAAAGTAAATGATTGAAATTATTATACTACTACACTAAATACAAAACAATACTAATTTAAGAATTAAAAAAAATTAACGAACTATGTTTAGTCAAGAAGAACATATGTTATAAGGTTGGAGTCTATATTAAACAAAATAACTGGTGTAGAAGAAGTACCATTCCTCTATCACTTTTAAGAACTTTCAACTTCCATTACAAAAGAAAAAAAGTGAAATTTTAACACGTCAATTAGAGAAAATATAGGTGTAAATATTATATTCAACGATGATAAATGAATTTGAAAAAAACAATAATATTCAAACATTCCTTACAATTCTTTATTAATCTGACTAAATTTATTTGTTCACGTTTTGCAGGATGGTATTTATAGACTCTACAATTTAATTTACCCTAAATTATAGTTTTAATTTAGGATTTTATGCAATTTCATATGGAAACTTATGATTTTACAAAAAAATATCTAGTATTGCGATTATGGGGTTTTTATTTTATAAAAATAGTAAAAAGTATTTTACAAAAATATATTCAAACATACCTTACAATTCTTTATTAATCTGACTAAATTGATTTGTTCATGTTTTGCTGGATGGTATATATAGACTCTACAATTTAATTTACCTTAAATTATGGTTTTAATGAAGGAGTTTCTGAAAATTTTGTATGGAAATTTATGATTTTACAAAAAATATCTGTGTAACATCCTAGATTAGGGGTTATGCGTTCGTGCGTAATTCATGAGATAGTGGGCTCAGTGGGTGTGTTGGATGTGTTCTGAGGAGTTTTAGGAACCCTAAGATGTAAGGAAATGTATGGAAATGTAAGGAAATGTATGGAAATGTAAGGAAATGTCTTGTCTTGGAAATGTAAGGAAATGATTTAGAAATGATTCAAAAGAGGAAAGTAAACATTTCGGGAAACTTGGAAATGTAAGGAAATGTTAAGTTTAAAGGAGGCAAACGAAAATTTTTGGAAACTTGGAAATGTAAAGAAATGTCAAGTTTTAAGGTTTAAAAAGAGGAAATTAAGGCAAGGTGGCCTTAAGAGAAAAAGTATGTGAAATTTGACACACAAACGGGCTTGGAAAAGTGGCTTGGAGATGCCACTTAGGGCCTCTGGAAATGGCACCACATGCAAGGGTGTTGGGCCTGAGTTCGAGTCACATGGGTAGCAAATAAAAGAAATTTTATTTTTGCTTCCAGAAGCACAGAGGTGGACGGCAACAAGGCTCTTAAAAGGGGAGTTTTATTCTCTTTAAAGTTCGGCTAAATAGGGGATGAATAAGGGATTTATTTATCATTATTTTCAAGAGATAATGGTTGGATAAAATTCTTTTATTTTGTGATAATTAAAAGGATAAAGCTATCAAATAGAAGAGTGGTGGCCAAGTAAGGGACTCTAGCCTAGTAATTTTGGCTATAAAAGGAAGAGTAAGGCTATTCTTCAATCATTCTTTTCTGTTCTTTGAAAGCCTCTACCGAATTCTCTTCACCAAATTCTCTTATTCTTTTATTTCTGCCAAGCCAAAATACCTTGTGTTCTAGCCGAATCCTCCATCTTTATTCTTTTCTCTTCTTCTTTCATAATCTTCCAAAAGCCGAAAGTTTGCTAAAATCAAGGCCATAGCCGAATAGTTTTGAGACTTCAAGCTTAGGTGTTGTCGATTTCTTCAAAGGTAAGAACAAGTTTGATTTCTATTCTTTTCTTTTAGATTTGTCGAAATCTAGGACTAACCCCATCAATATTCTTGTTGCCGAAACCTTGAAGAGATCTTTCGGGATTTACTAAGTGTCGACTACAAGGAAGGAGAAGTTCTTTTCCCGAAGGTACACCATAAGCCGCGTGTTCCCTAGTTATTCGGTGAGTTTTGGGATTTAAAATCCATAAGGTAAGTGTCTATAGCATTCGGCCAAGGCCTATTTTAGTAGTTAGATCTATTATTATGTGTTTTAAGCCGAAAACTAACAGATTCAAGGGATCTAGTGAGTAGCCGATTTCAAAGGAGAAGAATACAAGTTTTCGGGATTTGACTATAGTCAATTCGACAACAAGGTAGGTTTTAAGAATACAAATCCTACTAGGATTTGGTTTTATAGGCTTTATGCTAACATATTAAGGTTACCAAATGTAGGAATTGAGATCTAAAGCAATAGATCGGTTTTTTTTCCGGGATTTCAAGGAATTCGTTAAGCAAATCAGGTGTGTACCCCACACTATTTCTCAATATGTTTTATGGCATGTAATAAATACATGTATGTGATATCTGTATGTGTGTTATGAATGTGCTAACTAGTACAGTGGAAATTGTGATATGGATACCCTTATGGGGTATGCCAATAATCCGGTAAGTACCAACTCTGATGAATTGTGATTATTGATATGAATGTGTGATAATATGCGAAATAACATGTACATGCATTATCATGGCATTATTTTATGTTGCATGTGCATGGGTGGGACATGATATGAAAGAAGGACAGGGTGTACTTCGAGTACGTGGTTTTGGTGTTAGCTACGGCTACATCGTGGATTGACGTTGACTGAGGTCACGTTGTGGATTAATTGTGATTTAGTTCGTGTGGTTTGATGAGTGGCTATGAGCCTCATCGTGGTTGATATCGGCTATGTGCCATATCGTGGTTGATGATATATTTATCATCGTGGTTTTGGTGTTAGCTACGGCTACATCGTGGATTGGCGCTGACTGAGGTCGTGTTGTGGATTTTTGTGCTTTATTGCACGTGGACGGCATTGAATGCCTTTTTGGGAGTGAAAAGGAGGGGGTGATTTATTAATCCCCTGGTGTGTGGTAGGCTGGATAAGGGGGTGTGTAGAGGATGGACCCTAGGCTGGGTTGGGCTTCATAATTGCATAATCTTGTATGTGAATATGTGAACTCTATTAATGTGGAAAAGGGCCAAGCCCAGTATATGAATGTGGATCAGTGTGGAAATGGGCTAAGCCCAGTATGTGGAAATTATGTGGTTAACTACCCTATTAGATGAATGTGATATGAATATGGGCCAAGCCCAGAATGTGTTCTTATGTGAATATGTTATGTAAGGTATGCCTATATCTATTTGGACTTAGTGTTGTGTACACATTGAGTCTGTTGACTCACCCCGTTGTGGGAACATTTTTCAGGTGATGATCAATAATGGACCGGGTCGGCAGAAGCTTAGGGATGGCCATGCACAGCAAGGAATTTAATTAATTTGGATTTTTATTTTATTAAGTACTTTAATTTAATTTTGGGATTATTTGATGTAATAAGGCCATAGTAAACTATTTTATTTCTGTCTTATTGTTTAATTATGTTTACAAATTTTTATTAAGTTAAATATTAAGTAATTTATTTTTGAATATACTCTATATGTTTTATCACTTAAAATAAACTCGTTTTCATCTCAAGCCCAACCCAAAACAATCTTTTTTTTTTCAAAGCACACAAGTTTTTCCTAAGTAACAAAAGAATTTTGAATCGGTTTACTTCGAGGAACATACCAGATCCAGTCAAGACTCGTGGGCCGGGTTTGGGGTGTTTCAATCTGGTATTGCGATTATGGTTTTTTATTTATTTATAAAAATAGTAAGAAATAATTAATTACAAAAATGGTATGGCAAACAGATTAAGAAATTGGGTTAAAATTTATAGTACACATCATGAACATAAATCAAATGAACTTTTATCAAATTGACTTAATCATTCTAGCTAAACATGTAACATCCCCAAACCCGGCCCATTCACTACGACCGAGTCTGGTTATGTTAGTGAAAATATCTTTCTTTACTTAGAATTTAAAACATGAAAATTTTTAGGTTTTGGAAATTCTGCCCTTTCTAAAATTTTAGATAAAACTTTGTTATTAAAAAAATAATCCGTATTAAAACTTTGGTATAAAGATTACTTACACTTTGAATAAAAGATTGCCACAATTAAAAAAACATTTTCACATAGTAAATTATTTTAAGTAGAACATAATCTAAAATAATGTCAAAAAAATAGCAATAACAATAGTAACAACAATAAGGCCCTTATTACAAAACAGTTAATCCAAGTACTTCAAATCTAAATGCTTGAAATAAATAAAAAAAAATATTTAAAACGTCTCCTTTCTGCATGGGCCACCATGTGCCTTCTCCGATCCTGGTCCAATCTACGCATCACCTGAAATGGTTAATAAGAATAGGGTGCGTCCACTGACTCAGTGCATAATCACATCACATATTTCCATACGTATGGGCTTGGCCCAATACCAAACAATTCACATCGCAAGTCATGCACGTATGCATCTCAGCCCAACCCACAAACCAACCGTACGCCAACCTTAGCAGACTCCCTGCCTAAGGCCGTGGATAAACCACCACTGATCACCTCGTGATCCAAATCATTACCTTGGCAACTCTCTGCACAAGGCCGTGGCTGAGCCACCGATCAACCAGAATGATCCAAATATCGTAATCTGCCTACGGTGATGCACGTAGCCATCAACCGCCGAGATGGGCACCGAGCCACACCTCCCTTGATGGTGCACACAGCAACTCATCAAGCGCTAATGTAGCCTGAGCTAACATTAGTCCACGTACAACCTGTGTACTCTTCCTCATTCCTCGAATCGAACCCCACCTCATGCAAATATGTAGATACTACAATTTAAGTCATCATATACCATGTGTATAAATGCATATATCATATTATTACCACATCATACATGTATATAAATACATCATAGATAACTTACCACCACCAGATACTCATCACTTAGCCATCATAAACGGCTACCACACATAATACACAGGTTTAAACACGTTAGCAATCCAAACCACAGAAATAGTGCGATGATTACGCACCTCAAAAGCACAAATGATCCACTCTCGAAACGCTACTTAATGCCTCTGAAAAAAACTGACTAAACGAATCCCGGAAAGGTCTCCTGCGCTTGGCTATCCTTCCCTACAAACGGCCTTGGCATCAAATACTAAACCAACCTAGGCTTAAACGAAATACCAAAACATAGCTTACCAAAAGCCTTACACCACTTACCAAACTGACTGCTACAAACAGAGGCTTATCCTAACAATGGTTGAAATGAGAACCCAACGAGACCTATGCTAACATTCGGCCAAGGTGCTAATATATGAAAGAAAAAGGGACACGGCACAAGGGTGGGATTTAGGTTCGGCTATCAAGAAAATCAAGGGAAGGCAATAGGGGGTTTCGGCCAAAGGCAAGTTTTGGAGGTGGTTTCGATTAAAACGAAGATTAAAAGAATAGGAGAAGGAAGAGTAGGAGGTTCGGCCACCTAGCAAACTTGAGATGAAAAAGAAATGTTTTGGAAGAAAAAGCTTCGGCTACCAAAGTGGTTGAGAGCAAAATACTAGCAATTCGGCAAAGAGAGCAAACGGTGAAAGGAACCAAAAGTGAGCACCTCCCTTATATATAACATTCGGCTGCCACCTATCCTGGCCACTTAATTCAAATTAATTTGAATTAAGTAAATCCCTTAACTTACTCATCTTCATCCATTCAAAAATAGTTTGAATGGTTCAACATTTATCCCACTTATCCCAATCAAAATAAATAATAATTATCCTATCATAATAAAAAACAAACACTAGATAAAACTAATCCCACATTCGGCCATGGCTGCTCCACATCCAAAATTCTTTCCTAAAAACACTCAATACCAACCATTAAAAAAAACAATTCAAATTAAAAACAAAATCCCACCTTTATCCATTACCCCCCTTTAATTTAAAATAAAAACAAACCAATTTCAAATCATTATCCCATCGAATTCAACAGATAAAAATAAAATACAAAACTCATCCTTATCCTCCAATTAAACTCCATGTGCCGTCCACTAGCCAAAAGCCAAAGAGAAAATAATAATAAAAACCAAATGCACAGCCTTGGGTTCGAACACAAGACCCTTGCTGCTGCATGCCTCTCCCCAACGCCCAGGCCACTCGGCCACCTTGCATTTCTTGACATAAAGCCCCACTATTTAAACTTTAAACCCTTCCTGCTCCAGCCCACTACCGCCAAAAATAAATCACGCCCAAAAACTGCTACTGCCTCTACTCGAACCAGCGCCCATTCTCCCCCCAGCACCTAAGTGACGCACGCTAGCCACTACGCCAAGCTGCTTCTTGCGTCCTAAACTCCCTCAAATTAATTCTTAAAACCTTCTTTAACCCAGCCCCCTTATCTATGACGCCACAAAAAAAAAAAAACGCATCCCATGCCTCACCATGACTCGAACCTTGTCCCCCCTTTGCTCCTTGAAGCGCCCCATGACAAGGCCCTAAGTGACGCCCTTAAGCCACTCCACCCAGTCTCTTTCTTGTGCTTTAAACGCCCAATTAATTCTCTTAAGTCCCCTTTTCCAAGCTCCCCCCCTTAACACTAAAATCCAAAATTTTCCAAAACCTTCCCTTTTTTTCCGAGCATTCTCAAAGCCTCAAAAACACCTTCAAACACACCCAAAAACCTACCAACACCTGAATTACACACAACCTGCATAGCCCCTAAACCAGGGTGTTACAATTCTACCCTCCTTAAAATAATTTCGTCCTCGAAATTACTTGTCCAAACTAACAATCCAATTCCTCCCACTACGCTATGGCTGCGCACTCTGATCTTAAAGAGCTAACATACCTTCTAGGCACCGTTTCTAAGTTCATACTCAAGATTCCAACTACTTTACGAGCAACAAATCAAACAATCACCAAAGCGAACAAAATAACAAAGAATATTCTAGACTTAAGGAACTTACCAGTTGACCCATCAGGCACATCATTATCCTCTCTCCGACGAACTGCATAAACCAGTCCTGGGTACCTTGCCTCAGTGCCACCATTACCGCGGTCTACTGCTCCACGACCTCGACCGGAACCATTTCCTCCATGGCTCGGACCACGACCTCTCGTCGCTTGCTGACCACCTCGGCCTGGTTGCACATAACCTTGACCTTCTGTCCGAGTCCTACTCGGATTCTGGGGACAATCCTTAATTAGATGAGACTTGGACCTGCATCTGAAGCATTCCCGAACACGATTCCAGCACTCGCCAACATGGTACCTTCCGCATTGAGCACATGGACGATCTGAATTTCCGGCGGCTGGCTTAGCAGTATGAACAGGAATCTCGACTCTTGGTCTTTTCTGAACCCTCTCAAACATTTCTGGTGATCCAACACTTCTCTTATCATGGTTTCTTTCTCTATTGTGCCTCTCAGCCTTCTTGACCTCCTCAGCTATTCGAGCTTTCTCCACTAAAACGGCGAAGTCTCTTTCCTGATGTGGAGCAATCAAAACTCGCAGCTCATCCTGCAGACCATCTTCAAATCTGACACATCTCTCATAATCCGTTGCCACGATGCCTCGAGCATACCGGCTTAAACGTAAAAACTCAGCTTCGTACTCCGCTATCAACTTGCTACCTTGCACCAAATTGAGGAACGCCTTCCTCTGAGCGTCCACATAACTTGCTCCGACATATTTCCCTTCAAACTTGATCTTAAAGTAACCCCAATCCACTCGATCTGCAGGGGTACTTTCCTTAACCGTGAGCCACCACTGGTAGGCCTCATCCCGTAGCAACGAAACAACTCCCTTAAGCTTTTCCTCAGCAGTTAAGTCTAAGTCATCCATAATCCTTTCAACAGCCTCAAGCTAGTACTCTGCCACGTTTGGAGCTACCCCAGATACTCCTCTGAAAACCTCGGCTCCATTCGCCCTAAGCCTTTTGGGCACTGACTTCCGAGTCCCACTGCCCCTACTGGCTCCTGCCACTCGTTCGAGCACTCGCAACACAGCTTGTGACACTACATCGTCTCCTCCAGTCTGATCCTGCTGTTCAACCTCAACAGCTGGTGGCGGTGCATCGCTCTCTGACCCATGGCGTGACCCAACCGGTTCTGATACTGACATCCTGCCTCTACCACGTCCACGAGTATTGCGACCACGCCCCCTAGAACTCATATCTAGCGCCTCGATTTAGTCTGCTTGGAAAGTTTTATGGATTAGAAATTATTGTTTCACTGTTATAACCACGAACAATTTTATGCAATGAAGTTTCCGAGAGTAGTTCTTTCGAGCAATCAAGTTTCCTTCCCTACCTAGGGGTAAATTCGTCATTGTTCCTAAAGAGGGGTATTTTGGTAATAACTCAGAGTCAATTTTGAAAATAGTTTTCCAACTTCAAAATTTACAAAATCTCAGGGGTCGAATTGAAAATTTTGTTTCTCAAACAAAGTGTGTTGCAAAAATTCCAAAAAGTAAGGTCATTTTCGTAATTTTGGAAATCATGGGTATTTTCGTAAATTCTCCAAATCGGAATACCATTGCATTTCATAAAATAGGGTTTTCTGATATTTAGTAAAACAGGAATATTTCAGTAAATGTTGAGAGAAAATTTAGAAACCAAGGGCATTTCGGTAATTTTATCAACCAGGGGTATTTTGGTAATTTTTGTCATCAGGGAAATTTTTTTTTTTAATCCAAAGTCGGGGTATTATTTTGCCATACGGAAAATTGGGTACTTTTGCAAAGTAAGAGAATTTTATTAACCTTGGGGCTAAACTGGAAATTTTGAAAGTCAGGGGCATTTTAGTAATTTTCAACATAGGGGTATTTTCGTAAATTTTCCCAAATCGAGGTATATTGCTATTTTGAAAACTAGAGATTTTAATATTTGTAAAGTAAAAATCATTTTAACAAGAGTTGAGGGTAGTGTGGTAATTTTATAATACAGGGGCATTTTTTTTTGTAATTTTGCCACTAGGGGCAATTTGGTAATTTTGGTAAATCGAGAAAATGTTTTCCAAAACCAGATTTAGGGTTTACAAACCAAAGGGGTAAGTTTGAAAATTTTAAAACTAAGGATTTTAAAACAATAAGGCTAATCCCTTCCGGGTTTTAATAATTGGTTTAGCCCATGAACAAGTCCTCTTGGTTAAGGTGAACCGTAGCTACGCACCAGGTAGGATTCGAGTAAAGAGGAGGTGAGTCGCTAGGACTGCTTAAATACCAAGCTCTTACTGAATGCCACTCCTAGACATGCGTACAGTGGTTACCACACCTTAACTCGGCGACTTACTTCACAGGTTTGTTTAATAACCTTAAGTTTTATGCATATGTTTGAGTAAACTAATCCTAGGGTCCAATAGCCTTAATATTCTAATCTACGAGCCCAATCTAAGCCCATAATAGATCACACCAACAAATCATTTTAAAAGCTAGAAGTACTTACCTGGTGGACTTCAGGGTCGGAGATACAGGTTCCATGCCAGAATAACTTGAAAAAAATTTTATGAAAGCCCAAATCTTTGAAAAGCCCATAAAAAATGTTTTTGGACCCAAAACCCTCAAAGCCGAGTTTTGAACCGGGCTCTGATACCAAACTGTAACATCCCCAAACCCGGCCCATTCACTACGACCGAGTCTGGTTATGTTAGTGAAAATATCTTTCTTTACTTAGAATTTAAAACATGAAAATTTTTAGGTTTTGGAAATTCTGCCCTTTCTAAAATGTTAGATAAAACTTTGTTATTAAAAAAATAATCCGTATTAAAACTTTGGTATAAAGATTACTTACACTTTGAATAAAAGATTGCCACAATTAAAAAAAACATTTTCACATAGTAAATTATTTTAAGTAGAACATAATCTAAAATAATGTCAAAAAAATAGCAATAACAATAGTAACAACAATAAGGCCCTTATTACAAAACAGTTAATCCAAGTACTTCAAATCTAAATGCTTGAAATAAATAAAAAAAATATTTAAAACGTCTCCTTTCTGCATGGGCCACCATGTGCCTTCTCCGATCCCGGTCCAATCTACGCATCACCTGAAATGGTTAATAAGAATAGGGTGAGTCCACTAACTCAGTGCATAATCACATCACATATTTCCATATGTATGGGCTTGGCCCAATACCAAACAATTCACATCGCAAGTCATGCACGTATGCATCTCAGCCCAACCCACAAACCAACCGTACGCCAACCTTAGCAGACCCCCTGCCTAAGGCCGTGGATAAACCACCACTGATCACCTCGTGATCCAAATCATTACCTTGGCAACTCTCTGCACAAGGCCGTGGCTGAGCCACCGATCAACCAGAATGATCCAAATATCGTAATCTGCCTACGGTGACGCACGTAGCCATCAACCACCGAGATGGGCACCGAGCCATACCTCCCTTGATGGTGCACACAGCAACTCATCAAGCGCTAATGTAGCCTGAGCTAACATTAGTCCACGTACAACCTGTGTACTCTTCCTCCTTCCTCGAATCGAACCCCACCTCATGCAAATATGTAGATACTACAATTTAAGTCATCATATACCATGCGTATAAATGCATATATCATATTATTACCACATCATACATGTATATAAATACATCATAGATAACTTACCACCACCAGATACTCATCACTTAGCCATCATAAACGGCTACCACACATAATACACAGGTTTAAACACGTTAGCAATCCAAACCACAGAAATAGTGCGATGATTACGCACCTCAAAAGCACAAACGATCCACTCTCGAAACGCTACTTAATGCCTCTGAAAAAAACTGACTAAACGAATCCCGGAAAGGTCTCCTGCGCTTGGCTCTCCTTCCCTACAAACGGCCTTGGCATCAAATACTAAACCAACCTAGGCTTAAACGAAATACCAAAACATAGCTTACCAAAAGCCTTACACCACTTACCAAACTGACTGCTATAAACAGAGGCTTATCCTAACAATGGTTGAAATGAGAACCCAACGAGACCTATGCTAACATTCAGCCAAGGTGCTAATATATGAAAGAAAAAGGGACACGGCACAAGGGTGGGATTTAGGTTCGGCTATCAAGAAAATCAAGGGAAGGCAATAGGGGGTTTCAGCCAAAGGCAAGTTTTGGAGGTGGTTTCGATTAAAACGAAGATTAAAAGAATAGGAGAAGGAAGAGTAGGAGGTTCGGCCACCTAGCAAACTTGAGATGAAAAAGAAATGTTTTGGAAGAAAAAGCTTCGGCTACCAAAGTGGTTGAGAGCAAAATACTAGCAATTCGGCAAAGAGATCAAACGGTGAAAGGAACCAAAAGTGAGCACCCCCCTTATATATAACATTCGGCTGCCACCTATCCTGGCCACTTAATTCAAATTAATTTGAATTAAGTAAATCCCTTAACTTACTCATCTCCATCCATTCAAAAATAGTTTGAATGGTTCAACATTTATCCCACTATCCCAATCAAAATAAATAATAATTATCCTACCATAATAAAAAACAAACACTAGATAAAACTAATCCCACATTCAGCCATGGCTGCTCCACATCCAAAATTCTTTCCTAAAAACACTCAATACCAACCATTAAAAAAAAACAATTCAAATTAAAAACAAAATCCCACCTTTATCCATTACCCCCCTTTAATTTAAAATAAAAACAAACCAATTTCAAATCATTATCCCACCGAATTCAACAGATAAAAATAAAATACAAAACTCATCCTTATCCTCCAATTAAACTCCATGTGCCATCCACTAGCCAAAAGCCAAAGAGAAAATAATAATAAAAACCAAATGCACAGCCTTGGGTTCAAACACAAGACCCTTGCTGCTGCATGCCTCTCCCCAACGCCCAGGCCACTCGGCCACCTTGCATTTCTTGACATAAAGCCCCACTATTTAAACTTTAAACCCTTCCTGCTCCAGCCCACTACCGCCAAAAATAAATCACGCCCAAAAACTGCTACTGCCCCTACTCAAACCAGCGCCCATTCTCCCCCCAGCACCTAAGTGACGCACGCTAGCCACTACGCCAAGCTGCTTCTTGCGTCCTAAACTCCCTCAAATTAATTCTTAAAACCTTCTTTAACCCAGCCCCCTTATCTATGACGCCACAAAAAAAAAATGCATCCCATGCCTCTACCATGACTCGAACCTTGTCCCCCCTTTGCTCCTTGAAGCGCCCCATGACAAGGCCCTAAGTGACGCCCTTAAGCCACTCCACCCAGTCTCTTTCTTGTGCTTTAAACGCCCAATTAATTCTCTTAAGTCCCCTTTTCCAAGCTCCCCCCTTAACACTAAAATCCAAAATTTTCCAAAACCTTCCCTTTTTTTCCGAGCATTCTCAAAGCCTCAAAAACACCTTCAAACACACCCAAAAACCTACCAACACCTGAATTACACACAACCTGCATAGCCCTTAAGCCAGGGTGTTACAAAACAAAATTAAGCTATCATCACTAATGAAAAAATAACAAAGCAATTTGCAAACATATTGAACAACAATAAAGATTAAGAAAGAAGAAACTCAGAAGTAATTTTGACAGTCCTCTAGAAATTGATCACAGTGGCTTCTTTCGATCCTTGTAATTACTCCTTTTTAGGGCGCTCCTCAAGGTGGCTAGCCAAGAGAAAATTTCCTCAAGGAATTGCTAGCTAAATGGGAGTTTATGCATGAGAGGGAAATGGAAGTGGAAAGAAAAATGAGAAGTTAGTGAATGATGGGAGGAAATGAGACATGAGACATGAGGTGTGTTTTGAAAGGTGAATGGGAGGTGTATTTATACTTGAGGGATGACTAATAGGTTTACAAAAAATAGTTTAAAATTCCCTTAGGTTTTTCTCACTCTTGGTCTACCATGAACTGTGGAAAGGGGAGGTTGTTGGTTGCTTGATTCATGCTTGCTTTCTGCATGAATCAAGCAAGGAGGTGGACGGTTTCATGGGTAAAATTATTATGCTGATTTTTATTGTTCTCCAACTGTAGGGACCTCTGAATAATTCTCCCAAAAGCTAATTTTGGGCTGCTCATATGTACTTTCCAAATTGGGGTTCTTTCCCCCTTGCTTGGACGGTTTTGTGACCCAATAAGTTTTTAGACCTGTCCTTCAATTAAATCATCTTTAACTGGATCAAAGTGCCTTCCTCTTAACCCAATTTGCATGCATTTGCTGTCCAACTAAGGTGGAATAAATCTCATGTCCATGCAAAATTAAAATAAGCTTCGCAAATTATTAACTCCATGGTCCCATTGCAACAATTAAATAGTGGAAATTAAAATGTAGCATGAATTAATTAAATTATGCACAAAATTAATATATAAAAGCATAAAATTGCATACTTTGTTAAATCATGCCCATTATTTCAATATAAAAAAAATTCATCCAATTAACTATCATATTTTCGGGATTAACATAAATTTTCAAGTAAAAAGGTGCCATTACCAACTATAAAAACTGTATATAATTTGTAATTCACACTTCCCTTAAGTTATTATCTCTAATAGTGTTTCCTTGCGTTGTAGTATGCCTACTGCTTGATGTTGGTTTTTCAATTTCACTCTTCATCTAGTTTGTCACATTCCTATTCGTGGTTGTGTTGTTGAATAGTTGTGGGTATGGTGTCGTCCACGAGGTGGTTTTTATGCCATATTTTCTAGCGTAGTGTTCCGTAATTAGCTTGATGTTGTCAATACCTTGCACCATATATTCAAGATGTGCTTGAATGTCGTCCTCCCATAAGTAGCTCGATCTTGTTTTTATCGCTAGCTTTCTATTGATTTGTGGGCTTGACATTCTTGGAGTGGTTTCCCCTACGTAGTGTCTATGGCCATTAAAAGTCTTTAATTTCATATTTCTCACCTGCTCGGGTTGCTAATTTCCCAAGTTCTTGATTGTATACTGCTTGATATTCCAAGTGTTGTTGTATTCACACGATTGTTTCTTCCACTGTCTGCTTCTGTGGTCAAGATACGCTACTTCTTGCTTGTATTGCATCCATGTGTCATTTAAATGGTTTGGAGTTTCTGTATGTGCTTCATCTTGTTTCCATTCAGTGTTATTTCGCAAATAACTTGTTTTGGCTTCATAGGGAAAGATGACTATATTCGGAAGAATATTTGAGGTTGGGGGGTATTGGTTGTTGATAAAGACATTATATAGAAGTATTTCAGGGCTGAATTTGTCGTGCTTGGGAGTTATCTTTGAAGCTAACATCGAACCAAAATTGTAAAGTCTTTGAAAATGGTTTGAGTGACGCGCCACAAAGAAGGCTTGGTACAACACGACGCTAGTTGTTCCCCTGTTTGCATTGTGTTTAAGTTTGTGTTAGGGCATGGGTAGGATGTTGCATGACACATATTTGATTTGCCCTCTCTAAGACTTGTAGACAGTGTTCGGTTACCAGTACATACACCCTCATAACGTCTAGCTCCTCTGTTGTCATCAGAAACCTGGTTCTTACTAATTTTGGCACCAAATGCACATCTAATTCCTAATTTTAATGAATGAAAAAAAAAATAATATACAATATGTAAAAACTAATTAAATTTGATGGTTAAAAATTTAAATTATGCTATAAGACTTGTCCAACAATTTCTTGAACTTTACCGTCGACTTTAGATATGGTCTTCTTCGTGCTCGTTCTTCAAATTTTTTGTCCTGCACTGGAGTCTTTCCATTTGTCCCATTCTTGCATCATATGAGTACCTATACTTGCACCACTCAGAAAATACCTTTGATCAAGGTTGTTAGGGTTTAAATTGAATAATACATAACATTCTTCCCTAAATAATCCCTCATTTTTGGAATATGGACCACATTGAAACACTTCTATCTCGTCATCAATTTTTATTCTAATTTTGTTTCACTTGAGATCTATGGCCCACCCAACAATATGGGGTTTTCTCGATCTTTCTCAATGTCTAGGACTACAAAGTCGACAAGAATTATAAATCTTTGTACCTCAAACAATACATCTTCAAGTACACTTTTCGGGAACACTAAGGATCTATCGACAAGTTGTAGTGTTATTGAGGTTTTTTTGAGATCGCTGAGTCTGAGTGTCGATAGATCGATAGGGGCATTAAATTTATGCTATACCTTAAATCACAAAGGGATTTGCTACTATATTAATCCCCAATCTTTATTAAAATCACAAAGCTACCTTGATCTTTTAATTTTAGGGGTATCTTTGTTATGATGTAATTTGATATTACTAGTTTGGGCACAGATTTTGATACGTCCTTGGTTGGTTCATGGTGCACGGCTTTTTTCTCCTCCTTCGTGGGTTTGTCGACACTTTCCAAAACTTACTCCTCTTCATGAATGGGCTTGCTTGTTGGCTCAAATTCCTTACCTTATAGCAATGCGATTGCTTTTACGTGTTCCTTCCCATTTCTCCAAGGATTATTCTCCATATTGCTAGGGAGACTCTAGTCATTTTGTTTTAGCAATATCGTCATTAATTGGCTCATTTGGTTGTAGAGACTGTCTATTCGGGATTCAAGTCACCCGCATGTTGCTTGGACTTGTCGAATCTCTGTCTTCATTATTTTCATCTCCCCCTCTAGTCAATCAAATCTTTGACCACATGCAGCATGGTAATTCCCTATAGCTCGTTATTGTATTGGCGAATGTTGGTAATGAGGGTTTTATTGATTTCCAACTTGATTTACACTTCCTTGGTTGCCACCCCAATTGAAGTTCGGATGATCACTCCAGCAAGGATTCTAGGCATTTGAATAGGGATCTTGAAACCTATTGTTTACATAGCTTTCCTCCTCTAGTTGGTCATCCAAATGTTGCTCCTCTTTCATCGGCTTGACAGGTGTCCCCAAATGGTTAAGTTTCTCAATGATTCATTGGAATCATTCGTCATCTTCTTCATTTAGTGCTTTTACCATTGGAGGTTTTGATTGGTACATGAATCTTTCTGTAACACTCCAGATTTGATGAATTCAAGTTTCAGTGTTTAGCAGTAAATAGTTTGTCTGGCATAGTATTATTCGCCCAAAAGATTGTTTTTTGCGTATACGTTTTGGCGTGTAATGACCGCCTCAAGAGTAATCAAGAATTTGATTTTCTAATGTTTTACCATGGATTAAGGAAACGTCCGTGTTAAGGAATAAAAAGGAAATATTAGTTGGGTATGTGCCAAAGGTATAGTACGCATATATCGTATCGAGTATTGTGCTAGTTAGGTTTTAAGTAATTTGGTTAGAAACCAACTGTATAGTTTAGCCTGATAAGTTTGATGAAGGAAACTTATTTATATTTTTTTTGAAAACTATATGCCAATAAGAAGACAAGTTCTAATATGTATGACACTTGTTAAACTCCACTAAGCAAGATGACTCATATTTACAGGTGAGAATTTGTTTTGAAAGGGGTTCTTTCTTTTTCTTTATTTTCCTTAAGTGGTATATACTGAAACCTTTCTTAAATCTGAATGCATCCTACCTCGATGTTCTAGAGGCTAAGGTTCTATTACGAGAAGAAGTTACTTCATACCAGGGTAAGTATTTTAGCTCTGCATGATAAGCTTTGATGGGCTCGAAAGTAACTAATATTTTGACAAAGGCAAGTGCACCTATCGAACAGTAGTATAGTTGTGGTGAGTCCGGAATATCGTATCCTTAAGGACTAAAATTACTAGTAATTACTATCTTTTTATTATCTAGCCTAATAATTAAAGGGGATTTGTTTTTAATCTAATTTTAACTAACTAAATGATTATGAATGTGACAGAGAGTGAATTGGAAAAATACTTTTAGACAACTTATATGAGATAGACAATACCTAAGGAAGAATCCACCTAGACATCAGTTATTACTTTTGATTCATATGATTTATTAACTTGACTTAATCCGTAAAAATCCCTGATTTATGTTAATATCTCTTTCAAGACTAAAAACAACTGACTCTAGGTTGATTAATTGAAATCTCTTTCTAATTAAAACCCCTATTATCGCATTAACTCGATCTATGGATTCCCTTATTAGATTTGACTCTAATCCGGCAAATTTTCGTCGCCCTATTTCTGGGGTTGCAATCAACTCCGCTTAATTGTGTTGCTCTTCTCTTAAACAGGGACTTTTGCTCCACTGAATAAGCACATTCGACTTTGAATCAATAACCTGAATTATCAAAACAAGAATAAAAACTCACAATTAAGAATAAGAACAAGTATTTATCTTATAAATTAAACAATAATAAGTTTCGTCTTAGGTTTCATTCCCTTAGGTATTTAAGGGATTTAGTTCATACTAATAAAGGGAAACATCTTTAAAATAGGAAAAACAAAAAAAATATAAGAAAACCCAAAAACTTCTAAAGAACTTGATGGGAGATCTTCAGTCTTGATGAATATCCTTCTCTTAAGTTGTTCCCGAAGGCTGTCTTGGTGTACTTCCCGCCTTCTACTCAGCGTCTATTCCACCTCTTATTGACCTCTCCCTTTAGGTTTCCCCCGAGGGTGTTTATATAGGCTTTGAGATGCCTTACTTGGCCCACAAGTATCCTATTCCGAATAAAATTCAACCAGGGGTCGGCAGGGACACGCTCGTGTGACACGCCCGTGTTTAGACTCCTTCGAAATCGCTCATCACACATGGCCATGTGATCTGCCCATGTGCGATGTTCCAAGTCGTGTTTAATCCTGTTCGTAACACACGGCCGTGTTCAATTGGTCCATGCCGTGTTGATATCCTAGGTAGGCCCATTTTGCCCCTTTTTGGCCCATTTCTTGATCTTTTCGACACCTTAAGCTCTCCTGAGTATAAAACAAGAAATTAAGAGATTAGGAGTATCGGATTCATCAAATCTAATGAAAATTCATCCAAAAGTAAGCCAAGCATGGGGTTAAAATATGTGTAAATTATGGTTTATCAAATATGCCCACACTTAAGCCTTTGATTGTCCTCAAGCAAAATTCTCAACTCACAATTAAAATTAGCTCATTCAATTCATAATCCTCATCAATAATGTTTCATCATAATTCATAGATAATTCATACATTGATAATTTGAACTAATAGAGTCATAAAGATTCAAACAATCTAAGTCATAAATTTTCATAGCATGAAAACATAGGTGTTTCCCCTTACCTAAATAATTACCCTTGATTCAAAATCGACAAAAATTGACATCCTCACTAAAGATTCACTCAAATCACTCAAGGTGTTTAAGGTTCAAGTTAAGCACTCAAAAAGTCAAACATGAAAAGTTAATCCCATAAGCTTGCATGAAAATCAAATCTCCACCACTATAAAATGAGATGATACACAAATCAAAAGGTCTTTAAAGGGCTGTAATAGGGCTTGGGCTAAAGGTGTGGATATAGGCTGAATTAGAAGGTTAGAATCGAGATCAAATTGACCATTTACCTAACTAGAAAGGATGAACTGATAATTATTAATTACATCAAATAATATGAGGTTCTTCTCAAAATGTGAAATTAATTGCTTAAGCTCAACAATATCGAACTAAAAAAATAGATAAATTTCCAACTTTTTTTTTAGGAATAAGTAATTACAATAATAAGATAGAGTTTAACAACTGAAATACCTAAAATAGTTAGGCAATTGCTCAAATCAAATCTCGACAAAAGGGACGTCAACAAATTAGGGGAATTAAAAATTTGGTTTTAGGTTAATATTAATGGGTAAGTCAAGAAACGATTTGTTAGGCTAAAAAGGGTTCACTAAGGGTTAATTATGAGGGTAGGCTTTTTGTGGAGTGAGTGGGTTAATTCCTAGGTGCCTTTATCATCTCAGTATATCAAATCAAAAGTGTGGTTTCAACATGTATAATCGAAGCAAGTTCTAGGATAACAAATCAATATTTACACACTCATAATCAATAAAGTGAGCAAGAAAAATATATGCTCTAAAAGGCTCAAAATCTCACTGAAATTCTAGTTTTTGATGTCAACCTTGTAAATTTCAAACTTCAAAGTAATATTTAAGATTAGGGAGACAACATAATAAATTTAAGTTCTAAAAATAGACTTATCATGCTTGATTTTCTAGTGTCTTAAACTTTAAATCATCAATGCACAATTATCTATGACTTAATCCGAAACATATCAGTGAAAATCATAAATCAATAGAAGTTTCGTTCTAATAGTAATATGAGAAAATTACTTAAGAGCAAAGCATAATTCAGTATTGTTGACACCTCCCCACACGTAAGATGTACATTGTAATATCCCGGGTTAGGGGCTATTTTTGTTATGGCATGGTTTGCATGTGTTGGGTCTGTTATGTTGTTGTTTGTATGGTTTCGGGGCTTAATTGTAAGCTAGGTGTGACCCGGAGAGGTAGGAAAAATTTTAGTTTTTGGGCTTTGGTGAGAGGAGCTGAGGAAGTTGGGGTTTAAAGGTTTTATTTGGTGGATTTTAGCACAAGAAATGAGTTGGTGGAGTGGCAGGATAGGCGCCACTAAGGGCTTGTGTGTGGGACGCCATTTGCAAGGGGAGAGGTCCTGTGTTCAAGCTGCAGAGTGCTCCTATTTTGCTTCCATTTTGACGGCATAGAGGGGAGGAGTTGTAGGCAGTTCAAACTCTGCCTAAGACCAAGTCAAATGCTCAAATGGTGGGTGGAGAGTGATTGTAGGAGGTGGACTTGTTCAAAATAATTTGAAGTGGTGGTGTGGAGTGTTTGGGGGAGATGTGGCCGAATTTTAGGAGAGTTTTTGGGGAGTGGCCGGTTGGGTGAGTGAGTTAGGGGGTGGTAGCCGAAATTCACTTAGGCTTTTGTGCATTTTCGGTCTTTGGAGTGTCAAGCAAAAGTTCTTTCTTTGGTCTTTTGTTAGCTGAAATTTCAAGGAAAATTCTCTCATTTTTCTTTACTTCTTGAAACCGAAAGTTCACACAATTAGTTTGCCGAAATTTTGCTTTGTTTCCTTGATTTTGTGCTTGTGGCCGAATGCTTCATTCCATTTCTTCTTTCTCTTTCATTTGAGTAAGCCGAAAGTAGAACTCTCTCCTCTCCATATTTCTTTCCTTGACTTGAAAACCTTGATAGTCGAAACTCCATTCTCTAAAAACACTTTCTTCATTTTCTTTCACTTTCAAACCGAAGGTACCCTCCCTTATCCATCTTTTATTTTCTTTCTTCTCCTAAACTCTATTGCCGTTTTCTCCATTTCTTCTCACCTTTATTTTTATTTCTTTTTCACACAAAGCCGATCATAGGGGTGTTAAACACCTTGGCCGAATCTCTCCCCTCTCCTAGTGTGTTGTTGGCCGAATATTGGTTGGTGTTGGGTAAGTGCTTGGCCGAATGGCCATTTCTCTCCTCTCTAGTGCTTTCTGGTTATTCATTTCGCTAGAGGGCCTCTAGACTTTGGTGGCAACCAAGTGAAGTAGTTACCTCTGTTTGATCATTGGGTAAGTGGTGGTAAGAAGTTGGTTGATGGTCCATTCTTTTAGTTTTTGTTAAGCCTAAGGTTTATGAGACTAACTGTTTGTGTTTTAGAGGAAGGCCGATTGTCAGAAGAACCACCGTTTGGTTCGGGGTTTGGTAGGAAACCAAACCAATTGCAAGGTAAGGGATCAAAGTTAACCCCTTTTGCTTCATTGGTTGTGGCCGAATGGTATGAGTACTAATCCCTTGTTTGGCCGATTCTAGGAGTAAGGTGACCGAGGGATTTAGACCGGTTCTTGGGATTAAGGCCTTCGTTATTTCAGGTGTGTAAACTAACACACTTATCACTGAGTAATATGATAATAACCTGATTGTGTAAGTGAAACAATATGGTTGATGGATTTGGTACCCAATGGGCTATGTGCACGGATACGGGTAAGTCCGTTTCATTTCGAGATCTGTAGTGATATATGTGATATCATGATTTATGGTGTATATATTACGAGATGCCATTTTGAGCATGTTAGCATGATTGCATGATCTATATCATTTGCATTAGTATGATATGTTATTGGGTGATTTGAAAGTAGGGGGAATATGATATCCGTGTCTTTGGGACACCAGAGGTTTGGCACCTCCAGTGGTTTGGTACCACAGATGATATTTGGTGACTTTGGGTCACCAGAGGTTTGGCACCTCAGCGTCTCTTCCCAGTGGCTTAGCACCACAGTGGGTTGGCACCACAGTTGATTATACGGGATTGACGCCAGTGATTTGGTATCACACGATGGGTTGGCCCCATCATACGATTCGTGACTGCGGTCACCAGTGATTTGGTATCACACTTGTGTCTTTGGGACACCAGAGGTTTGGCACCTCATCGCGACTCGTCCCTGTGGTTTAACACGACCGTGGGTTGGCCCCACTTGAGAGATACGGGATTGTTGCCAGTGATTTGGTATCACACGTGGGTTGGCCCCACAGATGGTTTATTCGTGACTTTGGGTCACCTGTGGTTTGGCACCACATTGATGGATATCGTGACTTTGGGTCACCAGTGGTTTGGCACCACCAGTGGTTTGGTACCACACGGGGTAGAAAAGGTGTTATGGATGGTTAGGATCGGGTGCATTAATTGTATTGCTTTGTTATGATGTGTGTTAGCATGTTGTATTATTGGGAGGGGGATTTATGCACTGAGTCTTGCGACTCACCTTCTCCTTTGACATTTCAGGTGACACTTAGATGCGGACATGGAGCCGGGATGGACTCGAGGTGCTCATGCCATGAATAAATACGGATTTGCTCAGACTTTTAAAATTTGGTACTTTAGTTTATCTATTTCTATTTGGTTTTTATTTTGGATTGTAAACGGCCTTTAAATTATGTTTTGCTATGTTTATGCTTAAAGTAGATTTTGAATATGCCTTAACAAGTTAATTGGGTTAAAATTTGCTAGAACTTGGAAAGATAAAGATTTCAAAACTACAAAGCGATATGTTTTAAACTATACCATCGGGTATCACACTGTAACTTGAAATAAATGAAACTCAAACGTTTTCCAAACTGGAACTCATCTTCTACTAAGTCAAAATGTTTTAAGTAACAATGGGAAACTACTTGAATTTCCAAAATGAGATAAACTTGTTTTACTTACATTTCTGACTAAGATTTCAAAATTTCCGGGTTTTCAAATACACCATCGGGTTTTAATCAGGCATGCCCAAGTTTTCTTCAAGTACACTATATAGCGAAGTGTCTTTATCAAACTTTCAAACAGAAACCTATCTTCTCAAAATTACGTTTTTCCTCGTAACATACCAAATTCGATCGTAGTTTGTTGACCGGGTTTGGGGTGTTACAATTTTGGTATCAGAGCTAAGTTCAAATGCTCGGCTGTGGGGCTGAGGCCCAAAATGGTTTTCAAAAGTCTGTTTTAAGTATTTTTGTTTTGAAATATATGTTTTGAAAGGCATGGCACCGAGTCTCCGGCACCAATCTGCCCAGGTAAGTACCCCTTACTATTACTTGTGATTTTGATGAGATGTGATTGGATGACTTGTAATAGTAAATTACTTTAGAGACTGAGACTGATAGGACTCTGTGAACTTGCGAAACAAAGCTTCTTTAATATTCATAAGACTTTGCTTTAAAACAGTGGAATAATTACTGATGCATAAAACTTTTTAAATCAGACAAGTAGAGATTTTAGTCATGAGTGCTCGAGGTGGACGCGGTCGTGGACGAGGTCGTGGTAGGATGACAGTTTCTGAACCCGTAGGATCTGGTCAGGGGTCAGAGAATGAGATACTGGTACCGCCACCAGCTGGAGGTGGTGAGTTTCAAGATCAGACTGGGGACGATGCAGTGTCACAGGCGATGCTGCGAGTTTTGAAAAGGGTAGCTGGAGTAGGTGGAGGCGCAGGAGTTAGGAAATCTGTGCCTGAGCGACTTCGGGCGAACGAGGCTGAGGTTTTCCGAGGTGTTTCTGGTGTTGCTCCCAGCACGGCTGAGTATTGGCTGGAGGCGACAGAGCAGGTCATGGATGATTTAGACCTGACTGCTGAGGAGAAGCTGAAGGGCATAGTATCGCTTCTTCGAGACGAGTCATACCAGTGGTGGCTCACGGTTCGGGACAGTGCGGCAGTAGAGGATCTTACGTGGGACTATTTCAAAGCTGCGTATCAAAAAAAGTACATTGGAGCTAGCTACATCGACGCGCAGCGAAAAGCATTTCTGAGGCTTGTTCAAGGGAGTAAGTCTGTGTCAGAGTACGAGGCTGAGTTCTTGAGGCTGAGTCGGTATGCTAGGGGCATTGTGGCTACAGAGCACGAGAGGTGTGTTCGTTTCGAGGATAGTCTGAGAGATGAATTAAGATTGCTGATTGCTCCTCAACAAGAGCGTGAGTTTGCTGTTCTGGTTGAGAAGGCTAAGGTAGCCGAGGGTGTTAAGGAGTCGGTAAGGCAAGGCATGGACAGGAACAGGCATAAGAGGAGCCTTGGGTCTTTTGGGTCGTCGAGTAATCTTCAGAAAAGTGCTAGGCAGAGTGGGCCGAATCAGTCTGGTAGGTTTGTTGCTGCTAGTCAGGGACCGCCGCAGTGTAATCGTTGTGGGAAATCTCATTGGGGAGGTTGCTGGACCGGTGGAAAAGGTTGCTTTGAGTGTGGTTCTTTGGATCACCGAGTGAGGGACTGTCCGCGTAAGTTGGCTAGGATTCAGTCTGAGGGTCAGGGCCGTACTCAGTTCAGGAATAATGGACCGCCACAGTAGAGGGGTCGTGGTAATGGCAGAGGAGGTAATGGTTCTGGTCGGGGCCGTGGAGCACCGGGCAGAGGTGCGGGTAGTTCTGAGGCCAGACAGCCTGGGTTAGTGTATGCGGCGAGGCGCCGAAAGGAGGGCGACGCACCGGACGTCATAATTGGTACGTTCTTGATCTTTGGTTCTCCATTTACTGCTTTGATTGATGTGGGTTCGACGCATTCTTACGTTGCTAGTAGTATCGTAGAGACCATGGACTTAGACTCTGAAACTACTTCTAGGCAGATGACAGTAATTAGTCCTCTAGGTCACTCTGCAGTTGTAGATAAGCTGTTTAAGGATGTACCCCTAGAACTCCAAGGGGTAGTGTTTTTGGCTGATCTGATGGAACTGCCGTTTGGGGAGTTCGATCTGATTCTTGGGATGGACTGGTTGGTTAAGTACCAGGCGAGGTTGGATTGCGCGGCCAAGCGCATGGTTCTAAAGACGTCTGAGGGTGATGAAGTGGTTATGATAGGTGATAGGAGAGATTACTTATCAAATGTGGTATCTGCTCTGAAGGCTGAGAAGATGGTCAGAAAGGGCTGTGAAGCGTATGTGGTTCATGTGTATGCCTTGGAGGCTAAAGAGTCTGCTGTAGAGAAAGTTCAGACAGTTGGAGAATTTGCTGATGTGTTTCCGGAGGAACTTCTGGGTTTGCCGCCGGATCGTGAGGTAGAATTTGGGATAGATTTGTTATCTGGAACTGCGCCAGTGTCTATGGCTCCGTATAGGATGGCGCCAAAGGAGTTGGTGGAGCTTAAGGCTCAGATCCAGGAGTTGTTGGATCGGGGTTTTATCAGGCCAAGTGTTTCGCCTTGGGGAGCGCCGGTACTCTTTGTAAAGAAGAAAGATGGTACGATGCGAATGTGTATAGACTACCGCCAGTTGAATAAGCTGGCGACTAAAAACAAGTATCCGTTGCCACGGATAGATGACTTATTTGATCAGCTAAAGGGTGCAGCGGTATTTTCGAAGATCGACCTGATGTCTGGGTATCACCAGTTAAAGGTAAAGGAGGCTGATATTCACAAGACGGCATTTCGGACTCGGTATGGGCACTACGAATTTCTGGTAATGCCGTTCGAGTTGACTAACGCGCCGGCAGCATTCATGGATATGATGAATAGGGTGTTTCAGCAGTTCTTGGATCAGTTTGTCGTGGTTTTCATAGACGACATCTTGGTGTATTCAAGGACAGAAGAAGAGCATGATGCGCATTTGCGAGTGGTGCTGCAGATTTTGAGGGAGAAGCAGCTTTATGCTAAGTTTAGTAAGTGTGAGTTCTGGCTTAGAGAAGTGACTTTCTTGGGTCATGTAGTGTCGGCTGAGGGGATTAGAGTGGATCCTCGAAAGATTGAGGCAGTTTTGGATTGGAAGCCGCCTAAGTCAGTGGCTGAGATTCGGAGTTTTCTGGGTTTGGCAGGATACTACCGAAGGTTTGTAGAGGGTTTCTCGTTGATCGCAGCGCCGATGACCAAGTTGTTAAGGAAAGGGATTCCGTTTGTTTGGACTGAGAAACAACAGGAGAGATTCGACAAGCTTAAGAAGATTCTGACAGAAGCTCCGGTTTTGATTCAACCTGAGGCTGGTAAGGAATTCACAGTTTATTGCGATGCATCACATACGGGATTAGGTTGTGTACTGATGCAGGAAGGAAAGGTTGTGGCTTACGCATCTCGGCAGCTTAGGTCACATGAGGTCAACTATCCGACGCACGATTTGGAGCTAGCGGCTGTAGTCTTCGCTTTGAAGATTTGGAGGCACTACTTGTACGGAGAGAGATCGATAGTCTACACGGATCACAAGAGTCTGAAGTACCTTTTGACTCAGAAGGATTTGAATTTGAGGCAGCGCAGATGGGTTGAGTTGCTAAAAGACTACGACTGTTCGATTGAGTATCATCTGGGCAAGGCTAACGTGGTGGCAGACGCGTTGAGTCGTAAGGTGGTTTCGGACTTAAGAGCGATGTTTGTCCATTTGAGTTTGTATGACGACGGGAGTATTTTGGCAGTGTTGCAAGTTAAGCCTACTTGGGTTAAGCAGATCAGAGAGAAACAGTTAGAGGATGAGGTTCTGAGTGTGCAGAGGTTGCAGGTGCAGGATGGTGGTTTGGAAAGTTACAGTTTGTCTAGTGATGGGGTGCTGTGTTTCCAAGGTAAAGCTTGTATGCCCAAGGATGTTGAGCTGAGGCAAAAGATTCTTCAGGACGCACATAGCAGTCCATACGCTATGCATCCTGGAGGTAGCAAGATGTATAAGGATCTCAGAGAGCAGTTTTGGTGGCCGGGACTGAAGAGAGAAATGACAGAGTTTGTAGGGAAGTGTCTGACATGTCAGCAGGTCAAGGCTGAGCATCAGTTGCCGTCAGGTTTGCTTCAGCCAGTGAAGATTTCTCAGTGGAAGTGGGAAAGGATAACCATGGATTTCGTCCGTGGATTACCTCTTACGCCAAGCAAGAAGGATTCAGTTTGGGTAATTGTGGATCGACTGACTAAATCAGCTCACTTTATTCCGGTGAGGGTTGACTTCAGAGGTTGGCGAAACTGTATGTGTCAGAGATAGTGAGGTTGCACGGTGTGCCAGTGTCGATCATCTCGGATAGGGATCCCAGATTTACGTCAAGGTTCTGGCAAGCGTTGCATCAGGCTTTGGGTACGCGTTCGGATTTCAGCACGACTTTTCACCTGCAGTCGGATGGGCAATCGGAAAGGGTTATTCAGATCTTAGAGGATATGCTGAGAGGTTGTGTTCTGGACTTCAGGGGTAGTTGGGAGGAGTTTCTACCATTAGCCGAGTTTGCCTACAACAATAGTTACCAAGCAAGCATCAAGATGGCTCCATATGAGGCGTTGTATGGTAGGAAGTGTCGCTCACCTACTTGTTGGACGGAGTTAGGTGAACGTCAGTTGTTGGGACCCGAGTTGGTTGCTGAGACCGAAGACAAGGTTAAGTTGATTCAGGCTCGATTGAAGGAAGCTTCGGACCGGCAAAAGTCTTATGCCGATCTTAAGCGAAGAGATATAGAGTTTGCTGTGGGGGATCAAGTTTTTCTGAAGGTCTCGCCATGGAAGAAAGTGTTGAGGTTCGGGAAGAAAGGTAAGCTAAGTCCGAGGTTTATTGGGCCGTATAAGGTACTGAGACGAGTGGGACCAGTAGCGTACCAGCTTGAGTTGCCAGCAGAGCTAAGTCAGATTCACGACGTATTTCACGTTTCGATGCTTCGACGTTATCGTTCAGATCCGTCGCACGTGGTAGCAGTGGAAGAGATCGAGGTAAATCCAGATTTGACCATGGAGGAGGAACCTGTGCAGATTCTAGATCGGGATGTAAAGGTTCTGCGTAGGAAGTCTGTGCCTTTGGTTAAGGTACTTTGGCGGAATCATGGCGTGGAAGAAGCTACGTAGGAACCCGAGGATGTGATGAGACAGCAATACCCGCAACTCTTCTGATCAGGTAGTTTCGAGGTCGAAATTATTTTAAGGGGGGTAGAACTGTAATATCCTGGGTTAGGGGCTATTTTTGAAATGGCATGGTTTGCATGTGTTGGGTCTGTTATGTTGTTGTTTGTATGGTTTCGGGGCTTAATTGTAAGCTAGGTGTGAGCAGGAGAGGTAGGAAAAATTTTAGTTTTTGGGCTTTGGTGAGAGGAGCTGAGGAAGCTGGGGTTTAAAGGTTTTATTTGGTGGATTTTAGCACAAGAAATGAGTTGGTGGAGTGGCAGGATAGGCGCCACTAAGGGCTTGTGTGTGGGACGCCATTTGCAAGGGGAGAGGTCCTGTGTTCAAGCTGCAGAGTGCTCCTATTTTGCTTCCATTTTGACTGCATGGAGGGGAGGAGTTGTAGGCAGTTCAAACTCTACCTAAGACCAAGTCAAATGCTCAAATGGTGGGTGGAGAGTGATTGTAGGAGGTGGACCTGTTCAAAATAATTTGAAGTGGTGGTGTGGAGTGTTTGGGGGAGATGTGGCCGAATTTTAGGAGAGTTTTTGGGGAGTGGCTGGTTGGGTGAGTGAGTTAGGGGTTGGTAGCCGAAATTCACTTAGGCTTTTGTGCATTTTCGGTCTTTGGAGTGTCAAGCAAAAGTTCTTTCTTTGGTCTTTTGTTAGCCAAAATTTCAAGGAAAATTCTCTCATTTTTCTTTACTTCTTGAAACAGAAAGTTCACACAATTAGTTTGCCGAAATTTTGCTTTGTTTCCTTGATTTTGTGCTTGTGGCCGAATGCTTCTTTCCATTTCTTCTTTCTCTTTCATTTGAGTAAGCCGAAAGTAGAACTCTCTCCTCTCCATATTTCTTTCTTTGACTTGAAAACCTTGATAGCCGAAACTCCATTCTCTAAAAAACACTTTCTTCATTTTCTTTCACTTTCAAACCGAAGGTACCCTCCCTTATCCATCTTTTATTTTCTTTCTTCTCCTAAACTCTATTGCCGTTTTCTCCATTTCTTCTCACCTTTATTTTTATTTCTTTTTCACACAAAGCCGATCATAGGGGTGTTAAACACCTTGGCCGAATCTCTCCCCTCTCCTAGTGTGTTGTTGGCCAAATATTGGTTGGTGTTGGGTAAGTGCTTGGCCGAATGGCCATTTCTCTCCTCTCTAGTGCTTTGTTGTTTTCGGTTTGGTTAAGAGCCGATTTTGGGTTGATTGAAGGGGGTTAATCTCTGGTTATTCATTTCGCTAGAGGGCCTTTGGACTTTGGTGGCAACCAAGTGAAGCAGTTACCTCTGTTTGATCATTGGGTAAGTGGTGGTAAGAAGTTGGTTGATGGTCCATTCTTTTAGCTTTTGTTAAGCCTAAGGTTTATGAGACTAACTGTTTGTGTTTTAGAGGAAGGCCGATTGTCAGAAGAACCACCGTTTGGTTCGGGGTTTGGTAGGAAACCAAACCAATTGCAAGGTAAGGGATCAAAGTTAACCCCTTTTGTTTCATTGGTTGTGGCCGAATGGTATGAGTACTAATCCCTTGTTTGGCCGATTCTAGGAGCAAGGTGACCGAGGGATTTAGACCGGTTCTTGGGATTAAAACCTTCGTTATTTCAGGTGTGTAAACTAACACACTTATCACTGAGTAATATGTTAATAACCTGATTGTGTAAGTGAAACAATATGGTTGATGGATTTGGTACCCAATGGGGTATGTGTACGGATACGGGTAAGTCCGTTTCATTTCGAGATCTGTAGTGATATATGTGATATCATGATTTATGGTGTATGTATTACGAGATGCCATTTTGAGCATGTTAGCATGATTGCATGATCTATATCATTTGCATTAGTATGATATGTTATTGGGTGATTTGAGAGGAGGGGGAATATGATATCCGTGTCTTTGGGACACTAGAGGTTTGGCACCTCCAGTGGTTTGGTACCACAGATGATATTTTGTGACTTTGGGTCACCAGAGGTTTGGCACATCAGCGTCTCGTCCCAGTGGCTTAGCACCACAGTGGGTTGGCCCCACAGTTGATTATACGGGATTGACGCCAGTGATTTGGTATCACACGATGGGTTGGCCCCATCATACGATTCGTGACTGCGGTCACCAGTGATTTGGTATCACACTTGTGTCTTTGGGACACCAGAGGTTTGGCACCTCATCGCGACTCGTCCCTGTGGTTTAACACCACCGTGGGTTGGCCTCACTTGAGAGATACGGGATTGTCGCCAGTGATTTGGTATCACACGTGGGTTGGCCCCACAGATGGTTTATTCGTGACTTTGGGTCACCAGTGGTTTGGCACCACATTGATGGATATCGTGACTTTGGGTCACCAGTGGTTTGGCACCACCAGTGGTTTGGTACCACACAGGGTAGAAAAGGTGTTATGGATGGTTAGGATCGGGTGCATTAATTGTATTGCTTTGTTATGATGTGTGTTAGCATGTTGTATTATTGGGAGGGGGATTTATGCACTGAGTCTTGCGACTCACCTTCTCCTTTGACATTTCAGGTGACACTTAGATGCGGACATGGAGCCGGGATGGACTCGAGGTGCTCATGCCATGAATAAATACGGATTTGCTCGGACTTTTAAAATTTGGTACTTTAGTTTATCTATTTCTATTTGGTTTTTATTTTGGATTGTAAACGGCCTTTAAATTATGTTTTGCTATGTTTATGCTTAAAGTAGATTTTGAATATGCCTTAACAAATTAATTGGGTTAAAATTTGCTAGAACTTTGAAAGATAAAGATTTCAAAACTACAAAGCGATATGTTTTAAACTATACCATCGGGTATCACACTGTAACTTGAAATAAATGAAACTCAAACGTTTTCCAAACTGGAACTCATCTTCTACTAAGTCAAAATGTTTTAAGTAACAATGGGAAACTACTTGAATTTCCAAAATGAGATAAACTTGTTTTACTTACATTTCTGACTAAGATTTCAAAATTTCCGGGTTTTCAAATACACCATCGGTTTTTAATCAGGCATGCCCAAGTTTTCTTCAAGTACACTATAAAGCGAAGTGTCTTTATCAAACTTTCAAACAGAAACCTATCTTCTCAAAATTACGTTTTTCCTCGTAACATACCAAATTCGGTCGTGGTGTGTTGACCGGGTTTGGGGTGTTACATACATTGTCCTCAATGTACAAAGATAGATATCTACAATAGAAAATCATAAGATAGGGAGAGAAGTGAACTTCCTGAATTTTGGATGGAGTCAAGGAAAAGAAACGATAAAGTTGGGTAAAGGTGAAGGCAGAGGTGGTGTGGTTGTTCCTTAGTAGCCCCATGAACCTTTTGAAACTGCAGAGTCATCAGAAATTGACTTCGTTATGGGTACTCGATAAGAAACAGCCAGAGATAAAAAGAAATCAAAATATACTAATATAAATTAAAGACAAGAAAGATAAAGGGAAAGAATTAGAAAATGAAAATCGAAGAAAAAGATAAAGATAAATGGACTCAAAGGTCCTTGTCCTGACGAGTTAATGAAGCGGCCGGCATAAACTTATGTAGATCGGTCTCGCATGGAGAGGCTATGCTAGGGTCCTTTCGCTTCTTCGACATGGGGATGGTGGTGTAAAGAAGGAATGGGGGAAAGGAAAATGAAAGAAGAAAGATAATAGACAAAGGAAGGGATGTGGTGGTTAAAAAAGAATTTGGGGAGAAGGTGAGAAGAAGGGGGTTTTAAATAGGAATCAGGAACCTGGTTGCTGCCCAAGCCCGTGTGCCATTGGCGCGTTAGGTCACACGGTCGTGTCGCACGATCGCATGTGTAGAGGTTCAGCCTAAAAGCATGAGCGTATTGCATGCCCGTGTAGATTTGCTCGTGTAGATTTCTAAGTGTTGATCACGGTCGAATCGCACGGCCGTGGCATTTTATCACAGCCCGTTTTGTAACACCCCAAACCCGGCCTAAACGTTACGACTGGATCTGGTATGTCACATGGAAAGGTTGTTAAAAACTTTGCAATTTTGCAAACTTTGCGTTTTGTTTTCATTTTGAAAATCAAATTCAGTTTTAAGGTTTTCTTGCAAATTTTCATTAATAATACTAACAGTCGAAAACAGGTTTTGTGATACGAAAAACCGAGACTAGTGGATTTCTGAAATGTGACGTTTTGAAAACAATGTTTGTAGTTCTAAGAAAATTCCCGAATTTAATTATTTATTTGCTTGTTATCCGTTTGTTAATATTTTGGAAAATGCTTGTTTTATTTTTATTTTTTTTAGAAAAACTCCCAATTTAACGTTTCATAAAATATAACAACAGCATTAATTAAAAAAAACCAAATTAAAATCCCGGAGGCCTTATTACATAACAAATTCCCAAATTAAAAATAAGTTTAAGTAAAGAAAATGGGGTTTACGAAAGAAATACGCATGGCCACCTCAGAGTCCACCTCGACACCAAATCCTCGAACTAGGGATTATCTGCGAGATTAAGCAGAGGGATGAGTCACAAGTACTCAGTGTGTAATCCCCCACACGATCAGTAACTGGGCCCGAACCCATTCAGATACCAACTGGGCCTTAGCCTTACGAAATCACTCTGGCCGAAGCCCATACGAAAACGAATTGGGCCGTAGACCTAACAACATTGCATATCAAATAGTGAATGCAATGCAACCCAGCCCAACCTAGTATTCCATCCTCTACACACCACTCCATATGTCCAACCTCATCACACCTGTGGGGATTTCTACAATCAACCCTGCATCCGCTACACTCCTCATTGGCAGTCATGCTGGCAGTCATGCTGCTCAAAGCTGATATAATGTGAAAGAGTCACCGATATATGTGGTACCAAACCATTGAGATAATGTGATAGAGTCACTGATATATGTGGTACCAAACCACTGAAATACACTGCTCCTTTTAATCAATATCATAACCCAACCCCATGCAACAGATATTCATAATATAATGAATGCAACATATGTCAATGTAAATCGAATAATTAGAGCATACATATGCTCATGATAAGGTATGTACACAACACAATCAAGGGTAACTAACCTGGTAACTCCGATTTTACCCCCAAGGGTAACTCAACAGCCATTACCGCTATTTCGGCTTTTAACCAATTCGCACACTTATTATTAATCAAGCAAGAGATGGTGTGAGAATTACACCTGATTACGCGAAGAACTAGACACTCCTGATCGTTGCTATTCTCACTAGTGGGAATAAACACTATCCGCCTATACCGAATGGATGTCGGCTTTCTACCACAACCCGGCGAAAAATCTCGAACCGCCGACACAGCACGTCATTTGAACTTGGGAGCAGAGACTACGAGTCCACTCCCCTCCTTAGATCAGCTAGCACTTGCATCCATGAAGAGAATCTTTGATCAGTACAATACTTTCAGAGAGATCAATGATTGTCTAACAAGGAGATTGGGTTATGGCAGAGTAAAATGAAAGAGAATCTAGTCATATAAGACTAAAGAAAACTCCTTACCTTAATAAAGAAGGAATTGTACAGCCACATATTCGGTTGTAGGATGTTCGGCTTATCAAACGAAAGTCTATCACGAATCATAGAAAGAGCAAGATCACAACGTGATGGAGTAAACAGTTACGAAAGAGAGAAACCACGTTCGGTTTAATGATTTAGAAGATGAGTGTTCGGCTTCTTTAGGAGAAGTAAGGGAAATGAACAGATTAATGAAAAGAAGAGGACATTACCTTGAATAGGGAGAAGCTGAATGGAACCCAAGGCAATTCGGCTCTGGCAGGAATAATAGAAGAAATCCAAGATCGGCTATGATGAACACACAAGAAAGGAGTTGGTTTAGAAAGGGGTAACAAGGAAGACTCGGCTAAGGTGATGGAAACAACTTGTAGGAAATGAACAAAAGGAATTCGGCCTAGGAAAAAGAATGGAAAGACAGTGAAAGAAAAGTAGGTTTCGGCTATGAGATAATAGAAGAGGAAATAGTAGAAAGAAAAAGAATGAAGGGAGAAAGAATCACTCTAGTTTCGGCTAACCAAAGAGGCAAGAAAAGATGAAGAAAAGACTACTGGAAGTTCGGCACTAGTAAAGAGTAGGAAACCCGAAAGAGAGAAAAGAAAAGAATCCCAAAGAAAATTTGCAAAATTTGACACTTCACTCCCACAAGGTTCGGTTTTGCTATCACACAACACAAATGCCGAAACTCCCTAGCCTCAACATCACATAGCCGGAATTCCCCTCTCACCTTTCCAACATTCGGCCAACTTTCACTCCACCTCCCCACTTCCTTGATTTGCTCCTTGCTTCACTCTCCATCCACCAATTTGAATTGGTTGACCAATTCAAACTCCTCAAGCTCCTCTCCTCCACAACTGGTTGACTTATTCAACAACCACCCCTCAGAATCCCGGCCGAACACCACCTCTTCCCCATCCTGGCACAAAAATTAAAGCTCCACAATGCAGCAGGTGGGATTCGAACTCCTTCCCCCTTGCTCTGGCAGTGACGCCACAACCACTCCACCTCATGCCCCCTTTGTGTCATCAAACACAAATAAACATCCTTAAAGCCTGTTTCCCCTAGCTCTCCCCCTAAAGTGCCCTAAAGAGAAAAAAATTACCAAAGCTCTAGCTCGAACCCGAGCCTCCCCAGGACCCCCAGACACACCAAAATAACAAGCTGAATGAGCCAAACATATAAAATAGCACAAAATGCAGAACCCCTAATTCTAGGATGTTACATGTGTTTTGGGGAATTTTCATCCTTGGTTCGCACGGTCTCTACCACACCAATGTGCCTATTCGTGGGGTCCCCACGGCTACGGCCATGCCTGTGTGTAATGTCGTGTAGAGAAAGAAACCAACACTTTATTAACTTGGTTAGTTGTTGGTTAGGTGCTAAAAATAAAAAATATGGACATTAGTGGGATAAGTGCTCGAGTTGCCTCCCGAGAAGCGCTCGTTTAAGGTCTTAAGCTAGACGTACCTTTCATTCGCATAATCATGGGGTTTAAAGAGTTAAAACTCCTCTTTTTTGCTATCAATTTGGTTATCGATATATAGTTTAAGTCGAGTGGTGTTTACCTTAAAAGTGCCGAATGTAGGATTAGTTACCTCGACTGTTCCGTATGGGAAGGCATTCAGTACCGTGAAAGGGATCTCTTCGTTTGTATTAAGGTCTGAAGTGGCGATTCGAGGGTCTTTCTTATCCAACAATACTTGATCTCTGATCTTAAATTGGGTTGTCCCATCCTTAAGTTTGACATGGTTTTGCTTTGGTTCCTCGTGTTATTTCGGTTTGTCCTTGACGTGTGTCTGCCATTCATCAAGTTCATCGATTTGTAATCTTCGTTCCTCATGAACAGTTCTCAATATGAACACTAGACCGTGGCTCTATTATCTTTTCTCGAGAGATTTCCTACAAAGAAGATTGAACGTTAAGTTTATTTATATTAACAGGACTTATATTCTCTTGATCATTAGATATTCTGTCAGAATCACGTGCTTTGAGTTTAATCATATCATCACCTACACGAAGTATTACTTCCCCTGTATCAACATCGATAAATGTCCTAGCAGTTGCTAAAAAGGGTCGTCCTAATATTAAAGGAACATTATTGTCCTCATCCATGTCTAAAACAACGAAGTCTACTGGGAATATGAATTTATCAATTTTTACTATTACATCTTCGATTATACCCCTAGGAATTCTAATAGTTTTATCAGCCAATTGAATGTTCATCCTAGTTTGTTAGGGTTTCCCAAGACCTAGCTGTATAAACATTTTATAAGGCATAACATTTATGCTTGCCCCTAAATAAGCTAAAGCATTATTAACAGATAAACTACCAATTAAGCACGGAATTGTAAAACTCTCTGGATCTTTTAACTTTCGTGGTAGTTTATTTTGTAAAATTGCTGAGCACACTGCATTTAGCTCCACATGCGACGTATCGTCTAACTTTCGTTTGTTTATCAACAGCTCTTTTAAAAATTTCCTTGAATTAGGCATCTGCAAAAGAGCTTCAAGAAATGGTAAGTTAATATCTAATTTCTTTAGAAGTTTACGAAATTTACCGAATTGTACATCTGTGAGGTCTATCTTCATCACATTGGGGTATGGCACACGAGATTGGTACTCTGTAATTACCGGTTTTGGTTTATCATGGCTTACCTCAACCTTACCTTCCTCTACCACATTCTCTTGCCTCAATTTTGGTTCATATAACCCTTCACTATCGTGGGCAGTAATGGCATGAAGTTGCTCCTTTGGGTTAGTTTCAGTGCTGCTTGGCAAGCTACCTTGTGGTCATTTAGTGATCAGCTTAGCAAGTTGTCCTAATTGGTTCTCGAGCCCTTGAATCGATGCTTGCTGATTTTTGAGTGTTGTTTCGGTGTTTTGGAAATGAGTTTCTGACACCGCGATGAATTTTGTTAACATCTTCTCTTATGTGTAGGGTTGCTGTTGAAAGCCTGGGGGGTTGTTGTCTCTAATTTCCTTGGCCACCCCAACAGAAGTTGGGATGGTTCCTCCAACCTGGTTTGTAAGTGTTACTATAAGGGTTATTTTGAGGTCTAGAATTATTACCCATATAGTTCATCTGTTCGCTTTCTATTCCAGGGTTGTAGGATGGATATTCTGTATTACTCATTCCTCCTCCATTCGTATCGCACTGCATCACTGGATGTACCTGCGAAGAACCACACAAACTATCAATTTTCTTACTTAAAAGTTCTACCTGATTTGATAGCATGGTTCCTGCGTCAAGGTTGAAAAAACTGGCGGCTTTTATTGGCTTTGTCCTCATAACTTGCCACTGATAATTATTCAGTGACATCTCATCTATAAACTCATAAGCCGCTTCAGGGGTTTTGTTATTTAGGGTTCCATCGGCGGCTGAATCAATCAACTGCCTAGTTGATAGGTTCACGCCGTTGTAAAAGGTTTGAACCCGTAGCCACAAGGGTAATCCATGGTGAGGGCATCTCCTTAGTAGATCCTTATATTTCTCCCATGCATCGTAGAGTGTTTCTAGATCCATCTGCATAAAAAAAAAATATCATTCCTCAAATTAGCCGTTTTAGCCGGCGAAAAATATTTAAGTAAAAATTTTTTGGTCATTTGGTCCCATGTAGTGATTGATCCTCGTGGTAACGAGTTAAACCACTGTTTTGCTTTGTTTCTCAATGAGAAGGGAAACAACTGAAGGCGAATGACATCATCAGATTAATTTTGAAAGTATCACATAATTCCAGAAAATTCACCAAGTGATTGTTTGGATCCTCATCCTGCAAACCATCAAACTGAACAAATTACTGAATCATTTGTATAATGTTAGGTTTCGGTTCAAATTACTTGCAGCAATAGTAGGTCAAACAATACATGATTCAGTTCCTATTAAATTAGGTTTAGCATAATCATACATAGTACGAGGAGCAGGATTTTGATTCACCGGATTTCCGGCAACCACAGAAGGTAGCGGATTATTATCAGCCATCTCTTCGGTATTATTAGTATCTTTCTCTTGCTCTTCTTCTATATATTGTAAGCTTCACCTTATTCCCTACGATTTCTGTGAATGGTACCTTCTATATCACTGTCAAAAATCAAGGGTCCTGACAGGTTTCTTCTAGTCATAAACTAAAATTACCTGCCAGAAGCAAATAAAAGAAAAATTAGCAAAGTTTAAAAATAACAAAAAAAATAATTTGCAAATAAATAAAATGGATAAAGTAATAAAAATTTAGTGCTCCTAATATCTTAGTCCTTGGCAATGGAGCCAAAACTTGATGGGCTCGAAACTAACTAATATTTCGACAAAGGCAAGCGCACCTATCGAACAATAGTATAGTTGTGGTGAGTCCGGAATATCGTATCCTCAAGGACTAAAATTACTAGTAATTACTATCTTTTTATTATCTAGCCTAATAATTAAAGGGGATTTGTTTTTAATCTAATTTTAACTAACTAATTTAACTAACTAAATGATTATGAATGGGACAGAGAGTGAATTGGGAAAATAATTTTAGACAACTTATATGAGATAGGCAATACCTAAGGAAGAATCCACCTAGACTTCACTTATTACTTTTGATTCATATGATTTATTCACTTGACTTAATTTGTAGAAATCCCTGATTTATGTTAATATCTCTTTCAAGACTAAAAAAAACTGATTCTAGGTTGATTAATTGAAATCTCTTTCTAATTAAAACCCTTATTATCGCATTAACTCGATCTATGGATTCCTTTATTAGATTTGACTCTAATCCGATAGATTTTTGTCACCCTATTTCTAGGGTTACAATCAACTCCACTTAATTGTGTTGATCTTCTCTTAAACAGGGACTTTTGCTCCACTGAATAAGCACATTCGACTTTGAATCAATAACCTGAATTATCAAAACAAGAATAAGAACTCACAAGTAAGAATAAAAACTAGTATTTATCTTATAAATCAAACAATAATAAGATTCATCTTAGGTTTCATCCCCTTAGGTATTTAAGGGATTTAGTTCATACTAATAAAGGGAAACATATTTAAAATAGGGAAAACAACAAAACATAAGAAAATCCAAAAACCTCTAAAGAACTTGATGGGAGATCTTCAGTCTTGATGGAGATCCTTCTCCTAAGCTGTTCCCGACGGCTATCTTGGAGTACTTTCGGCCTTCTACTCGGCGTCTATTCCACCTCTTGTCGGCCTCCCTCTTTAGGTTGCCCCCTAGGGTGTTTTTATAGGCTTTGAGATGCCTTACTTGGCCCACAAGTATCCTATTTCGAATAAAATTCAACCAGGGGTTGGTAGGGACACGTCCGTGTGACACGCCCGTGTTTAGACTCCTTTGATTTCGCTCGTCACACACGACCGTGTGATCTACCCATGTGCGATGTTCCAGGCCGTGTTTGATCTTGCTCGTAACACACGGTCGTGTTCAATTGGTCCAGGCTGTGTTGATATACTAGGTAGGCCCATCTCGCCCCTTTTTGGCCCATTTCTTGATCTTTTCGACTCTTTAAGCTCTCCTAAGTATAAAACATGAAATTAAGGGATTATGATTATCAAATTCATCAAATCTAATGAAAATTCATCCAAAAGTAAGCCAATCATGGGGTTAAAATATGTGTAAATTATGGTTTATCAAGCTTTGAATGAGTAAATCTGTATTTGGTAATTGAGCAATAAGATGATAAGTATAAGGTTTTTGCATGGGACTGTCAGCGATTGAAATGATAAGTAATTCGTATGTACAAGAGCACTAATGGTGAAATTATGTTTCTAAGCAATGGTTGCTGCTGGTTTGTAATGGATATCTAGATCTGGAGTTTTGAACTATAGTAAGTGAGATTCAGGTGAGTTCCATATGGACTCCTGCATTTATATTGTTCATAATGTGAGTCATTATAGAAAATCGATTAAACTATGGATCTGAAGTCATGAAGAGTATAGTATGTGATGATTGTCGTACGAGTATTGAAATTGAATTATGGCTGAGTATGTATATGTCTGAAATGTATGCTATGAGATGTGTGTTATATTTAGGTGTATCGATGAAATTAGTTTGAGTGAATGAATGAAGAGTCTATCAAGAGATTCTGTGTTTTTTCACCGTGGTAATGTCTGATGGAGTCCATCGGGACTAAGACCTCGAACTCTGGTATGAACTCTGAAGGAAAAAAATTAAGGAGTGGTGATTTCCTAATGAGGTCCTCAGCATGTTTGTAACACCCTAACTCGTATCCGTTGCCGGAATAAAGTAACGGAGCATTACCATGAAATCAAAACTTTAAAACATACATTTAATACCTCAACATAGACATGACATAAATAATTCATATACATGCATAATGTTCCTTATTCGAGACTTCAAGGCCATAGAAACACTTTAGAAATGATTCAGGACTAAATCGGAAACATTTGGAACATTTAAGAAAAGGTTGGAAAAATTGAATTATAGGGGTCAAACAGCCATGTGGCTAGGCTGTATAGCTCACACGGTTGAAACACACACCCGTGTTTTAGGCCGTGTAACAATCGAAATAAGGACACACAGCCGTGTCCTAGCCTGTGTCCGTGTAACACCCCTAACATGTATCCATCGCCGGACTAGGGTTAGGAGGTATTACCGGTCGAATCATAACATTTAAACAACCATTACTCACACATCAGCATATCATATTTAATCAATAATACAAAGTCCCTTTAGAAGGTCTACGAGACCTTAAACATGCTTTAAAGAAGGTTCGGGACTAAACCGATCTCATACGGAAAACTTGTAATATCCGAGATTTAGGGGTTATGCGTTTTAATTCATATTCATGTGGTAGCGTGTGTTGTGTGCTGTTTGTATGTTGTTTGAGTATGTTTTGGGGTCTCGGAAACCTTGGGGTGTAGGTAGAGGCCTTAGGAAAATATTTGATTTTAAGCCTTAGGAGGGAAACTAGGGGAGCTAAGCCGTAAGGAAATTAGTGTGGGATTTGTGACACAAGAAACCACGTGGTAAAGTGGCATGGTAACGCAAGGGAGCAAGGGGGAGAGGTTGCATCACAAGGGGTTCTAGGAGGGAGAAGGTTTGAGCTGCAGAGGAAGCATTTTGGCATTTGTTTTGCGTCAAGGAGAGGGGAGAGTTGGATTTGGCTATGGCACTTGGGAAGTGGGATTTGACTGAGTCAAATCATTTTGAATGTTTGGCTAGGAGAAGAGATGAGAGTTTGGCTTATTCAAACTCATTTGAATGAAGGGAGGGGAGGAAAATGTGGAGAAGAATAAGGGATTTGAGATGAGGGAAGGTGGTGGCCGAATTTGGGGTTCTTGTGAGGTGCATATTCGGTTTGTGGAAGGTTTTAGCATACCAAAATTTAGTGTTAGCAGAGTGTCGAATGTAGTCTTTCCATCTAGTGTTCATTCATACTTTTGTGCCGAAACACCTAGTGTGGAACTCTCTTTCTCTTTAGTAATCTTTGGCCGAAATCTCAAAGACCATTAAGGTCATTTGTGTTCATCTTTTTCTTCTCTTCCACTTTCTTCTTTAGGCCGAACCTACCTCTCCCACCTTACTTCTCTTTTCTATTCGTTGTGGTGGCAAGCCTTTACTTCTCTTCTATTTCCAAAAGCCGTCGCTCCCTATATTCTTCTTCTAGTGGCCGAGTACTCTACTTTCTTTTGGGATCTTAGTCGAACCATATCACCATCTCACTCTCTTCTCTTTTCGTGTTATCAATCTTTTATGTACAAAAGCCGGCCAGATCTGTTAGCCACTCTTATTCATTTCTTTTTGTGTTTTAAAAACCCAACTTTCCTTGAGCGTGGGATCACGTTCGTTTAGCAAACCTCTGTGGGAGGCATCGTCGTTCATATTCGGTCAGATCTTGCAATCGACTGCTAGTAAGCGTGGTAAGGGCTCTTTTGTGTTCAAATTTTTCTCTCTTTTCTTCTTGGTTATCGAAACCAGGAAATCTAATCCTATTCATTCATTTGGCTGAAACCATGAAAGGTGGGGTTCGGGATTCTTTGTAGCTGATGTTAAGAGGAGAAGCTCTCGGGATTTGGTCGAATAAGGTAAGAAGATAGTGGTATTCGGCCAAAGGCCATTCTTTTAACCATTTAATGTTAGAGTCGAATCTAACATAAGTCATGTAGGGATTTCGACAACTCTCAAAATCAAGTGAGAACCTTTGGGATTCGGATCTACTTCGGTAAGAATATTCAATTAAGATTAAGTGTTTGTCTCACGTGGATTCGATTTAACAATTAACCGGGTCTTCTGATTGAGTGCTATTCAATGGATGCGAGTACAAGTCAAGGAGAGGAAGGGGTTGTCCCTACCCCTAAGTTCAAGAAGCGTTCAGTTTCTGCGGTGCGGGATTGGCCACCGGGGTGTGGGCCAGCGTTAGAGCAGAATCGTAGGCAGATAGCGGTAGTTTTGTTTAGTAACAGTGTCGATGTTGAGAGTCTACTGCTTCGGATTATCAGGTGTGTAGTTATTGCACTGTTTCTCTGTTTTATATTTATTATACGTATGTGATATGTGTGATGGCCGGAGATAACAGTGTGGTGGTGTGGCTACCCGTGGTGGGTAATCTGATTATCAGGTTAGTAACAGTTGATATCAAATCTTGGACGATATATGTGAAAGCGTGTTATGTATGCATGTTGATATGTTCATGATGGTTATTCTGTCATTTTATCATAGAATAATGTATGTGCATGGGGATTGGGATATGATTAATGAAGGAAAGGGTGTACATTTATGTACGTGGTTGATGTTAGCCTTGAGCTACATCACGGACTGATGTTTACTATGTGCCTCATCGTGACTGGAAGTCGGCTGTGTGCAACATCATGGATTGATGATAGCTCTGTGCTTCATCGTGGATTGATGATGACCTTGAGTCATATTGTGGATATCGATATTTGGTCACATAGTGATCGGTGGCTAGGCCACATTATATTTGGTCACATAGTGATCGGTGGCTAGGCCACGTTATATTTGGTCACATGGTGATCGGTTGCTATGCCACGTTATAATAGCTTTGAGCAGCATGACTGTCAAAGAGGTGTGTAGCAGATGGAGGGTCGATTTAGTAATCCCCTGGTGTGTGTGGCTGGATACGGGGGTGTGTAGCGGATGGACACTAGGTTGGGTTGGGGTTCATTATGCATAAACATGTGTGGTATGTGGATTGGTGTGGAAATGGGCTAAGCCCAAGTGTGGAAACATGTGAATTAATTGCACACTAAGTATGTTTGACTCACTCTACTTTCTAAAAACAATGCAGGTGATACATGATGCTCGGACCGGGCTGGAGTGGATTCGAGGTGGCCATGCAGATGACGTTTTATTTATGCACTTTAGATTTTTAATTACTTTTGGGATATTTTATTGTAATAAGGCCATTTTAAAGTATTTTCGGGATCTTTATTATGTTTTAAGTTGGATTGATTATCGAATTAATAACTGGAAATGATTTTGGAAACAACTTACAACTTAACGACTTAAATTGAAGCTTTAAACTCGGATACACGTAACAACTCTATTTTTCTTAAATTTTCAAACGTACTATGACTTAAACTACACACGACCTCCAAAGTTTTTACTTTTAAAAAAATAAGTTAACTTTTATAAACTAAGAAAGACATTTTAAACTCAATACGTGTTTTCACCCTCAAATCAAATTCTTTTCAAACGTTTTTCCCAGTAACATTCCGAATTCGGTCGTGGTGTTTTGGGCCGGGTTTGGGGTGTTACAATTTGGTATCAGAGCCAGGTTTTAAACTTGGCCTTTGGGGTTTGAGGCCCATAACGTTTTCAAAATGAGATTTCTAAAGATAGCTAAAGGAAATTTTTCGTGGAATGGATTTTGGAGGCATGGCACCCGAATTCTCCGGCTCAGGTCTGCCAGGTAAGTCTTCTGACTGTTTGAGTGGAATAAATATATACTGCATTGTTGTGGATATTGTTGTGGACTTTAGAAAGATAGGACAATCCCTCTAAAGACTGAAACTTTTAGGGATGTGTGCTTCATAACGAAAGAACAACTAGAACTTTTAAATCATAAAATTTTTCCTTTAACCAAATAGTGGAAAGAAGCTAATGCATAAAATTTCTTAAATCAGATTAAGATGCGACGATAGATATGAGTTCTAGGGGACGTGGTCGTAACGCACGTAGGCGTGGTAGAGGCAGAATGGCTGTATCTGAACCAGTTAGGTCTGGTCATGGGTCAGGGAATGAGCCGCCGCCACCAGCTGCGTAAGCTGAATTTCAAGATCAGACGGGTGGAGACGACGCAGTTTCGCAAGCTATGTTGCGAGTTTTGGAAAGGGTCGCGGGAGCTAATATGGGTACTGGGGCTCGGAAGTCAGTGTCTGAGCGACTCCGAGCGAATGGAGCTGAGATATTTAGGGGAGTATCTGGGATAGCTCCGAATGCAGTGGAGTACTAGTTGGAGGCAGTCGAGAGGATCATGGATGGTTTGGACTGCACTGCTGAGGAAAAGCTGAAGGGCGCTGTGTCTTTACTTCAGGATGAGGCCTACCAGTGGTGGCTCACTGTTAAAGAGGGTACTCCGGTGGATCGAGTGGATTGGGGTTTCTTTAAGATTAAGTTCGAGGGGAAGTACGTCGGAGCTAGTTATGTGGACGCGCAGAGGAAAGCGTTTCTGAATCTAGTACAAGTGGGTAAGTCAGTAGCAGAATATGAGGCAGAATTCTTGAGGTTAAGTCGGTATGCCAAAGGGATTGTTGCTACTGATTACGAGCGCTGTGTGAGATTTGAGGATGGGCTGCGAGATGAGCTGCGGGTATTGATAGCTCCTCACCAGGAGAGGGACTTTGCTACTTTGGTAGAGAAAGCTCGAATAGCCGAGGAAGTTAAGCGAACTGAAAGGCAGAATAGAGATAAGGACAGAGGCCGAAATAAGAGAGGTTTTGGACCTTCAGGATCTTCGAGTGGGTTTCAGAAAAAGCCTAGGGTTGAGAGTTCTACTCGTGTTTTTATGCCAGCTGCTGGGAATCAGGTTCGTCCGTGTGCTCAGTGTGGAAGGACTCATGTTGGTGAGTGTTGGGAAAAGATTAGGGAGTGTTTCAGGTGTGGGTCCAAGGCTCATTTAATTAAGGATTGTCCTCAGGATTCGAATAGGGCTTGGACAGTAGATCAGGGGTATGTGCAGCCAGGACGGGGTGGTCAACAGATGTCGAGGGGTCGTGGTCCGATCCATGGAGGGAATGGTTCTGGCCGAGGCCGTGGAGCACCGGGCAGAGGTGCTGGGAGCTCAGATGCAAGGCAGCCAGGGTTAGTGTATGCAGCCAGACGTCGTGAAGAGGGGGATGCACTAGATGTTATCACGGGTACGTTCCTTATTTATGGGTTACCATTTACTGCTTTAATTGATGTTGGGTCAACTCACTCGTACATTGCTATTGTAGTGTCTGGAACTTTGGTTGTGAACTCTGAGACTGTCCCTAGGAAGATGATTGTAATTAGTCCTTTAGGGCAATCTGTAGTGGTAGATAAACTCTTTAGAGACGTGCCTTTGGAAGTTTAGGGGGTAGTGTTTCCAGCTGACTTGATGGAACTACCGTTCGGGGAATTTGACCTGATCCTAGGGATGGATTGGTTAGTAAGGTATCGTGCGAATCTGGACTGTGCTGCTAAGCGCATGTCGTTGAGGACTCTCAAGGACAATGAGGTTATGGTGTTAGGTGAGAGGAGAGACTACCTGTCTAACGTAGTGTCTGCTCTTAAGACGGAGAAGATGGTGAAGAAGGGATGTATGGCTTTCCTGATGTTCGTTAGTGCCTTGGATGCTAAGGAAGTAGCTGTGGGGGAGGTTAGGACAGTGAAGGAGTTTGTGGATGTTTTCCAGGAAGAACTTCCAAGGTTGCCTCCGGATCGGGAGGTGGAATTTGGAATCGACTTGTTGCCAGGTACAGTGCTAGTGTCTATCGCTCCGTACAGAATGGCACCAAAAGAGTTGGTTGAGCTTAAAGCCTAGATCCAAGAGTTGCTAGATCGCGGGTTTATTCGACCCAGTGTGTCTCCATGGGGAGCACCGGTCTTGTTTGTAAAGAAGAAGGACGGATCTATGCGGATGTGCATAGATTACCGCCAGTTCAATAAGCTGACAATCAAGAACAAGTATCCGCTGCCGAGGATAGACGACTTGTTTGATCAACTTAAAGGGGCTGCGCTATTCTCAAAGATAGATCTGAGGTCGGGGTATCATCAGCTTAAGGTGAAGGAAGCAGATATCCATAAGGCAGCTTTTCGAACTCGATACGGGCACTATGAATTCCTGGTAATGCCGTTCGGGTTGAGAAATGCCCCAGCTGCGTTCATGGATATGATGAACCGGGTTTTCCAACCCTACCTGGACCAATTCTTCTTGGTGTTCATAGACGACATCCTGGTATATTCCAAGTCGGGGGAAGAGCATGTTGAGCATCTTCGGGTAGTGCTGCAGGTCTTAAGGGAGAATAAGTTGTACGCCAAGTTTATCAAGTGCGAATTTTGGTTAAGTGAAGTTGCTTTTCTGGGTCATGTAGTATCTGTGGAAGGAATAAGGGTGGATCCTCGGAAGGTTGAGGCAGTATTGGATTGGAAACCACCTAAGTCGGTGGCAGAGATTCGTAGTTTCTTGGGGTTAGTAGGCTACTATAGAAGATTTATCGAGGGTTTCTCTTTAATAGCGGCACCCTTGACTAAGTTGTTGAGGAAGGAGGTACCTTTCGTATGGACAGATAAGCAGCAAGAGAGTTTCGAGAAGCTGAAAAAGGTTTTGACAGAGGCTCCGGTCTTAATTCAGCCTGTGGCAGGGAAAGACTTTGTGGTGTATTATGATGCTTCTCATACTGGGTTAGGTTGTGTACTAATGCAGGAAGGGAAAGTTGTTGCTTATGCGTCTCGGCAGTTGAGACCGCATGAAGTTAAGTATCCGACGCATGATCTGGAGTTGGCTGCAGTGGTTTTCGCTCTGAAGGTGTGGAGGCATTATTTGTATGGAGAGAAATCAGTGATCTACACGGACCATAAGAGTTTGAAGTATCTGCTGACTCAGAAGGAGCTGAACTTGAGACAGCGATTGTGGGTGGAGCTGCTAAAGGATTACGACTGTTCGATTGAATATCACCCGGGAAAAGCGAATGTGGTGGCAGATGCACTAAGTCAGAAGGTGGTATCGGATCTGAGAGAGATGTTCGCGCATCTTAGTCTTTATGACGATGGAAGTTTGTTGGCAGAGCTGCAGGTAAAGCCGACATGGTTAAGTCAGGTTAAGGAGAAGCAGTTGGTGGATGATGTTTTGAGTGCTAAGCTTGCACAAGTTCAGAGTGGGGGAGTAGAGGACTACAGTGTGAATAGTGACGGGGTTTTGTGCTTTCATGGTAGGGTCTGTATGCCGAAGGATGAGGAGTTAAGGCAGAGAATTCTTCGGGAATCGCATAGTAGCCCTTACGCTATGCATCCTGGGGGAAGTAAGTTGTATAGGGATCTGAGGGATCAGTTTTGGTGGCCTGGATTGAAGCGGGAAGTTACAGAATTTGTGAGAAAGTGCTTGACGTGTCAGCAGGTCAAGGCTAAACACCAAGTACCATCGGCGTTGCTGCAACCAGTGAAGATTCCGCAGTGGAAGTGGGAGAGGATCACAATTGATTTCGTTAATGGGCTTCCTCTTACGCCGACTAAGAAGGACTCAATATGGGTGATTGTGGATCGGTTGACAAAGTCCACTCACTTCATACCTGTTCGGGTTGATTACTCTCTGCAGAGGTTGGCAAAGCTGTATGTAGCAGAAATTGTGAAACTGCATGGAGTGCCGGTGTCGATTATATCAGATAGGGATCCTAGGTTTACGTCAAGGTTTTGGAGCGCGTTGCATCAAGCTTTGGGCACCAGATTGGACTTTAGTACGGCATTTCATCCGCAGACGGATGGCCAGTCTGAAAGGGTGATTCAGGTGTTAGAGGATATGCTAAGGGGATGTGTTATCGACTTTAGAGGTAGTTGGGAGGAATTCTTGCCTTTAGCAGAATTCGCTTACAACAATAGTTACCAAGCGAGTATTCGAATGGCGCCGTATGAAGCGTTGTATGGACGGAGGTGTCGGACACCTACTTGTTGGACAGAACTGGGTGAACATCATGTTTTGGGTCCAGAGATAGTGGCAGAGTCAGAAGAGAAGGTTAAGATGATTAGAGCACGGTTGAAAGAGGCATCCGACAGACAGAAGTCGTATGCGGATCTTAAGCGGATCTTAAGGTTTCACAGTGGAAGAAGGTGATGAGATTTGGATGCAAGGGTAAGCTAAGTCCCAGGTTTATAGGACCTTATCGGGTTTTGAAGCGAGTGGGGCCAGTGGCGTATCGGTTGGAATTGCCTTCAGAATTGAAGTAGATGCATGATGTGTTTCACGTTTCGATGCTACGTCGGTACCGATCAGATCCATCGCATGTGGTGCCAGTGGAGGAAGTGGAGTTGAGGCCAGATTTGTCCTATGAGGAAGAGTCGATTCAGATCTTAGAGCGAGATGTTAAAGTGCTTCAGAAGAAGTCAATGCCTTTAGTCAAGGTGTTGTGGCGGAACCATGGATCAGAGGAGGCTTCGTGGGAACCGGAGGAGGCAATGCGACAGGAATACCCCCACTTATTCTGATTAGGTAATTTCGAGGCCGAAATTATTTTTAAGGGGGGCAGAACTGTAATATCCGAGATTTAGGGGTTATGCGTTTTAATTCATATTCATGTGGTAGTGTGCGTTGTGTGCTGTTTGTATGTTGTTTGAGTATGTTTTGGGGTCTTGGGAACCTTGGGGTGTAGGTAGAGGCCTTAGGAAAATATTTGATTTTAAGCCTTAGGAGGGAAACTAGGGGAGCTAAGCCTTAAGGAAATTAGTGTGGGATTTGTGACACAAGAAACCACGTGGTAAAGTGGCATGGTAACGCAAGGGAGCAAGGGGGAGAGGTTGCGTCACAAGGGGTTCCAGGAGGGAGAAGGTTCGAGCTGTAGAGGAAGCATTTTGGCATTTGTTTTGCGTCAAGGAGAGGGGAGAGTTGGATTCGACTATGGCACTTGGGAAGTGGGATCTGACTGAGTCAAATCATTTTGAATGTGCGGCAAGGAGAAGAGATGAGAGTTTGACTTATTCAAACTCATTTGAATGAGGGGAGGGGAGGAAAATGTGGAGAAGAATAAGGGATTTGAGAGGAGGGAAGGTGGTGGCCGAATGTGGGGTTCTTGTGAGGTGCATATTCGATTTGTGCAAGGTTGTAGCATACTGAAATTTAGTGTTAGCAGAATGCTGAATGTAGTCTTTCCATCTAGTGTTCATTCATAATTTTGTGCCGAAACACCTAGTGTTGAACTCTCTTTCTCTTTGGTAATCTTTGGCCAAAATCTCAAAGACCATTAAGGTCATTTGTGTTCATCTTTTTCTTCGTTTCCACTTTCTTCTTTAGGCCGAACCTACCTCTCCCACCTTAATTCTCTTTTCTATTCGTTGTGGTGGCAAGCCTTTACTTCTATTCTATTTCCAAAAGCCGTCGCTCCCTATATTCTTCTTCTAGTGGCCGAATACTGTACTTTCTTTTGGGATCTTAGTCGAACTATATCACCATCTCACTCTCTTCTCTTTACATGTTATCAAACTTTTATGTACAAAAGCCGGCCGAATCTGTTAGCCACTCTTATTCATTTCTTTTGGTGTTTTAAAAACCCAACCTTCCTTGAGTGTGGGATCACGTTCGTTCAGCAAACCTCTGTGGGAGGCATCGTCGTTCATATTCGGTCAGATCTTGCAATCAACTGCTAGTAAGCGTGGTAAGGGCTCTTTTGTGTTCAAATTTTTCTCTTTTTTCTTCTTGGTTATCAAAACCAGGAAATCTAATCCTATTCATTCATTTGGCCGAAACCATGAAAGGTGGGGTTCGGGATTCTTTGTAGCCGATGTTAAGAGGAGAAGCTCTTGGGATTTGGTCGAATAAGGTAAGAAGATAGTGGTATTCGGCCAAAGGCTATTCTTTTAACCATTTAATGTTAGAGCCGAATCTAACATAAGTCATGTAGGGATTTCGACAACTCTCAAAATCAAGTGAGAACCTTCGGGATTCGGATCTACTTCGGTAAGAATATTCAATTAAGATTAAGTCTTTGTCTCACGTGGATTCGATTTAACGATTAATCGGGTCTTCTGATTAAGTGCTATTCAATGGATGCGAGTACCCGTCAAGGAGAGAAAGGGGTTGTCCCTACCCCTAAGTTCAAGAAGCGTTCGGTTTCTACGGTGCAGGATTGGCCACCAGGATGTGGGCCAGCGTCAGAGCAGAATCGTAGGCAGATAGCGGTAGTTTCATTTAGTGACAGTGTCGAGGTCGAGAGTCTAGTGATTCGGGTTATCAGGTGTGTAGGTATTGCACTATTTCTCTATTTTTATTTATTATACGTATGTGATATGTGTGATGGCCGGAGATAACGGTTGTGGTGGTGTGGCTTCCCGTGGTGGGTAATCTGATTATCAGGTTAGTAACAGTTGATATCAAATCTTGGACAATATATGTGAAAGCGTGTTATGTATGCATGTTGATATGTTCATGATGGTTATTCTGTCATTTTATCATAGAATAATGTATGTGCATGGGGATTGGGATATGATTAATGAAGGAAAGGGTGTACATTTTTGTACGTGGTTGATGTTAGCCTTGAGCTACATCACGGACTGATGTTGGCTATGTGCCTCATCGTGACTGGATGTCGGCTGTGTGCCACATCATGGATTGATGATAGCTCTGTGCTTCATCATGGATTGATGATGACCTTGAGTCACATTGTGGATATCGATATTTGGTCACATAGTGATCGGTGGCTAGGCCACGTTATATTTGGTCACATAGTGATCGGTGGCTATGCCACATTATAATAGCTTTGAGCAGCATGACTGCCAAAGAGGTGTGTAGCAGATGGAGGGTCGATTTAGTAATCCCCTGGTGTGTGTGGCTGGATACGGGGGTGTGTAGCGGATGGACACTAGGTTGGGTTGGGGTTCATTATGCATAAACATGTGTGGTATGTGGATTGGTGTGGAAATGGGCTAAGCCCAAGTGTGGAAACATGTGAATTAATTGCACACTAAGTCTGTTTGACTCACTCTACTTTCTAAAAACAATGCAGGTGATACATGATGCTCGGATCGGGCTGGAGTGGATTCGAGGTGACCATGCAGATGACGTTTTATTTATGCACTTTAGATTTTTAATTACTTTTGGGATATTTTATTGTAATAAGGCCATTTTAAAGTATTTTCGGGATCTTTATTACGTTTTAAGTTGGATTGATTATCGAATTAATAACTGGAAATGATTTTGGAAACAACTTACAACTTAACGACTTAAATTGAAGCTTTAAACCCGGATACACATAACAACTCGATTTTTCTTAAATTTTCAAACGTACTATGATTTAAACTATACACGACCTCCAAAGTTTTTACTTTTAAAAAAATAAGTTAACTTTTATAAACTAAGAAAGACATCTTAAACTCAACACGTGTTTTCACCCTCGAATCAAATTCTTTTCAAACGTTTGTCCCAGTAACATTCAGAATTCAGCCGTGGTGTTTTGGGCCGGGTTTGGGGTGTTACAAAACTTTACGAAACTTCGAAAAAAAATTTCAAAACAGGGCACAACCCCTTGCGGCTAGGCCGTGTGCCTCACACGGCCATAGCTTAGACCATGCCTTACCCCGTGTGCAACACTGACTTGGGTCACACGGCCTATCACACGCCGTTGTGTCTAGCCTGTGTGTAACACTGACTTGAATCACACGGCCTATCACACGCCCGTGTCTCTGGCCCGTGTGCAACACTGACTTGAATCACACGGCCTATCACACGCTTGTGTGTCTGGCCCGTGTGCAAGTCTGACTTGCTTCGAATTGGAATATTGAAGGACATGATCGAGACACACGCCCGTGTGCTTACCCGTGTGGGCAAATATAGGCCATTTACAAGGCCAAATTACCACCCATTTTAGGTCATTCCTACAAACATCACTCTATACTTAATTCATTTCCATTTCATGAACCAGTTCCATACCAAAAGCATATGATTCACATCTCATTTCAAACCATTTTAAACATGTAATATATTCACCATCCCAACTACCAAATCAAGTATAAAACATACTATTTCTATTTCACTAAAGCATACCATAATGGCCATTCACACAAGACCATATATACACAACACATACACCATTTTCACATAGCAAAACATATACCAAAATCAATCCAAAGTCTCATCCATTATCAAGCCTTATCACATGGAAAGATTTATACATCTCAAAACATTCCACAACCTCACTAGCCTATACATGCCGTATACCATAAATACAGCTTCCAAAAGGTACCAAAATAGATGTCTGATAGTGTGATTGAGTCGCTGATGATCCCTGGATCCGAGCTAGCTTTAAATACCACTGTAAAACAGAGAAATACTTTACACAGTAAGCTTTAAAGCTTAGTAAGTTCGTAATATAACACAATTAACTCAACAATTCAAATTCAATATCCAAAAGTTAACTAACACTTAGTTCAATTCACATCACTACCCAATTTCATCCACGGCTATTACTCACTTTCATACCATATCTATAGGTTCATATACAAGCATTTATAATGTTATTCAATCCAACTCTTTGCATTGTTCATTCACATAATCTTTCATCTATCTCATATACAATATCATCAACCACATAGGTTCTGTACATACATGTACCATCACGTATTTATCTATCACATTTACCACGTCAATGCTCGATGCCATAATTCATTTGATCCTCTTTAAACGTTCGATGAACTCGCACGCTTAGTGCCAATTAATTAGTCGAAGCTATAATAATATTGCACACTTAGTGCCATGACATTAAACCGAATTTATCTCGGTATCGCATACGTAGTGCCAAATAATACAACCGATGCTTTCTTTATCTCGTACACTTAGTGCCATTAATCACTGTAACGATTCTATTTACGCACACTTAGTGCCACATATCTTTGAACTTGCATTTCACATTACCAAACTCCACAATCACTTTTCCTTTCATCTCATCACATATGAACATTATGTAAATAATATGTATTATAAATGAACTTACCTCGGACTTAGAAATGACGATACTAGTCCATCAATCGAGCACTTTGTTCTTGCCTTGATCTAGATTCAAATTTCTCCTTTCTTGATCTATATAATATCAAATTCAACTCATTCAATCACATTTTCACTCAATTTAGTCCACAACATATAATTAGGGCATTTTACACATTAGCCCCCTAATTTCCATATTTTTATCAATTTAGTCTTTTTTGCATAAAATCACAAATTCAATAAATTTCTTAGGAACCCATGCTAGCCGAATTGATCACATGCTATTAGCATCCCATAACTTTCATTTATTTCACATTTTAGCCCCTCAATTTCTCATTTTCACCATTTAATCCTTAATAGGAAATTTCACCAAAAATCACTATACAAAACATGTATATCAACCATCAGACACTTAGTTTTCATCTTCAACCATTACAAAACTCAATTATTCAACAATGGAACTTCACAAAATCATCATGAATTCCAAAATTCAAGGTACGGGCTAGCTAGTACTCAAAGCAATGATAACAAAAACATAAAAAATCGAGCTCAAAACATACCTCATGCAAGCTCAACAAGTGTCGAATGCTCAAAGCTCATAAACTCTATCTATTTCTTCAATTTTCGATGATGAATGCATGAAAAAGATGAGTATTTGGCTTTGTTTTAATAATAATATCATGATTTATCAATTACCAAAATTAACCTTTCATAATCGAATTGAAATCCACTAATATAAACCCATTTTTGTCCATCCAAGCTATTAATGGTCTAATAACAGCATAAGGACCTCTCATTTAATAAGACGTGGCATTTAAGCACTTTTAACCACTAGCACACAACTTTTGTATTTTACGTGATTAGGTCCTTTTTCACAAATCGGCATACAAACGATAAAATTTTCACACAGAAGTTTCACACATACTTTATCACATGCCATATACATCAAAAATAATATTAAATTATTTCTTCGACCTCAGATTTATGGTCCCAAAACCACTGTTCCAACTGGGGTCTAAACTGGGTTGTTACAGTCCGTGCCCGTGTAACTTTCAAAGTTGGGTCACACGGCCAAACTACACGCACATGTTCTAGTCTGTGTGCTAGGATGTGTAACAACTTGACTTGCATGCATTAAAATCTACAAGGGACACATGATCGTGTGTCACACGCCCATGTCTCAGGCTGTGTGGACATGAAATTGACCAAATTCAAAACACCAAATCTATTCAACCAATATGCCATATAAGGCACCTCAAATGCAAACATACAAATTTACCTAAACATGTATACATACCACATTTTAATCATGCACATCAAGTCCAATACCTTACCAAAACATACCTAACTTGACCATTTTGAAACTATTCCATCACATGCCATATTGGCCATTGAAATATGCATAAAAACATTGCCAAATTAACACATACTAATAAGGCATCTATAAGTACCAAAATGACACTAACCAACCAACATCAAATGGTACCAAATCAACTTATACATGCCAATATCATCAACTAACATTCAATTAAATATCAAAGCAAGTCCACCTACACATGCCGTTATAATCTTGACCAACACATCAAAAACTACTAATATTTATGTTGGATAGTGTGATAGATCTGTAACACCCCTCACCCATATTCAACACCGAAATAGGGTTACAGAGCATTACCTAACTTACAACACTTTTAAACATACATTTCATATACAATTTATCAATTCAAATACAATTTAATCATAAACAATCATAATGTCCCTTAAACGTGCCTACGAGGCCTTAAATATGCATTGAGAGTGGTCCGGGACTAAACGGATACTTAAAATTTTTTTCAACACTTAGTAAATATTTTCCACTAAAAAGGGGACACACGTCCGTCTGACTAGGTTGTGTGTCTCACACGGCCACTAGACACGCCCGTGTCACTGGCTGTGTGAACAATCGAAATGCAAGCACACAGCCATGTCCCAGCCTTTGTCCTACCCCATGTCCAAACAAGTGAGGTTACTGACTTGGGTCACACGGCCAACCATACATCCGTGTGCCTTCCGAAGTGGCCACACACACCCGTGTGCTAGGCCGTGCGAAACCTGTAGGGTATATTAACTAATGCAACATAGCCAAGTCACATGCCTGTGTGCTAGGCCGTTTGCCAATTATGGGGTATACTGACTTGTGACACACGGCCGATCACACGCTCCTGTGTGAGACCATGTGGAGTATACTGACTTTATTTCAATATCAACACCAGTGGACACACAGCCTTGTAACATGACCGTGTGTCACACACGGCTGAGACACACTCTCGTGTCTCTGCCCGTGTGGACAAAAATAGGCTTTTACCAAGCCGTTTTGCCACCCTATTTGGTACGTATCTTCACCTATACAAATGACACCAAACCATAGCATAAAATACCATCCAAAACAAACAAGGCAAGTCTAAATCTTATCATTTCAATGCTAACCATTTCAAGACACATAAGTACCACAATATGCTATCTAAATTCATACTAATCCTTATATTCTCAATTCATCAAAATGACTATTATCAATAGCCTAATTTCACAAGCATACCAATATATCTCAATTCATCCATTTAACACTCAGTATACATATTACCTTCAATCATCACAACCAACTCAAAAGACATAAGCATATATGTACATTATTCAAACATACCAAACAAACCATTATGATCCATTACACATGGCTATATATATACATATCAAACATAAACATTTACAAGCCAATTCATTTGGCCAAAGCCATTACCAAACATAACCAAAATGACTCAAAGTCCCTATACATGCCATATGACAAAACCATAAGTTCAAAGGTACCAAAGTGACGATTGGATATTGTGACGATGTCTCTGACGATCCCCAAATTCGAGCTAGCTTTGAATTCACTATAAAACATGGGAAAAATAAACAAAGTAAGCTATAAAGCTTAGTAAGTTCGTACGAAATATGTTCAACAAATCATCAATTTGAACTATTTAACATATAATTCATGATAACAGCAAACCTTCCTTATACTTAATCATATCCTTATATGCAAATTCATAACTTCTTCTATTTGAATCTCTTACTTTACATGTACATACCTGTACAAATTCGTAACGAACTCATACCTTTTAGGAATACTGTCGAATACTCGATATTTCTCACACTGAGTGCCAATACGTAGCCGAAGCTATTATAATTGTAACAGCCCTATCTTGGGTCTAGTCAGAACAATGGTTTTGAGACCACAAATCCGATGAAGAAAAAATTATTTTCATATATTTTTATTGTCTACAGTTTTATGGAATGATTTTGTGAAAATTTCATTTGAAAATTTTAACATTTGGGCGCTCAATTTAGTTAAAAGAACTAAATTGTAATAAATGTAAAATGTGTGTTCTAGAAGAAAGAGGTATTTAAATTCTATGAGATTTAAATTGGAGGTCCTTAAATGGTAATTAGACAATTATAGTTCATAATGGACAAAAATGGACATGGTTAGGTGAATTTCCAAAGTTTTGCATTAAAGGCATTTTGGTAAACTAGTTATTAAATGAATTAATAAGTAAAATAAAAATCAAATTTTGTCCATCTTCTTCCTCCCTTGGCTGAAAATTTGAAGGGAACCATAGTTAGGGTTTGTCAAGCTTTCAATCTTGATTATAAGTTCGTTCTTGCCTCGTTTTTAATGCTCTTTACATTTTTGATGTTGTTGTAACCCGATCTATCTATTTCTACCACTAATTTAAGAAATGATCAAGGTCTAGGGTTTGAACCATATTAGACATGTATGTATTTTGATGTTTGATGGTAGAAAATGCATGTTTGTTGTTTGTTAAATGACTTTTACTAAGTGATTTTCAGTAAAAATGTCAAAAAGGACTTATTTATAAAAGTTAATAAAATGAGTAGAAAAATGTGAATAAATGGAAAATGTGGGCTGTTATGAGTATGAAAATGATTTTTCTAGGCTTGGGTTTTAAAGAAATTAAATATATTTCATTTTATGAGCCTAGGGACTAAAGTGTAAAATGTCAAAAGTAAGGGGCAAAAATATAAATTTTCCAGAATGTGAATTTTGGGCGGAAATGAATAATGTGATGATTAAATGAGATGAATTTGGTATTATAGATCAAGAAAAACGAAGTTCGGGTCTAGATCGGGGGAAAACCAAAATGTTTGACGATTAGGTCGCTATTTTTGTATCGAGGTAAGTTCGTATGTTAATAATGCAACGTTATAATTGTATTTATAATCTTTTGATATTGCACGAATTGTATGTTTGATTCTATGGATGTAATTAATGAAGTTTCGACAAGCGAGAAAATCCCAGTTGAACCTTAGGAATAGATTAGAATACAAGTGACATGTCACTAGGAACCCATGTGATTATGTGATCTATGTGTCCTGGGTGCTAGTCTCGTACGTCCTACCAGTGGCTGAGTATACCGGCATATGTTGCGGATACTTGATAGCTTGTGTGAGTAGCACCGAGTAGCTACGTCTTGACTGACAGCTTGTGTGAGTAGGCCCGTGGAAAACTCGAGATAATCCTATGTGTGTTATGAGATTGGTAGTAGCTTTAGCTACATATGTGGCACTTATTGTAACACCCTTAACCCGTAACCATCCCCAGTCTAGGGTTAAGAGGCATTATCAGACAATCGAAAACTTTTACAAACATTTCAAAACATAATTTGACAAATCACATTAAAGTGTCCCTTAAATAGGTCTTCGAGACCTTAAACATGCTTTAGAATAGGGCCGGGACTAAATCAAACACATACGAAAATTCTCAGAAATTTAAAAATTTTTCAAAGTTACAGAGGTCACACGCCCATGTGGGCAGGCCGTGTGCCTCACACGGCCTCAGACACGCCCTTGTGTCTGAGCCGTGTCAAAATAGAGCATACATACTGACTTGTCCACACGACCGTGGACACACCCGTGTGCCTCACCCATTGTTGCTACTGACTTGCCCTGCACGGCCAGTTACACGCCCGTGTATCCAGCCCGTGGTCGACACTGAATTAATCCACACGGCAATGGATGATATATTATGGCCGTCTTTTTGTTTGTTTTATTGTAATATACATTAATAACCAATTTTACATAGTTAACCTTTATTATACATTATAATTTCCACTAACTTTAGGCATTAATGTCCATCCATATTTCCAATGGTCCAATTGCATTATGAGGACCTCAAACTTATAAAGACATGACACATAGGTGCTTTTAACATATGGCATTCTAATTCTGCATTAAATGCAATTTAGTCATTTTCTCTAATTAAGCACACAAATAATCAAATTAAATCACAGAAAATTCACACATACTAATTCACACAGACACAGAAAATAATATTAAAATATTTTTCTGACTCGAATTTGTGGTCCCGAAACCACTATTCCGACTAGTGTCTAAACCAGACTGTTACAATTCTCCCCCCTTAGGGTTTTCGTCCCCGAAAATCTTACCGTTGAATAGGTTTGGATATTGTTGTCTCATTGTATCTTCAAGCTCTTCCACTCCGTGTCGACGCCACAGTACTTTTACTAATGGAATTTCCTTATTTCTCAACTCTTTCACTTCGCGAGCTAAGATACAGATTGGTTCTTCTTCGTAAGTTATATCAGATTAGATTTCAATCTCAGTCGGAGTAATCACATGTGATGGATCAGATCTGTATCGACAAAGCACTGATACGTGAAATACATTATGTATCTTTTCCAACTCTGGTGGCAACATCAATCTAGACGCAACAGGTCCAACACGCTCGATAATCTCATATGGCCCGATGAACCTCCGACTCAATTGCCTTTGCGTCCGAATCTGAGTACTTTCTTCCACAGAGACACTTTCAAGAACACTTTGTTACCAATATCAAACTCAATATCTTTTTTTTCAAGTCTGCATAGGCTTCTGACAATCAGACGCTGCTTTCAAACTGTCACGGATCAATTTCACTTTCTATTCAGTGTCTTTTATCGAATCGACCCCGTGTATCTTACTTTCACTGAGCTCAGCCCAATATAGAGGTGTCCAACATTTGCGTCCATACAAAGCTTCATAAGGTGCCATTTTGATGCTCGACTAAAAACTGTTATTATTTGCAAATTCAATCAATGGAAAATATTGTTCCTACGTACCATTAAACTCAAGAATGCAGCATTTCAACATATCCTCGAGTATCTGAATGATCCGCTCAGACTGGCCATCTGTTTGTGGGTGCAAAGCTATAATGAAATGCAATTTTGTGCCTAAAGCTTCTTGCAATTTCTTCTAGAATCATGATGTAAATCTCGGATCTCTATTTGACACAATAGACAGTGGCACCCTATGCAATCTCACAATCTCAGAAATATACAGCTCAACTAACTTATCAAGTGAGTGATCAGATTGTACCGAAATAAAATGGGCGGAGTCAAAGGTAACCCAGAAACAAAATTCATTGTCACTATATCCCATTTCCATTCGGGAATCATTATTGGTTGTAACAAACCAGATGGAACCTGATGTTCAGCTTTAACTTGCTGGCAGACTAAACATTTCGAGACAAAATCAGAAATATCTCTTTTCATTCCAGACCACCAATAATGTTGCTTCAAATCATGGTACATCTTTGTACTTCCCGGATGAACAGATAGGCGACTATTATGAGCTTCATTCAAAATTAACTGAATCAGCTCTGGATTCCTCGGAACACAGATTCAATCTTGAAATCTCAAGCAATCATTATCATCAACTCAAAATTCAGAATCAAAGTTTGAATCACACTGAGCTCATTTCGCTAACATTTCATTATCAACTTTTTGATCATCACAAATTTGTTGTAAAAACAACGGTTTCGCTTTCAATTCAGCTAGAATTGAACCATCATCAGACAGATCCAAATGAGCAATCACAGCACATAATGCAAACAATGATTTTCGACTCAAAGCATCAAAAACAACATTTGCCTTACCCGGATGATAATCTATCACAAGCTCGTAGCCTTTCAACAGTTCTAACCATCTTCTCTGTCGCAGATTCAAATCTTTTTGGGTCATCAAATATTTCAGACTTTTGTGATCTGAAAATACATGACATTTTTCACCGAAAAGATAATGGCGCCAAATCTTTAATGTAAATACAATCGCAGCTGGCTCAAGATTATTTGTCGGATAGTTCTTTTCATGCGGCTTCAATTGTCTCGAGGCATAAGCTATAACTTTGCCTTCTTGCATCAAAACACATCCCAGACCATTTAATGAAGCATCACTATATATCACGAATTCTTTACCCGATTCTGGCTGTACTAAAACTGGAGCTTCAGTCAACAAAGTTTTCAACTGATGGCTTTTCTGACATTTATCAAACCATTCAAATCTCACATCTTTCTGAAGTAATCTAGTCAATGGAGTAGCTATCATCGAAAAGCCTTTTACAAAACGTCGATAATATCCAGTGAGTCCCAGGAAACTGCAAACTTCAGACACATTCTTCGAAGGTTTCCATTCCAGAATAGCAAAAATCATGCTCGGATCAACTTGTATTCCAGAAGCTGATACAATATATCCTAGAAAACCAACTTCACGCAACCAGAATTCACATTTACTGAACTTTGCATACAATTGTTTATCTCACAGAGTTTTCAAAACAATTCTCAGATGCTCAGCATGCTCAATCTCATCACGTGAATAAATCAAGATGTCGTCAATGAATACAATAACAAATTGATCTAAGTACGGTCTAAAAATTATGTTCATCAGATCCATAAAAACAGCAGGTGCATTTGTTAGTCCAAAAGGCATAACTAAAAACTTATAATGCACGTACCTCATTCTAAAAGCAATTTTTGGAATATCTGAATCTTTTACTCACAACTGATAATACCCCGACCTCATATCTATCTTTGAAAACACAGTGGCTCCTTTAAGCTGATCAAACAAATCATTGATTCTAGGCAGAGGATATTTATTCTTTATAGTCACTTTGTTCAACTGACGATAATCAATGCACATTCTCATTGTGCCATCTTTCTTTTTCACAAACAGAACAGGAGCATCCCAAGGTGAGAAGCTCGGTCTTGCAAACCCTCTATCTATCAATTCTTGCAAATGTGACTTCAATTCTTTTAGCTCTGTTGGTGCCATTGTAACACCCCAAACCCGGCCTAGACGTTACGATCGGATCTGGCATGTCACATGAAAGGAATGTCTAAAAACTATGCATTCGTTAAAAAGTTTGTATTCTTTATATTTGATGTAAAAAAAATCGAGTTTAAGTAATTTTGAATAAGAAACGGTTTATTAACATTTTAGGAAATCCCGAATTAAACATTCCATAATAATAAGCAGTAACCAAATTAAAAGCTAAAATCAAATAAAATACAAAAAATTAAAGTTATAGTGGCCTTGTTACATAACAAAAACCCAAATAAAAATAATCTTAAAATAAGATAAAAATCGAAATTACTAAAGTTCACGAGTAGTATCTCCGACGTATGGCCACCCCCGAGTCCTCCACAGCTCCCAATCCTCTATCGCTGGGAATTACCTGAAACATTTAATAAAAAGAGGGGGTGAGTTTATGAAAACTTAGTGTGTAATCCCCATCCAACAGGTGTTAGACCCTTACACAATTTCATATGAAAATATGCATGTCATGCAGCCCATCCATCCTAGGTATCCATCCAAGTCTCCCAAATCTACCCCCTTGTGGTACCAAGCCACTGGTGGTACCAAACCACTGGTGGTTCCAAACCACTGGTGACTGAAGTCACAAATAATCATGTGTGGGGCCAACCCACTTTGTGGTACTAAACCACTGATGACGATCCCTTTTGACATTATGTGGGCCAACCCACTGTGGTACCAAACCACTGGGACGAGTCACAAAGACAAGCATATGTGGTACCTAACCACTGGTGGTTCCAAACCACTGAGACTTAGTCACAAATTAATGATATGTGGGGCCAACCCACGTTGTGGTACCTAACCACTGGTGACAGTCTGATAAATCATACCTTCCCCCTCCTCTCATCATACCCATGCAATATGACATAATAATTCGTGTATGCAGTATGTCATGTATGCAAAACATATATCAGATATAACGTATGAAACAACTTACCATCATAAACAGAATAACCAAAGTACAACATAATCAAGCTAATCAACCCCTAAGGGTATAATAGTAATTTTACCTACGAGGGTATTTTGGTAATTTACCTACCAATGGGGTATCAGTAATTTTGCACCTACAATGGCCTTTCTGAAGGCCCAATGTCGCCTCAAGCGACTCAACTACCATTTCCGGTTGTTACCGGACTATTGGGCCTAAAACTCGATTTCGGCCCATTCGGGCCCACACGCTCGTGTGGCCCACCTAACACAAATCTAGCCACGTATATAAGTTCCACCTAGTCTAGTTCACTATATACTACACCATCATACATTTTATTCAATTGGGCCCACTTCGGCCCTTCGTGGCCCAAGCAGCCTCAACCCACAAGAATACTACTGATGGCCTCAACTATGTTGTCGAAGCCCCACACGTGCGCTCGCACGCTCGTGTGGCTACTATTGCCGTGACCGGCATTTTGGCATTTTTCGCTCTACAACTAAACTAGAGAGAGTTACATACCTGATAGGAATCTGGTGCTAAACCGCGCTGTGACCACTACTGTGCCCAAACGCCCACCAAGGTATCTTAACTCTCCTCCTGGAATGCTCTTTATATAGCTAGCTCTTCACCTTCGTTCTTTGTATCTTTCCGATGTGGGATCCCTTCGTCAGTAGAGTTTAAATTCAACTGAAACTCTTGCCGTCCAATCCGCAAAATAAATACTCCCTTGCTTATCATGAGATTCAAACCCAGGCTCCCTTGTAGCATAATCCACGCCGCTAACCACTTGGCCACAAGCTCCTCTTGTGTCTTAAACCATGCGCAACTAAATATAAATCTATAGCCAAATTCTAAGGTCCAACCAAAAAGAAAACCAAAATGCCAGAGCCAAGACTTGAACCTTGGACCTCCTTCCTTCCTTATGGCGTCACCCCCTTGTCTCTTATGTGGTGACACTTTGCCACTACACCACACACTCTACTTGTGTCATTTTCCTCCACATTTTATTCTTAAGGCCTACCTGCCAACATCCAGGGTTTTTTTCACCTAAAACCAAAATTTCCCCAAAGCCAATGTTCGATCTCGGGACTTCATAGAAGCCCTCTAACCTTCCAAAATCACTTATCTAATAGGTCCAACTTGCATTTAAGCCAATCTCTTGTTCTCCAAAAATTTAAAAGCTACTATGCTCGAGGAACGTTGGGCTCAATCCTACTAGGCCCAATTTTGGGATGTTACAGCCATTCTATATGGAGCTATCAAAATAGGAGTCGTTCCCGGTAACAAATCAATACCAAATTCAACTTCATGTATCAGATGTAACCCCGGGAATTCTTCAGGAAACACATCAGAGAATTCACAGACAACTAGCACTGATTCAACTTTCCTTTCAGTTACTTTTGAGTCAATCAAATAAGCAAAATAAGCTTCATAACCCTTTCTCGAATAATTCTGAGCTTTCAACACAGATATCACAGCAAGTAACCCAGTCAAATCATTAGATTCAACTCGAACTATTTCATCATTCTGACATCTCAAATCAATGGTCTTTCTCTTGTAATTCAGAACAGCATCATGCAATGTTAACCAGTCCATACCCAAAATTATATCAAACTCATCTAATGGTAATAACATCATATCAGCCGAAAAACAAACATCTCGAAACATCAACGCACAGTTCTTGCATACTTTATCAACCAGGACACTTTTACCTAAGGGGTTCGATACTCTAATAACAAATTCAGTAGACTCTACAAGCAAAGTCTTACTGGATATTGAGTTCATGCATACATAAGAATGTGTAGATCCAGGGTCTATCAATGCAATCACAAAAGTATCATAAAGAGTAAATGTACCCGTTATAACATCTAGAGATGAAGCTTCCTTACGAGCTCGAATGGCATATGCTCTGGCAGGCTTTTTAGCTTCAGATCTCGCAACTGAGTCTTTCATAATTCTCTAACTACCACTGACATTTCTTACATTTCGAGAAGATCTACCTCTCATTGAAACATTATCAGATCTCAGATTCTGAACAATCTCTTGCTCAACAGACTCTGGGTAGTCTCGGATGAAATGGTCTAACGATCCACATCTAAAACAAGCTCGATGATTCAATCTACAAGTACCTGGATGTCTTTTACCACAGTGCTTACATTCAGGTCGTTTGGATCTGACATTTATCACACTAGCTATCGGTATAGGTAGAGCTTTAGAATTCGACTGTGATCTAGCTCGATCTCTCGGATTCGAATGTCTCATATTAGTTCTGGAACGGCTATGCTCATCCCTGAATTTCTTTGAAGTAGCCTGAAATGATTTCCTCGAAAATCTCTTTCTCGCATCTCTAACTTCAGACTCAGCTTTTCTTTTATCTTTCCCGAGTGCTTTAGCTTTGCATGCTCGATCAACAAGCACAACAAACTCTTTTATTTCTAGAATCCCAACTAACAAACGGATATCTTCATTAAGGCCATCTTCAAATCTTTTACACATTATTTCTTCAGTTGAAACACATTCACGAGCATATTGACTTAGTCTCACGAACTCTCGTTCATACTCAGTAACTGTCATACGACCCTGTTTCAATTCCAGGAATTCTTTTTGTTTCTGGTCAATAAATCTCGAATTGATGTATTTCTTTGGTAACTCAGACTGAAAGAAATCCCAAGTAACCTGTTCCTTTGGAACAACAAAAATCAAAGTCTTCCACCATTGATAAGCTGCATCTCATAGTAAAGAAACATCACATTTCACACATTCATCAAGAGTCAATGTCATTTCATCAAATACCCGGATCGTGTTCTCAAGCCAAAACTCAGCTTTCTCGGTATGATCATTTCTAGTGGCCCTGAACTCTTCAGCCCCATATTTACAAATTTTGTCGACTGGAGGTTTATTCAATAGATTCAAATTCATAACTGGAGGCACAACTAAAGTATGAGGAGGATTAGGCGAGGGCAGAGGTTGTGAAACAGCCGGATTATTTCTTACATACTGAGTGAACCACTCATTCATCATTTCGAAGAAAGCTTGTTTAGCCTCTCCCTCTTGACCGCTAGTAGTCGGTCTCGAATTAGATGGCACCGTCCCTTGAGTAGGAGCAGGTGCATTACTTTCATTGTCATCAGCTATGGCTCTTTCAGGATCCATTACTATACGAAAACACATTTTTATACGTCAATATTCATCACACATTCACATTTCATATATATGGCATGTATAGCTAGACTCTCACACGCTATGTTAGTCCGAGAATCGACTAAACCGTAGCTCTGATACCAACCAAATGTAACAGCCCTTACTCGTAACCGTTGCCAGTCTAGGGTTAAGAGGCATTATCGGACAATCGAAAACTTTTACGGACATTTCAAAACATAATTCGACAAATCACATCAAAGTGTCCCTTAAATAGGTCTTCAAGACCTTAAACATGTTTTTGAATAGGGCCGAGATTAAAACGAACACATATGGAAATTCTCAGAAATATAAAAATTTTTCAAAATTATAGAGGTCACATCCCGTGTGGGCAGGTTGTGTGCCTCACACGGCCTTAGACACGCCCGTGTATCTAAGCAATGTCAAAACAGGGCATACATGCTGACTTGTCCACACGGCCGTGGACACGCCCGTGTGCCTCACCCATGGTCGCTACTGACTTGCACCACATGGCCAGTTACATGCCCGTGTGTTCCAGCCCGTGGTCGAATCTGACTTGTTTTGAAATGCAACCACGAAGGACACGGTTGAGCCACACGTCCATGTGCTCATCCATATGGGCAATTATAGGCCATTTTCAAGGCTAAAATGCCACCCACACATTGGGTTATCCCTACAAGCAACATACCAATTCAATTCATGCCAAAATAACCAACTTTTCCAAGCATTCAAACGCATCTCAAGAATACCATTTTAAGCAACATTTAGCTCAACTTATTCACAAGCATTTCCAAACATGATCTATTCACAAAATTAACATTAATAATATGCTAACTTGGCATCAAGTAACTTACCATTAACATGACCATTTCAATAGCCATCAAACCTCACCAAACAAGGCATCATATAACAAGATTACTCAATCATAACACAACCATATATCTAGCCATATCACATGGCTATGTACTTATCTCAAACATACCCCAAAACAACTAGCCTATACATGCAATATTTAACTATATTCACATTCAAAAGTATCAAAGTAGAGTTTGATAGTGTGGTGATGATCCTCGATGATTCCCGAGCCTTTCGTAGCTTTGACGTCCTATAAAACAGAGTAAACACACACAAAGTAAGCTTTCCAAAAGCTTAGTAAGCCATATACAAATAAACATAATATAAAATGCACATAATCATATTGATACAATGTCATTAATATTTCTCATTTGCAATTTCATAATATGTTCTTTGGCTCATTTGTTTATCCATAGAATGCCAACATATCACATCTCAAAGCTTCACTTATGCTCATAACACATTCAAGCATATATCACATATTATCTCATCAAATCCATACATATATTCACTTTAGTAAGTTCATATATATACACTTACCTTTCATACACATACATAGTGTACCTTTCAGACATACCTGACTCGTTTATACATTTCACGTAGTCTCTCATTTCTCTGATTTGCCGTTAAACCGTTCGAAATCAAATAGGAAGCTCGGAATACTCAAAATGGTAGTGTAACACCCCAAACCTGGTCAACTCACCACGACCAAATCTGGTATGTTACGGAGTGAAAACATTTGGAAAACATAAGTTATCGATTAAATCTTAAGAAAAACCCTTTCTGTCGCTTAAAAGAAGTTTAGAAATCCCTGTTTGAGGTGATATTAAAATCGTGTAATGATTTCTTTAAAATGTATGCTTGAAAACCCATTTGTTGTTAGAAATTTCAGAAAACAGGCGATACTAGTTAAGAACGGGGTGTGTTGGGTATTATCAAGTATAAAACCTTTTGTATTTGAAGTGGTTTTGAAAAGTTAGAGAAAAACATTCAAGTTACCTTTGTTATCATCTTATAGATTGTGTTACCCGATGGTAACGATTTAAAAACCCGAAAGAGCTATAGTTTTGAAACTATTGCTTTTTACCGGTTAATTTAACAAATACGTAAATCCAATATAATCAAAATAAAAGCAAGTAATTAAAACCCAAAATTTAACTTAGCGGCCTTATTACAACCCAAATACCAAATTATACTAAAATAAATAAAATCGAAAGGCAGTTTAAAGTTCCAAAACCAAACTAAGATGCATGGCCACCTCGAGTCCTCCCCGGCTCCATATCCGCGATTTATGCCTCATCTGCAAAATATAAGGGAAGGGGTGAGTCACCGAGACTTAGTGTATAAATCCCCAACCCGATAATTCAACTACTTACACAGATCATTAGAAAAATATGCAAATCATGCAACCCCATAACCTAACCATCCAATCTCCATTAACTACCCCGTGTGGTCAAAACCACTGGTGGTCAAAACCACTGGTGACCGAAGTCACAAATACATATATATCGATGATGGGGCCAACCCATCGTGTGGTCAAAACCACTGATGACAATCCCGTAATATATAATGTGGGGCCAACCCACTGTGGTACCAAACCACCGGGATGAGTCACAATAATCCATGTGTGGTCAAAACCACTGGTGACCGTAGTCACAAATCGAATGATGGGGCCAACCCATCTTGTGGTCAAAACCACTGGTGACAGTCCAAATAATTCATCCCCCTCCTCTCATCAATCCCATCATCATCATACTCATATCATACGTGTCATAATATCAAGTATCATGCAATAAGGCATAGTATAGCATTATCAACTCATGATAACATACATCAAAAATCACATAACAGGGGACTTACCCGGAATCCAAGCTCATGCCCACAAGGCAAGGTCACTAATACCAGAGGTTATACAGTAACATAATAAGCATCATTAACTAATAAAGTGTGTAAGAGTTTACACACCTGGCTATTCGTAAATCTAAGCGAATCCCGAAACTACGCAAACTAACGAGATCCCGAACGTTACTCCCTCCTTAAGCCGATTTGGTTTCCAACCAAATCCCGAAGCCACACAAAGAGCCTCCTTGCAATCGGCCACACACTGCTGCTCATAAACAATTAGCCTTCGGCTTTTGAACGATTAAGAAATGGATCTTGAAACGTTAAAACCTTACCTAGATCGACCACCAAATCCCAAAGACACACTGCAATCGGCTATAGTCCTCCCTGAAATCAGTTTCAACACAACTCTTAGAACCCATAGACCATTCAGCCATAACTTAAATCCCGAAACCACATGAGTTGTCGACACACTTACTTTACTGATAGATTCGGCTTGATCAAACACCAATGTTCGGCACCCCTAAATGATCATGAACAGAATTTTAACACTTAGATCTATAAGGAAAAGAAGATAAAAGGGAAGTGGGTTTCGGCATTACCCACCTTGATCAACAAAAGAAAACGAATAGGAAGTTCACTTACCAGAGTTTCGGCTATGATCCACAAAGAAGAGAAAAGGAGAAATCGCAAGAGAGGGAGAGGGTGATAGTTTCGAATAGGAGAAGAAAAGAAGATTTGATTAAGTTCTGAGGAGGTTCGGCTAATGGGGTTTTCAAGAAAAAGATAAAACAAAAATGGAAAGGGAGATAGGTATGGTGTTTTCGGCTTTTGAGAATAGTCAAGATGAAGAAGAGAAAGAGAATGGGGAAAGGAGAATTCGGCAAGGTGAATGAAAAGAGATTTCGGCACAAGGTGTTTTGAAAGAGAAGATGCCGAATGGAGGGTGAGGTTATTGGTTTCGGCCTTGAGCAAAAGAAGAAGAAGAGAAGATGGGTAAAGGTGATTTCGGCAAAGGCTAACCAAAAAGAACTGAAAGGAAAAGAGAAGAAAGACCCCCTTGGGTTCGGCTTAAACAAGGACAATCAAAGATGAGAGCACCTTGGTGTTTCGGTTTTGGCACAAATGGTGAGAGACCACCAAAGCACATTCGACCACTACCCAAAAGACCCCAAAACCGATTGCCCCTTAGCTCAAAACACCCCCTTGCCAATTTCGGCTGGACACTTCCTTCCCCAGAGTTCAAATTCAGCCAAGCACCTTCAAATGAGTTTGAGAATATTCAAACTCATATATTTGCTCCCCTCCATCAATTCAAATCTGTTTGAACAGGTCAAACTCCTCAAATCTCTCCTCTCCATCCATTCAAAGGAGTCCCACCTAAGCACTCCTCCTCTAACTTGTGGCGTCAAAAAGAAATAGCAGGGAGTGCAATTTCTACTGCTCGAACACAGGCACTCCCAACCTGCTTGTGGCGTCATCACCTAGACACCTTAGTGGCACCTCCTTGCCACTTTTCCACTGGTGTTCTTGTGTCTAAAACTCCCAATAATTTCTTTTAACCCCCACTTTATCTAGCTCCTTCCTCTTAAGCATAAAAATTAAAATTTTGGTCATGACCCAGGACTAACCCGAGGTCATGCCTAAACCCCAAAACATACCAAACAAACACAATAACCATATTATCACATGCAAACACATACAAGATGCAGAGACCCCAATTTAAGGATGTTACAGTTCTACCCCCTTAAAATAATTTCGACCTCGAAATTACCTGATCAGAAGAGTTGAGGGTATTGCTGCCGCATCACATCCTCTGGTTCCCACGTGGCCTCCTCCGTACCATGGTTCCGCCATAATACTTTCACCAAGGGAACTGACTTCCGTCGCAGAACCTTAACATCCCGGTCCAAGATCCGTACCGGTTCCTCCTCGAAAGACAAATCAGGACTCACCTCTATCTCCTCAACTGGTACAACATGTGACGGATCTGCTCGATAGCGCCTAAGCATTGAAACATGAAAGACATCGTGAATTCGACTTAGCTCTGCTGGTAACTCGAGCTGATAAGCTACCGGTCCCACTCGTTTCAACACTGTATATGGCCCAATGAACCTGGGGCTTAGCTTGCCCTTCCGACCAAATCTCAATACCTTCTTCCAGGGCGATACCTTCAGAAAGACCTTATCACCCACTGTATACTCAATATCCCTGTGCTTAAGATCGGCGTAAGATTTCTGTCTGTCCGATGCTTCCTTAAGATGAGCCCGAATTACCTTAACCTTATCCTCTGTTTCTGTTACCAACTCCGGCCCCAACATCTGCCGTTCACCCAGTTCCGTCCAGCACGTCGGAGTACGACATTTCCGACCATAGAGTGCTTCATATGGTGCCATCTGAATACTTGCTTGATAACTATTGTTATAAGCAAACTCTGCTAAAGGTAGGTACTCCTCCCAACTACCACTGAAGTCCAGAACACAGCCCCTTAACATATCTTCGAGAATCTGAATTACCCATTCAGACTGTCCATCAGAATGTGGATGAAAAGCCGTGCTAAAATCCAACCTTGTACCCAAAGCCTGATGCAAAGCTTTCCAGAACCTCGACGTGAACCTGGGATCCCTATCCGAAATAATTGACGCAGGCATTCCATGCAACCGTACTATCTCTGCCACATACAACTTGACTAACTTCTACAGCGAATAATCAACCCTCACCGGAATAAAATGAGCTGATTTAGTCAAACGATCCACAATTACCCAGACTGAGTCCTTCTTACTAGGCGTAAGGGGAAGCCCACTGACGAAATCCATCGTAATCATTTCCCACTTCCACTGTGGGATCTTAACCGGCTGCAACAGTCCTGACGGTAACTGATGCTCAGCCTTGACTTGTTGGCATGACAAACACTTGCCCACAAACTCAGTTACTTCCCGCTTAAGACCCGGCCACCAGAACTGTTCCCTTAAATCACGATACATCTTACTGCCTCCAAGATGCATAGCGTATGGGCTGCTATGAGCTTCCTGAAGAATCTGCTGTCTCAATTCCACATCCTTAGGCATGCATACTTTTCCTCAAAAACACAGTACTCCATCAGTGCCCAAGCTGAAACCTTCGGACTCACCATTCTGCACTTGCAACCTCCGAGCACTCAAAACCTCATCAGTCAGCTGCCTCTCCTTAACCTGATCAATCCAAGATGGCTTAACTTGCAATTCTACCAAAAGACTCCCATCATCATAAAGACTTAGGTGAGCAAACATCGCTCGCAGGTCCGCCACCACCTTACGGCTCAACGCATCAGCTACTATGTTAGCCTTACCCGGATGGTATTCAATCAAACAGTCATAATCTTTCAACAATTCATCCACCTTCGCTGCCTCAAATTTAAATCCTTCTGAGTCAAAAGATACTTCAGACTCTTATGATCCGTATACACTATCGACTTCTCCCCATAAAGTAATGCCTCCAAATCTTCAAGGCAAAAACCACTGCAGCCAACTCCAAGTCATGCGTCGGATAGTTACCCTCATGAGGTCTCAACTGCCGAGATGCATACGCTACCACTTTTCCATCTTGCATCAGCACACACCCTAAACCAGTGTGTGATGCATCGCAATAAACTGTGAATTCCTTCCCTACCTCAGGTTGAATCAAAATCGGAGTTTCAGTCAGAATCTTCTTCAGCTTGTCAAAACTCTCATGTTGTTTCTCGGTCCACACAAACGGAACCCCCTTTCTCAACAGCTTAGTCAACGGTGCTGCAATCAAAGAAAACCCTTCTACGAATCTCCTCTAGTATCCTGCCAAATCCAGAAAACTCCGAATCTCTACAACCGACTTGGGTGGTTTCCAATCCAATACTGCCTCAATCTTACGAGGATCCACCCTAAGTCCCTCAGCTGATACAACATGACCCAAGAAAGTTACCTCCTTAAGCCAGAACTCGCACTTACAAAACTTGGCGTACAACTGCTTTTCCCTCAGAATCTACAGAACCACTCGAAGATGCGCGTCATGTTCCTCCTCAGATTTTGAGTACACCAAAATGTCGTCTATAAACACTACGACAAACCGGTCCAAATACGGCTGAAACACCCGATTCATCATGTCCATGAATGCTGCCGGTGCATTGGTCAACCCAAAAGGCATTACCAAAAACTCGTAGTGTCCATATCGAGTACGAAATGCCGTCTTATGAATATCAGATGGTACCCTGACCTAAGATCGATCTTAGAGAAAATTTATGCACCCTTGAGTTGATCAAACAAGTCGTCTATCCTGGGCAACGGATACTTGTTCTTTATTGTCAACTTGTTCAGTTGGCGGTAGTCTATACACATCCGCATTGTACCATCCTTCTTCTTAACAAAAAGCATTGGAGCTCCCCAAGGAGATACACTCGGCCGGATGAAACCTCTGTCCAACAATTCCTGAATCTAAGCCTTTAACTCCACCAATTCTTTTGGCGCCATCTTATAAGGAGCAATAGATACTGGTGCAGTTCCAGGTAACAAGTCTATACCGAACTCAACCTCACGATCCGGAGGCACACCCGGAAGTTCCTCTGGGAATACATCAGCAAATTCCCTTACAGTTCAGACATTCTCCACAGCTGCATCCTTAGCTTCCAAAGCACAGACATGCACCATAAATGCTTCACAACCCTTCCTAACCATTTTCTCAGCCTTCAGTGCAGAGACAACATTGGATAGATAATCTCTCCTATTACCTATCATCACCACCTCTTCCCCCTCCATAGTCTTCAACACCATGCGCTTAGCTGCGCAATCCAAACTAGCTTGATACTTAACTAGCCAATCCATCCCGAGAATCAAATCGAACTCCCCAAACAGCAGTTCCATCAAGTCAGCCAAAAACCCGACCCCTTGAAGTTCTAGGGGTACATCCCTATACAGTTTACTTACCTCTACAGAGTGACCTAGAGGGCTTATCACAGTCATCTTCCTAGAAGTAGTCTCAGAGTCTAAGTTCATAGTTTCCACTATATTACTAGCAACATACGAGTGCGTCGAACCAACATCAATTAAAGCATTATAAGGTACTCCAAAAATTAAGAACGTACCGGTTATGACGTCCGGTGCGTCGCCCTCCTCTCGACGCCTCGCTGCGTAGGCCAACCCAGGCTGTCTCACCTCTGTACCACCTACACCCCTGCCCGATGCTCCACGACCTCTACCGGAGCCATTACCTCCTCTGCCTGAACCACGGCCCCTCTGTGGCTGCTGATGATCCCTCCTAAACTGTGCACGATTCTGATCCTCAGACTGCAGCCTAGCTGATCTTTGTGGACAATCCTTAACTCGATGCCCCAGCGATCCACACTCAAAGCATCCCCTGTTACCAGTCCAACACTCTCCCGTGTGAGACTTTCCACACCGAGCACACCGTGGCGGCCACTGAGTATTAGTAGCAGCAGGCCTAGCAGCTTGATTCGGCCCACTATACCTAACCCTCTTCTGCTGATTCCCAGAAAACCCAGATGATCTAGAACTCCTTTTATTCTAACCCCTATCCTGATTCCGCCTTACAGACTGTTTTACCCCTTCAGCAACCTTAGATTTCTCCACTAGAACGGCAAACTCTCGTTCCTGCTGTGGGGAAATTATCATCCGCAGCTCGTCTCTCAGCCCGTCCTCAAACCTGACACAGCGCTCATGCTCGGTACCCACAATACCCCGAGCATACCGACTCAACCGAATAAATTCCGCCTCATATTCTGCTACAGTCTTATTACCCTACACCAAGTTCAGGAACGCCCTGCGCTGCGCATCAGCATAACTAGCCCCTATGTATTTCCTCTGATAGGCTGTTCTAAAGAATTCCCAAGTGAGATCGTCTGCCATCGCTCCGTCCCTAACTATGAGCACCTTGGTGTTTCAGTTTCGGCACAAATGGTGAGAGACCACCAAAGCACATCCGGCCACTACCCAAAAGACCCCAAAACTGATTGCCCCTTAGCTCAAAACACCCCCTTGCCAATTTCGGCTGGACACTTCCTTCCCTAGAGTTCAAATTCGGCCAAGCACCTTCAAATGAGTTTGAAAATATTCAAACTCCTATATTTGCTCCCCTCCATCAATTCAAATCTGTTTAAACAGGTCAAACTCCTCAAATCTCTCCTCTCTATCCATTCAAAGGAGTCCCACCTGAGCACTCCTCCTCTAACTTGTGGCGTCAAAAAGAAATAGCAGGGAGTGCTATTCCTGCTGCTTGAACACAGGCACTCCCAACCTGCTTGTGGCGTCATCACCTAGACACCTTAGTGGCACCTCCTTGCCACTTTTCCACTGGTGTTCTTGTGTCTAAAACTCCCAATAATTTCTTTTAACCCCCACTTTATCTAGCTCCTTCCTCTTAAGCATTAAAACTAAAATTTTGGTCATGACCCAGGACTAACCCGAGGTCATGCCTAAACCCCAAAACATACCAAACAAACACAATAACCATATTATCACATGCAAACACATGCAAGATGCAGAGACCCCGATTTAAGGATGTTACAGGTAGTACAATGCCAACGTCCCAGACGTGGTCTTACATGTAACCAGATATCGATGCCATTGTCCCAAATAGGGTCTTACACGATACAATACGATGCTAATGTCCCAGACATGGTCTTACACATAAATCTCAGATCGATGCCAACGTTCCAGACGTGGTCTTACACGATGTCTCATATCGATGCCAACATCCTAGACGTGGTCTTACATGATATCTCAATCGGGCACCTATGTCATGACATACGCAATCCTACTTATTCCTAGGTTCGTAGAGGACTTTTTCGGATGTTGATACCGTGTCAATACTATCTCGGATTTCATGTACTCATCATCTCTTACACATTCATCATTATGAGTTTTCATATGAACATACATATATCAATGTAATAAATTTATTTCTATATAGACTTACCTCGGATTCGGATAAACAGAAACGAACTCAGCTATTCAATCACTTTCGACTTTCTGCGATCTAAATCCGTTTTCTTCGGTTCTTGATCTATACATATTCAAATTTAATTGATTTTTCACTAATTCATTCAATTCAATCCAAAAACACATATTTAGGGCAATTTACAAATTAACCCTCACATTTTCACATTTTAACATTTTAGTCCCTATTTCACAAAATCACAAAATACACAAAATTCCAATACACCCATGCTTAGTCAAATTCGCTTTACGTCCCTAGCAACCCATATTTTTCATTTATTTCACAATTTAGTCCCTCAAAATATTATTTTCTCAATTAAGTCCAAATTACTCAAAATCATCAAAACTTCAAAGACAAAACATGTTAATCTAACACATATATTTCATTTTTCATCATCAAACATGACAAAGGTCATGAATTCATTCATGGCACATTTTAAATTCATCACTAATTCACAAAATTGAAGCATGAGTTTTGAAGAATACTAAGCAACGATTACAAAAACATAAAAATTATCAAAAACTAAACAAATTACATACCTTAATCAAAGAATAGCAAGGCCGAGCCCTATTTTCCTTCTTTTCCTTCTTTTTCTTCCAATTTCGGTAATGCATGACATATTATGGCCATCTTTTTGTTTGTTTTATTATAATATACATTAATAACCAATTTTACATATTTAACCTTTATTAATACATTATAATTTCCACTAACTTTAGGCATTAATGTCCATCCATATTTCCAATGGCCCAATTACATTATAAGGACCTCACATTTATAAAGTCATGACAATAGGTGCTTTTAACATATGGCATGCTAATTTTGCATTAAATGCAATTTAGTCCTTTTCTCTAATTAAGCACACAAATAATCAAATTAAATCACAGAAAATTAACACATACTAATTCACATGCTACAGACACAGAAAATAATATTAAAATATTTTTCTAACTCGAATTTGTGGTCTCGAAACCACTATTCTGACTAGGGTCTAAACCGGACTGTTACACTTATGTGCAAAGTTTTCCGTGTATCCAATAGTATTCCAAGTGGTTCAACGGCCATGTTAAGGATGAGAAAGTATGTCATTATGTTACGAGTTGGTACAAGTATGTACGAAAAACTCAAAGAAAATGGATTCGGTATATGATGAACTATTGGTAAGGATGTGATTGAATGAGTTATGCTCATGAAGTTTAATGACATTTATGTTGATATATGTTATGTTATTCATATGATGAGCTATAGGCAAGAATGTGATTGAGTAAATTATACTCATGAAGTTTAATGACATTTATGTTGATATATGTTATGTTATTCATATGATGAGTTGTTGGTAAGATTGGGATTGAGTAAGTTGTGTTTATGAATTTTTAATGACATTTATGTTAATATATGTTAAGTTATTTATATGTCAAATGTATGATTAATGTTTTGTATTATTTGCATATGAACTTACTAAGCTATATAGCTTACCCCATTTTTCTTCCTTATCTTATAGTGTCACCAAACTAGCTCAGGATCGGAGATCGTCGAGGTTCGCATCACACTATCAAATGATTATTTTGGGTATTGATGAGATTAACATTTTGAGTATATTGCAGGTACAGGGACTTAGTCATTTTGTTATATGTGTCATTGTGATTGTAGCCAATGTGTTGGCTTGTGATTGTCAAAGGCTTGTTTTGATATTTGGCCATGTAAATTGGCTTATTCTTGGGCTAACAGGTTGTAAGCCTAAGTATATTTATATATGTGCCAATGTATTTGGTGATATGGTCATGGTATGATTGGTGAATTATGAAAACGTGATTTATGACATGAATGTGAAATGTTTGGCAATGTGGTCTATTGATGAGATGATATAGTGGTGTTCAATTAGGTATCTTGAAAGTAGTCAATTGTGGCTTAATAAATGTTGTGAGTATGATAGATGTTAATTTTTTATTGGCATGTGTTGGTCATATTTGTGGATGTTTTGGTTGCCTAAGTATGTTATGTTTTGTGCCTTTGAATTGGTGTAAGTGTATGTGTGAATAAGGGTGGCAAATGACTTGGTAAATAGCCTTTATTTTTTCCACATGGTCTGCCCCACGGGCATGTGTTCCGGTCGTGTGTCCCCTGCACCTTAATTGTTGCAAAATAGAATGTCTAAAATTGAGCACACGGGCAGAGACACGGGCGTGTGTCTCAACCGTGCATGCTACACGGCCTACCACATGAGTGTGTGGCATGGCCGTGTGGTACAAGTTAGAGAGCACCCTAATTTGAACACGGCTTGAAGCACGGGCGTGTCTCAGGGTCACATGGGCGTGTGAGCCCTGCTTTAGTAAAAATTTTGTAAATCCCCGAATTTGGGCCTAGTAGAATTGGGCCCATTGGGCCTTGGGCATAGGAGCGTTTAAAATTTTTGGGAACAAGAGAACGAAACTAATGCAAGTTGGACCTATTAGGTGAGTGATTTTGGAAGGTTATTGGGCTTCCATGAAGTCCTAGGATCAAACCTGGGCTTTAGGAAAAATTTTGGTTTGAGGTGAATAAAACCCTGGGAGTTAGAAGGTAGGCTTTAAGAATAAAATGTGGAGAAAAATGACATAAGAGGAGTTGTGATGTAGTGGCAAAGTGACGCCATATGGGAGACAAGGAAGTGACGCCTCACAAGGAAGCAAGGGGTCCAAGGTTCAAGTCTTGGCGTTTGCATTTCATTTTGATTTCTTTTTTAAATGTACTTAGACTTTGGCCCATAGACTTATATTTAGTTGTGCATGTTTTAAGACACAAACGGAGCTTGTGTTGTGGTGGCATGTAGCGTCTGGAGCAGAGGAGAGGGCAAAGGTTTGAATCTCATGTCAAGCAAGGGAGTGTTTTTTTTTTTTTTTTTACGGATTGGACGGCCAGAGTTTGTTTTGGATTTAAACTCTACTGAAGGAGGGATCCCACATCGGGAAGCTAGCATGAGGGAAGGTGAGAAGTTGGCTTTAAATGGAACAATTTATGAGGAGAGTAAGCATACCTTGGTTGTCGTTTGGGCATAAGAGTGTCCGGAGCGGATTAGCTTCAGATTCCTATCAGGTGTGTATTTCGCACTACTCTAACTGTAGAGCGACAAATGCCGAAATACCGATCACACGACAATTGTAGCCACATGAGCGTGCGAGCGCACGTGTGGAAGCTTCAACGTGATAGTTGAGGCCATCATGAGTGTTCTTGAGAGTCTAGGCTGTTTGGGCCTCGATGGGCCGAAAGGGGCCAAGTGGGCCCATATGAATAAATTGTATGATTGTGTAGTAGATGTTGAACTATTCTATATGAATCTCATATCTATGGCTAGAAGTGGGCTAAATGGGCCACACAAGTGTGTGGGCCCATTTGGGCCGAGAATGGGCTTTAGGCCCAATCGCATTGTTATCTCGTTTCTTCCTGTTAGGGTGCTTTGTATTGTAAGATGATTTCAGGGATTCTTAATCTTCACTGGTATTCGAAAAGGACTTAGCAAAACCCGGTGAAACAAGGATCGGTGCTAAGGGGTTGGCGGCACACTCGTAATCAAGGTGTGTAATCTCACACTCCTGTTTGTTCTGTAAATGATATGATCTGTGAATCGGTTAAAAGCCGAAATACCCTTAGAGGGTAAATCACCAAAATACCCTTGGTGGGTAAATTACCGAATTACCCTTGGTGTGTAAATTACTGAATTACCTTTGGTGGGTAAATTATCGAATTTCCCTTAATGGGTAAATTATTGAATTGCACTTGGGTAAATTACTGAAATACCCCTGTAGGGTAAACTTATCGAAATGCCCCTGAAGGGTAGGATTACCGAGATGCCCCTGAAGGATAGAATTATCAAAATACCCTTATAGGATAAAATGACTGTTTTGCCCTTGTGGGTAAATGACTGACTTAGATTATGAATTGGACTGATTTGACTGGGTTTGTATGACTGTGTTTTAACTGACTTGATGGTGGTTGTATGTCTGGTACGCTTTTAAATTATGTTTAAATGTCTATTACTGAGCATGGCCATTTTGCATACATGTGTAATGATTGAACATGACATATACTGCATACATAACATATTGCATTGGGTTGGGTTATATATTTGGAGGAAGTATTGTACTGGTGGCTATGCCATGTTATACTGATTCAGTGGCTTTGCCACGATATACTGATTTTAGTGGCTCAGCCATGTATACTGTTATTGGCAGCTTTGTTGCGTTGATATTGGCAGCTCGGCTGCGTTCTTGGTGTGTAGGGCCGGGTGGGTTGACTTGGTCCCCACAGGAGTGTAGGGTTGGTACGGGTGGTGTGTTGGTTGGATTGGGTGGGTTGCATTCTCTATTTGCATTACCATGATTTTGGGGCCTTAGGCCCGAACCGATACTGCATGGGCTTGGGCTCAGACTGTGACTGTAACTGGGATTACACACTGAGTTCTTGTAACTCACCTTTTTCCTTAACTGTGCAGGTAATCCCCAGCCTTAGAGGGTTTGGAGCCGCGAGGGACTCCGAGGTGGTCACACGTGCCGCATGTTTCGAGGGTGAACTAAGTATTTTAAAGTTGGGATTACTTTGCTTTAATTATTGGGTTTTATAATTGTTGTAATAAGGCCATCGGAACTGTTTTAACTTTTATTTGGGTTTTCTTCAAACATTGCAAATTTAATCAACTCGGGGTTTTTAAAACAGTAAACAACTGTTTTCAAGAATCACGCTTTCATAATTAACAAGACCCAACTTCTGTAACTGACACGGTTTTTAATAGACAAGATAATACATGCATTTTTTATAGGATATTAAAATGAGTAAACTTCTTTTGTGAGTAGGCAACGAGAATCAAAATTTTGAACGTTTTAGTTGGAATTTGACTATGTGTTTTTCAAACAACCATGAGGTTTTAAACATCACCTGATGTGGCACGCTAGATCTGACCGTAACGTCTAGGCCGGGTTTAGGGTGTTACAAATTTTTTAAGTTCTGTAAAAATTTCCCGAGTTCTTGGTTTAGTCTCAAACCACTTCCAATGCATGTTTTGGGCCTCGTGGGCTCGTATTAGGGAATTTATGATTGAATACAAGTGGTTTTACTTTGGACGCAAACTTTATGATTCGATTTGTATGAATGTTTGTGTTGTATGTCCAGTAATGCCTCATACTCTATTCTGACGTTGAATAAGGGTAAGGGGTGTTACAATAACTCACACACTAAGTGCCTTACATAGCCGAAGCTATCTCGATCTCGCACACTAAGTGCCATATATAGCCGAAGTTATTTCAAATCACACACTAAGTGCCATATATAGCCGAAGCTATCTCGAATCGCACACTAAGTGCCATATATATCCGAATTATCGTCAAACATGAAAATAATCTCATATACACAATTTATACAATATCAAAGCATTTAAAGCGTAATTGTAACAATGCTTAATACATACGAACTTACCTCGGATGTGAAAACAATAACACGATTAACTAATCCGATATATTGTTCTTTCCTCGGTCTAACTCCGTATTCTGCTTTTCTTGATCCAAATAATATAAAAAAATGAACTTATTCAATCACTACCTTATTCAATTAAGCCCAAAACACACATTTAGGCATGTTTACACTTTTGCCCCTAAAATTTCACATTTTTACAATTTAGTCCTCAATACACAAAATCAAAAATTCATGCAAATTTCACAACACCCATGCTTAGCCAAATTGACATAAGGCCCTTAGCAGCCCATATTTTTAATTTTATTCACACATTTAATCACACATTTTCACATTTTCACAAATAAATCCCTATTTTTTATTTTTACTCAAAATCACTTTACAAAACTTGTTTAACTAACAACAAACATTCAAAATCTATCATCAACAATCAAAACTCACACATATTCATCAATGGAAATAATTAAAATCTTTAATAGTTTTGCAAATTAGTCCCTAGGCTAGTTATTACTAGCTGCAACGATCTCAAAAACATAAAAATCATTAAAAACCGAGTCAAAATTCATACCTTAATAGCCAAGTGAAGTTGCCAAAATTTCAAGCTTAAAAATTGTGTTTCTTTGCCCTAGGATTTTCGACTAGAAGATGATGAATGAAATAATTTTATGCTTTTGTTTTATTAAATTATAACTTAATTACTCATTTACTATTTTAACCTTATTATAAACCATTTAATATCATCCATTTAATGTCCATATATATCCACTCATGCTATTAATGGTCTAATTATAACATAAGGACCTCCTCTTTTAAGTTCCATAGCTATTTGGCAGCTTTAGCTAATAGACAATTTTGCACTTTACGTGATTTAGTCCTTTTTCTCAAATTAACCATTCAAACGATAAAATTTCTTAATGAAATTTTCACACAATCACTCAATCATGCTGTAAACATTAAAATAATAATAAAATAAATATTTTGACCTCAGATTTGTGGTCCCAAAACCACTATTCCAATTTGACTATGAATGGGTTGTTACAAGATCTCTGTCGAGCTTCTAATTCGGTCGAGTTTTCAATAATCTGTAAAGTAAAGGAAAATAATTATGTAAGAAATGAATTCTTAGCAAGCTCGTATAAACTTTAAACATAATATTCCATTTCAATAATGAACTTTTTAAGGTAAATATAAACCTATACAAATGACATAAGATTTATTAAACTATATAACCATCAACTCACAAATGAGTAAGTCCAACAACATCACATATATTTATCATTCCTAACATAATAGGATTTTATAAGTTGTATTACATAATCATCAAACTTTTCTTAAGTCGATGAACCATTCCATTTACTTATTGTCCACCTCATTTACTTACTTCCCATTCCATTTGCTTAGCATAAACTTAAATAACATTATCAATTCATGAATTAGTGTATCTATCCATGACATAGGTAAATTTATCCATAGTATAAGTAGATTTTTCACGTATAAGTATGTCATTTAACTTATCAATCCTTTTATATCATCAAATTACATCTCAATATGAACTTATCATCTCATTACCTTTTCTTACCCGTTTCATTTGTTTAATACAAGACATAAGCATAAACATCAACCATAGTCACAAGCTTGACAGAAGCCTAAACATCATCATCAATGTACAAGTTAGTGCTTTTATACATAACTCTTTTGGGATCAACCACATGATAAGCCATTTCATAAGAAAATATATCTTTTGACTTATACAACCTTTTCATGAACATAAGCATATTTACATTTGGAAACTTACCATTTCAAAGTGTATGTAACAGCCCAGTTTAGACCCTCTTTGGAATAGTAGTTTTGAAACCCCAAATCCAAGGTCACAAAAAATATTTTAATATTATTTATGGTGTTTACAATATGTGATTAAGTATATGTGAAAGTTCTGTGTGAAATTTTTAATGTTTGTGTGCTTAATTTGCAAAAAGGACTTAATCGCATAAAATACAAAAGCTGTGTGCTGATTGTTAAAGTGCCTATTTGGCACGGCTTATTAAATGATAAGTCCTTATGTTGTAATTAGACCTTTGATAGTGGAGATGGACAAAAATGGGCTTATATTAATTGAATTTAAATGTTATACATTAAGGGTAAAATGGTAAAATCTCAATTAAGTTAATATTAATTAAAAAACATGAAATTAGTGGCATTAGTGTTCATCTTCCACCGAAATTGAGAAAGAAAAAAAGGGTTTGAAGCTTCTTTGATTTCGGCACATTCATAGATCAATTGGGTATGTGTTTTTTATTGGTTTTTAATGGTTTCTACGTTTTTGTGATCGTTGCTTTGTGTTCTATCAAACCCATGCTTTAATTTTAGAATTTGATGAAGACTTTGAGATGTGCCATTGATGTACATGTGAGCTTTGTGATGATAGTTGGTGGAATATGAAAGTTTAATGTTGGGTTAACATAGTTTGTATTTGAATTTTTGATGAAATTGGCTATTTTAGGCTAAATTGACAAAATGAGAAATTGGAGCACTAAAATGTGAAATAAATGAAATATGTGAGCTTGTATGAGCATAAGGAAAATTCGACTAGGCATGTGTGAAGTGAAATTATGTGAATTTGATGATTTTATGAAATAGGGACATAAGTGTCGAAATGTGAAAATATGAGGGTTATTTTGTAAAATGCCCTAAATATGTGTGTTTGGACTAAATTGAATGATTTGGTGATTGAATGAGCTAATTTGAATATGTATAGATCAAGAAAAGAGGGATTTGGATCGAGATCGAGGCAAAGATAAAGTGCTCAATTAATCGACTTATTTTGTTATTTCGACGTCCGAGGTAAGTTCATGTATAATACGAATCGTTTAAATTCATATCTATGTGTTATGAAATGAATGAATGTATGGTTATTGAATTAGAAATAATATATGTGGAATTGAGAAATGTGGCACTAAGTGTGCGTAATTAGAATTGAGACAGAGGTGAATAGCACTGTGTGTGAGAAGTAAAGGAAGCCTTGGCTATATCGATTGGCACTGTGTGTGCTATACCGAGTTAAATTCGGTCAAATATAAAGGCACTAAGTGTGCGATGATAATTAAGCTTCAGCTAAGCGATTGGAACTATGTGTGCGATTAGATCGAATGAATAATGAAGGTTGATTAAAATGTGGTATTGAGCATTAAATAGCAAGAATGATCAACAACTAAGTGTTGGCTAAGGTATGTACGGAACCTATGTGGTTCGTAATTTTGTAAATGGATATATGGCTGATTGAGTGAGCATAATAGCTATGAATGATATGGTGTATATTTGTAAATTGATCTATGTGATGGTTTAAATTTGTATATTGTAATTGAATTAATGAGTTAAATGTATTATATGACGAACTTACTAAGCTTAAAAGCTTACTGTGTCTTTTACAGTATAATTAAAGCTAGCTCGGATCTAGGGATCATCAGTGACCTAATCACACTATCGGCTATCTATTTTGGTACTTCTGGAAGTTGTATATATTTGGCATATGGCATGTATAGGCTAGTGATTATGGTATGTCTTAAGTTGTATAGTTCTTTCCATGTGATATGGCTTGAAAGTTGAATGATGTTGGTATATATATGTGTGGGTTATGTGAATGATGAATATGGTATGAATTAGTAAAGAAGGGAATGGTATGTTTCATTCTTAAATTGGTTGATGAGATTGGTGGTTTAAATGTGAACTTGTGGTATGGATTGAATGATGAATAGATTATATGATTTGGGATGTGGAATTGATATTTTAGATGAATATGTTTGGGTTAAAATGGAGTATGGAAAGAAATGGTGTAGTTGATGATTAATTGTTGCATATAATGATATGTTTTGGTTGCCAGTTAAGGTATAAATGCATATGGTTTGATGCTTATAGGTAAACCCAAGTGTGGGTGGAAATTTTGGCCTTGCAAATGGCCTATAATTGCCCACACGATTGAGCACACGGGCGTGTGGCTCGACCGTGTCATTCGATTTTGCAGACAGAAACAAGTCAGGCTCGTACACTGGCTAGACACAAGGGCGTGTAACTGGCCGTGTGGTACAAGTCAGTGTCGACCACGAGTGAGGCACACGGGCGTGTCTCAAGCCATCTGGACAAGTCAATATGTATGCCCTGTTTTGCCATGGCTTGGAAACATGAGCGTGTCTGAGGCCGTATGAGGCACACGGCTTACCCACATGGGCGTGTGACCTCTGTAGCTTTGAAAAATGTTTAATTTTCAAAAAATTTTGTATGTGTCCGGTTTAGTCCCGACCCCTTTCTAACACGTGTTTAAGGTCTCGTAAACCTCATTATGGGACTATACACATATATTTTGATATGTTTGAACGATGATATACTTTGTGTTGTAAAATGATAGCAAATGTTTCGGATAGATCGGTAATGCTTATTAACCCTAGACCGGTGACGGTTACGTGTTAGGAGTGTTACAGTATATCATTGAGATTAAACATGATATAATCCAACCATAAGCTTGGCACAAGCCTAAGCACCAACAATGACAGATTTTTGCATATTCAAACATAATCCACATTAATTTAACAAGGGTAAGCCATTACACATGAACATAATTCATTTGAAATCATCATTTTCCTTAACATATCATAGTTTCAATGAAACTTACCATTTCAACCCTTTTCATAAATACATGACATAGTTCCTTTTGTACACTAACCATTCCTTTCCTTTCATGCCCGTTGAACTGTTTATAATATCATCAGATACGCGGAATAGCTCACACGAAGTGTGCTAAACATATAACCGTAACCTTTCCTTTCCTTTACATCATTGCTCATACGAGCTGTGGGTCAAAATGTAAGCTACACGATGCTGCTCACACGAGCTATGGAGTATCCGCAATAAATACAGGACCTCATCCATTGGTAGGACATTCAAGACCAGCACCCGAAATATGTAAACCCTAATGACATGTCATTTTTATCTTATATATTCCTAAGGTTCAATCGGGGCTCGATAACGTCAATTCGTCATAATGTGGACATAATCATATATATATATATATATATATATATATATATATATATATATTGATTCATTTAAATTAAAACAACACGTTAGACATTCAATTTAATCAACATTTAAATGATTATAGTTTATACAAACTTACCTTGCTAAATTGTAGCAATGACTAAGTATAGGGGCTACTTGGTAAAATTTCTCTTCTCCTCGATTTTCAACTCATCCTAGATCTATTAATAATTTCATTCGATTCATTAATTTAGATAGAAATACCAATTCATTTTATGCAAATTAGTCCTTTATGACATTTTAAAAAATTGCCCTCAATTTTTCATTTTATTCAAATTAGTCCCTATGTCCTAATCATGCAAATAAACCAACTTTATTGAAAATTAATACCAACCGAGTGTTAATAGCATCCATTAAAGCCCACATTTGTAACAATTTCACATCAAATCATTGTATTTTAACTATTTTAACAATTGAATCCTTAATCGTTAAATTCATCAAAATTACTTAACAAAATACTTATAAATAACATCTAATTCCTCAAATTCATCATTTAACATCTAAAATTACTAAGAATCATCAATGGTAACATTCAAAATCTTTAACAGTTTCACAAACGAAGGTACGAGCTCATTGAACCTAGTTGCAACGATCTCAAAAACATAAAAATTATTAGAAACGGACCTCAATTGAAAATAGATTGGCCGAATCTCCCTTCTTCAAAAATGGAGTTCTTCACGTTGAAGAAGAACACAAACAAAATTATGTTTTGTTTTTGTTTTTTCCTTAATTAATACTTATTATTTACCTTTTTAACATTAAAATATACCATTTAAACTAATAAAATTAGTCACCAACCGCCCACTAAGTTATATCATGGTTTATTTGCCATTTTAATCCATTTAATTACCTTTCCTTAGCTATTGACACCTTTAATTAATAGAATTCAACTTTTGCATCTTTTACAATTTAGTCCTTTTTAATTAATTAACCATTTAAATGTCAAAATTTCTTAACAAAACTGTAATGCAGCCTTAATAACACTCCATAAATATTTATAAAAATATTTACAGCTTGATTTATAGAAACGAGGTCTCGATACCTCATTTTTTAAAACCATTTGACTTTAGAGTCATACCACTGAAACCTATTTGTTCTTCCATTTAACTAAAAATAATAAATCATATTTTATCATTACACCATATGTTATTTGTAAATATTAAATAATAATATTTACGGATCCACACGTCAAATTTGTGGCCCCAAAACCACTATTCTGACACCACTAAAAAATGGGCTATTATAATGTCCCACGAGGATGATGGGCAAGCCTCACGTAATGTGGGTTTAGGCAAATCTATATCTTAAACACAATATTAAGAATAGCCTTTGTGGTGAACTCTAAAAGAATAACTTTTGTGATGAACTTTGAAAGAGATGCCTTTGTGAAAATTTCTGAATTAATCGCCTTAATGACGTGCTTTATCTGATCACATATATGGTGTATTCTGGTAAGTCTATGTGGCGTGAACTGTCACGAATATCTGGTAAGCTATGAATCTAAATAGATGTCTCTATGTTAAGACATGAGTATGTTTTAGTAGTTCTATAATATGTATAACCAAGATAAGGTATTGATACGTTTTGGAATAAGAATTGAATAAAGGTTTAAGGGTTTTCCATGAAAAAAAGAAATGTGTATCTGTATGTCAAGAAGGGTATCAGTTTTGATGATCTGTAAGTATGAAAGGTAAGGGGTCTTGCATCTTCTTCTTAATTTTTTCTAAATCTAATTCAATGTTATTTTAAACTATGAGATTCTGTTAAGGCATGGTATGGAGATCATCTGGATGTTATATGCAGTAAATTATCAGTATGGATATGCATACAGAACTGGATCAGGGTATGTTTGTATGTGAACTATTGTATGAAATTATGTGTAAGTATCCGCCATATATATGAATCCAACCAAGATAATATTAGTGAGCAATTTTTTTAGATAAGAGTATGGGATAATGTATGGATTGGTGGATGTTGTTTCTAAGGACGTAATCTATTAAGTAAGTTTTATAGGACAAGAGATTTATGGAATGATTGGAAGGATTCTTCAGTTAAAAAGGTAAGAAAGATTAATTACGATAAATGTATGATAACTGGAGTATAAAGAAATGATAAGACTGTATGGTATCAGCCGAAGGAAATGACAGAGAGTAATAGTTCACTCATAGCAACTTTTACAAGATTGTTTTATCAAGGTATGGTCAATGAGCTCACTAAGTACTTTTGTACTTACAAGATTTGTTATTTCTTTTCAGGAATTGAGAAGGGACTTCGCCTGGAGGGACAATGATAGGAGTACACCATGTTTGTGGCAGAGTGGGCTATTATGCATGTAGTGGATTTGTGTCATAGTCTGGAATACGCCCTTTGTGTCTTGCTTAAAATAACTTTCTATCTTGTAAAGATCTGTAACAAATATGATGCAATAAGTTATTTATCATATATTTTATTGTAAATTTCCAAATTTTAATTTTTCCCTTTTTAACTTCAAATTATTGGTTCAAAAGAAACAAGAATATGTAAACTTGTTTTGTTAAATGTTTTATATCATTTAGCAACACCAGAGATCCGAACCCAGTGAATTGAGTTTGGTTAAGGGCGTTACACTTTCATTGGAACACATGTACGAATTAATGACCAAATTTCTATGATTTTATTGTTCATACGTATGAAACATGAGAGATCCACCAGATGTTCCATCTAGGTTAGATCTAATGCGTACGTCAACACCATTATAGAATATTTGGATCTGGAGCCACGTTTGCAGTCCATGGTGTGGGCACTTCTTTAGCATTGTCTTGAAATGCTCTCATGCCTCGTATAGATACTCACCTTCGTATTTTTTAAATTTGTTATTTCTTGCCTTAACTAAATGGTTTGACTAATTGGGAAAAATTTATAGCGAAATTTTTCCGCTAAATCGTTCAATGTAGTGATAAAACCTGGTTCTAACGAGTCCAACCAATTGGTTGCATTATCGCATAGTCATAACAAGAATAATCAGAGACACATGACATCATCTGATTCCCTATTGTACTTGAAGGCAAGTGATAATTTGAGTCTTCACTCATGTTCCTTATGAAATGCAGTGTGTTTTGGATCATCTGTATAGCGGCTGCTTTTGGCTCAAAATTATTTGTGCTGATTGCTGGCCATTCTATGCTTCCTTACACTGCGTATAGTGTAGGTAAGGCGTACTCACCAATGTCTGCTGAGCCATTAGGACTTCTTCTTGATTATTTCCTTGTTTCTCCAAATCTGAGTATTGTTTGATTGGAGTGCTAGAGCTTCGAGTCATAAATGACCTAAAAAATGAAAATGAAAATGAAAATGAATAAACAAAAAAAATAAAATCCGTGTCTATAGGTCGTAACGTTCCTACTTATCTTGTTAATTGTAGAAATTTTGTTCTCAACATTTAATGCTGAAACTTGCCCGACAATAGCGCCAACAACTTGATCGCCTATAAACGCACTATTGTTTATAGTTTAAATATAACACCTAAATATATAAGAATTAAGAATGACGGCGTTCGCAAGTGCACAGATCAAATTGTAATATAGTTGTACAATGAAATACTGGAAGTATTTTGAGGATCGTACCCAAGGGAAGATGGAATAAATAATGCAAATAATTTTACAATAACAAGTCTAAGTCACTTTAGGGTTTGTAACTAACGTTAGATTACAGTTTTAGAGTGTATTAGTAATCAATTACTAATTATTACCTCTCGACCTCTAATTAATTATCGAGTGGTTGATATTCGCTTATCTCTCGACCTCACTTTCTCAACTCGGGTAAATTACGATTTACTCAGTTCAACTTATCTTTCGACCTCGTCTAGCCTATGATAACTTATTAGGGTTGTCAAGCTTAACAATTCAAGAACACATAATTTATACCAAGTAATCCTTCTTAAGAAACCCAAAATCCTCTATTAATAACATCTTTATCCACTCGTTAATCTACCCTAAGGGATTTAGCAGCTCATTTTATTCATAATCTCAACTCCAATTGAATAAAACATGTAAGAAACACAATCGATTCAGAGAAGAAAAGATATTTGAATAATTTTAGATTGAATATTGAATAGGGAATGGAGTAGCAAATCTCTTGATTGTAATAAAGAAATAATTCAAATGTAAAGAAAAATATAAATTGAATACTTTAATTAAATAAACAAACTCTTGAATCAAAACTGATTTCAAGAGGAAAACAAGAAAGTATTTAAAAAGCCGAAAAGAAAATAAACTAGAACAAATTCTAAACTATGAGGGTTTTTGAAGACGTGTAGGATGACTTAGTTACATTCAACCCATAATGTATTATTTATATATGTATTGGGAGCCCGAATTAGGTCTTTTGCATGTCCTAAGTCTTAGTATAGGTTTGATTGTGCGGACGAAAGTAACTCCGAAATATTTGGGCAACACGTCGGCCTTGTGTGGCGCGACACGACATGCAACTTCAGCCTTGTGTTGTTCCTCTAGTGCTTTGATGTCTTGGGAAGCTTGTACGGCACTTGACCTTTGGTTCCATGTCAAATGGGCCTTTATAACTCCATCACACACACTCAATTGAACCAATTAGCACAACCTAAGGCCCAAGTCGACCTATTGGGTCACAACATCTACAAAATGCGTTAAAAAAAACTTATTTTATTAATTTTTAATTGTAAGTCCTAATTATTGAAAATGTAAATTTAAATCTTAAATTTCTTGGGAAAAAAGCTCCTTAATTGCAAAATTGACCCGAATTGACAAATACATTTGACGGCAGGTCAAGCACGGACCCCCAAAGAGTAAAGCCTACCAATGAAGCATAGCCTTATTATGCCTCTGATGAACTAGCCCAATCCTTAGTGAGGATAAGAAAAGAGCATTCCCACCTCCAAGGTATACCTCCTCAACAGATATGTCCTCATCACTCAAGTGCGCGGTGTGTTATTTCCTGCAGAAGTCGTACAAATTATGTTGCTAAACCTTATTTTCCACTACTGCAGGTTCTTCCCTTTCCCTTAACACTTTCTGGAATCCGTCGCACAAAGATGTGGAGGCCTTTGTGGGAAGTGTGCAAAATGCTGTGGCGGCAACATATGCTAGGATGTGAGCAATCTGTAATAGTTGAAAAAGACAGAGGCTAGGAGAGTCCTCCAGTTCCAGAGAAAGGGGTGTGCCCGAATTGGTCCACCATAGACCTAGCCAGGAACTTTTAGCCCAAGCAATGGATCCCCCCGTCCCTCCTCTAGCCATCTCAACATCACTCACCTAGACAAGCATTAATGCAACCTCCTTCATGCTTCTATCAAGGTCTGAACCTGGTGTTCCAATATGGAAAACTACAATCTCGAACACATCATCAATCGGTGCCTCCTATTTCTAGCAAAGTACAAACCTTCTTCCCATGGAGAAAACACCTAGGTAAGGATCAATATCCCTTTTCCCCACTCATAATTTAGGAAGAACAAGATAGGAATTTTCCCCCAGAGTTGAAAGAGTCTGCATATCCATCTTCTTCTTCTGAAGGTATTTATAAGCCCACCCTTGCTAACTTGGCGGGTTCTTTCTCTACAGTGCCTGTTGAGTGTGAAATTATAAGCTAGGTTCTCCATTAGTCCTGCAAAGAGGTTGAGGCCAAGCGGGCAATATTCAGGTGAATATTCACTTGCTTAACTTCGTCAATCCTATGATACCATTGTCCTCCAAAATCATGACCTTGTCCGCCTCCACATGGGAAGCTAATTACCTAGCATTGGTGGCTCGAGAAAAGGAGTTGGAAGAAAAGATCCACCAGCTGGAGGCCTTGGAGAAACAACACCTCGTCGATTAAGAGAAAATTCAAAAAGAAAGCAATGAGGCCTTGGAAAAATTCATAACAGATACAAACAAGGGTATTAAGGCACATATGCTAATTTTGAGGTCCAGCTAGATAGTACATATGCAAGTCACTATGGGTCCTTTTTATTTACGCTTTTTGAACTTCAAATGTAAGTGACACCTAGCCAAGACTGACCTTGGCTTTGATGTACTAAATCCTAAGGGTGTCGTAAGGAAGAAATTCCAAAAGAACTGGAGAGAATGAGGCGAGCTATTTTATGACCATGATTTGGACACGTCCAACTCAAATTCCTTGGATGGTACTGCTTCTGAGGGAGGAACCCCTAGTGATGCGTCCACCTCCCCCGCCAAATAGGAGTCTTGAAATATACTATGTTATAAATTTACACTTCCTTATATCACTTTTCTTAATAAAATTTTCCTCCCTTCTCTACCTGTCCTTCTTATTTACCCTATGCCTATTCCTTCCCATAATTTTTGGTGTCTCTGGTTTCGGTTTATATTGTTCCACACAACTGTCTCAAATTTTAATAATTCAAATAAACTTTATACTAACTTAGGAACTAAGCCAGGCCTAACATGTCATGTATACATGGGTGATTCCATAACTTCCTACCGTCTAGAGGATCAGCTAAATCAAAGCTTTGATACCACTAAACTTGTAACACCCTAGACTCGACCCAATTGACAAATCCAGGTACTGGATCACATCAACTCAAATAACTTTACAATATTTCACACCAATTTGATTCATACACCTTTACAATATCAAGCATATATTAATTTCTTATAAACTTCCTATCTTAATAAGTTAACAGGCATTTTAAAACTTTACAAAAAGGCTATAATACATGTATAGGTAACTTAATCCCTGAGGCGTGGCTTCTAAAGGTTCCCCTCTATATACATGAAATGACCTCCCCACCTGTCTCCAACACTGGTGGGATTTCGCTTGGTACCAAATATGGGTATGAAGTCATTATCTACCCTCCATCCATGCAGTCATTTTTATAAATTCAGAAGAACATAGTGTGATTTGTACATAAATTCCATGTAAGTCTACATAAATCTTAAGAAATTGAGATTTATGGCTCAGAATTTAGACTCCCTGAATTTCACAGGAGAATTTGCAAACTCAATTGGCAAGGCCAATTCCTTATTCTCTCTGAGTCATTTATTGGTGGAAATAGACCTTGTACTGGTCATAACCTTATTCTCTTAGGGGTCTTACCGTCATTTATTGTTGTTCCACATCCCTGAAATTTGTATTTATTACTTATGACTGGTGACGAATGGTGTTTACCCAAGTATTTTCCATAACTGTAGGTCCTTCCCAAAACAATATCTCTTCTTAATATCCTTTTTTCTTGGTGAACTAGTGCCCCCAACGTAACACCCCTTACCCATGTTCAGCTCCGAAACAGGGTACGAGATGTTATCTAACTCAAATCACATACTAACATGCATTACTGGGTCATAAAAATCCGTTCAAAATTTAAAACATTTCAAACTTCCTCTAATCATCTATAATATGGGTTTACAAGGCCCAAAACACATCTTAGAAATGTTTCGGGATCAAACTGAGTTCTTTGGAAAGCTTTGGAAAATATCACTAAAAACAGGTGCACACGCCCGTGTGGAAGGGCAACACACCCGTGTGACTTGGTAACATGGCCATGTTGAGAGATCGTGTAATTCATACGGCCTAAGCATATGGGGACACACCTGTGTGGATTTATTTCTCAATTCGAGCCTACAGGGGTTTTCCCAAGACCTGATACAGGCCCGTGTCCATGGCCCGTCTCCCTCACACCACCATGACATGCCCGTGCCCTAGCCTGTGTACAAAAACCTTGACATTCTATTTTTGACATCATCAACCAAATATGGTCACACGGCAAAGGCACACGCCCTTGTCCTTAGACCGTGCGGCAAATTAAATACCTAAATTCAAGTGCAAATTTCACACGGCCTAGGCACATGCCCATGTCCTATGGCCATGTGTTCCACATGGTTGAGACACACGGCCGTGCCTCAACCCGTGTGGTTACTACTGGGCATTCTATTTTGCCAACCTAGGATGTAGGGGGGACACACGGCTGAACTACACACCCATGGGGCAGACCGTGTGTCACACACGGCCCAAACCGATGACCGTGTTTCTACACGTGTGGACAATAACAAGGCTATTTACCAAGCATTTTTGCCACCCATACATACATCAACATAAACCGCATTAAGCAACCTATTCATTCATGCATAAGGATATGACAATTGCTCAACCATACAATTTGTACATTCATGATAAACATCATCATTTCCATATATTAATATGAAATAGCCATCAATTATGGCCCTTTACAACAAGAATCAAATATCATCCTAAGCCAACACATTTGGCTAAACCAATATGACATATAACCAAATAGATTAAGTCCCTATACTTGCCATAATTCAAAGTAAATCTCAATAAACCAAAATGCGTGGATAGTATGGGTGATCCTCCAACGGTTTTCGTATCTCAAATTGGCTTCTTGACACTATAAAACAAGGGAAAAAGAGAAGGGAGTAAGCTTTAAGCTTAGTAAGTCTATATTCAGACAATGAACATCATACCACATACTTATCAATCAAAAACAATTCAGATCTTCGTAGTTATACTTACTCATTTCAAGTCTTACCACATTTCAAATACATATCATAAACATTGCTCACATTTACATGCACTTATACCCTGCACTTATCACCACATAACCACACGTAATTTCACTTAGTCAAAGTTTCTCGATGAACACTTCGGAATAATACCGGATACACGGTGGTTTTGCACACAACCCACCATTAATAAATAACACGGTGGTATCGCACACAGCCCGCCAATAATCACATATCCACGGTGGTATTGCACACAGCCCACCAATAAAAATAAATACGATAGTATCGCACACAGCCCACCAACAATCACTTATTCACGTATGCTTATTCGTATCCTTTTTCCTATTGCAAAGGTTCATCCGAGAATTTTTCTCACTTTCTATCGTTTTAATATATATCAATAATATTCATTCACACCTCACACAATACATTAATTTGTAATAACATAAGTAAAAAGGATGTATTATTTACGTATAAACTTACCTCGATACAAAATATGTCAATTTGGAGTTTAGTCCGAAACCTTGCCTTTTCCTCGGTCAAGGTTGATTCCACGTTCTTCTTGATCTATAATGACATATTTACTGTATTAAATAACCATGTTCTTATTTTGGCAAAATTACCATTTTTCCCTAGACTTTCACAAAATTACGATTTTGCACCTAAGTTCGTAAAATGAAATATGTTCATTTTTCACACATCCAAGCCTAGCCGAGTCATATTCTATCTTATAGCAACTCACAATTTCAATTATTTCACATATTTACTATCCATTTTTATAACTTTTACAAAATAGTCCTATTAGGAGTTTTCATGCAAAAACCTTTCACAAAAGTTGTTCATTAAACCACTAAGATTCATTTTCTTCCAGAAAATTTTAGCAAACACATAGATTCTCACATGGCAAAACCCTAGACTCTCAACCATTTTGCAAAATTGTCCCCTAATTAGCTAGATTATGCTATAAGGGCCCCAAAAGTACAAAAATCATCAAGAATGATTGCCAAAATCACTTACTTGCAAGGAGTGTAAGTTGCTAAAAATTTCAAGTCTCCAAACCCCTATTCTTGTTGATATTTTTGGTGGAAGAAGAAGAAGATGGAAAGATGATAGCTTTTCTTTACTTTATTTTATTACTCAATTAAGTCACCTAATACTACACCTAACCATTGACCAAGTCATTTCTCTGTCCCTATGCCGGCGATTACCCTAAATAAGGCCTAATTGCACATTAAGGACCTCCAATTTAATATTCAATAGCTATTTGACACCTTTAGCTTGTAAATCGAAACTTTCGCTTTTTATGTGATTTAGTCCCTTTTTTTTAAAAAAAAAATTAAACATGCAATCACTAAAATTAATGCTCCAAAATTTTCATACACTCATATAATCATGCTATAACCCATAAAATAATTAAAAATAATTTCTCTGACCTCGGATTAGGGGTTTCGAAACCATTGTTCCGACTAGCCCCAAAATCGGGCTGTTACAACTCTCCCCTTTTAGGGATTCTCATCCCCAAAAATCTTACCGATAAAAAGGTTTGGGTATTGCTTTCTCATGGCTTCTTCCGGTTCCCACGTAGCCTCTTCTACACCATGTTTTTGCCATAACACTTTCACTATGGTTATACTTTTATTCCTCAACTGTTTAACCTCTCGAGCAAAAATCTTTATTGGTTCCTCATCATAGGTCATATTTGGTCGTAACTCAATTTATGTAGGGGAAATTACATGCGAAGGATAGGAACGATATCGTCGCAACATTGACACATGGAACACATTGTGTATTCTCTCCAACTCCGTTGGCAAAGCTAACCGGTAAGCTACTGGTCCAATCCTTTCAATAATCTCATACAGCCCAATAAAGCGCGGACTCAATATGCCCTTTCTACCAAATCTCAATATTTTCTTCCATGGGGATACTTTCAGGAACACTTTATCACCCACCTGAAACTCAATTTCCTTCCTTTTCAAATCTGCGTATGACTTTTGTTGGTCTGAAGCAGCTTTCAGACTATCACGGATCACTTTCACTTTCTCTTCCATTTCCCTAACTAAACCAACCCTTGAATTTGCTTTTCACTAAGCTCAGTCTAATACAAAGGAGTTTGACACTTATGACCATATAGTGCTTCGTACGGTGCGATCTGTATACTCGACTAATAACTGTTGTTGTAGCCAAATTCGACTAAAGGTAGATATTTTCCCAACTACCTTCAAACTCTAAAAGACAGCATTGGAGCATATCTTCGAGAACTTGAATCACCCTTTCGGACTGACCATTAGTTTGTGGATGGAACGCGGTACTAAAATTCAATTTCGTACCCAAGGCTTCTTGCAACTTTTTCCAAAACCTCGAAGTAAAACTTGGATCTCTATCCAAAATAATAGATATAGGTACCCATTGCAATCTCACAATTTCGGCAATATACAGCTCAGCCAACTTGTCAAGTGAGTAATCAGAGCATATTGGTATAAAGTGAGCCGATTTCATTAATCTATCAACGATAACCCACACATCATCTTTCTTTTTCAGAGTTATGGGTAACCCTTTTACAAAATCCATCGTGATTCAGTCCCACTTCCACTCGGGAACCATCACTGGTTGAAGTAAACCCGAAGGTACCTGATGCTTGACTTTCACTTGTTGACAGATCAAACACTTTGTCACAAACTCAGAGATGTCTCTTTTCATACCCAGCCACTAATACAACTTCTTCAAATCATTATACATTTTTTTACTGCCCAGATGTACTGACAAACAATCATTGTGTGCCTCGTGTAAAATTTTTCGAATCAACCCATCATCCTTCGGTACACAAACTCTATCATGAAACATCAAACAATCATTGAACCGACCCGAAAATCAGAGTTACTTCCCGATTCACATTGAGCTCTCTTAGCTTGCATTCCACTATCATTCTTTTGAGCTTCATAAATATGCTAAAGAAACAACGATCTAGCCCTTGACTCGGCCAAAATCGAACCGTCGTCGAACAAAGCTAAACTCGTACTCATAGGTCTCAAAGCATACAAGGATTTTCTGCTCAAGGCATCTGCGACTACATTTGCTTTCCCCAGATGATAATCAATCACTAGCTCATAATCTTTCAATAATTCGAGCCACCACCGTTGTCGCAAATTTAGGTCCTTTTGGTTCATCAGGTACTTCAAACTTTTGTGATCGGTAAAGATTCGACATTTCTCACCATACACATAATGACGCCAAATCTTCAAAGCAAAGACAATGGTGACCAATTCCAAATCACCCGTCGGGTAATTCTTTTCATGTGGTTTTAGCTGTCTTGAGGCATAAGCTACTACTTTGCCCTCTTGCTTCAACACACAACCAAGACCATTCATTGACGCATGATTAAAGATCACAAACTCCCTTTCCGACTCAGGTTGTACCAAAACTGGGGCTTCAGTCAACAATGCTTTCAGTTTCTCAAAACTCTGTTGACACTTCTCTGCCCATTCGAACTTGACATCTTTCTGTAGCAACCTCATCATTGGTGTAGCAATCATGGAGAATCCTTTAACAAACCATCTATAATAACCTACTAAGCCCAAAAAGCTTCTAATCTCTAACACATTCCTCGACAGTTTCCACTCAACAATAGACGAGATCTTACTCGGATCAAGTCTAATTCCATCACCCGACACGATGTGTCCTAAGAATATGACTTCTCAAAGCCAAAATTCACTTTTGCTAAACTTAGCATACAACTGCTTATCTCTTAAACTTTTTAGGATAGTTCTCAAATGCTCTGCATGCTCACTCTCGTCCTGAGAATAAATTAGTATGTCATCAATAAAGATAACTACAAACTTATCCAAGTACGGTCGAAAAATACAGTTCATTAAATCCATAAATATGGCAGGAGCATTCGTTAAGCTAAAGGGCATGACGAGAAACTCATAATGGTCATACCTAGTCCGAAATACAGTTTTCGATACATCTTGTTCCTTAACTCTCAGCTAGTAATAACCAGACCTCAGGTCTATTTTAGAAAACACTGTGGCTCCTTTCAATTGGTCAAACAAATCGTCGATCCTTGGCAAGGGATACTTGTTCTTAACTGTAACCTTGTTGAGCTGTCTGTAGTCTATACATAATCTCATCGACCCGTCTTTCTTTTTCACTAAGTCTCAGTGGTTTGGTACCACATATGTTATTTGTGACTTTGGGTGACCAGTGGTTTGGCACTACCAGTGGTTTGGTACCACATGTATTTATCTTTGTGACTCGTCCCAGTGGCTTAGAAAGTGGGTTGGCCCCACATTTTATAAAAAGGGATCGTCACAAGTGGTTTGGTACACAAAGTGGGTTGGCCCCACATATGATTATTTGTGACTTTGGGTCACCAGTGGTTTGGCACCACCAGTGGTTTGGTACCACATATGTTTATTTGTGACTTTGGGTCACCAGTGGTTTGGCACCACCAGTGATTTGGTACCACACGGGGTAGAAGTGGGAGTTCTGGATGGTTAGGTTTTGGGTTGCATGACATATATACTTGCTTAAGGGCCTGTTATCTTCGGGATGGGGAATTACGCCTTGAGTCTCGGTGACTCACCCCTTCCTTTACATTTTGCAGATAATCTCTAGATTGCAAATATGGAGCCGGGATGGACTCGAGGTGGGCACGCTCAATAGTTGGTTTTATTTTAAATGGATAATTTTCGCTTTTACTTTGTTTTAAATTTTGTGTTTTCGATTATGTAATAAGGCCACCTAAGTTTTATATTGGTATTATTCATTTTGAAAAATGCCTTTGAATATGTGTTAAACATCAAAGCATGATTAAAAAGGAAAAGAATCTATAAAATGAATGTTTTCACAACCTTAATAAATTTCGAGATTTTTTTTCCAAAACTTTACCATCGGGTAAATAAGTGAACTTGTAATAACGATGAGTTAACTCGTTTTACTTTAAAGCAAACTTTGAAATGATTTCAGCAATTTACCTAACTTAACTTTGGTTTCCATAAGATAAAGCATTTTTTTACAATCCGACTCAACAACTTGTTTTCCAAAAACGATTTTTCCCTGTGACATGCCAGATTCTGTTGTAGCGGTTTGACCGGGTTTGGGGTGTTACAGTGTAGCAGACGGGGTAGGAATCTGCATATGTATCTGATCTATTCTGCAACTATATCAGATATCCTCTATTTCTGACTCTGTATTTGAATTTGGGAATTTTATGAATAAAAAGGAATTGAACACCTAACTGATATATGCATATATACATAATTTTGTTTGATCATATACCTAAGTTAAACACACAGAGTTAAACTTTTTTAATTTGTATGTTTGGATTCCAAGTAACCTACAGACTTGATCGAGTCAGCGTATCGGGAGCTCGATCATTCTGCTTAATTATCTTATTATCTTATTATTATTTTCATTATTATTTCTTTCTAAGATTGTTTTTTTAACAACTAGGTTTCCTAATTCATCACTAAAAGTAGGATTTTCCAGAAATGATTTAATATAGCTCTTTAGCCTTGGCCATAACTTCTAGACCGGGGTTGGGGTGTTACATTTAGATCAATTCTAACCTAAAAACTAAAAGATTTAATTAGTACTTTACATTATTTATAGTACAAAAATACAAAAAAATATTTTTAGAGTTTTTATAATAATAAAACAAAATATCATAAAATATAGAAAATGATAATGAATCAAATCTTGATTATGGGTGATTAGCTTGCTTCGGTAATTCCCATCAACTGCCATTTCGGGTTCCTCGTCAATCAACTAGTTGCTACTCCAGCAGGATCTTTCGATCTTCCACTAACATAATAAGTCAGCAAGGACTACTTATCTTCCCACTTTACAGTACAGACTGGCTTGGGGTGAAGATGTCCACAGATGGGCCATATAAATTTTTGGTTAATTCCCACCTTAATGACTTCCTAGGGTTCTCAGGCTTAGGGTTTGTTTCACGTTCTTCCTTTCCCAAACAACTGCTATATTAAGTAACCCTACAAAACTGTCAATAGATCATACCTCCACTCGTTAATCCCCCATAAAGGAATTAGTTCCTCATGGTTTTCATAGATAATATAGAATCAATATAAAGAGAAAGCATGCTAATAAAATTGATAGTATAGATTATATGATAGAGCTTGATTATATTGAGATTAATCACGAAGCAATAAAGTTTGAATGATTTCCACAATTCAAATCTCTTGTGAAAAATGAAGACCAACTGAAATAAATTTTGAAACCTAAAAACGAAAGAAAAACTAAACTAAATTTACTAAAGAAAATCTAGGTTAAGTGAATGATATCCATAACATGTGGAGCCTATTTATAGATTTTAGGTGGTTGTCGTCCTTAACCCTAGGTTAGTTGACGTCCTCAAGCTTTAGATTTGATTGTGCAGACCATAACGCCTCTGTTTCGTATTTAATTCCTATTCCAGAGTCGATGTCGTGACACATTAAGACCTGTGTCGTGACATAGAAGTCAGTATACTCCTCTTGGGATATCTTCAGGGGTGTGTCGCAACACCCTTAGGCTATGTCACAACATCGAAGGCAGTCTTGAGCTTTCTCCATTCTACTCCCTATGTTGTGACATCGAACAACCCATGTTGCGACATAACGACCAGTATCGGTTTAGTATGCCTTCTAATGGTCTCCTGCACACTCACAAAGTGTGTTAGCTCACCCTTAGGCCTCATTCAACCCTTAAGGTCAATAAAAAACTCAATTTGAACATTTTATTGAATATAAATAAATCTAGGAAAACATAACAAAAATGCTTTTATTCAAGCTTCTTAAATGTGAAAACTAGTTTAATCTGCTACACCGAATTACAGCTAATCAAACTCCTCCAAACTTAAGTAATTTCTTATCCTTAAGAAACATAAATAAAAACGATGTCCCTTGAGAAAAATATCATACAATTATTAACTTCAGAGCACATGGCTTAGGTATTTTATAGTCACAAATAACTTCAACATGATGGGTAGTTGACTTACCACTTTAAGCCACAAACATCTAAGTTCAGTATGTTACAAAGTATACAAGTACTATAGGTCTCACCTGTAGGAATCCATCAACAAATGATACAAGTACTTTAATTATTCAAAAAGAATACAAATAATAATTTATGCGATTGTTTAATGTAATGTTTATTCATGCATAAGGTGTAACACCCCTTACCCGTATTCTACGCCGGAGCCGGGTACGAGGCGTTACCGTACTTGACTCACATGGTCATACAACTTTGGGTTATCAAAATCCATTCCAAATTAAAACTTTTCCATTCTCATATCTAACATCCTTATAATGGGCCTATAGGGCCCTAAACATACTTCCGGAAGGTTTCAGAAACAAATCGGAAACTTTTACACACTAGAAAAATCTTACCTAAATAGGGGCCACACGCCCGTGTGAAATGGGGCACGCCCGTGTGGGCAGGCCGTGTAGTCATACATGCCCATGTCCCTCACCCGTGTTCGACACTAACATTTCACACGGTCGGACACACACCCGTGTCACTGGCCCATGTCCCTCACACTACCTCGACACGCCCGTGTCTCAGCCCGTGTGCCAAAACCTTGGCATTATATTTATGACATCATCATCTCACTGTGGTCACAAAGTCAAGTCACACGCCCGTGTCCTTAGACCGTGTGTCAAATTAAATTCCTAAATTCAGGTGCAGACTTCAAACGGCCTGGGCACATGCCCATGCCTTTTGTCGTGCCTCCCACACGGTTAAGACACAAGGTCGTGTCTCTGCCCGTGCGTTTACTACTGAGCTTACTGACTTGAAATTCTAACATGCAAGGGGACGCACGGCCTAGTCACACACCCATGGGACTGACCGTGTGTCACAAATGGCCTAGACACATGCCCGTGTGCCTACCCGTGTGGACAAGAACAAGGCTATTTGCCAAGCTCTTTCATCACCCTAACTCACTTAAGCATACTTTACCCTCTACCATCAATTCATTCACGCATATTCATACCCAAACAACCCAACCATATACTCTACACACTTATGAATAACCTTTCATTCCATTGATTGATTGTAACACCCCCAGACCCGGCCCAGACGTTATGGCCGAATCTAGAAATGTCACATCAAAGGCATATTTCAAAACGATTTTGCTAAGTTAAATTTTAGGACCCGAAAGCCCAAAACCCATGAGTCTTGTTAAGTAATGATAAAAGCCCATTTTATAGCTTTAAGTATTTCGAAAACCAAGTTTAAGCATCAGAAATTTACTTAAGTTTAATCATTAAGTAAATAGTTAAAACATCAAAACCCAAAATTTAAAATTAAATCAAAGTACAAGGCCTTATTACATCCAACGAAAGTAAAGCAACTAAAACCATGTCCTTTGAAACAAATAAATAAAAATAAAAATTTAAACATCTTGTAGTGTGGCCATCTCCAAGTCCTTTCCCACGTCGAGCCATTTACTGAGGATTACCTGAAACATTAATTAAAAAGGGTGAGTTTCAAAACTCAGTGTGTATGACCCTTGGCAATCAGATCAACATACAAACATACATTGGGCCTAAGCCGTACCAAAATTAGTGGTCTTGAGCCTTAGCCCACAACGACCTCATATCATATCATATCATATCACATCATATGCAAATCAAGGTAATGCAAAACCCTCCCCAACAATCCATCTGCTACACACACCATTTCCCTTCCAACCCTACACATCTATGGGGATTTCTAAATCGACCCACCCATCATCTACACACCAAAGGTAGCACTCACAGTGGCATTACTCAACATTGCAACAAAGCTGATAATCATATAATGGGCTTAAAGCCACCGGTGGATCCATGGTTGTCAAGCGACTATGCGACCTTCAAATCTTCCTCCATACCATAATTCCCACCCATATGCATCCTAAACAGAATATCGTATGAATGCAACATGCACATGAGTAACATCCACAAAACTCATATTCATCACATAGGGGTATTTTTGTCATTTCACAACCCAAGGGTATTTCCGTATATCTACTCTACAGGGGTATTTAAGTAATTTTGCAAAATAGAGGTACTTTGGGAATTTTGTAAATCAGGGATGTTTTGGTAATTCTACATATCAAGGGTATTCTAGTAATTGCACAATTCGAATATTTTAGTGATTTTGCAAATCTAAGGGTATTTTGGGAATTTTCAAATCAGGGGTATTTGGTCCCTCTCGGGTTTTAGTTATGAACTTTGGCCCATTAACAAGTCCTTGCGGCTAAAGTGAACAGACACTGTGCACCAGGTAGATTCCAGAGAAGAGGACGTGGGCCACTAGGGCCGCTTAAGTACCAATCTCTCTCAAGATCCAATCCTAGACATGCACATGCTCGTTACCACACTTTAACCTAGTGACTTGTCCACAGAAAATTTTTAATTATTATAACGTCTTATGCGGTTTAAGAGTTGTTCAAACTAGGCCTAAAGTCCATTAACCCTAGCATGCTTGTCTACGTCCGCATAAAGCCCATCAAGCCAAATTACATCCTTATGGCCCACTAGGCCGAAATCACATTCTTATGTAACATGCTTGACTAACTCAGTTCATATACCAAACCAAACAAACTGATCAACCTTAGTCTTAGGGCCCACCGAGCCCATTTAGCCACTTTCGACTTTTCGGCATTGCCGATATCGTGTGTGCAGTGTTTGTACACACCTGGTAACCACGAGTGATGCAAACCCCTTAATCACGAACCTACAATCGACAACACCTAACGATTAATCATAACTTAATGTACACTTTATCAGAAATCAAAACCTCATCGTAACCTTACCGTGTGCCACACGTCCTAGTAGCCTTTCCTTAGCTACTATTTGAGATTATCCTATTGATCTGCACCCAAACATACATCGTCAAAATCAAGTGACCCATATTCTACATAAGTCACCCCTATGAGCCATAATACATTCGGCCATTTACTAAACCACCACCGGGACTAGTGCACTTACCTCTTGCTAACGATCCTTACCTACCATGTTTGTGATTGTTGAACCTTACCCTTGTTAATACAAAGTTAACGTCAAGGAGGAGTTAGATAGCCCTTCGGCTTTTATCAAAACTCACTAAAAAGATCAACTAAGCACTTACCGAAATCTTCCTTTGTTCCTACGACTTAAATTTGGCTTTTGAGATTAGTATGGTGACAAAGACGATTCGGCACCAATAGCGAGAAGAAGAGGAGAAGTGATTGGCTAGAACTAAAGGTGAACAAGAGAAGGAATTTAAGAAGACAAGGTATGGGGAATTCGGCTAGAGAGAAAACCAAAATTTCGGCAAAAGAATGATGGGTTTTTTTTGGCAAATGGAAAAATTCGGCTACGGGGAGAAAAAAGAAAGAAAGAATAATGGCAACTCAAAGAACCCTTCAAAGGGTTCGACACTCTCCTTTTATAGTCACTAGCCAAAAATGCCTTCCCAGAGTCCCATTTGGCACCACCTCATCCACACTCCTCATCTCCTAACTTTTCTCCTAATAACACCTTAGCCTTATCCAAATTTTCCTCCATTATCAGTTCCCCTTACCACTCAAACACTCCAACGCAAGAGTTCATATTCAACACAATTTTGGCCGTCCACCTATGCAAAATAAAACACTCCAAAATACCACTCCTAATGCTCGAACCTTGAACCTCCTCAGTTGACAACACGCCACTTTATAGCTCCCCAAGTGATGCCACTTGCCATCGGACCAAAAGCCCATTTGTGTCCTATTTTCTTTTAATCTGCTTTAGAGGCCTAATGCCCGAGACTAGGGTCCACTAAAGCAAGAAAAATAAATTTTCCCTATGGTCTTCCCTATCTCTAAGACTTCAAATCATCCAAATAATACCTTAAAATTAATATTCTAAGTGCTACTCATACATACCAACCTCAATGCAAAGAAATTTAAAGTTTCGAGATTTTTGGGGCTTTACAGCTTGGTTAGTGTCATTCTCTTATTCTCAAAAATTTTAAACGCTCCCATGCCCAAGGCCCAATAGGCCCAATTCTACTAGGCCCAAATTCGGGGCGTTACATTGATAGTAAAGAGCCATTTACTATAGCAATATACAAAAGATTTCATCTATAAGGATCCAAAACATTTGGCCAAAATAACAAAACAATATACCTAGTCTAGCTCTTATACATGTCATTTACATATTCAAAATGCTAGTTCTAAATATACTGAGATGAGCTAATAGTGTGGATGATCTTCCAATTATCTCTGTATCCAAACTTGACTCTTTGACACTATAAAACAAGGGAAAAGGAAAGGGGTAAGCTTTAAGCTTAGTAAGTTTACATGTAAACAATGAAAATCATAACATGTGCTAATCAATAAATAGCATTTCACAATCCAAGATCATGCTTACTCATTCATCTCTTACTAGAATCCAATCATATAACAACCAAATGCGCTTATTATTTAACATACGTCCCTGCACTTGATTGTAATAACCAATTTTTGGCCCGGGCTTGACAAAAGCAACCGAGGCCCATTGAAAATGAACCCAACAAGAAAAACAAAAATAGTAATAAAACAAAAATCCAATAAATGAAACCAATCCATATAAATGTCCATTTACAAAAGGACTCAAAGCCCAAATCAGAAAAAAACACAAACAGTCCACCAAACAGTCCAAAGAAAATAACATGACAATTAGCCCAATTGGCCCAAACTGAATCAGCCCACAACCCGAGGCCCAATGGCCCAAAAGCTAAAATTTTCAGAAAACACTAAGGAGCCTCCAAGCTGTGCGTCGTCGACTCTTCGTCTGCCTTCACGTGCACCAACCGCGCGTCTGCCACACGCGCCCCACGCGGCCTTTCACCTGCCACACGCGCACCCCTCTGGCTTCTCGTATGCGCTCCACGCGCGCCCCTCGGGCTCCTTGAGTCGTTCCCCGTGCCCACGTGCGTCGTTCCCCACGCCTCAGTCGAAGCCCACCTTGCGCCTCGGCCAAACCTTGTCGTTGTTGCCCCAGCACCACTACGCACGTTAACCGAAGGACTCCCGCACGCCCTCGCCTTCGCCCATACTCTGCAAAAAACTGACAAGCAGAGAAACAGAGGCAACCAAAACAGAGCATAATGCAAAAATAGAAAAATAGAAACCCATACCTTTGTAATGGGGTTATAAGAACTGAGAAAGTTTGGATTTGAGGAGGGGGATTTTTCTTTTTGGATACAGAGATAATTTGAAAAAAGAACACCTCATTATACGAACAATTTAAATCGACAGCAAAGATTAAAGTTGATTCTTTTTTTGGCCAAACATCGCACAATCTATCAATAATCAGAAAGGAAAGAGGGTACATTTCCAGTCCATTTTTTAGTCAATTTTTATTTCAAATATACGTCGTCTATACAGAAAGAAAAAGAAAAGATAGAAAAGTTCTTGCCTCTTCGTAGGTTCAGGGCCCCGAATCCAAAGGTTTTTTGATTTGTTTTGCGATTTGAGGGACAGATCGAGAGTTTAAAGTTTAGATCTGGGTTAGAAAGGGTTTATCGAGGTTTACTCCCCGAATCGCAGTAGCGGCGGAGGCGCTTTAAGCGCCGATTAAACCTTTAGGTCGGCTAGAGAAGAGGAAAAGTTGAGAGGGTGAAGGGATTTCTTTTCTTTATCTGTTTGAAAGATGGCAGACTGGGTACACTGTTAGGGCGTTTGGGTTCATATCTTTGGTCAAAACGATAGCGTTTTGGGCTGTGAGATTTGTGTTTGAAACGGCGCCGTGTCGAGCCTTTGGTGTGACCCGACCCGATCGGATCTGGAGGGATCCACGCGTTTCACAGCCCAAATGGGCAACTTGCGGTTCCAGTCCCCGCTTCTGTTGTGGCCTTCAATCGACCCCCTTTCCATTATTATATTCTTCATAGATTTCTCCACAAAGCTTTATTTAGGTCTCAATCAGGTCCTCCCATGGACGCGCATAAGTGCAGGGATATTTCCCCAATCGGTCCCTCGCTCTTTGAAGTGCGTTTTATTTTTTCCCTTAATAAACCCTTTTTAAACCCCCCAAATTTTAGTTCAATTTTAATCTCATCCTTAGTCTACTTAGTTTATTCAAAAAATAGTAAAATAAAAAAAATAAAAGACAGTCTTTATTATTTGTTTTAAGCTTTCTTTCTTTATATGACACTAGTTTTCAAATCGTTTTATATATTATTTATTTAATATCTTCTCATGTTATTTTAAATGTTCTTGTATTGTCATTTAAATCTTATACGCATAAATGCGTTTTCTTTTTAAGAAAAAGGGTTTTATATGTCGTTTCATATTGTTATCTATTGCAGTCTATTTTACTATTATTCTATTTTAAGCTCCTTTGCATATTATTTATTCGAGTTCTTCATTGTTTATTTTGAACTATTTTTATAACTTACTCACTTTTAAACTATTATTTATTGTAGATTGTTTCATGTATATTCTTTGTTTCGCTTCCTTTGGTTGCCAATATTAGTGCTTGAGTGATAAATGTTGTTGGATTACCGTCATCGTATATAGTATGGCTCATCTATTTGTGCTTTCATATCATTGTCACTTGCTTATAATGTTTTGTCTGCGTATTATTAATCAATACTCATCACTATATTGGCGTTTCGTATTTTCATACCGTGATTAAACCTTAACACATTTTTTTTTAACTCAGATCGCTTCATTTTATTTCAAGTAAAATTAATGAATGCCTTTGAGTGTTATACTCGCGATTATCCAAAAACATAAATTTTTCAAAGACGAGGCAATATTTGTGTGTTTAGGAGTACGAGAGATTACATCCTAACGTGCTGGGTGTTGATTTCTCATTCAACTAAATAACCAAATACCATCTTCATACGTTTGAAAATCAAAGATGAACTCGATGTCAGGGTATAAAGGTGTTAGATCCTAACGTGCTGGGTATGATACTTTTATTCCTTTGAAACGAGTTAATCTTGAGAATCAATCCCAATTTACGTAACCCATTCTTAATATTCTTTTTACCCTGAACATTTTGAAATTTTCAACATTGGGACAACATCAATCAATTTGGTACCAAGTTTGGGCGTTGCAAGGGTGCTAACCCTTCCTTGCACGTAACCGACTCCCGAACTCGTTTTCTTCAGATTTCGTAGACCAAAATTATTGTTTTAGTAAATCAAAAATGTTTTAATAAAACAAGGTGACCCGATCCCACCTAAATAAAGATCGGTGGCGACTCTCTATTTTTAAAGTCGATTCCCGTTTTGCCAAAAATGGTTACGACACCTTGGCGACTCCACTGGGGAATTCGAGAGTCAGGCCATAAATTGATTGATTTTTGTCCTTTTGGTTGAAAATTTGGAAAATTGTTTTGAAAAATCGTGTTTCTCTTTGATGCATTTGCTTTTGCTATAGTGTCGAGTCTCGTGAAATACTTTGGCATTACATTGCATGACCATTGCGGTCACACCCTTAAGTGGGAGTGAGAAGCTACTCTTTCGTAAGGTTTTTACCTCCGTGCAAGATAGTGGATCACTTTCGGGATACATTCGTACCTATGTCTTCGTGAGGTTTTTATCTCCGTGCAGCCATAGGGAAATGTATTCCCCTGAACTGAACTCGGTCCGTATGAGCCTATAACAGATGAGGATCGAGGAATCTGCTGGTTCGGGTACTTTTTCTTTAGAACCGAACCTCATATAGCAGGCCCTAAGAGCCCGTTGTAGGTAGAGCCCCGCCAAACCTTAGTGGTTACCCGAGTAGGTGCTTCATTCCTTGTTTGCTTTAAACTGTATGTGAAATGTTGACTTATCTTGTTTTATTGAATGTCATTTTCATCACACTTGGTTCACTAACGGACATCATATCGCATGACCGTCGTGGTCGTACCTTTAAGTGGGAGTGAGAAACTAAGCTTTCGTGAGGTTTTCACCTGTACCTATGTGCTTCGTGAGGTTTTCACCTCCGCATGGCCATAGGGAAATGTATCTCCCTGAGCCGAACTTGGTCCATATGAGCCTATAATGGGTGAGGATTGAGGAATCTGCTGGTTCAGGTACCCCTCTTTAGAACCGAACCCCACATAGAAACTCAAGAGCCTACCCTAGGTAGAATTGCACCAAACCATGGCGGTCACCTGGGTAGGTGTTCTGTGTTTGTTTATTCTTCTTGCACTAACGTGTTTTCGGTTGTGATTATTTATGTACACTGGGCTACCGCGTTTTCCTCTGTCTTGATTGCATTGCATTAAAACATTAAGAGAGGTGTCGATTAATATTTGATTGCTAAATAGAGGAGTTTGTCAAGAGAAAATGAATTTCTTGATAAAATGGACTATAATATGGCTGCTCGAATATAGTCCAAGTAAATAACGAGAGAAGGCGCATAGTCCACGAAAGAATACAATACTTTGCCCGGTGATTCAAGTCAACAAGGATTATTCAAGAGGCATTACGCCTTGACTTTCTTAAAGAAACTAATGAACACCGCGGAGGATAGGCGAGTGAAGAAGTACAGCCTGAACCAAGCAACAAGGAGCTAGAAGAGGCGCCTATGAAGAAAGTTCACGGGGCGTGATCATGACATCTGACATGACGAAAAAGACCGGTGTTTTCACTTGGATTATGAGGACAAAACCGTATTTGCCATCCATTTTATGTAAAGAGCTTCATTTTCTAGAAAAGTTCTTCTAATAGAATTGAATTCATAATCGGTACCTCTCTTTTTTGCATTCATTCCATGCATTTGCATTGCATTGCATCATTAGAAAGGAGGTGTCGATTCATGTTTGATTGCTGAATAGAAGAGTTTGACATAAGGAAATGTGTTACTTGATGAAGTGGATTATAACACAGTCATCCGAACATAGTCTAGGTAACAACGAGAGAAGGCCTTGCCTGAAGATCCAAAGCCTATAAGGATTGTTTCGGAGTCATCAGAAGATTATGAACATCGCGGAGGATAAGTGGATGACGAGGCACAACCTGGACCCAGCAACAAAGAGCTAGAAGAGACTTCTATTGAAAAAGTTCAGAGGACGCAATCACAACTTCCAGGCACGAAAGAAAGGATTGTTGTTTTCACCTGGACTGTGAGGACATGGCCGTATATGCAATCCATTTTAATGTAAAGTAACGTATTTTCTAGAAAAGTTCTTCTAATGGAATCGAATTCACGATCAACACCTCTCTTTTTGCATTCATACAATACATTCGCATCGCATTGCATATAGCAGCATCATACCACCCAAATCATTCACTAAGGCTAAAATCGTATGATCTAAAGTTGCGATACCACGAATCTGAAATCACGTCATCCCTATAGGACACGGCTAAGAGCTAGAGCTATGGATGCTGAACTCAACGAGAGGATCAAAAGAATGGAAAGAATCCAGAGACAGCTGCAAGAACAGTTAGCCAAGTTGTAGCAAGAAGCAAGGGATCCAATGGCAAGATCCCGAGAGGAATCGCTCGAGCAGAAGGATCAAATGGCCAAAATGATAGAGATGATATCAACTCTGGTCAAAGGAAAAGGGCCAGCGCAAAGTCCTGAAGTTACAGAACCCCATTCGAGAGTTAATCAAGAGCCGCTCTATCTCCCGGGATTCACTCCACCCCACGCCCATGCAACGCAAAAAGGATATCTTCAAGGGGAACCGGTAGGCCTGGAGCAATGACCCGCACCACCTGCTCATCCAGGGCAAGGTATATTTGTATCAAACTCCGGAGATAATTCTGCTAATCCAATGGTCCTATATATGGATGTTTTTAAAGATAGAAGATCGTTATGCTCAGGACAAGTATAGGAGTCTAGAAGAAAGACTCAAAGCAGTAGAAGGTACTGGAGTCTTCTCTGCACTGAGCGCCAAAGAGCTTAGTTTAGTGCCTGATCTGGTTCTACCCCCGAAATTCAAAGCGCCAGATTTTGAAAAATACGATGGAACGAGATGTCCCAAGGCGCATCTTATCATGTTTTGTCGGAAGATGGCCGGTTATGTGGATGAAGACAAATTGTTAATACACTGTTTTTAAGATAGCTTGATTGGATCAGCCCCCCGATGGTATAACCAACTCAGCAGAGAGAGGATCCGATCATGGAAGGACTTAGCATCAGCATTCTGTGAACAGTACAAGCATGTTAAGCATCAGCATTCTGTGAACAGTACAAGCATGTCTCCGATATGGCGCCCGATCGACTAACGCTGCAGATGATGGAAAGAAAACCAACAGAGACTTTTAGACAATACGCTCAAAAGTGGAGGGACGTCTCGGCCCAAGTAGAACCCCCACTGACTAAAACTGAGATAACAGCCCTCTTTATCAACACTTTGAAAGCACCATTTTATGACAAGCTGGTGGGAAATGCCACAAAGGACTTTGCCGATGTTGTAATGTCTGGGGAACTCATTGAAAACGGCATCAAGAGTGGAAAAATAGATGCAAGAGAAAGTGTCAAAAGGTCAAGCTCGAGAAATATGGAAAATGAAGTGAACAACTTGAGCAAGCGCTCCAAGTCAGTCCCTGCAGGTCAACCGAAGGCTGTAACCACCAGTCATCAGGGATCATCAAGTCAAGAATCCAATGCAAAGCGTCTCCAGTTTACACTAATTCCAATGACATACGGGGAGTTGTATCAAAACCTGTTTGATGCACATAGGGTGGCTCCTCACTACATGAAACCAGTGCAACCCCCATACCCCAAATGGTATGATTTGCATGCTCAATGCGAGTATCACGCGGGAATATCGGGTCACTCAACCGATAACTGCATTGCATTTAAGAAATTGGTGGAGAGGCTTATTAAACTAGGGGTTTTGAAGTTCGATGAGTCAACCGGAGCAATAATTTGTGATAATTGAAGGAGGGGGCGAGAGAGTCTCGATTTCTTAAAGAAGTCATCAGAAGCCTAGAAATCGAGAAGTCAGAACGCCAATGACACATTCAAAGAGAAACTAGGGCATAAAGCTTCCCGAATCCTTACACACTTGGGAGTGTTTTGAACAATAAGACTGAGGAAGGCATCCCTGTATTTTTAGAACTAATCCAGAGTAATATTTAAAACACGCTTGTTGCTTTAAGCCTAGAGGCAATAAGAGTCCTTTTGTGAAATAGGCTTGTGTCCGGAATTTTTATTTCAATTAAATGCATCGTCCTAAGTAAACATTTTCATTTTATTCTGTACATTTTTTCATTTTTATTCATGACCACATCATACGAATAATCATCCTTAGAATTATTTATTCTTTGGATTTTCTGCCTTCATACCCACAATGGGGTCCCCAGAAATCAATGACATGAGCGACACTGTTACTGACTCCCTTTTAGAGAGATATGTGTCTAGAGGGATCTAAGAACTTGGAAGATGACAGAGATTGCAACTCATTTCCTAACTTGTTAAGAATGATAGATCCTACCCTACGAAGTGTCAGCGGACAATACGAGCTAACGAGTGAGATAAAGATGGAAGCTTAGCCCACCACAGAAATAAGGCAAGGCATCATTAAGTTATCCTTAAGAATCCAAAGATGTCTTCACATGATCACATTAGGACACGTCTGGACTACTGAGGCGTGAGTATGCTGTCAAAGCTAAAAAATCCCGGAGGAAGTCCATGAGGGTATCTGAGGATCACATGCTAATGGTTTCACAATGGCCAAGAGGTTCGAGCTACTGGTTTACCAAAGAATGGGAAATTGAATAAAGGACTTACGCGCCTCCTCTATTTCTTCACAGATTCCCTATATGCGGGGCATGGACGTTATCAAGCCAATCTCCTCAAAAGCTTTAGCCAACATTGATTCACATTCATGGTCGCTAGTTACCTCACTGAGAGGGTAAAGGTCGCTTCATATGCCAAAATTACAAAGTCGATAGTCATTAGACCAAAAAAGAAAAAAAAGGAAAATATTAACGAAAAGGCGAAAAGATCATATTTACCCACTCAGCGACAAAAGTTCACGACCTTTTCAAGGATCAAGTGCCACGTCATAGCGTAAAAAAAGAAGAAGAAGAAGAAGAAGAAGAAGAAGAAAGGGGGCAACAAAACAAAGATTGTTAGGAAGATGACCTAAACTTGTGAATGTTGGCATATAGAAGTCACGTTTACCCTTTTATGCTCGTTAAACGTCGGTTGCGACCTCTGCTGGGGCAACGCCTCCCTCATTAGGTTTTGCCTAGTGGAGTCAAAATCCTCTTTTCCAGGGCACAGGCCGAGCCAAAATTGGATAAGGTGAAATGGATCCAATCCCGATGTGATCAAGTGAATTTGTAGAGAAGATGTTAAGAACTATCGATCACGATCGGATTATACGAGTTTACAACAAAAAGGATCGCCTTAGAAAATTTCATGATAGGGCTTTGAAGAAGGTCCTTTCCCATGCAACAAGGATTTCAGAAGAAAGAAGATGCCAAGCAAAGAAGGACCTTAGGTAGCAAAGAAGGCCCGTTCTAGGGAAACAAGGATATTGTCTAAGATAGACGATAAGGACCTACCCAATTCGGTGAATTAAAAAAAAAAAAGAAAAAAACAAAAAATATATAAAAAAAAAGAATGAGAAGAAAGAAAAAAGAAGGAAAAGGAGAGGCCAAAGTGAAAACCCGCAAAGGGCGCTTTGAGACCAAAAGTGGGCTTGAGTTGAAAACCCGAAAAGGGTAGCTCAAATCTTAATAAAAATGGGGCATACAGTAGTCTTGCTACGCTTGAAGTAACAATGAGGAGGAATGTTGCGCCTTGAGGCATCGACAAAGTACTCCGGATCCCCTAAACACATATTAAGTTTAGAATGGTCCTCAAGAAGTTTGAACAGAGAAGCTTAAGCTGCGATATCTAGGGCTCCTAGTTTCTATTTTACCCATTTTGAGTCTGCTATCTTTGTCATTTCAAAATATACTCTAAATAAATTTGCTTCTTCATTGCATATGCTAGCTTTGATTAACTTGTTTGATTTGAGCTATACCCCCAATAAATTCCTATTCCGTCCATCATTATGGTCCTTTTTGAGCATTTTGCATTGAAATAACGATTATTGGACTAATAATACTTTCATGAAAGGAGTTTCGCATATTACTCTGGAAACCTTTAAACAATACAGGAGTCTGAAACAGGATTATTGCTTAAGATTCACCAAGCTTAAGGGTGGGAAATATCTGAGTCCAAATTAAGGTAATTGAACAAAATGACAAGGTACCATAATCCTGACGGAAAATGGGCATTGCTAACCCAAGTCCAAAACTAGAATCATTCTCGAAAGGAAATGACATTCTGCATTCATGCGAGCATCATGCATATACATCCGGTTGGGGTCACCTAAAGAGTGATCGTTAGAAGGAAGCTGATACAAATCCTGTACCTTTGAGGGTGGGTTGAAGAAGAGACAAATCCTATGTTTCAGAGTCGCAGTCGAATGAATGGAGGATATTCAAATCCTATACCCCCAGGTCACAATGAGATGAACCCTGAAGCTACAGTAGGGCAAAAAGGGTGATATACGAGAAACGCGGATCACTCGTAAAGCTTGAGGGCGGGTACAAAACCTGAAAAGGGAAGTCAAGAATCGAAGCAACAAATACAGGTCATCATGAATGTCGTGACAAAAAAGAGATACATGACGAACAAACCCAGGGCGCATGGCATAATCACGTAGGCATAAAAGCATTTAAGACAAACACGTGCATATCATGATAACATCACGCATGACACATACAGGTACACCAGTAAAGCAAGAAGTTTTGACGATAACTGTACCTAACCAAGGAGAAAGAAGGCATCCGAGTTCCACTAAATGATACGTTTTCAATTTCTATTTTCAAAAATCAACTCATAATACGAGAGGTGAGTTGATCCTCGGGTCACGCACGCTGAGGTATTTCTAATTTCTATTTTTTTCAATATCTGCTAGAATCAACTCAAAATGCGAAGAGTGAGTTGGGCCTCGGGTTACACACCCTGAGGTATTTTCAATTTCTGTTTTTCAATTTCCGTTACAATCAACTTATAATACGAGAAGTGAGTTGAGCCTCAGGTCACACCCTGAGGTGTTTTTCAATTTCTGATCATAACACGAGTGAAGCAAATTAAAAAGCAGATCTTGCCTTCCTAAGCAAAGCAGATCTTGCCTTCCGAAGCGAAGCAGATCGAGCATAACAGATCCTGCCTTCCTAAGCAAAGCAGATCAAAGAACAGATCTTGCCTGCCTAAGTGAAGCAGATCGAAGATCGGATCTTGCCTTCCTAAGCGAAGCAGATCGAAGGTAACAGATCTTGCCTTCCTAAGCGAAGCAGATCGAAGATCAAATCTTGCCTTCCTAAGCGAAGCAGATCGAAGATAACAGATCTTGCCTTCCTAAGCGAAGTAGATCGAAGATCAGATATTGCCTTCCTGAGTGAAGCAGATCGAAGATAACAAATCTTGCCTTCCTAAGCGAAGCAGATCGAAGATCAGATATTGCCTTCCTGAGTGAAGCAGATCGAAGATAACAAATATTGCCTTCCTGAGCGAGGCAGATCGAAGATAACGAATCTTGCCTTCCCAAGCGAAGCAGACCGATGTATTTTTAATTTCTATCTTTCAATTTCTGTTCAAAAATCAACTCATAATATGAGAGGTGAGTTGAGCCTCGGGATACACTGAGGTATTTTTAATTTCTGTCTTTCAATTTCTGTTAAAATCAACTCATAATGCGAAAGGTAAGTTGGGCCTCGGGTCACACACGCTGAGGTATTCTCAATTTCTATTACCAATTTCTGTTTTTCAATTTCCATTTTTCAATTTCTGTTTTTCAAAAAAAAAAAAAAGAGGGAAAAGAAAAGTCAATTCATATCGCGAGAATAAGGAAGCAGTTCGGAAAGTTCAGATTTGTTTCCTCAAAATCCCAGTGGAGCAGTTGGTAGATCGAAGCTACAAATCTCTTTGTTGTGAAGTCACATTGGAGCAAGCAAATCTCATCCCTTTGAAGATTGAGGAAAAGTAGATTGAAGCTACGGGTCATGTCTCGCAAAAGCAACAGTGGAGTGGATCAAAGCTACAGATTACAGTGGAGTTTGAAGATGTTTGAGGAAGACGAGGACCAATAAGTCAAGGCAAGGCCAAGACCGGGCAAAATTGGTTCTTCTACTGTCTTTGCTCTATTCTCGTTTCACAATAATGAGCAAAGAGGGGCAGCTGTAATAACCAATTTTTGGCCCGGGCTTGACAAAAGCAACCGAGGCCCATCGAAAATGAACCCAACAATAAAAACAAAAATAGTAATAAAACAAAAATCCAATAAATGAAACCAATCCATATAAATGTCCATTTACAAAAGGACTCAAAGCCCAAATCAGAAAAAACACAAACAGTCCACCAAACAGTCCAAAGAAAATAACATGACAATTAGCCCAATTGGCCCAAACTGAATCAGCCCACAACACGAGGCCCAATGGCCCAAAAGCTAAAATTTTCAGAAAACCCTAAGGAGCCTCCAAGCTGTGCGCCGTTGACTCTTCGTTTGCCTTCACACGCACCAATCGCGCGTCTGCCACACGCGCCCCACGCGGACTTTCACCTGCCACACGCGCACCCTTCTGGCTTCTCGCATGCGCTCCACGCGCGCCCCTCGGGCTCCTTGCGTCGTTCCCCGTGCCCACGTGCGTCGTTCCCCACGCCTCGATCGACGCCCACCTTGCGCCTCAGTCGAACCTTGTCGTTGTTGCCCCAGCACCACTACGCACGTTAACCGAAGGACTCCCGCACGCCCTCGACTTCGCCCATACTCTGCAAAAAACTGACAAGCAGAGAAACAGAGGCAACCAAAGTAGAGCATAACGCAAAAATAGAAAAATAGAAACCCATAACTTTGTAATGGGATTATAAGAACTGAGAAAGTTTGGATTTGAGGAGGGGGATTTTTCTTTTTGGATACAGAGATAATTCGAAAAAAGAACACCTCATTATACGAACAATCTTAAATCGACAGCAAAGATTAAAGTTGATTCTTTTTTGGCCAAACATCGCACAATCTATCAATAATCAGAAAGGAAAGAGGGTACATTTCCAGTCGATTTTCATTTCAAATATACGTCGTCTATACAAAAAGAAAAAGAAAAGATAGAAAAGTTCTTACCTTTACGTAGGTTCAGGGCCCCTAATCCAAACGTTTTTTGATTTGTTTTGTGATTTGAGGGACAGATCGAGAGTTTAAAGTTTAGATCTGGGTTAGAAAGGGTTTATCGAGGTTTACTCCCCGAATCGCAGCAGCGGCAGAGGCGCTTTAAGTGCCGATTAAACCTTTAGGTCGGCTAGAGAAGAGGAAAAGTTGAGAGGGTGAGGGGATTTCTTTTCTTTATCTGTTTGAAAAATGACAGATTGGGTACACTGTTAGGGCATTTGGGTTCATATCTTTGGTCAAAACGATAACGTTTTGGGCTGTGAGATTTGTTTGAAACGGCGCCGTATCGAGCCTTTGGTGTGACCCGACCCGATCGGATCTGGAGGGATCCGCGCGTTTCACAGCCCAAATGGGCAACTTGCAGTTCCAGTCCCCGCTTCTGTTGTGGCCTTCAATCGACCCCCTTTCCATTATTATATTCTTCATAGATTTCTCCACAAAGCTTTATTTAGGTCTCAATCAGGTCCTCCCATGGACGCGCATAAGTGCGGGGATATTTCCCCAATCGGTCCCTCGCTCTTTGAAGTGCGTTCTATTTTTGCCCTTAATAAACCCTTTTTAAACCCCCCAAATTTTAGTTCAATTTTAATCTCATCCTTAGTCTACTTAGTTTATTCAAAAAATAATAAAATAAAAAAATAAAAGACAGTATTTATTATTTGTTTAAAGCTTTCTTTCTTTATATGACACTAGTTTTCAAATCGTTTTATATATTATTTATTTAATATCTTATCATGTTATTTTAAATGTTCTTGTATTGTCATTTAAATCTTATACGCATAAATGCATTTTCTTTTTAAGAAAAAGGGTTTTATATGTCGTTTCATATTGTTATCTATTGCAGTCTATTTTACTATTATTCTATTTTAAGCTCCTTTGCATATTATTTATTCGAGTTCTTCATTGTTTATTTTGAACTATTTTTATAACTTACTCACTTTTAAACTATTATTTATTGTAGATTTTTTCATATATATTCTTTGTTTCGCTTCCTTTGGTTGCCAATATTAGTGCTTGAGTGATAAATGTTGTTGGATTACCGTCATCGTATAGAGTATGGCTCATCTATTTGTGCTTTCATATCATTGTCACTTGCTTATAATGTTTCGTCCGCGTATTATTAATCAATACTCATCGCTATATTGGCGTTTTGTATTTTCATACCGTGATTAAACCTTAACACATTTTTTTAACTCAGATCGCTTCATTTTATTTCAAGTAAAATTAATGAATGCCTTTGAGTGTTATACTCGCAATTATCCAAAAACATAAATTTTTCAAAGACGAGGCAATATTTGTGTGTTTAGGAGTACGAGAGATTACATCCTAATGTGCTGGGTGTTGATTTCTCATTCAACTAAATAACCAAATACCATCTTCATACGTTTGAAAATCAAAGATGAACTCGATGTCAGGGTATAAAGGTGTTATATCCCAATGTGCTGGGTATGATACTTTTATTCCTTTGAAACGAGTTAATCTTGAGATTCAATCCCAATTTAGGTAACCCATTCTTAATATTCTTTTTACCCTGAACATTTTGAAATTTTCAACATTGGGACAACATCAATCAATTTGGTACCAAGTTTGGGCGTTGCAAGGGTGCTAACCCTTCCTTGCACGTAGCTAACTCCCGGACCCGTTTTCTTCAGATTCCGTAGACCAAAATTATTGTTTTAGTAAATCAAAAATGCTTTATTAAAACAAGGTGACCCGATCCCACCGAAATAAAGATCGGTGGCGACTCCCTATTTTTAAAGTCGATTCCCTTTTTGCCAAAAATGGTTACGACATTGATCACCACATGATCACATGAAACAACCATCACAATTACACAATAAACCATTCTTAGTGAAACACCCCAAACCCGGCCCACGAGCCTCGACCAGATTTGGTATGTTCCCTAAGAAAAACTGGTTCAAATTCATGTTCTTTGGAAACTTTAAGTGATTTTGAGAGAAAACTCGAATTTGGATTGGGCTCAAGTTGGAAACCAGTTTATTTTTGAAACATAAGTTTTTATTAAAATTTCATTGTTAAGTTCCAAAACTTTAAGTTAAAAGGGTATGCTGAATTTGTTTTAGGTTCTTAAAAATCATTTTCTTTAAGTGTCAAAACGTTTAGATTTCATTCTTATATAAAATTTACTTAGTTTTTAACTTGATAAAAGTTTCGTATGGTAAGAAAATAAGTAACATGCATGCATAAAATAGTTTGTACTATGGCCTTATTACATCAAATAAACAAACCCAAAATAAATTTAATGTACTTAAAATAAAATGAAAATATTCAGATAATAAAATTCCTTGCTGAGCATGGCCACCACTAAGCTCTTGCCAACCCGGTCCATCACTGATCGTCACCTGAAAAATGTTCCCACAACGGGGTGAGTCAACACACTCAATGTGTACACAAACACTAAGTCCATATAGATTCAGGCATATCAAGTCATACACATTCATAGCATAATTTACAGTTAATGATGCATTCCCGAACCCAAACCTAGATGCCATCCGCTACACATCACCCGTACCAACCTGCACACCATGGGGACTACTGAGTCAACCCTCCATCCGCTACACACCATCGAAGGGATGGTCCTTGGCAAAGGATACTTGTTCTTGATAGTCAGCTTATTCAACTGATGATAGTCTATGCACATACGCATAGTTCCGTCCTTCTTCTTCACGAATAAGACCGGTGCTCCCCATGGAGACACACTGGGTCGAATAAACCCACGATCAAGCAACTCTTGGATTTGAGCCTTGAGCTCAACCAACTCCTTAGGTGCCATTCTGTACGGAGCAATTGACACAGGAGCTGTACCAGGCAGTAGATCAATTCTGAACTCCACCTCCCTATCTGGGGGTATTCCAGGCAATTCCTCCAGAAAGACATCCACAAATTCCCTTACGGTTCTAACTCCACTAACTCCTCCTTCCTTCGTATCCAACGCACTAACAAAAGCCAAGAATGCCCTCCATCCTTTCCGAACCATCTTAATAGCCTTTAGCGCTGAAACTACATTAGACAAGTAGTTTCTTCTTTCTCCGATCATAACAACTTCCTTATCCTCTGGAGTCCTCAACTCCATTCGCATAGCCGCACAATCCAGTATGGCTCGATGCTCTACTAGCTAGTCCATTCCAAGTATGAGATCGAACTCCCCAAAAGGTAGTTCTATCAAGTCGGCAGGAAATACTACTCCCTGAATTTCTAGAGGTACACTCCGAAAGATCGTGTTCACCACTACAGTTTGACCTAGCGGGCTTACTACAGTCATCTCCCTATCAGAAAGTTCAGAGGCAATAATCTAGAGTTTCAACTACTCTACATGCAACATACGAATGGGTCGAGCCCACATCAATCAAAGCAAAATAAGGCTTGCCACAAACAAGGAACGTACCGGTTATAACGTCTGGCGCGTCTCCATCCTCTCTACGGCGAACCGCATACACGAGACTTGGCTGCCTTGCCTCTGCATTACCAGCACATCTGCCAGGTGTTCCACGTCCTCTTCCAGCACCATTACCTCTGCCATTCGGACCACGACCTCGCTGAGGCTGTTGTCCACCTCTACCAGCCTGATTAACATTCTGAGCTACTGGTCTATTCCCATCCGGCCTCATAGGGCAATCCTTAATCATATGGTCCTTTGACCCACACTTGAAGCATCCTCCTGTCTTCTTCCAACATTCCCCTAAGTGTTTCTTCCCACACTGATCACAAGTATGATATTGCCCTCCAGTACCAGCTTGCTGACCTCGCGGCCCATCAACTCTAGGCCTCGTCTGAACATTCCCAGCTGACCCTGACGGCCCAAATCCTCTTTTCTGCTTATTCCGATCAGAGTGCTGCCTTACAGAGTCCTTAATTCCTTCCGCTATCTTAGCTTTCTCTACTAACGCAGAAAACTCTCGCTCTTGATGTGGAGCGACTAACAACCTCAGGTCATCCCTTAGTCCGTCCTCAAACCGGACACATCGCTCATGCTCCGAAGCCACTACTCCTCGAGCATACCGGCTCAACCTCAGAAATTCAGCTTCGTACTCTGCTACAGACTTGTTCCCTTGAACCAACCCTAGAAATGCCTTCCTCTGCGCATCGGTATATCTGGTTCCAACATACTTCTTTTGATAAGCCGCCTTAACATATTCCCAAGTCAAATCCTCAGCTGTGGCATCATCCCGAACTGTGAGCCACCATTGATACGCTTCATCACGTAGCAGCGCCACCATTCCTTTCACTTTCTCCTCAGGGGTCAGATCCAACTCATCCATAATTCGTTTTGTTGCCTCCAACCAATATTCAGTTGTACTGGGTGCCACACCAGATACTCCCCGAAACACTTCAGCCCCATTGGCTCGAAGTCGCTCGGGTACATATTTCCGAGCTCCCATATTTCCACCTGCTCCAGCCACCATCTCAAGAACTCGCAGCACAGCCTGGGATACAGCATCATCCCCCGTCTGAGCTGGCTGCTCGACACCAACAGCTGGTGGTGGTACCTCATTGTCAGACCCTTGACCCGATCTAACGGGTTCCGACACGGCCATTCTGCCTCTACCGCGTCCTCGCACGTTACGACCACGTCCCCTAGAGCTCATATCTACGATCGCGCTTTAATCTGATTAAGAAATTTTATGAATTAGCCTTTATTCCACTGATTATTCGCGAAGGAGTTTTATGTAAAGAGTTTAGGAGTGATTCTTTCGATCAATCAAAGTTCAAGTTTTCTATGCTAATTCAAAGAAAACACATCCATTCCATAATACCTCCCATACACATTCACTCTTTGAACATTTTTGTCTTTTCCTATCCCAGGGGTATTTTCGTCATTTGTTTTATAGGGGTATTTTGGTAATTAAATCGGGGTCAATTTGAAAAATCTCTATAAATCAAAGGTATTTCGAAACTTAGGGTTCTTTTTGAGAACTTGTTTTCCAAATCGGTGTTGTTGCAGAAATTTTAGAAATCGGGGTCATTTTGGTAATTTTGTAAAGCAGGGGTAATTTGGTAAATTTTCCAAATCAGGGTATCTTGAATTTTCACAAGTTAGGGTTTCATGGATACTTTTGCAAAATAGGGAAATTTTACTGAAATCGAGGGTAATATGGTAACTTTAGAAACCAAGGGCGTTTTAGTAATTTTACCACTAGGGGTATTTTAGTAATTTTGTAAATCAGAAATATTTCAAAAAAATTTTGTAAAATAGTTTTTACAAATTAAAAGGGTAATTTTAAGAGTTTTAAAACTAGGGTTCTTATAAAAATACGGCTAGTCCCTTTCGGGTTTTAGTTATTGGGTTTAGCCTATGAATAAGTCCTCTTGGTTAGGGTGAACCGAAGCTACGCACCAGGTAGGATTCGAGTGGAGAGGAGGTGAGTCACGCGGACTGCTTAAATACCAAGCTCCCACCGAATACTAATCCTAGACATGCGCACAATGGTTGCCACACCCTAACTCGGCGACTTAGTCACAGGTTTGTTTAATTAGGCATTTAAAATCTTATGTAACTGTTGGGGTAACCTAGCCCTAGAGTTCAAGTTCCTATCATACTATTCTACGTTCCAACTCTACCCTTCTACAAGTCATAATATAAATCACACAAGAGATAGGGGTACTTACCTGGTGGACTTCGGGTCGGAGACTTAGGTGCCATGCCAGAAAACCTGCTTATTTCACAAAATTCTTTTGGGCTTAGCTTTTGAAAACGTTTTGGGCCTTAAACCCAAGGCCGAGAGTTTAAAAACTGGGCTCTGATACCAAGCTGAAACACCCCAAACCCGGCCCACGAGCCTCGACCAGATTTGGTATGTTTCTTAAGAAAAACCGGTTCAAATTCGTTTGTTCTTTGGAAACTTTAAGTGATTTTGAGAGAAAACTCGAATTTGGATTGGGCTCAAGTTGGAAACCAGTTTATTTTTGAAACATAAGTTTTTATTAAAATTTCATTGTTAAGTTCCAAAACTTTAAGTTAAAAGGGTATGCCGAATTTGTTTTAGGTTCTTAAAAATCATTTTCTTTAAGTGTCAAAACGTTTAGAATTCATTCTTATATAAAATTTACTTAGTTTTTAACTTGATAAAAGTTTCGTATGGTAAGAAAATAAGTAACATGCATGCATAAAATAGTTCGTACTATGGCCTTATGACATCAAATAAACAAACCCAAAATAAATTTAATGTACTTAAAATAAAATGAAAATATTCAGATAATATAATTCTTTGCTGAGCATGGCCACCACTAAGCTCCTGCCAACCCGGTCCATCACTGATCGTCACCTGAAAAATGTTCCCACAACGGGGTGAGTCAACAGACTCAATGTGTACACAAACACTAAGTCCATATAGATACAGGCATATCAAGTCATACACATTCATAGCATAATTTACAGTTAATGATGCATTCCCGAACCCAAACCTAGATGCCATCCGCTACACATCACCCGTACCAACCTGCACACCGTGGGGACTACTGAGTCAACCCTCCATCCGCTACACACCATCGAAGGCAGTCGCTACAGTCGACGTGCTCATCGCCCTTATAAAATTCGTGGCATAGCCACCAGATAATATTTTGTGTCATGTGACACCACATTCAGATAATATGACCGAAGTCACCACATTCAGATAATGTGACAATAGTCACCACATTCACTTCCCCTTTCATAGTCACCCAAATGCCCATGTCATAAAAGTCATACATTAACATGCCATGCTCTAAATATTCACATTCTTATAGGTGCACATAGGTACCATAGCAGATCATAACATACTCATAGTAGGAGTAGGAAAATGTACATGAGTACTTAGTACCAATGCAAGGTACTTTAGCCATATTTTCCACATTCTTATTAACACATGAAATAATTTGAAGCCACAAAACTATTAAGATTTAGTGTGGGGTACACACCTGGTATTAACGTTTTCCTGAAAACCCGAAAACCTGATCTAACGCTTTACATCCTTAACTCCTACATTCGGCCAACACTAGAAATTTAATGAAAAACCCATTCGGCCATAAAACCAAATCCCAATAGGATTATTATACTTAAATCCTTACCTTGTTGCCGATTTGACCGTCACCCAATTCCCAAAACTTTGTGGTGTTTTATCCTTGCAATCGGCTAGCACCAAATCCCCTCATAGGTTAGCTTTCGGCTTTTGAACATGTAAGAAATAGATCTAAGTACTAAAATAGAGCTTGGCCGAATACTCATGTACACCTACCTTGCGATTTTAAATCCCGAAAAGTGACCTTGGATTGTGGTATCTGTCGAAATACCCATAAACTTATGTTAGATCAATTCCTAACATTTAATCACAACCAAAGGCCTTTGGCCGAATGTCATACATGCCTTACCTTATATCTTAAAAGTCCCAAAAGTCCCCTTCCTCCTTGTAGTCGACAATAGCAGACAAATCCCGAAACCTCCTTTATTATCTCAGCCAACATACATTAGTAGGATTAGTCTTGCTCTTTCGGCAAATAGGAAAGAAAAGAACTTGAATAACACTTAACCTTACCCTTAATGCTTTAGTCGACTGCTCCTTTGCTTAGATCCACAGGGAGATTTGGCTATGGCTAAAGAGAACTTGCTTTCGGCTTTTGAAACTTGCGACAAAGAGAGAAGAATGAGACCACCTTGAGATTCGGCTGTGGCTTCTAATGGAGATGAAAATATTCGGCTATCACCAAGGTATAAGTATCAGTTTTTAAGACTATCAAAGAACTAGAAGAGAGATAGGAAGAGAAAGGTAGATTCGGTCAAGAAGTAGAGTGGAATAGGAGAAGAAAATATGAAGAATTCGGTAATGGTTTCTTGAGTTTTCGGCTTTAACAAAATAAAAGAGAAAGAAGAAAGTTTGCTAGGGAATTTTCGGCAGAGACTCAGTTGGGAAGAAAAGAATGAAGAATGGCCTTACCTTCTTTCCTTGGCCGAAAATACGACCTAAGGAGCCCCCCAATCGGCCAACTCCCCTTCCCCTTATCCAATCTCCTATTTTCTCTCTTCTTTTATCTCTTATCACCTTTTTAGATTAAGAAAATTAATCCATCAATTATCCTTTATCTTAATTATTTTATCACCTTTTATCTCTTAAAAAATAAAAGGATTTTAAACTCCTAAAATATAGCCTATGTGCCGTCCACCCTGTCCATCCATGCAGCAAAATAAAACTTTTATTTTCGCTTCCCATGCGACTCGAACCTTGGCCCATCTGCACCTGCTTGTGGCGTCACTTGTGTGGGCTTTCAGTGGTGCCTTGTAGCCACTTTACCAAGCTCATTTCCATGTCAAAACTCCCCTATTTATTTTCTTAATGCCCTATCAGCTTAACTCCCTCTTTTAAAATTAAAATCTAATAATTTCTAAGCTATTTTCCTATTTTCTAAGGTTCACAAAATTCATAAAACACACTTATAATACACATTCTCAACATACGAAGGCATGCTTTCACATTCAATTTAGCAATAATGCATAAGCCATATTTCGGGATATTACACTTAGTAATACCAAACACTCGGTGGTATCGCACTTAGCCCACCATTTATTATTAACAGGGTGGTATCGCACATAGCCCACCAACAACAATATTTACGGTGGTATCACACTTAGCCCACCAAATAATAATACTAACGATGGTATCGAACATAGCCCATCATGAATAAGTGATAAGGTGGTATCGCACATAGCCCACCAACAAAAATAATTAAGGTGGTATCGCACATAGCCTACCATTATTTACTACGGATAATATTCCACAGCTATATATTTATTTCAACATTCATACGGAGTTTATTCACTTTCTACCAATTTTCCATCCATTTGAATCGTAAGTGCTCTCAGTCATATAATGCACCAATAAGCAATTATATGTGTATTTAAGATCATCGTTTACACATAAACTTACCTCGGTGCAAAATGCGTTAATCAACGGTCTATTCTGTAACCTTGCCTTTTCCTCGGTCAAGGTTGATTCCACGCTCTTCTTGGTCTATAACAACAAAATTCACTCATTCAATCATTTTATAATCATAATACATCATAATCTCTACTTAGGCAAAACTGATCGTTTTGCCCTTGTACTATGGCAAAATTACAATCTTGCCCATAGGCTCGTAAATCATTTTTCATCATACTTTTCTCATTAAACAAGCCTAGCTGAAAACTACTCATAATTCCAATTATTTCATGTATTTATTACACAATTTCAATCTTTGCATTCAAGTCCTATTTAGGTCTTTTCATGCTAACTGATAAACTGTAATTGTAACATATTTTAACCCATATTTAATATGCTTTTCGATGATTTATTCCTTGATTTTTATAAAAAGGTGCTTGTAATCCTTTCTTTTCATGTCTTATACCCAGGAAAGTACCCTAGGATGAAAAGAACTCAAAACGGGCCCAAAACGGAGTAAATGGGCCTTAGTATGAAATGGACACGGCCTGGCCCAAAGCCCACACGGTCGTGCCTCAACGATCACCTAGAACACGGCCTCAACTCCGCCTCGCACGGCTGTGCCTCAAATTAAAAGTCCGAACACGGTTTGAACACGATCCACACGGACGTGTGCCATGGTCATGCCTCTGTCGCTGGAAAGAACAATTTCAGTCGAAAAAGGATACTTAGGGAGAAAGAATCGCATTCCAAGAGCCTATATATATCCCCTAAGTGCTACCTTTGAAAAGACATCAAAGCGAGGCCAAGGAGCTAAGCCGAGAAGGTCAGAGTTAGGAAATAAATGCAAAGATAGCCAGTTGATCCATCCCAAGAAGCCGGAGTTATACTCAAGACGGTGGAATTCTCCTTCAATTCCTTCAGGGGGTTTTAGGGATTTCTTATGTTTTGTTTTATCTTTTCTCTTGTGATGTTTTATTTATTCATTATGATCTAAACCCCTCAGATACTTGAAGGGGATGAAACCTAGATGAATCTTGTTATTTGGTTTTTAAGTTATATAATGAATTACTTAGTTTGTTCTTAATTATGTTGCTTAATCCAGATCTAATGTGCTTAGGTTGAGGAGGAATAGACCCTGCCTAAGAGTAGTTCTAACATAATTAAGCGGATTTGATCGAACGCCTAGAGATAGGGTTACGAGATTTTGCCGGATTAGAGTGAAACCTAATATGGGAGTCCATTGATCGATTTACTACTATACTAGGGGGTTATTATAAGTGAACGAGAGTTCCACTAATTAACCTAGGGTTAGACGTTATTCGCCTCGAGAGAGGGTTTAATATAGGTTAAGGAGTCCTACGGATCAAGCTAAGTGAATAAATAATATAATTGAGGGTTAAATAACAAGTGAAGTCTAGGTGGATTCTTCCTGAGGGTATCATCGTGATCAATTGAGTTTTCTTCAAGTTATTTTCCAAGTCGTCCTTTTTGTCTTTGTGTCCTTACTTTAGTTCTTGTCAATTTAGTTTTAAAGCAATCTTCACTCTAATTCTAAGGCTAAATAATAAAAAGAAAGTTAATATTAATACTTTTAGTTCCTTTGGGTTCGATAATCCGGTCTTGCCTAAGCTATACTACTATTCGATAGGTACACTTGCCTTTAATCGTTGTCAGAGTTAGCCTCCAGGTTCGATCATTCTTTTATAAATTTTTAAAACTCTGATTTCAGTGATGAAGTTTTTGGCGACGTTGCGAGGGAACTAAAATATTAAGAAAACTCTATTTTAATTACTTTAGCCATAATTTTTATTTTTCGCAATTTATTTTTGTTCCTATTTTTACTTTTTGCTGAAATTTTCTTTCTTTCTTTTCCTAGCAGGTACCTCTAGTTTATGACTAGAAGGAACCCAAGAGGACCTTTGGTATACGACAGTATAATCGAAGTCACCGCTCGCAGGAATCGTCAAGAAACCAGGCGAGCCTTAGATTACACAAAAATAGAGGAAGAAGGCAGATCCAATCCTACTGAAGGGATGGATGAAAACAACCCACCACCACGCTACGTGGGGGAAAATAATGCTCCACGTACAATGTTTGATTATGTGAAACTGCATTTAACAGGAGCACAATCGAGTATTGTTAGGCCTGCTATATCTGCTAATAATTTTGAATTAAAGCCTAACACAATACAAATGATTCAACAATTTGTTCAATTTGATGGTTTGCAGGACGAAGATCCAAACACGTATATAGCTAACGTTTTAGAGTTCTGTGATACCTTCAAAATAAATGGCATTTCTGATGATGCCATACGTCTTTAGTTATTTCCTTTTTCATTAAGAATTAAAGCTAAACAGTGGTTAAACTTGTTACAACAAGGGTCAATCACTACATGGGATCAAATGACCGAAAAGTTTTTAATGAAATATTTCCACTGGCCAAAATGGCCAAATTACGGAATAATATCTCTTCTTTTGTGCAGATGGATTTAGAGATATTATACGACGCATGGGAGAGATTCAAGGATCTCTTGAGGAGATGCCCACACCATGGCTTACCCCTGTGGTTAAAAGTCCAAACCTTTTACAACGGTGTAAACCCCTCAACGAGGCAACTGATTGATTCAGCCGCCGGTGGAACCCTGAACAACAAAACTCCAGAAGCAGCTTACGAGTTCATTGAGAAGATGTCACTAAATAATTATCAATGGTAGGCTTCAAGAACCAAACCGACAAAATCAACAGGAGTCTTTAACGTCGATGCAGTGACCATGCTATCAATGCAGCTAGAGATGATGAATAAAAAGCTTGATAGTTTGTGTTCCTCGCAGGCACATCCAGTCATGTAGTGCGACGCAAGTGGAACCGTGGTGAATCCTAAGTACCCACCCTACCAACCGGAAACAGAGAGCGACCAGATGAACTATATAGGTAATAATTTCTGATCCAATAATAATCCTTATAATAACACTTACAATCCAGGTTGGAGGAACCACCCAAATTTTTCGTGGGGAGGTCAAGGAAATCAAGGAAATCAAAGGCAACAACCTCCTCAAAATTTCCAAAATCAGCCTTATCTACGAGAGAAGAAAGCAACCCACGGGGAGGTGCTAACAAAATTGGCAAACATAGAAAAACGCCTACAAGACATCGAGAGAACACTTAAAGATCAACAAGCGTCAATTGAAAAACATACTGAGTCATGTGGGGAACTTAGTAAGACGGTTGGATTACTTACTAAGATGATCTTGTGCAATACGAGCAGAAATTTTTCCTAAAGGGACAGAACAGGTAAAAGCAGTCACACTAAGAAGTGGAAAGGAATTAGGAGACCCAAAGACACAAACCCCAAATGAAGATAACAAGGTAAGCGATAAGGAGATTGAGGATGTAACTCCACTACGCAATGAGAACAAACCACCAATCCCATATCCAGCAAAGTTAAAAAAGGAACGAATTGATGCCTAATACGGTAAGTTTCTTGAACTTTTTAAACAAATACATATTAACTTACCTTTTGTTGAAGCCATTTCATAGATGCCGAAGTACGTAAAATTCTTAAAGGAACTCCTGACAAATAAACGAAAGTTTGAAGAAATGTCAACGGTGGAACTTAATGAAGAGTGCTCAGCCATCCTCCAAAATAAGCTACCAACCAAATTAAAAGACCCAGGAAGTTTTACTATCCCTTGTTTAATTGGTAGCTTGAACATTAAGAAAGCATTAGCTGATTTAGGTGCCAGTATAAATTTAATGCCTTACAAAATGTTTAAAAAATTAGATCTTGCGGAACCAACACCCACTAGGATGAGTATTCAGCTAGCAAATAGATCCATTAAATATCCTAGAGGAGTTATCGAAGATGTCTTGGTAAAAATTGATAAATTTATTTTCCCTGTTGACTTTGTTGTGTTATACATGGATGAAGACATTAATGTTCCTTTAATCCTAGGGCGTCCTTTTTTAGCCACTGCTAGAGCTCTTATTGATGTAGGTGATGGTAAACTCACTCTAAGGATATGTGATGAAGAAATCATTTTTCAAATTTATGATGCCATGCGATATTCTAAAGAACAAGATGATTCTTGTTATTTTGTTGATACTACTGACCATATTATTCAAAATTCATTACAAGAAGTCATACATGACGACACAATGGAACTGTGCCTCACTCAAGAAGAGGGGGAAGAAGATGAAGACGATGAGTTGAATCTGAGTACATCGTCATCCAGACAAATGAAAGAAGAAAGCATTGGAAATGATGACAAAATAAAACAGAAACCCTCCATCGAAGAGCCACCCAAATTGGAATTAAAACAGTTACCAAAACACTTAGAATACGCATTCCTCGGGGACAATTTTATGCTACCGGTAATAATCTCTTCAGAATTAGAACCCAAGGAAAAAGAGGAGCTAATAAAAGTACTAAGAGAACACAAGAAAGCCATAGCTTGGAGAATTTCTGACATCAAGGGAATAAGCCCTGCGTTCTGCACCCACAAAATTTTAATGGAAGAAGAATACAAGCCATGTGTGCAACCCTAGAGACGGTTAAACCCCAACATGAAAGAAGTGGTCAAAGTTGAGGTAATTAAACTTCTAGATGCAAGAATAATTTATCCTATTTCTGAAAACACTTGGGTGAGTCCTGTGTAGGTAGTTCCAAAGAAAGGAGGAATGACGGTAGTGCCCAATAAAAGGAATGAGTTAATTCCCACAAAAACAGTTACAGGTTGGAGAGTCTGTATAGACTATAGAAAGCTGAATGATGCCACCAGAAAAGATCATTTCCCTCTGCCCTTCATAGATCAAATGCTGGAAAGATTATCCGGGCACATGTACTATTGCTTCTTGGACGGACTCTCCAGCTACTTCCAAATTCCCATAGCTCCTGAAGATCAAGAGAAGATGACATTTACATGCCCATATGGTACTTTCGCTTATCGTAGAATGCCCTTTGGATTATGTAACGCTCCTGCTACTTTTCAGCGTTACATGTTGGCAATCTTTGACGAACTCGTGGAAGACATCATGGAGGTATTTATGGATGATTTCTCGGTATTCAGTAATTCTTTCCATCTTTGCCTTAAAAATTTAAAACGAGTTCTAATGAGATGTGAGGAAACAAACCTTGTTTTGAACTGGGAAAAATGTCACTTTATGGTTAGAGAAGGAATTGTGTTGGGACATAAGATTTCTAGTAAAGGGATTGAGGTAGATAAAGCAAAGATTGAAACCATAGAAAAACTACCTCCCCCTAGTTCTGTTAAGGCTATTAGAAGCTTTTTAGGACATGTAGGGTTCTATAGAAGATTTATTAATGATTTTTCTAAAATAGCTAAGCCTTTGACAAAATTACTAGAAAAAGATGTTCCTTTTAATTTCAATCAGGAATGTTTAGATGCATTCAATATCCTTAAGAATAAATTAATAAATGCACCAATTATAATTGCACCTGATTGGAACTTACCCTTTAAACTAATGTGTGATACAAGTGAATTTGCAGTAGGTGCAGTTTTGGGACAACAAAGAGACAAGCATTTTCAGCCAATTTACTATGCTAGCAGAACATTAACACCCACACAAGAAAACTACACCACCACAAAAAAATAATTGCTAGCTGTAGTTTTTACTTTTGATAAGTTTAGACAATATTTAATATTGTCTAAAGTTGTCGTTTACACTGACCATTCAGCTCTTCGATATCTTTTAAACAAACAGGATGCAAAACCCAGACTCATACGATGGATTTTACTTTTACAAGAATTCGACTTGGAAATACAAGATAAGAAGGGAGCCGAGAATCTTGCAGCAGATCACCTTTCTAGACTTGAAAATCCACACACCAAAGAGCTCGACGAAAGTGAAATAAATGATTTGTTTCCCGAAGAACAACCCTTTTCTATAACACATTCTGAGGTGCCATGGTTCGCAAATATTGCGAATTATTTAGTAGCTAACGTTTTGCCAAGAAAATTAACACATCACCAAAATAAGCGATTCTTTGCTGATGTGAAAAATTATTTTTGGGAAGATCCCTTTCTTTTCTGCATATGTGAAGATTAGGTAATTCAAAGATGTGTTACAAAGACAGAAGCAAGAAAAATCTTGGAGCATTGCCATTCTGGACCATCAAGAGGACACTACAGTGGGATTAAGACAGCACACAAAATTCTCGAATCAGGTTTTTATTGGCCCACTCTATTTAAAGATGTCAACAGGTATGTTGCCTCATGTGATAGATGTCAAAGAATAGGTAATATTTCTAAACGTGATGAAATGCCTCGAACATATATGTTATCAAGTGAAATATTTGATGTATGGGGTATTGATTTCATGGGACCATTCCCTAGTTCGTTTGGAAACAAGTACATTCTAGTAGCAGTTGATTACATGTCAAAATGGGTAGAAGCGGAAGCTTTACCTACCAATGCTGCTAGGGTAGTAGTCAAGTTTCTCAAGAAACTGTTTTCCCGATTTGGCACACCAAGAGCCATCATTAGTGATAGGGGTACTCATTTTTGTAATACTCAATTTGAAAAAGTCCTAAAAAAATATGGAGTATACCACAGGACAGGCACCCCATATCATCCTCAAACCAGTGGGCAAGTTGAGGTAGCAAACCGAGAACTTAAGCGCATTCTAGAAAAAATGGTTGAATCAAATAGAAAAGATTGGGATGTTAAAGTGGATGATGCTTTATAGGCCTATAGAACAGCTTTTAAAACACCCCTAGGGACATCCCCTTACAAACTTGTATACGGGAAAAGTTGTCATCTACCATTCGAATTAGAACACAAAGCTTTTTGGGCAATAAAATTTTTGAATTCTGACCTCAAAATTGCAGGAAAGAGAAGAATGATGCAGATAAACGAGCTGGACGAATGGAGAACGGAAGCCTATGAGAACTCAAAACTATACAAGGAAGCAACAAAGCGACGCCACGATGCTCGTCTCAAGAATTCAAAACAATTCGAAGTAGGAGACCTGGTCCTACTATACAACTCAAGGCTAAAACTATTCCCGGGAAAGCTGAAATCAAGATGGTCAGGCCCATTTACGATCAAAACAATTTTCCCATATGGCACCATCGAGGTAACTCATCCCACCAAAGGCACATTCAAGGTAAATGGTCACCGACTTAAAATTTATAATGGTGCATATTTTGGAGATATGAGAGAGGAGCTTATGCTCCATGAGCCTTCTTTTAGAACCGAAAATAGGGAAAGTCTAGCTTAAGACTATAAACAAGCGCTTCTCAGGAGGGAACCCAAGCACTAACCCACTAACATTTTATGTTCATTTTCTAACACCACACTAAAATAGTCAAAAGAAGTGCATTTTTTTTTTCAACACGGCCTTGGACACGGGTGTCCATGGCCATATGAAAGACAGGGACCACCCACGGGCATGCCAAGAGCCATGCCCAAACAGGGAAAAGTTTCTATCGATTAACACGGGCTACAATACCGGACCACGCCCGTGCCATCTAAGCGTGCAAGGACACTGGCTTATCGAGCACGGGAATCACACTCCCGTGTGTCCCAACCGTGCGAAGCTACTGACTTGCACACCACGGGCAAAACACGGCTGTTCCAAACGACCGTGCGAAGATACTGACTTACCACACACGGGCTATACACGCTCGTGCATCCTAACCGTGCCAACACACTAATTTATCGAGCACGGGCGTGCCCAATGGACACACGGTCTTGCTAAGAAACCTGAACGAGCCCAAACCTGAAAATCGCGAAAAACACGGGCGATTTCAAATTGACACGGGCGTGGCGTCGGACCGTGCCTCCTCTCCTATATATAAAACTTAACCGTCATCCCCCCAAACCTAACCCTAAAATTAGTTTTAGCCTCCACTCTCCCAAAATCCGACCACACAACCAAATCTCTCCACCCAAAACCGCCTCCCCTCAGCGTTTTTCTCCAAAAACCACCCAAAACCAGCCACATGCCTGCACCACAGCCATGCTACCAAGCACCATGCCCACACCACCGCCGTGTTCGTGCAGTAGAGCCACCACCACCGCCGTGCCCCGCCCGTGTTGGTCATTTCACACCATCCCTGGTTCCCTTTCTTGATTAAATATTTGATAGACTTTATTGTATTCTTGTTTATTTCCAGATTTTGTTTAGATTTAGTCTCAAATGCATGATTTTTAGGAAATTTGTTTTAAGTACCTATAATATTCATTGGTTATTAGATTTTATACTCATTTTATTCTTGAATTTTAAAATTGATACATTACTTTGCCCACTATTGTTCGAGAAAATTTTTTGCCTGCAACTTAACATGCTCACAAATTCTCCAATTTTTCATGCCTTAATGTGGAATATGACGGCAGTGCTATTGTGAAAGCTTGAAACTGCTTTATACTTGATTACAAATTTCAGGTACCATGTCAACATCCTGAATCAAACGAGTAGCCCCAAGCAAGAAAAGAAAGGGGCCCGGATCATCCTCTGCAAGTGCCTCTACCGAGCTTCGACACCCATTCCTCAGATTCCCTCAAGCAACTCAGGACAAACGGTACAAACCAATCCGGGGTAGACCCCTAGGCACCGGTAGGCAAATTGACTGGAACGTAGTGCAGCAAGTTGGGCTCACAACAGATATTCAAGCATTACTCTCAACCAACCCGTGGGGAAACTTTTTCTCAATCGACGAGCCCATATATTTGGAGCTCACATTGGAATTTTGCACCACCTTCACATTGCAAATGGTGACGACTCAGTTTGATGACCCGGGTGCTATCCAATTCCGTCTAGAGGATCAGTGCGTCGATTAAGTGTACCACAATTCGGCGCGGCTCTCGGACTTTACACACCGGAATTCATAGAAGAAAACCCACTTGCTGAATTAAACCGAGAGCTCCACTGCACTCTGCTCGAATGTTGGCAAAATCTACGCCCCATAACAAGCCACTATGACCCCAGTCACTCTAAGGTGACGGCATTTCCCCCAGCCCTAAGGTATATGCACGCCATTCTCGCGCAGACCATCATAGGTCGCAGAGAAAGCACAGGCGTCGTAAACAAGCAAGACATTTACTTCCTATCATGCATGTCTGAAGGACATGTTTTTGACTTGGCCTATTTTATCGCATGCGCGATTCAACATCAGACAGAGCCACATAGGAAGGGGATTTTGTCAATAGGGCCATACATTACGAGGTTGGCTCGACACTTCAACCTCCTCAACACCGACAACCAAATCACCTCCCTCACACTGATGGGTAACATGGTACCTCAAGGCATCCAGACGATGCTACACATGAGGATGACGAAACAACCCCGAGGGACCAACCCCCCTTAGTACATTCTAAAGACACCCACAAACGAGGAGGAGGACGAGGACATTCCTGACGATGTCCCACCACCATCAGAGGAGGCACCGAATCCGAGTGTAACACCCCAAACCCAGCCCATACACTACGACCGAATTTAGAATGCCACTGCGGAAAACGTTTGAAAGATTTTGACTTAAATATAAAAACATAAGAATTTGTTGTCTTTAATAAAACATTGTATATTTAAAACTCTAAGTAAAACTTTGGTGTTACAAATTACTCGGATTTAAAACTTTAATATATATTTTTGAGATATAAGTTGCTAAAATAAAACATTCCCTAATAGAAATTTTTAAACGTCAATCCAACTTAAAACATAATAAAATACTTTAAGAGGCTCTTATTACAATAAATAATTAATCGAAGTACTTAATAATAAACTGCATGAAATAAAATGTCTTCTGCATGGCATAAAAATAGCTTCTGCATGGCCACCTTTGTATCCACTCCAACCCGGTCCAAGCATCACGTATTACCTGCGATGTTGGTAAATTTTGGGTGAGTCAAACAGACTCAGTGTGTAATTAGTCCACTAAATTCCACCCACATGGGCTTAGCCCACAACCAAACCATATCATATAATAATGCAAGCTATCCACATAATTCCATATATTGGGCTTGGCCCATTATCACATTAACCCTTATATCAGATATTAAGGCAAATAATTCACATGATTTCACTTTTTGGGCTTGGCCCATATCCACATCACATATCATGTAATAAGGCAATTTATCCACATGAGTCCACATATCATATTGGGCTTGGCCCATTTTCAAATTAATTCACATATCAAACAGATTTATGCAAAATGCACCCAACCCAGCCTAAGGTCCATCCTCTACACACCCCCGTACCCAGCCACCACACACCAGGGGATTACTAAATCACCCTCCAACCGCTACACACCAATTTGGCAATTAATGCTGTCCACGCGAACTAAATCGCAAATAATCCACAACGCGACCTCAGTCAGCGCCAATCCAGGATGTAGCCCGTAGCTATCATCAAAACCACGATGAGCACAAAGCCATCATTGACCACGATATGGCACATAGCCTATATCAACCACGATGAGGCACACAGCCACTCATCAATTCTCGTGAGGCTCGTAGCCATCACTAAACCACGTACTCGAAGTACACCCTGTCCTTCTTTCATATTCATTTCCCATCCTATGCATATGCAACATACGATAGTGACATGTTAACAATAATGATGCATGAGCATGTTCATCAAGCATATCATCACGTATTCATATTAATAATCACATTTCATCAGATTTGGTACTTACCAGATTATCGACATACCCCTTGAGGGTATCCATATCACAATTTCCACTGCACTAGTTAACACATACATAACACATACACATATCACATACATATCTTATACCCGGAAAACGGTAGGCTAACTACACACCTGATAACTTGAAGTACTACGCTCTCGATCCCAATGCTATCACTAAGTGACAGTACGACTATCTGCCTACTTTCCTGTTCTGACGCTGGCCCACCCCCGGTGGCCAATCTCGTATAGCAGAGACTACTCTCCTCTTAAACTTAGGGATAGGGACTACCCCTTGTCCTCCTTGACTGGTATTCGCCTCCATCGTAGAACACTTAATCAGAATCAACCGGTTAATCAACAAAGTCATAATCTAAATATCAAGTCTTATTAAATATCCCTTACCGAAACAAACTTGAATCCCGGAGGCTCCTATTTACTTCTGTCGATTTGCCCCTAAACCATTATAGACAAAATCGGTCAACACTTAATAACCAAAAAATGGCCTATGGCCGAATATTAGCAACCACTTACCTTGTTTATCTAAATCCCGGAAACCACTACTTGCTCTTGAAGTTGTCGAATTCCCTATTTAACAAATGTTAGAATCGGCTTGCTACACAGATCTAGGAAAATGGCCCTTGGCCGAATATTTACACACTGCTTACCTTGATGTAGTCGAACCTAAGAGACTCCCTTAACGCTTCCTTCTTTCGGCTACACACAAAAGAACACACTTATGGCACTATGAACATTCGGCCATGCTCTAAAAATCAAAACCAACCATTGATTTCGGCACACCCATGAAGAAAAAATAAAATCGATTGCTTAAAGAGGAGATCACTTACCACTATGTCGCTTGAAGAGACTACAAGAGAAAAGTCGACAGCCCCTCCTTTAGAGATTCGACTTTTGAGCAAAACAATGGTGTTTCGGCACTTTTTTTGGTAAAGAGAAAAACACAAACGTAAAGAATGAGGCTATAAGGTTCGGCCAAGCCTTTCAAAGAGTGAAGAAATATTCGGCTATCAAAAGGAGTAGGTATGGAGTTGAAGAAAAGAAGAATGAAAAGAATGGAAGAGGCTTAGGGGAATTCGGCTATGGGGACAATGGTGGAGAGATTTCGGCCTTATAAGATTCGGTTTTGGGAAAGGAAAGGGAAGGAAGAAAAGATGCACAAAATGCTCCCAAGGCTACTTCAATATTCGGTTCTTGCTTCACGAAAGAAGAGAGGAAAAAGAATGAATTTGTTTGACTAGAAATTTCGGCAAGCAACACTAAAGATGAAGCTAACAATTTCGGCACTTAACCCCCCCCATATGACTAAATTTACCAACCCAAAGAACCCCCCATTCGGCCACCACCTCAACTCCTTATCAAATCCCTTATTAATCTCCTCATTTATCTCTTATCCACTCACTTAAAGTAAATAAAATAAAACCTCAATTATCTTCTATCTTTAGCCAAAATTTAAAAGAAAACCAAGCCTTATCCCATCCTTCCAAAGTCCATATGCCGTCCATCACTCCCCCTTGTCTTGACGCCACCATGCAAAAATAAAAGCACACTCCCTGTTGCCCACACGACTCGAACCTGAGCCCTTCTTCCCTTGCTTGAGGCGTCATTCACCAAGGCCCTAAGTGGCGCATTGCAGCCACTTTACCAAGCCCATCTTCGTGTCATAACCTTCACCACTTAATCCCTTAAGGCCTTACACCCTTAGCTCCCCTTTAAGAACCTAAAATCCAATAATTTTTTAAGGCATTCCTCTACATCCTAAGGTTCTCAAAACCCCTAAAACACATCCAAACCTACACTAAGCCCGCTAACACTTGAATTATGCACCAAATGCATAACCCCTAAATCTAGGATATTACACCGAGCCAGCATCAATACCGAGTAGCAACATCATTGGAAGACATCTCTGAACGACTCGATCAGTTCGAGCTGTATTTTGCTGAAAACGCTCGGCGCTTCAATGGGATAGAGGCAACACTTCAACAAATATGCCAGCACATTCACATTTCATCATCAGCACCACCACCGGATCCAACCAATGATGAGGACTTCTGAATCCTTTTTAAATTGTTATCTTACATTATATTTTCTTTATTTCAATTCTTTTCTTTTGAGTTGTTTTTTAATTTGAACTTTTATCATTGCAAACTTTCACCATTGGCTATCTAACTATTCAAGCAGTCCTAACCACATATCTATTACATCATCAATAACTAGTGATTTTGCAGAATAAAATACACACTTCACATACACAAGCGCACAACTAGGAGAAATACAAAAAGTCACCTGATGCCACACATTTTCCACACCCTCCAAGGATCTCATCCGTAAATCCAGGAAGTAACACTTTCCCTCTTATCTTTTGAATGATCACTAAATTTATCTTTGTACATTGAGGGCAATGTACATCTTAAGTGTGGGGGGTAAAAATGCCTAACTATTTTTTCATTATTCTCAAATCCCTGATTTAGTCTTGTTTTTATGCAAAGTTGGCATATTACTAATTAGGATGAAATTTCTGATGATTTTGTGATTTTTATTGACATGTTTTAGAATAAGTCATAGTTAATTGTGCATTGATAATTGAATTTGAAAGAATACTAGAGAATTAAGCTTGATAAGTCTCTTTTTCAAGAATTAAAATTATGTTAGGTTGTTGACCTAATTTTAAATACTACCTTGAAATTTGAAATTTACAAGGACGATGTTAAAACAACCATAATTTTTGTGAAATTTTGAACCTTATAAAGCATACATTCTTTTTCGTGCTCATTCTTTGATTATGAGTATGTCTACCATGAACTGTTATTCTAGAACTTGCCTCGTTTATACATGTCGAGACCACACTTTTTGAGTTTATATTATAGAGATGATAAAGGCACCCAGGTTTTAACCCCTTAATTTCCACTAAATAGCCTACCTTGACAAATTAACCCCTAGTGAACCCGGTTGAGCCTAACAAACCTTTTCTTTGACACACCTAATATTAACCCAAAGCCCTTTGTAATTTTTATCACCTTTTATCGAGAATTGATTTGATCAAGTTGCCTAAGTATATTATTTTAGTAGCTAAATTTAGTTTGTTCTTAAAAAAAATCAAAGTATTCAAATTTTAGCATGAAAAGTGAGCTTACAAAATCAAAATCTATTCTCAAAAGAGAAGCTCGTATTAGTAGGTTTATTACTTTTTAGTTGATAATATTCAGTCTGTTTAGGAGGTACTCATCAATTCGATCTCGATTCTAACCCTCTAATTTTGGCCTGTAATCACACGTTTAACCCTAGCCCCATTACAACCCTAACAAAGACCTCTTGATCTGTTTATCATCTCATATTACAGTGGTGGAGATTTGATTTTCAGGCAAGCCTATGGGATTAACTTTTCAAGTTCGACTTATGAGCGATCTTTTCCTGAACCTTAAACACTTTAGAGTGATTTGAGTGAAACCTTAGTGATGACATCAATCCTTGTCGATTTTGAATTAAAAAGGTAGTTATTTAATTGAGGGGAGATACCTATATTTTCGAAGTACAAACTCATGACTTATCTCGTTTAAATATTTAGGACTCTTTGAATTGAATTATCCATATATGAATTATATATGAATTATGATAAGGCATTGTTGATAAGATTGTAGATCATAGAAAGTTCGTTTTAATTGTAAGTTGAGAATTTTGCTTAAGGACAAGCAAAAGCTTAAGTGTGGGGGTATTTGATAAACCGTAATTGTAACATATTTTAACCCACATTTAATATGCTTTTCGATGATTTATTCCTCCATTTTTATAAAAAAAGGTGCTTGTAATCCTTTCTTTTCATGTCTTATACCCAGTAAAGCACTGGAGGATGAAAAGAACTCAAAATGGGCCCAAAACGGTGTAAATGGGCCTTAGTACAAAATTGACACGGCCTGGCCCAAAGCCCACACGGCCGTGCCTCAACGATCACCTAGAGCACGGCCTTAACTACGCCTTGCACGACCGTGCCTCAAATTAAAAGTCCGAACACGGTTTGAACGCGATCCACACGGGCGTGTGCCATGGTCGTGCCTCTGTCACTGGAAAGAACAATTTCAGTCGAAAAAGGATACTTAGGGAGAAAGAATCGCATTCCAAGAGCCTATATATATCCCCTAAGTGCTACCTTTGAAAAGGCATCAAAGCGAGGCCAAGGAGCCAAGCCGAAAAGGTCAGAGTTAGGAAATAAACGCAAAGATAGCCAGTTGATCCATCCTAAGAAGCCGGAGTTATACTCAAGACGGCGGAATTCTCCTTCAATTCCTTTAGGGGGTTTTAGGGATTTCTTATGTTTTGTTTTATCTTTTCTCTTGTGATGTTTTCTTTATTCATTATGAACTAAACCCCTCAGATACCTGAAGGGGATGAAACCTAGACGAATCTTGTTATTTGGTTTTTAAGTTATATAATGAGTTACTTAGTCTATTCTTAATTATTTTGCTTAATCCAAATCTAATGTACTTAGGTGGAGGAGGAATAGACCCTGCCTAAGAGTAGATCTAACATAATTAAGCGGAGTTGATCGAACGCCTAGAGATAGGGTTACGAGATTTTGCTGGATTAGGGTGAAACCTAATATGGGAGTCCATTGATCGATTTACTGTTATACTAGGGGGTTATTATAAGTGAACGAGAGTTCCACTAATTAACCTAGGGTTAGACGTTATTCGCCTCGAGAGAGGGTTTAATATAGGTTAGGGAGTCCTACGGATCAAGCTAAATGAATAAATTATATAATTGAGGGTTAAATAATAAGTGAAGTCTAGGTGGATTCTTCCTGAGGGTATCATCGTGATCAATTGAGTTTTCTTCAAGTTATTTTCCAAGTCGTCCTTTTTGTCTTTGTGTCCTTAGTTTAGTTCTTGTCAAATTAATTTTAAAGCAATCTTCACTCTAATTCTAAGGCTAAATAATAAAAAGAAAGTTAATATTAATACTTTTAGTTCCTTTGGGTTCGATAATCCGGTCTTGCCTAAGCCATACTACTGTTCGATAGGTACACTTGCCTTTAATCGTTGTCAGAGTTAGCCTCCAGGTTTGATCATTCTTTTATAAATTTTTAAAACTCTAATTTCAGCGATCACTAACACCTTTCACAAAAGTTGTTTCTCATCTCACTAACATAAAATCTCCCATGGCAAGTCCCTAAACTTTCAAACATTTAACAATTTAGTCCTCTTATTAGCTAGCTTGAGCTTTGGGGACCCCAAAAGTACAAAAATCCTCAAAAATAATCATCAAAATCACTTACTTGCAAGGAGATAGCTTAGCTGATAGTTTGGTCTCTAAAATCTCCTATTTTTCCTTCAATTTTCAGTGGAAGAAGAAAGATGAATAGTGAAAGATGATATCTTTTCTTTTTATCTTATTTTATTCATCTTTTCATCACCTAATTTTACCAAATTTGACAAAAAATTTAATGCCCTTGCCTTCCTAGCCTATATGGCCGGCCAACACCGCCCAATTGGCCTAATTGCACATTAAGGACCTCCAATTAATATCATATGGCTATTAGACACCTCTACCTTGAATAATGGAACTTTCGCACTTTCTGCAATTTAGTCCCTTTGTAACACCCCAAACCCAGCCTAGACGTTACGACCGGATCTGGCATGTCACATAAAAGGAATGTCTAAAAAAAACTGTGCGTTCATTAAAAAGTTTGTATTCTTTTTGATCATTTCAATGCCATTTTACAAAGTTGTTATTAATTTGAATAAAATTGTATTTGTTGTGAAAATCGAGTTTAAGTAATTTTGAATAAAAATGGTTTATTATCATTTCAGGAAAATCCCATATTGAACATTAAATAGTAAACAGTAGCCAAATTGAAAGCTAAAACCAAATAAAATACCAAAGGCCTTATTACATATCAAAATCCCAAAATTAAAAGTAAGTTTAAATATAAGAAACGAGTTTACGAGAAAACATTGCAGGGCCACCACAAGTCTACCTCGACTCCCCAAATCCGCAGTCTAATGATTACCTGAAACATTTAAAAAGAGGGGGTGAGTCATCGAGACTCAGTGTGTAATTCCCCTTACCACAATAACTGGGCCTAAGCCCTCACAATAACATACTTGGCCGAAGCCCACATAAATCCAATCAGGCCGTAGCCTTAACATCACAGTATAGCAGATAATCAGAAAATCAATGCGAAATGATGCATATACAGATGATAATGCAGAACCCAATCCCAGCCTAAATTTCCATCCGCTACACATCACCCGTACCTGCCAATCACACTGTGGGGATTACTAAATCGACCCTCCATCCGCTACACACCATCGAAGGCAGTCGCTGCAGTCAACTGCTCATCGCCCTTATAATCGTGGCATAGCCACCATATAATGTGACAGAGTCACCAGATAACAATATGTGACATTAGTCACCAGATTCTTAATATGTGACATGAGTCACCAGATAATGTGGTAAAAACCACCAGAACTATTGTTACCGGTTGTTACCGGACTATTGTGCCTAAAACCCGATTTCGGCCCATTCCGGCCCACACGTTCGTGTGGCCCACCTAGCACAAATCTAGCCACGTATATAAGTTCCACCTAGTCTAGTTCAACATATACTAAACAATCATACAATTTACTCATTTGGGCCCACGGGCCCATTGGGCCCACTTCGGCCCATCGTGGCCCAAGTAGCCCAACCCACAAGAATACTACTGATGGCCTCAACTATCGCGTCGAAGCCCCACACGTACGCTCGCACGCTCGTGTGGCTACTATTGCCGTGACCGGCACTTCGGCATTTGCCGCTCTACAACTAGAGTAGAGAGAGTGTTACACACCTGATAGGACTCTGGTGTTAATCCGCGCTCCGACCACTCCTGTGCCCAAACGCCCTCCAAGATGTGTTTACTCTCCTCCTAGGATGCTCTTTATATAGCTAGCTCTTCACCTTCATTCTTTGTGTCTTTCCGATGTGGGATCCCTTCGCCGGTAGAGTTTAAATTCAACTGAAACTCTTGTCGTCTAATCCGCAAAATAAATACTCCATTGCTTCTCATGAGATTCGAACCCAGGCTCCCTTGCAACATAATCCACACCGCTAACCACTTGGCCACAACCTCCTCTTGTGTCTTAAACCATGCGCAACTACATATAAACTATGGCCCAAATTATAAGGTCCAGGTAAAAAGAAACCAAAATGTAAAAGCCAAGACTTGAACCTTGGACCTCCTTCCCTCCTTGTGGCGTCACCCCCTTGTCTCTTATGTGGCGTCACTTTGCCACTACACCACACACTCCACTTGTGTCTTTTTCTCCATATTTTATTCTTAAGGCCTACCTGCCAACTTCTAGGGTTTTTTTTCACCTAAAACCAAAATTTCCCCAAAGCCAATATTTGATCCCGGGACTTCATAGAAGCCCTCTAACCTTCCAAAATCACTTATCCGATAAGTCTAACTCGCATTAATGCCGTTCTCTAAAATTTTAAACGCTACTATGCCTAAGGCCCATTGAGCTCAATCCTACTAGGCCCAATTTCAGGATGTTACAAATCTACCCTCCTTAAGGAAATTTCGTCCTCGAAATTTCCAACTAATTAACAGTCGTACATCCTAACTTACAACACTACGCCCACGCTGCGCACTCTGATTCTAATAACACTAATACCCTTTCTAACTAAATCTTGGAACCCCTTCACATAACCAACTATCTAACACCGGAGCAAACATATATTTTTCCCACATACATACAACTCCTATATTCAAGCATCACATCCACACATCGCAGAATAAATACAATCATTCAGTATATAATAGAATATAGTAAAAAGGAAACTTACGGATTTGGTGCCGGAGACTCGGGTGCCATACTTCCAGAAAACATATATATATTTTTCTAAACCATTTTCCAAACCATCATTTGAAAACATTTTTGAACCCAAACCCACAGCCGAGTTTTTGAACCTAGGCTCTGATACCATAATTGTAACACCCCAAACCCGGCCTAGACGTTACGACCGGATCTGGCATGTCACATGAAAGGAATGTCTAAAAAAAACTGTGCGTTTGTTAAAAAGTTCGTATTCTTTTTGAAACTCCGCGTTTTGTGGTTTGTTTATAAAAGCCGATTCATTTCAATGCCATTTTACAAAGTTGTTATTAATTTGAATAAAATTGTATTTGTTGTGAAAATCGAGTTTAAGTAATTTTGAATAAAAATGGTTTATTATCATTTCAGGAAAATCCCATATTGAACATTAAATAGTAAACAGTAACCAAATTGAAAGCTAAAACCAAATAAAATACCAAAAGCCTTATTACATATCAAAATCCGAAAATTAAAAGTAAGTTTAAATATAAGAAACGAGTTTACGAGAAAACTTTGCAGGGCCACCACAAGTCTGCCTCGGCTCCCCAAATCCGCGGTCTAATGATTACCTAAAACATTTAAAAAGAGGGGGTGAGTCATCGAGACTCAGTGTGTAATTCCCCTTACCAGGATAACTGGGCCTAAGCCCACAAAAGCAGATTGGGCCTTAGCCCTCACAATAACATACTTGGCCGAAGCCCACATAAATCGAATCAGGCTGTAGCCCTAACATCACAGTATAGCAGATAATCAGATAATCAATGCGATATGATGCATATACAGATGATAATGCAGAACCCAATCCCAGCCTAAATTTCCATCTGCTACACATCACCCGTACCTGCCTATCACACCGTGGGGATTACTAAATCGACCCTCCATCCGCTACACACCATCGAAGGCAGTCACTGCAGTCAACTGCTTATCGCCCTTATAATCGTGGCATAGCCACCAGATAATGTGACAGAGTCACCAGATAACAATATGTGACATTAGTCACCAGATTCTTAATATGTGACATGAGTCACCAGATAATGTGATAAAAACCACCAGAACACTTCCCCTTTATCAATATCACCCATATGCCCATGCAACATACATATTATTCAGATATTATGCAATGTGTCATGTATGCAAAACATATATCAAATATAAGAATAACATGAGTTACCATCATAATCAGATAGACATAAAACAATAAAATCAAGCTAATCAACCTCTAAGGGTATAATCGTAATTTTACCTACCAAGGGTATTTTCGTAATTACCCACCAAGGGTATTTTTGTAAATTCACACTTGCAATGGCCTTTTCGAAGGCCCAATGTTGCCACGAGCGACTCAATTGCCATTTCCAGTCGTTACCGGACTATTGGGCCTAAAACCCAATTTCGGCCCATTCGGGCCCACACGCTCGTGTGGCCCACCTAGCACAAATCTAGCCACGTATATAAGTTCCACCTAGTCTAGTTCAACATATACTAAACAATCATACAATTTACTCATTTGGGCCCACGGGCCCATTGGGCCCACTTCGGCCCATCGTGGCCCAAGCAACCCAACCCACAAGAATACTACTGATGGCCTCAACTATCGCGTCGAAGCCCCACACGTGCGCTCGCACACTCGTGTGGCTACTATTGCCGTGACCGGCACTTCGGCATTTGCCGCTCTACAACTAGAGTAGAGAGAGAGTTACACACCTGATAGGACTCTGGTGTTAACCCGCGCTCCGACCACTCCTGTGCCCAAACGCCCTCCAAGATGTGTTTACTCTCCTCCTAGGATGCTCTTTATATAGCTAGCTCTTCACCTTCATTCTATGTGTCTTTCCGATGTGGGATCCCTTCGCCAGTAGAGTTTAAATTCAACTGAAACTCTTGCCGTCCAATCCGCAAAATAAATACTCTATTGCTTCTCATGAGATTCGAACCCAGGCTCCCTTGCAACATAATCCACACCGCTAACCACTTGGCCACAACCTCCTCTTGTGTCTTAAATTATGCACAACTAAATATAAACTATGGCCCAAATTCTAAGGTCCAGGTAAAAAGAAACCAAAATGTAAAAGCCAAGACTTGAACCTTGGACCTCCTTCCCTCCTTGTGGCGTCACCCCCTTGTCTCTTATGTGGCGTCACTTTGCCACTACACCACACACTCCACTTGTGTCTTTTTCTCCATATTTTATTCTTAAGGCCTACCTGCCAACTTCTAGGGTTTTTTTTCACCTAAAACCAAAATTTCCCCAAAGCCAATATTTGATCCCGGGACTTCATAGAAGCCCTCTAACCTTCCAAAATCACTTATCCCATAAGTCTAACTCGGCATTAATGCCGTTCTCTAAAATTTTAAACACTACTATGCCTAAGGCCCATTGGGCTCAATCCTACTAGGCCCAATTTCAGGATGTTACAAATCTACCCTCCTTAAGGAAATTTCGTCCTCGAAATTTCCAACTAATTAACAGTCGTACATCCTAACTTACAACACTACGCCCACGCTGCGTACTCTGATTCTAATAACACTAATACCCTTTCTAACTAAATCTTGGAACCCCTTCACATAACCAACTATCTAACACCGGAGCAAACAGATATTTTTCCCACATACATACAACTCCTATATTCAAGCATCACATCCACACATCGCAGAATAAATACAATCATTCAGCATATAATAGAATATAGTAAAAAGGAAACTTACAGATTTGGTGCCGGAGACTCGGGTGCCATACTTCCAGAAAACATATATATATTTTTCTAAACCATTTTCCAAACCATCATTTGAAAACATTTTTGAACCCAAACCCACAGCCGAGTTTTTGAACCTAGGCTCTGATACCATAATTGTAACACCCCAAACCCGGCCTAGACGTTACGACCGGATCTAGCATGTCACATGAAAGGAATGTTTAAAAAAACTGTGCGTTCGTTAAAAAGTTCGTATTCTTTTTGAAACTCCGCGTTTTGTGGTTTGTTTATAAAAGCCGATTCATTTCAATGCCATTTTACAAAGTTGTTATTAATTTGAATAAAATTGTATTTGTTGTGAAAATCGAGTTTAAGTAATTTTGAATAAAAATGGTTTATTATCATTTCAGGAAAATCCCATATTGAACATTAAATAGTAAACAGTAACCAAATTAAAAGCTAAAACCAAATAAAATACCAAAGGCCTTATTACATATCAAAATCCCAAAATTAAAAGTAAGTTTAAATATAAGAAACGAGTTTACGAGAAAACATTGCAGGGCCACCACAAGTCTGCCTCGGCTCCCCAAATCCGCGATCTAATGATTACCTGAAACATTTAAAAAGAGGGGGTGAGTCATCGAGACTCAGTGTGTAATTCCCCTTACCACGATAACTGGGCCTAAGCCCACAAAAGCAGATTGGGCCTTAGCCCTCACAATAACATACTTGGCCGAAGCCCACATAAATCGATTCAGGCCGTAGCCCTAACATCATAGTATAGCAGATAATCAGATAATCAATGCGATATGATGCATATACAGATGATAATGCAGAACCCAATCCCAGCCTAAATTTCCATCCGCTACACATCACCCGTACCTGCCAATCACACCGTGGGGATTACTAAATCGACCCTCCATCTGCTACACACCATCGAAGGCAGTCGCTGCAGTCAACTTCTCATCGCCCTTATAATCGTGGCATAGCCACCAGATAATATGACAGAGTCACCAGATAACAATATGTGACATTAGTCACCAGATTCTTAATATGTGACATGAGTCACCAGATAATGTGGTAAAAACCACCAGAACACTTCCCCTTTATCAATATCACCCATATGCCCATGCAACATACATATTATTCAGATATTATGTAATGTGTCATGTATGTAAAACATATATCAAATATAAGAATAACATGAGTTACCATCATAATCAGATAGACATAAAACAATAAAATCAAGCTAATCAACCTCTAAGGGTATAATCGTAATTTTACCTTTCAAGGGTATTTTTGTAATTTACCCACCAAGGGTATTTTCGTAAATTCACACCTGTAATGGCCTTTTCGAAGGCCCAATGTCGCCACGAGCGACTCAACTGCCATTTTCGGTTGTTACCGGACTATTGGGCCTAAAACCCGATTTCAGCCCATTCGGGCCCACACGCTAGTGTGGCCCACCTAGCACAAATCTAGCCACGTATATAAGTTCCACCTAGTCTAGTTCAACATATACTAAACAATCATACAATTTACTCATTTGGGCCCACGGGCCCATTGGGCCCACGGGCCCATTGGGCCCACTTCGGCCCATCGTGGCCCAAGCAGCCCAACCCACAAGAATACTACTGATGGCCTCAACTATCGCGTCGAAGCCCCACACGTACGCTCGCATGCTCGTGTGGCTATTATTGCCGTGACCGGCACTTCGGCATTTGCCGCTCTACAACTAGAGTAGAGAGAGTGTTACACACCTGATAGGACTCTAGTGTTAATCCGCGCTCCGACCACTCCTGTGCCCAAACGCCCTCCAAGATGTGTTTACTCTCCTCCTAGGATGCTCTTTATATAGCTAGCTCTTCACATTCATTCTTTGTGACTTTCCGATATGGGATCCCTTCGCCAGTAGAGTTTAAATTCAACTGAAACTCTTGCCGTCCAATCCGCAAAATAAATACTACATTGCTTCTCATGAGATTCGAACCCAGGCTCCCTTGCAACATAATCCACACCGCTAACCACTTGGCCACAACCTCCTCTTGTGTCTTAAACCATGCGCAACTAAATATAAACTATGGCCCAAATTCTAAGGTCCAGGTAAAAAGAAACCAAAATGTAAAAGCCAAGACTTGACCTTGGACCTCCTTCCCTCCTTGTGGCGTCACCCCCTTGTCTCTTATGTGGCGTCACTTTGCCACTACACCACACACTCCACTTGTGTCTTTTTCTCCATATTTTATTCTTAAGGCCTACCTGCCAACTTCTAGGGTTTTTTTCACCTAAAACCAAAATTTCCCTAAAGCCAATATTTGATCCCGGGACTTCATAGAAGCCCTCTAAACTTCCAAAATCACTTATCCCATAAGTCTAACTCGCATTAATACCGTTCTCTAAAATTTTAAACGCTACTATGCCTACGGCCCATTGGGCTCAATCCTACTAGGCCCAATTTCAGGATGTTACACCCTCTCCACAATTAAGCATGCAATCGTTAAAATTAAAGCACCAAAATTTTCATATAGCCATATATTAATGTCATAACACATAAAATAATATCAAAATAATTTTCCTCAACCTCGGATTAGCGATCTCGAAACCACTGTTCCAACTAGCCCCAAAATCGGGCTATTACATAAGGATATTTAGGTCACATAGGATTTTTCTACTTATAACGTTCTAAGGCTTAGAACAGGTATGAAATTCAAGCATAAGAGGGTTACAAACATAAAAATAGTTTGGCACATTGTATTGATCCCTATTCTTCCCCCTTAGTGACCCTTTCCCGCTTACAGCCTTATTTCTCCTTCTCTCACCTTCCTTATTTCTCCACATAGGAAATCATAGCATGACATAATAACTACAACTAGCCTACGAGTAACCTTGCACTCATGAACAATTTTTTTTCTATTTTTGTGACTTTGTCACTTTTCTTTTTCAATTTTTCTCACTCAAGAATGCTTTTTACTTTTCACGAACTTTTCCTACTCGTATTTCTTTTTGAATTTTTCTTTTGTTTTGCATTTTAGGCTAACCTATAGTTCTCATATCACACCAATCTTTCCTATTTCACTCTACTTTTATAAACTCCACCATGATATATCTACTTAACGCTTAATATGTATGGCCAGACGTCTATAGTTGTGCAGTGCAGGACAAAAGAAAAAGGGTAAATACAAATTAACATTTAAAGCTCAGTGGTTTGTAATGAGGTTTATCAAGAAGTGTCAACATGCTCAAAGATTGGTACTAAAGGTGAAATATAAATGTAACGCGCCAAAATTTTAGTTTTTGATTTGTGTATGTGTGACACATAATGTCTATCTACTTTAGTGGTTATGTGTTCTGGGTGTGTGTGAGAGGTCCCAAGTTCAAGCCTTACTTGGGCAAATTTTGGTATTTTTATAAACAAAGCCTTAACCTTGTGCAAAGGGCTTAAGTTTAATTGTTGGTAAGTTTATATCAGAATGGGCCTACTGGTCTGGCGGTTAAGTGGAGTGTTGGAGGTCCAGTGTTCAATTCTCTGTGATGGCGTGGAGACAGTATTTTTGCTCCAATTTCGACTAAGAGTTGTGTTGGGGAAAAATTTTGAGTAGTTTTGTTTTAGTGGGTTAATAGGGAGTGATGTTAGGAGATAATTGGGGAGAGGTTATCAGAAAATAATCTGATTATCATTTTGTTGCAAAAAAAAAAAAAAAAGAAAAAAGTACAGTTTTGGTTTTCTCTCCAATTCCCCAAACTTTTTCTGATGTTTTGGTTTGTTGCACGTGTTCGGTAAGTAACGATTTTATCTATTGTTAATCGCTCTTGGTTAATCTCTAAAAGGGGGGATTCCTTTTTGGTGTTTAGGAGTTAATCAAGGGGCTGGTGTTTTGAATCGACCCTGTGATTATGCGAAATCGTGGTTACTCAAGCGAGGTAAGGGTTTTGCTAGGTTTTTAGTTGAGTTCCTTTCAAAATTAGTTGATTAAAAACAAATTAAGTGATTAATCTGGAGATATAATAGTCGATTTTTAGGTTCTGGAGGCTTAGGAGTGCTTACGCATTAGAAACGATACCATGTGTGTACCCGAAATGCAGAAAACAGGATTCGATGAAAAGCCGAAATTGCTTGCTGTCGAGAAATAAGAGAAATAAGAGAAAATCATGCAAAAAATTGTAGAGAAAGGAAATAAGGGTGTTATAAACTTGGAAATCAACATTTTGACCTAGACAGTAGCAGTAGTCTAACTTTGAAAAATTATCAATAATAGTGGGAATTGAGTTAAAGGTTGAATAAAATATGAAATTAAATTTTATTGAGTCTAGTGTTTCGTGGAAGAAACATTGTAAGTAATGGAATTGTAAATCGTGAGAGTAATAAATTTTGTGAGATAATGTCAGAATGATTTCGGGTTCCCCTGTTCTAACTTAGGAAAATCATCAATAATTATAAAAAAATAATTAGGGGCTTAAAATTATATGTTTAAATCCTTAATGATTTTGTTTTCAAGAGAAACAAATGGAAACATCATCTAAATTATGTACTAAGAGATAAATAATTTTTAGTAAGAAAAGGATGAAGCTGTCAAACAGCAGAATAAGGATAATTTTAAAGATTTTACTGTACTTATTTGATGAACTATAAATTCTAAAAATTTTATGGTAGAAAGGTATTTGAGTCTAGTATTAAAAACATCAAGCGGATCTTAATTTGGAATTTTGTAGCTCAAGATATAAATAATTTAGTGATAATGACTCTAGTAGATAGCTTTGAATGAACATATAAGTAAATAGTGAAAACATATATGAGTATTAAGCTAGCATGGGTTACTTTAAAAATGGATCACACGGCCAAGGCCAATTTGGACCGAGTGGGCCACACGGGCGTGTGGGCCTACACGGGCAGATCACGTGGACGTGTAGGCCTATTTTTACCTAAATGTTTTTAAGGTTGCACGGGTCTCCCAAGTCGACTGTGAACCTACTGTAGGGTCGGTAAGCGCTACTTAGACCCCTAAATGTGTGAAATTGACTGAATGATATCTGTACTAGGCATGTCAATATCTGAACTGAATATATGTACTAAAATTGCATAATAGCATGTCATCCATTGTGTGTGGCATTGCATTGGGTTGGGGGTTGTTTTTCGGAGGAAGTGTACTGAAAGGCTTTAAGCCTAATTTACTGGCAGCTCAACTGTAAACTACTGCATTGTGTCGCATTCAGTACTACTTGGAGTATAAGGATGGGTGGGTTGATTATATCCCCACATGAAGTGTAGGGTTGGATGAAGATGGTGTGCAGAGGCTGGTTGGGTAGGATTTTGCTATTGCATAACTGTTATTGCTACTGATACTGTGATGGGCTAAGGCCCTACTGCATTTTTGAGACTGTACTAAGATGGGCTAAGGCCCAAACTGTCACTGATTCTGAAAAGGGCTTAGGCCCAAGACTGTTCAACTGTGCACTATGAATACTGATTGTTTGTTTGTTTCTGCGGGATTACACATTGAGTTTACGTAAACTCGCCCTTTTTTTTAATGTGCACGGGTAATCCCCAGACTTGGACAGATCAGTGTGGCGAAGGACTCAGCGGTGACCACAGTAAATTTTGGACTTCATGGTTTTCAATTTACGATTTATGATTTGACTATTATTGATTATTTGGGTTGTAATTTAAGGACCCTTTGGGACTTTGGTTTTAAATATGGGTTTTTATTTATTTCTTTTACTTTATGGATTTATACCTGCTGGTCGTAGGAAATTCAGTTTTCAAAAAGTTAAAGTAATTTCTAAGCGCATGATCACCTAGACTGTTGTATTAACGCTTCCGCAACGAGGGATGTTTCAAAGAAAATGTTTTAAATGAATAAAGACGACTTCCTAAGTTCTAACAAAGGTTTACTAAAGATAAGAACATTGAATGTTTTCATCGTAACAACGAGGTTTCAAAAACACTATCATGTGACATTGTCAGATACGGCCATAACATTTAGGCTGAGTTTGGGGTGTTACAATAAACAGGAAAACTTTTTTACTCTAGATGTTCCAAATAATGCCTTAGGTCATTCCTTAATATCTCAATATACACAAACATGATCAACCAAACAAACACAAATTCAACCATTTATTATTCATACTAGCATGCTCGTTTCCTTGTATTTTATATATCACATGGTACAGGTGGTTGTTTAATGCCTATTTATAGTGTAACATATAGAACTTAGTAGTCCATTAATAAAAAAATTGAAATTACCTATCATCATGCAAAATTTATTCATAAATACAACCAACCTATGTTCATGCTCCTAACCAATCACTTGTATTTCTACAAGCTCAAGCACACAAAAGTAAAGAAAAACCATGGAAAACGTAAATATTTAAAACAAATTTCCTCTGTTACCCCCACACTTTAGTTGACACATTGTCCTCAATGTGTAGCCCATAAAAATATACGGAAAAAAGTTACCTAATTGATCGTGGTCATTCCAACTACTAGTGGTGGGTGCTTTTTCCTTTATTCGTAGAATGCTCGAATTGTTTGTTTCTCCTTTGTGTTGGGTTCCTACATAAAAAACTTAAACAAAATGCACTATAACTAAAAACATACTATTAGGCCTACTCCTACAAAGTAAAATTAAAATTATCCAAAACTTAATACAAGTCTTTTTGTAAAGATAAAAATTAAAATTTAATCATCCTCTTCATCATCCCAATGAGGCGGTCGTCTCATTTCCATTAGGGCTTTTCCCTTCCTCGAACATATTCTTGGTGGGAGCTTGTAACGCGTAGGTTTGTGCAAGTGTACACAGTCGTTATCAAGTAATAAGTAAGTATCAAGTTATCGTCTCCACAAGGATTGTATTTGTGCTAAGTCACTTAATTTGTAAAATTATATTAACAGTTTAGTAAATAAAAACACAATATAGTTGAGAAGTGGCGATTAAAATATATTAAATTAAATGCAATAATCCCTAATGCAAATTATCCTGAGTATGTAAACTATATGAATGAAATAGATTTTAGTAAAATTAAACACAATTTGCAACAACTATAACATAAATAAACTAGGACAATTACTTTAATTAAAATCAATTTATTATCAACATGCTTAATAACATTTGGAAAAACATTCCATGGCAACTCGATCTTTTATGAGTTTGGAAACCATATTAGGTCCTTTCGAAATCCTTTACTTAGTAAGTATGCATTTTATTGATCCTTAATTACTAAGGGTTTCTTAGCATTCGTGTGAGGTAACAGGGACGTGTCAGGTTTGAAACAGTTTAATCACACAAATCTAAAAACTCTGCAGATAACAGAGCTTAGTCAGAGTTGTTATGCAACCTACAATTTAATCGGGCCAAGATCTAAATTGAGCATGCACATTTCAATTATGTGTCCATTAGTCGTCGTCTGGTCAGGATCGCTTAGCTGATTTAGGTGCATTTCAATCACGTATGAACGAAATACAGACTTGATTTTAATTGAAAACATGATCGATTGAGGCACAAACATTATAAGCATGAATCAAATAAATATTATTTAATCAAAGCAATCATCCTAACTTAAATAAAATTAAGCTAACATTTTTGTAAACAAGAACAAAGAACACATAGCAGACATCTTTAGAATAAATTAAAGAAAAGAAAGATTAAACCCAATTCAGAGTGGTTGTCACCTAAGACTCTGACTGACGAGGCTCTTTCATTCCTTTGTTTTGCTTCTTTGCTGATGGCTCTCCAAGGTGGCCGACCAAGGGTTCTTTAAGAGGCTTAATTGCTAAAATCTCTATGAATAGATGATGCTAGGCGTGGGGATGGAAAAAGGCTAAGAGAATTTGGAGAGAAGAGAGAATGATGAATGATGAGAATGAGTGAGGAATGATTGAGGGATGTTTAAGGGATGATGAATGAGGGAATGAGAGGGTTTTATTTATAGGTGAGGAGAGGGGGATAGTTTGCTAAAATTAGTGGATGTAAACCTCTTCAAATCTCCTCAAATTGTGGCCGGCCATGCTTAGTGGCTTTTGACTTGATTTTTGCTTGATTTTTAAGCAATTTTGGATGCCACACAACTCAAGAGTGAGACTAGGTCAATCGTAAATCTTCGGGCAATTCTCTAATTTCTTCAACACTGCAAGGACCTTGTGTAATTAAATCAAATAATGGTTTAAATGGACAGCCATGTGTAGCCGAATATTGGGTTGACTTGGTCTCCAATTTGGATGGTTTTGTAATCCAGCAAAGCTATCAGACCTGTCCAGAATAAATCAACAAGTTAAAGGACCAAAGAATAAAATTTATCAAATTTAATTAATTAATTAAAACCCAAATTATTAATGAAATATTTTATAATGAGTTATTAAATATAATTTTATATTTTATTATTTAATTTAATCATGCATGGCCCACTTTATGTCTTAAAAAATATAATATATTCAAATTAATATAAAATAAGTCATTTATTGCATGAAAACTATATAATAAAGCATAAAATAACATTTTAATAATTCCTATGTCCGAATTTCATATTTTCACATATTTCATTAATTTATTAAACAATTACTTAGTTTTAACAACGAATTGAAGTAAAAAGATGATAAATTACATAGGAAAAATCCTATATATTTTTTCGTTTATAGAGCTCTTGCCTGTCAAAGGTGCATAGCGTGTTGGGCTTCGAATAACTAGCCCATTGGGTGTAGAAAATTATGGTTGAAACACTACTTCATACTCATCCTCTATTCCTGGAGGATCCTGTGCATCTCCTTCATCTTCTTAGTTGGTTCCTTCATCATGATGGATTGGTGCCAAGCTGAACATATTTGAAGGGTAATTTAGTGCTTGAAACCCATTTATCCTTGCGAATTTTTGAAGCACAGGTCATGTCTCCTGTATCTATTGAATCATGCCATTGAGTTTTGCTTTTGTGCTTCCACAGGCTTCTTTTCTCATTTTTTACTTATCTTTCCTTTTTAACGATGCCGGAATGTCCATCTTCTCTTTCCTTCTTTGGTTCCATTCAGTAATTTTTTTCACTGAAGCTCAACGTACTGTGTATATAATGTATCTTCGATTGTGCTCCTTGTTGGCTTCATGAATTATTCACTCTCACTCACAGGCACTTTTTCCCTTCGGCATGGCGCTATTACTAGATGGGGAAAGAAAAGTCCATCTGTCTGGCTCTGCACATATCATTTGATTTGTCCGAGGATCCAACATCCTATACAACTCTGTTTACGTTGCAAAATGCCATATAGCAAAATGGTTCAAAAGATTTTAACGTTAGAAAAATTTAATGCGGGTGCAACTCTGGTACCAATGAATTGCATCCACATTTTAGCAACCGGGAATATGATTGTAACAGCCCAATTTATACTCTAGTCAGTGTGTTTATAGTATTTGAATTGATATGTGTGAAAATTTCGTATGAAAATTTTATCGTTTATGTGCCGATTTGATAAAAGGATTTAATCGCAGAAAATGTAAAAGTTGTGTTCTATTTGATGAAGTGTCGAATTGCTAAGATATATTAGGTGTGAGGTTCTTATTAAGCAAATGTACCATTAACATGGTTAATAGACTTTTATGGACAACCACTAAGTGATGTTTTGTTTATTAATTAAGGTTAATTTGGTAATTCATGATATAAGTTTAATTAAATTAAAAGAAAACAAATGTTCATCTTTTATTCATGTTTCCACTACCGAAAATTTGAAAAGAAAGAAAGCTTAAAAGAAAGCTAGGGTTCGGCTAGGAAATTGGGTGACTAAGGTATGTTTTTTTATCGATTTTTGATGATTTTTACGTTTTTGAGATTGTTGCATCTTGTTCTAGCTAGCCCATATCTTATGTAACACCCCAAACCCGGCCCACGAGCCATGACCGGATCTGGTATGTCACGGAATAAAAAGAAGTTTGAAAGGTTTGGATTAAAAGTTTTGTTAAGGGTATAAGACGGTGTTCGTTCGAAACTCAAGTGGGTTGATTTGGTAAATCCGATTGAGATGAAAATCTTTTCTACCTTTGAAATCGTTTGATCATTTAAATTTCAGAACAATAGAGTGATCAATTGCTTAGAAATTTATCGTTACCCGATGGTAACATTTTTTTTTTTGAAAACACGCACGAGCACTGATTCTTTTGAAAACGTTACTTTTAATCGATTTGCATAACCGTAGTAAGTTCATCAGTTATATAATAAAGCAAAAACAACTACCTAACCATCCAAAATAATAATAAGCGGCCATATTACAACCCAATCGAATTTTGGTGAATAATAAACTTAAAACGGGGCAAAATAAAATTTCATGTTCACAAAACCAACATGGCCGCCTCGAGCTCTCCTCGGCTCCGCATCCGTGCTCTACTCACCTGCAAGATGATATGGGAAGGGGTGAGTCACCAAGACTCAGCGTATAAATCCCCATCCCGGAAATAACACTCATACACAAGATATTAGTATGACATGCAATCATGCAACCTAACCTAGCCATCCATGCTCCTTTTCTACCCCGTGTGGTACCAAACCACTGGTGGTGCCAAACCACTGGTGACCCGAAGTCACAATATCCGTCAATACGTGTGGTGCCAAACCACTGGTGGTGCCAAACCACTGGTGACCCGAAGTCACAATCAAATGATGGGGCCAACCCATCGTGTGATACCAAATCACTGGCGTCGATCCCGTATCTCAAATGTGGGGCCAACCCACGGTGGTACTAAGCCACAGGGACAAGACGCTATGAGGTGCCAAACCTCTGGAGGTACCAAACCTCTGGTGACCGTAGTCACAATGTGTTACCAAAACACTAGTGTCCGTCGACACGAATATTACTCCCTCTCGTCAATCCCACCATCATCATGCTCACATCACAAGTATCATGATCCCATATATTATGCAATCGTATATAGCATAGCATTCACAGCATATGATGGCATACACAACAATCATCGTAGATCGAGTAATAGGGGACTTATCCGGAACCAAGCTTATGCCCACTAGGCAAAATTACCACATGAGAGGTTATTAATATTATCAAATAACAGTTTATACTAATAAAGTGTGTAAGAGCTTACACACCTATTTAATCGAAGATTTAACTAGAATTCCCGTATCTATGCGATATTACAAAAGTCCCGAACTTGTCCTCGAATGCTCCTATATTCGGCCATTATAGATCAGTATTTAGGGGTCTCATTTGGTTAACTAACAGAGCCAAAGGATTGGTCATATTGTAATAAAACAGGGCCTTAGGCCGAACCTTTAATAATACGAACTAAGGCGACTTGAAATCTCGAGAACTTCTGGTTTCTTGGCCGATTTACCCCCCCTAAAATCAAAATACAAAATTTCGGTTATACTTAGGTTCCCAAAATGGCCTTTGGCCGAATAATATATATCCACATATATATATACTTTACCAAAATGAAACGAAGTCTCGGGAAGCCACTCCTTCAATGCTCCTTTACGACTACTACACACAAGGGAGCAAAACTCTTAGTGTCTTGAGAACGTATTCGGCCCACCTTAACCAGGATTGGACACTTGCATTCGGCATACAAGAAGAAAAAACCAAATTCTAATTTAAGGCACTTACCAAGCTTTGAAAACGACAGCACCTTCTTTTACGGATTCGGCCTTGAAGGAAGTAAAGAAGATGAAAGGGAAGACTTAGGGGATTTCGGCACAAGGTTTATGAAGAAGAATTGAAAAGTATCAAAGGTGAGGAAGGGGGTTTTGGTGTGATTAGCAAGAAGAAGAGAGAAAAAAAAAAGAAAAAAATGAAAAGGAAGTGTGTTACTCCCTAATACTCCAACGCCGTGAGCTAAAGCCCCCCCCAAGACCCCAAAATTCGGCCATGCTTATTTTTGCCAATTACTAGGCCGGCCAACACCTCTCCCACCATATGCTAACCCCCCCATCAACATAGGATAAAATAATACATTTTCCCATAAGAAAATGTTTACTCACTTCCCATGCCAATATAATAAGGGAAAACACCCATACTAACATAAAATATTAATAATAATAATAATAATAATAATAATAATAATAATAATAATAATAATAATAATATATAATATAATAATATATATATAATAAATATATATAATACTATCTTCCCCCCCCCCATAATCGTGCAGCTGAAAAGGGACATGGGCAGCATGTCTTGCATGCATGCGCGCCCCATGCCCATGCTGGCCACTAGAGAGACACAAAAAAAAAAATTATTAATTAATTCCTCCATGCTGCTGCCAGGTCTCGAACCCGAGACCTGGAGGAGCCTTCCCAATGCCTCCGACCACTCTGCCATTTCGCCTTTCTTGACAAAAACGCTTCGGAAATTTCTTTTAAACCTTCGGTCCCTGGGCTCCTGCATGCATTAATGGCCAAATGCAAAATAAGACGCCCATGCTATTCAGGGGTTTCGAACTCCAGACTTGGAGCGAACTCCCCAGCACCCCAGCCACTCGGCCACCTTGACTTTCATGTCAAAACGCGCTGCATATTTCTTTTAACCTATGCTTGCTGATCCTTATTGTTTTAGCGCTAAAACAAAAGAAATTAGAGGCACCCGAGCGCTTAACGGGATTCGAACGCGAGTCCCCGAGCTGCAACGAATCGCCACGCCCCTGGCCACTTTGCCAAGGTATTAATTGTGATATGAACTCAACAAAATTTTCTTTTAAAGTCTTCATGGCTAGCCCTCTCGTTTAAATCACCAAAGCCAAAAATGAAATACCACATGCAGCTACCGTGACTCGAACTTCAGACTTGCTGAAGCCCCTATACAACCTAGCGCCCCAAGCCATTCGGCCAGAGCGTTCACTGTGCCACAAACTCAACGAATTTATTATTATTCCTTTCTCCTTCATGACAACAACAACAACAAAAATAAAACTCCTCCCACGCGAATCGAACCTGAGCCCAGCGCCCTTAAGTGGCGCCCCAAACCACTTTGCCACACACTTTCTTTTGTCAAACTCCCCCAAATCTTTTCCTTAATTCTTATCTCGCCTAGCACCTCCCTTAAAGTGTGCGAATATAACCCTAGCCCTAAGACAGAATTTTCCTCGGGTTTCAGACTAAACCCTTAAACAACCCTACAAGGGCATTTATTCAGGCGATACAAGAAATAAAAATAATTTCATACAAATCCTTAATTCGAGATGTTACAATTCTACCCCCTTAAAATAATTTCGTCCTCGAAATTACCTGGGTCAGAAAATTTGGGGGTATTGCTGCCGCATCACATCCTCGGGCTCCCACGTCGCTTCCTCCACGCCATGATTCCGCCATAGGACCTTCACTAAAGGAACTGACTTCCTACGCAAAACTTTCACATCTCGATCTAGGATTTGCACAGGTTCCTCTTCCATCGTCAAATCTGGACTCACCTCAACTTCCTCAACTGCCAAGACGTGTGATGGATCAGAACGATAGCGTCTAAGCATGGAGACATGGAACACATCGTGAATCTGTCTCAGTTCTGCTGGTAACTCGAGCTGATAAGCCACTGGTCCCACTCGTCTCAATACCTTAAACGGTCCAATGAACCTTGGACTTAACTTGCCCTTTCTCCCAAATCTTAACACCTTTTTCCATGGCGAGACCTTCAGAAAAACTTCGTCTCCTACGACAAATTCTATGTCCCTCCGCTTGAGATCAGCATAAGACTTTTGCCTATCCGAGGCTTCTTTCAACCGAGCTTCGATCTTCTTCACCTTATCCTCAGTTTCTGCAACCAATTCTGGTCCTAACATCCGTCGCTCTCCCAACTCCGTCCAACAAGTAGGTGTGCGACACCTCCTACCATATAACGCTTCATATGGTGCCATCTTAATGCTTGCCTGATAACTGTTGTTGTATGCGAACTCAGCTAATGGCAAAAATTCTTCCCAATTACCTCTGAAGTCCAAAACGCAGCCTCTTAACATGTCCTCCATAATCTGAATAACTCTTTCCGACTGCCCGTCGGACTGTGGATGGAATGCTGTACTGAAATCCAACCGTGTACCCAAAGCCTGATGGAGTGCTCTCCAAAACCTCGACGTAAATCTGGGGTCTCTGTCTGAGATGATAGACACTGGCACCCCATGCAACCTCACTATCTCCGCCACATACAACTTAGCTAACTTCTGAAGCGAGTAATTCGCCCTTACCGGTATGAAGTGAGCCGACTTGGTCAGGCGGTCCACAATCACCCAAACTGTGTCCTTCTTGCTGGGCGTGAGGGGTAGCCCACTGACGAAATCCATAGTGATCCTCTCCCATTTCCACTGAGGAATCTTCACGGGTTGGAGTAACCCAGATGGCAACTGATGTTCAGCCTTTACTCGCTGACACGTGAGACACCTTCCCACGAATTCTGTTACCTCACGCTTCAATCCTGGCCACCAGAACTGTTTTCGTAAATCTCCATACATCTTGCTACCCCCAGGATGCATAGCGTATGGGCTGCTATGCGCATCCTGAAGAATTCTTTGTCTCAAGCCCACATCATTCGGCATACAAGGCCGCCCTTGAAAGCATAACACACCATCACCAGTCAGACTATACCCTTCCAAACCGCCATCTTGAACTTGCAACCTTCGCGCGTTTAAGCTTTCATCCCCTAATTGCTTTTCCTTAATCTCCTCGATCCAAGTTGACTTAACTTGCAGCTCTGCCAAAAGACTTCCGTCGTCGTATAGACTAAGACGAGCAAACATCACCCTTAAGTCTGTCACGACCTTTCGGCTCAACGCATCAGCCACCACGTTAGCCTTGCCTGGGTGGTACTCAATTGAACAGTCGTAGTCCTTCAACAGTTCAATCCATCGGCGCTGCCTCAGATTCAAGTCCTTTTGAGTCAAGAGGTACCTCAAACTTTTATGATCCGTATAGACTATCGACTTTTCTCCATACAAGTAATGCCTCCATATTTTTAAAGCGAAGACCACTGCTGCTAACTCCAAATCGTGAGTCGGATAGTTAACCTCATGCGGTCTTAGCTGACGGGATGCATAGGCCACTACCTTCCCTTCCTGCATCAACACACATCCCAACCCATTATGGGACGCATCACAATAAACCGTGAACAATTTCCCCGCCTCAGGCTGCACCAAAACTGGAACCTCCGTCAGAATCTTTCTTAGCTTATCAAAACTTTCTTGCTGTTTCTCTGACCAAACAAATGGGACTCCTTTCCTTAATAGCTTAGTCAACGGTGCTGCGATTAAGGAGAATCCTTCCACAAATCTTCGATAATACCCGGCCAGTCCCAGAAAACTTCGATTTTCTGCCACTGTCCTAGGTGGTTTCCAGTCCAACACCACTTCAACCTTGCGAGGGTCCACTCTAATCCCTTCCGCTGACACCACATGACCCAAGAAGGTCACCTCCCTAAGCCAAAATTCGCACTTACTGAATTTGGCATACAACTGCTCCTCTCTCAGCACTTGTAGAACTATACGCAAATGCCTATCATGCTCCTCCTCCGTTCTTGAGTAAACCAATATGTCGTCTATAAACACCACGACAAATTGATCCAAGTACTGCTGAAACACCCTATTCATCAAGTCCATGAACGCTGCTGGCGCGTTGGTCAACCCAAACGGCATCACCAAGAACTCGAAATGCCCATACCGGGTACGAAATGCCGTCTTGTGCACATCAGCCTCCTTTACCTTAAGTTGATGATAGCCCGACCTAAGATCTATCTTTGAGAACACCGACGCACCCTTCAGTTGATCAAACAGGTCATCAATCCGAGGCAACGGATACCTGTTTTTGATCGTTAGCTTGTTTAGGTGACGGTAGTCGATACACATCCGCATTGACCCGTCTTTCTTCTTAACAAACAACACAGGTGCTCCCCACGGAGATATACTAGGTCGAATGAACCCTCTATCCAAGAGTTCCTGAATTTGAGCCTTCAGCTCCACCAACTCCTTTGGTGCCATTCGATAGGGTGCTATAGACACAGGTGCCGTCCCGGGCAACAAGTCGATACCGAACTCTACTTCCCGATCTGGAGGCAGACCCGGAAGTTCTTCAGGAAACACATCAGCGAATTCCCCTACAGTTCGGACCTTCTCAACTGCTGACTCCTTAGCCTCCAAGGCATAAATCCGAACCAACAATGCTTCAAACCCCTTTTTGATCATTTTCTCGGCCTTCAAGGCAGTCACTACATTGGATAGATAATCTCTTCTATTACCGATCATTACCACTTCATCACCCTTAGCCGTCTTTAGAATTATGCGCTTAGCAGCGCAATCCAACCTTGCCTGATACTTAACCAGCCAGTCCATTCCAAGAATTAGGTCGAACTCCCCAAACGGCAGTTCCATTAGATCAGCCACAAACATTACCCCTTGGAGTTCTAGGGGTATATCTCTATATAGCTTGTTCACCATCACAGAGTGTCCTAAAGGGCTAATTACAGTTATCTCGCTAGAAGCAGTCTCAAAATCCAAGTTCATAGTCTCTACCACACTACTGGCAATGTATGAATGCGTCGAACCCACATCAATTAATGCAACATAGGGAAGACCAAAAATTAGGAACGTACCGGTGATGACGTCCAGTGCGTCACCCTCCTCGCGACGTCTCGCTGCGTAGACTAAGCCAGGCTGCCTAGCTTCTGTGTTGCCTGCTCCTCTGCCCTGAGTTCCGCGACCTCGATTAGGACCATTGCCTCCTCTACCGTTACCACGACCCCTCTGCGATGGTCCCACGTTCCTTGCTGGAGTACGGTTCTGACCCTCTGGCTGATTCCTTGCCAACTTCCGAGGACAATCCCTTACACGGTGATCCGGAGATCCACATTCGAAGCAACCCCTCTCACCGGTGTAGCAACCTCCCCAATGGGACTTCCCACAGCGATTACACTGAGCCGGCCTCTGATTAGTAGCCATGGTCCTTCCAGCCTGATTTGGCCCACTCTGTCTGGCCCTCTTTTGTGCATTATTTCCGGATCCAGATGACCCAACACCTCTTTTCTGCTTGCTCCTATCATAGCTCTGCCTCACTGACTCCCGGACCCTTTCGGCTACCTTTGCCTTTTCCACCAGAACAGCAAACTCACGTACCTGTTGTGGAGCAATCAACAGCCTTAAGTCATCCCTAAGTCCGTCTTCAAAGTGGACACAACGATCGTGCTCAGTTGACACGATTCCCCGAGCATAGCGGCTCAGCCTCAGAAATTCTGCCTCATACTCAGATACCGACTTATTTCCTTGTACTAATCCCAGAAAAGTTTTCCTCTGAGTATCAGTGTAGCTGGTGCCCACATACTTCTTCTGATAAGTAGCTTTGAAGTATTCCCAAGTAAGGTCGTCTGCTGTAGCGCCGTCTCGAACCGTGAGCCACCACTGGTATGACTCGTCTTTCAGAAGCGACACGGCTCCCTTCAGCTTCTCCTCATTTGTTAAATCAAGATCGTCCATGATCCTCTCTGTTGATTCTAACCAATACTCGGCCGTACTAGGTGCGACACCTGATACACCCCGAAATACTTCGGCTCCGTTGGATCGGAGCCGCTCAGATACAGACTTTCGAGCTCCTGTACCTCTACTGGTCTCAGCCATCATTTCTAGAACACGCAGCATAGCTTGCGATACCGACTCACCCCCCGTCTGATCCTGAGGTCCATCACCAAAAGTTGGGGGTGGCGGTGGGGGTGGTATTTCATTATCCGATCCTTGGCCCGACCTAACTGGTTCTGTCATGGCCATCCGGCCTCTACCGCGTCCCCGACGGCCGCGACCTCTAGAACTCATTTCTTATGGCGCAATCTATTTAAAAAGTTTTATGAGTTAGTCAATGTTCCACTGATTATTAGCAAAGAATCTTATGGGCGAAATTAAGAAGTTGTTCTTTCGATCAAACAAGTTTCAAGTCCTCTATCGTAATTCGAAGATACACATTCACTTATTCCATCACTCTCTATGTCCAATTCTTAACCCGGGGGTATTTTCGTCCTTTACCCTACAGGGGTATTTTGGTAATAAAACAATGTAAGTTTGACAAATCAAAGGAAATTTAAAAATTTAAAAATTTGCCAAACTTGGGGGTTCCTTTTGAAAAAAATTGTCTTCCCAAATTGGTAGTGTTGCAAAAACTTTGAAAATCAAGGTCATTTTGGTAATTTGCAATTTAGGGGCAATTTTGTAATTTTCCAAAAGCACAACATTTTTGACATTTTGCAAATTAGGGATTTTAGGTATGCTTGTAAAATAAGGAAAATTTTGTTTAAAAAGAAATTTTGGGGTAGTTTGGTAGAATTTTTAAAACTAGGGGCATTTTTGTAATTTACCCCTAAGGGTATTTTAAAATGTCCATAAATCAAAGGAATTTTGTAGTATAAATCCCATAAGTTTGAGGGAAGTCTTTAAAACTAGAGTCTTTATAAAAATGCGGCTAATTCCCTTTCGGGTTTTAATAATAGGGGTTTAGCCCATGAACAAGTCCTCACGGTTAGGGTGAACCGAAGCTACGCACCAGGTAGGATTCCTACGAAGAGGAGGTGAGTCGCTAAGACCACTTAAATACCAAGCTCTTCCGGATCCAATCCTAGACATGCGTACAAGGGTTACCACACTCTAACTCGGTGACTTAGTCATGGGTTTGTTTAATTAGGCAATCAGAATCTTATGCGATTGTTTGGGGTAACTAGCCCTAAAGTTCACATACCTTTCATCCTATCTACGTCCCATTTTCTACCCACTTATAAATAATCATTCATACATAGATTAAAGATACTTACAAGAGCGGATTGGTGCCGGAGACTCGACGCCATGTTGTTCAACCAAAATCATTTTCAACGGGGTTTTCAAAAGCCTATCTAGCAAAAACATTTTTAGGTCTTAGGCCCTCACAGCCGAGTTTTTGAACCTGGCTCTGATACCAAAATTGTAACACCCCAAACCCGGCCCACGAGCCATGACCGGATCTGGTATGTCACGGAATAAAAAGAAGTTTGAAAGGTTTGGATTAAAAGTTTTGTTAAGGGTATAAGACGGTGTTCGTTCGAAACTCAAGTGGGTTGATTTGGTAAATCCGATTGAGATGAAAATCTTTTCTACCTTTGAAATCGTTTGATCATTTAAATTTCAGAACAATAGAGTGATCAATTGCTTAGAAATTTATCGTTACCCGATGGTAACATTTTTTTTTTGAAAACGCGCACGAGCACTGATTCTTTTGAAAACGTTACTTTTAATCGATTTGCATAACCGTAGTAAGTTCATCAGTTATATAATAAAGCAAAAACAATTACCTAACCATCCAAAATAATAATAAGCGGCCATATTACAACCCAATCGAATTTTGGTGAATAATAAACTTAAAACGGGGCAAAATAAAATTTCATGTTCACAAAACCAACATGGCCGCCTCGAGCTCTCCTCGGCTCCGCATCCGTGCTCTACTCACCTGCAAGATGATATGGGAAGGGGTGAGTCACCAAGACTCAGTGTATAAATCCCCATCCCGGAAATAACACTCATACACAAGATATTAGTATGACATGCAATCATGCAACCCAACCTAGCCATCCATGCTCCTTTTCTACCCCGTGTGGTACCAAACCACTGGTGGTGCCAAACCACTGGTGACCCGAAGTCACAATATCCGTCAATACGTGTGGTGCCAAACCACTGGTGGTGCCAAACCACTGGTGACCCGAAGTCACAATCAAATGATGGGGCCAACCCATCGTGTGATACCAAATCACTGGCGTCGATCCCGTATCTCAAATGTGGGGCCAACCCACGGTGGTACTAAGCCACAGGGACAAGACGCTATGAGGTGCCAAACCTCTGGAGGTACCAAACCTCTGGTGACCGTAGTCACAATGTGTTACCAAAACACTGGTGTCCGTCGACACGAATACTACTCCCTCTCGTCAATCCCACCATCATCATGCTCACATCACAAGTATCATGATCCCATATATTATGCAATCGTATATAGCATAGCATTCACAGCATATGATGGCATACACAACAATCATCGTAGATCGAGTAATAGGGGACTTACCCGGAACCAAGCTTATGCCCACTAGGCAAAATTACCACATGAGAGGTTATTAATATTATCAAATAACAGTTTATACTAATAAAGTGTGTAAGAGCTTACACACCTATTTAATCGAAGATTTAACTAGAATTCCCGTATCTATGCGATATTACAAAAGTCCCGAATCGAATGCTCCTATATTCAGCCATTATAGATCAGTATTTAGGGGTCTCATTTGGTTAACTAACAGAGCCAAAGGATTGGTCATATTGTAATAAAACAGGGCCTTAGGCCGAACCTTTAATAATACGAACTAAGGCGACTTGAAATCTCGAGAACTTCTGGTTTCTTGGCCGATTTACCCCCCCTAAAATCAAAATACAAAATTTCGGTTATACTTAGGTTCCCAAAATGGCCTTTGGCCGAATAATATATATACACATATATATATATACTTTACCAAAATGAAACGAAGTCTCGGGAAGCCACTCCTTCAATGCTCCTTTACGACTACTACACACAAGGGAGCAAAACTCTTAGTGTCTTGAGAATGTATTCGGCCCACCTTAACCAGGATTGGACACTTGCATTCGGCATACAAGAAGAAAAAACCAAATTCTAATTTAAGGCACTTACCAAGCTTTGAAAACGATAGCACCTTCTTTTACGGATTCGGCCTTGAAGGAAGTAAAGAAGATGAAAGGGAAGACTTAGGGGATTTCGGCACAAGGTTTATGAAGAAGAATCGAAAAGTATCAAAGGTGAGGAAGGGGGTTTTGGTGTGATTAGCAAGAAGAAGAGAGAAAAAAAAAAAAGAAGAAAATGAAAAGGAAGTGTGTTACTCCCTAATACTCCAACGCCGTGAGCTAAAGCCCCCCCCAAGACCCCAAAATTCGGCCATGCTTATTTTTGCCAATTACAAGGCCGGCCAACACCTCTCCCACCATATGCTAACCCCCCCCATCAACATAGGATAAAATAATACATTTTCCCATAAGAAAATGTTTACTCACTTCCCATGCCAATATAATAAGGGAAAACACCCATACTAACATAAAATATTAATAATAATAATAATAATAATAATAATAATAATAATAATATAATAAATATATATATATAATAAAATATATATATACTATCTTCCCCCCCATAATCGTGCAGCTGAAAAGGGACATGGGCAGCATGTCTTGCATGCATGCGCGCCCCATGCCCATGCTGGCCACTAGAGAGACACAAAAAAAAAAATTATTAATTAATTCCTCCATGCTGCTGCCAGGTCTCGAACCCGAGACCTGGAGGAGCCTTCCCAATGCCTCCGACCACTCTGCCATTTCGCCTTTCTTGACATAAACGCTTCGGAAATTTCTTTTAAACCTTCGGTCCCTGGGCTCCTGCATGCATTAATGGCCAAATGCAAAATAAGACGCCCATGCTATTCAGGGGTTTCGAACTCCAGACTTGGAGCGAACTCCCCAGCACCCCAGCCACTCGACCACCTTGACTTTCATGTCAAAACGCGCTGCATATTTCTTTTAACCTATGCTTGCTGATCCTTATTGTTTTAGCGCTAAAACAAAAGAAATTAGAGGCACCCGAGCGCTTAACGGGATTCGAACGCGAGTCCCCGAGCTGCAACGAATCGCCACGCCCCTGGCCACTTTGCCAAGGTATTAATTGTGATATGAACTCAACAAAATTTTCTTTTAAAGTCTTCATGGCTAGCCCTCTCGTTTAAATCACCAAAGCCCAAAATGAAATACCACATGCAGCTACCGTGACTCGAACTTCAGACTTGCTGAAGCCCCTATACAACCTAGCGCCCCAAGCCATTCGGCCAGAGCGTTCACTGTGCCACAAACTCAACGAATTTATTATTATTCCTTTCTCCTTCATGACAACAACAACAACAAAAATAAAACTCCTCCCACGCGAATCGAACCTGAGCCCAGCGCCCTTAAGTGGCGCCCCAAACCACTTTGCCACACACTTTCTTTTGTCAAACTCCCCCAAATCTTTTCCTTAATTCTTATCTCGCCTAGCACCTCCCTTAAAGTGTGCGAATATAACCCTAGCCCTAAGACAGAATTTTCCTCGGGTTTCAGACTAAACCCTTAAACAACCCTACAAGGGCATTTATTCAGGCGATACAAGAAATAAAAATAATTTCATACAAATCCTTAATTCGAGATGTTACATCTTAATTCATGGAATTGTTGATGTTTTCATGAGATGATATTGATTAAAATGTGAGTTTTGTGTTATTAAATAGTGAAATATGAAAGCTTGGTGATAGATGAATATGTTTTGTATTAGGATTTTTGATAAATTTGCTAATTATGGACTAATTTGTGAAAATGAGAAATTTAGGGGTTAAAATGTGAAACAAATGAAATATATGGGCTGCGAGAGACTACATGAATACTCGGTCAAGCATGGGAAATAGGGAATTTTGTGTATTTTATGATTTTATGAAATAGGGACTAAAATGTCAAAAATGTGAATTTAGGGGCTAAAGTGCAAATTTCCCTTTTATGTGTTTTTGGATGAAAATTGAATGAAATGTTGAATAAGCAAGTTAATTTTGATATTAATTAGATTGGCAAAAGCGAAATTCGGATCTAGATCGAGGAAAAGTCAAAATATCAGATTAGTTGACTTAATTTGTCATTACCGTATTTTAATAGGCATTAAAAAAGCACGTTATAAATGTATATTATTTTTATGATTGAATTCAATGCCGAATGGTAATGCAAATGTATGTATTTTGAATAAGTTATATATATATATGTATATATATATATATATATGTTATTATGATATTGAATTGTTCGAGAAGAAGAATATATGAATACAAGAAAGTTCCGATAACGTGACGACGTCCGAAAAGCCCCGTACAAACCCTAGGAATAGTAGAGGATACATATGTCATGACATAGGATTCCGAGATATGATTTCATGTAAGACCACATCTAGGACGTCGATTTGAGATATCGTGTAAGACCATGTTTGGGACACTGGCATCTATTTGAGATTTACATGTAAGACCCTGTCTGGGGCAGTGGCATCGATATTTGATTACATGTAAGACCACGTCTGAGACGATTGCATTGTACGAGCTTTTCGAGCTATCCGAGTATCCTTATTGATTCTGAACGATTCAACGGGCATTCCGAGAAATAAATGGTTAAGTGAGTGACATTCCGATTCAGGTACGTTGAAAATGTATACTATGTTTGAAAATGAAAGGTAAGTATATTTGCAAAGAATGTTATGTGATGTATATGGAAAAGAAATGTGAATATGTGCAAATGAAACTTGAACAAATGAATAAGATGTGATTTATAAAGTTGCATATGTGAAATTGTCGGATGCTATATGAATGAAAGGTGAATTTGAGTATAAATAATGATATGAGATTCATATGAAAAAGATATGTGATTAAATATGTTATTTCCCAAAATGTGCTCATTTGGCTATATGAAAGTGAAAATTATATGTTATATGAGAATCGAATTGAATAAGCTTGTGAAAGCTAAAGTTAGTAAGTAAGTATATTATCGAATGGTGATGATTTGATATGAAATCATGTTATAAACTTGATATAAGTTGTGTTTTGGCATGTGAGATAGCATATTACGCTTATGACATTGAATTGAAATTATTTGTTATGTTAAGTTTATTAAGATACGATTTTACTAAGCTTTCAAAGCTTACTCTGTGTATTTTTCCTATGTTTATAGATTTTCGAATGTTCGCTTGGGTTGGAAGTCGGTGGAGATTGTATCACACTATCTGGCTAATGATTTCGGTATTTGTACCCTTTATGACTTGGTTATATGGCATGTTAGGCTATGGTATTTGATATTATGGTTGGAATTGTATTTGGGCATTTTATATGGTTTATTAATGAGTTATGTTTGATGTGTAATTTTCCTTGTGTAGTGACATAATTTGGTATGGTTAGTGATGATTCAAGTTGATTATATAGTCATTTGGTATATGATGAGTATTTATTTATGAAAAGCATGATTTTAGACTTGATAAGTGAATGGCTAATAGATGATTTATGAGTCAAGCTTTGAGTGTGATTGATGGTAGCAAAAATACATATTGAAATAGGTTGTATTGATGAGTATGATATGTACTTTGGTATATGATTGAATAGGTGAATAATGAGGAATGAATCATACTAGTTTGGTATGTGTTTGAATGTACAAATAGTATTGATTTGAGTTGATGAAATGGATAGAATTGGTATTGTAAGTTTGGTGCAGGATATAGTGTAACACCCCTAACTCGTATCGGTCGCCAGATTAGGGTTACAAGGCATTACCTGACAAAACACAGTTCCGTACACTCATATAACTCATTTCATGTTCACGGATATATCAACTTTTTCCTTCAAATTTTTGAACTAACTAACATGCATCGAACTAAAATACTATTACTTAATGGACATAATGTTTGTATGAACAAACATTACACGCATGATATTCAAATACTTAATTTATAAACAAGCATATTTATTACCACCTTCGTTTATAAGACATTAGCAAACATTACCAAATTATTACAAAGTTCACTTGACTATCTTTGACCATTTCTATGTACTTTAGCCGAATCAAGATATACCCAAATCCATATGCTTTAAACTATGCTAAAATTTCATTCGCACAACTAAGCTGAATAATTTCATGTTCGATCATTTAATAAAACCACCATGTAACATTCATTTGACCTACCTTCAATCAATGATCGAGCTTATCACCTAAACCGAATTAAAACATACCATATATGCAAAACATATAAAATGCAACATCATATATATATATATATATATATATATATATATTCCATGATCGAAATATTGCATAAACTTAAGTATCATATCTAGCCATTTTCACATGGCTTAATATTTACAACTTCAAAACTAACCCAAAACACAAGCTAGCCTATACATGCCATAAGCTTTAAGTTCAACTTTCAAAAGGTACCAAAAAAATTGATTATAGTGTGACGAGCTTCACAGACGATCCCTAAGCACGTAACGATAACCCAAAATCTAAATCGCAGAAATAACCAAAAGTACCAAGTAAGCTTTAATAGCTTAGTAAGTTATAATCGGTCTAAGAAATCTATCAATTATTCTTAAAGTGATTTAAACAAAAATTGTAAACAAGGATTTCATCAAATGCCCATTTACTTGTACAATCATAAAACAATCGTTATTTCTCAAATTCACAATCGAATCTATTATATATAATTTCATTCTCGAATGTCATCCACATGTTAAATTTCGAACTATCCATGTATACATCTAATACAAAAATTTCCACATAAACGAATCACATTTAGTAGTTCATACCACATTCAATAATTCATACCACATTCAATAGTACATACCACATTCATGATGCTTTGGTAAATAATTTCCCATATCGACTTAATCACTCAAATTATACATTTTAATTAAATATTCCATCCAACCAAAATTTACCACATATACTTGATTTCTAATAATAATAACATCTCATAATATCAACTTACCAAATTCAATCTATAATATTTAAAATAATCGCACACTTAGTGCTTTTTAACTGATTTCGCACACTTAGTGCTCGGAAGTCCAAATCGCACACTTAGTGCTCTTTAACCGATTTCGCAGACTTAGTGCTCGAAAATTCAATTCGCACAGTTAGTGCTAAATGACCGATTTCGCACACATAGTGCTCGGTGTTAAATTTTCACATTAATGCATCCCTCAAACTCTCTCCTCATTTACACATAAACACATAAACTTAACTTCAACCTTGTATATATACATATTTTCGAATCAACTTATTCATTTCCTAAATCATTATCACATTCGGCAATATCCAATATATATATATATATATATATATTCCATTAAACTCACATACATCGTTACATATAGATTCAATTCAACTCAATTGCTTAAAAACTTACCTCGAGTATCGACGGATTAGGTTTCCCGACTATTCAATTAACTTCTCTTTTCCCCGATCCAATCCCGATCCTTTTTGCTCTTGACCTATAAATTTCAAATTTAGCTAAATCAAATATAATTACATTGAATTTGGTTCGAAAACTCATAAATGGGCAATTTACCATTTTGCCCCTGATATTTTACACTTTTTACAATTTAGTCCTTTTTGCACAAAACACAAATTACACAAAATTTGACCAAACTTCTTAAGGGCTGAATATTCCTAGCCTTATTACAAGCTCATACATTTCATTTATTCCACATTTTGACCCATCAATTTGCAAATTTCACAATTTAACTCTGTTTAGGCATTTTCACAAAATATTCCACAACGCATAAAACATAAAATCCACTCTGTCTCCTTTCAATATACAAGGGCCGAATATTTATTAGACTTATACAAGTCCTTACACTATATTTATTTTAAAAATCTAGTCCCTCCGTTTATCAATTTTCTCATTTAAGCCCTAATAAACTAATTTCTTGAAAACTTATAATACAAAACTTAAAAATCTATCACATATTTTCTATTTTCTAACATCAACACCAAATTTCTTTAAACTTCATCAATGGTCGAACACAAATTCTTTACAAGTTTCAAAAATTAAAACATGGGCAAGATAAACAACTCAACAACCATCTCAAATATGTAAAATTTATTCAAAACTAAACTCAAACATACCTTTAATTGAGCTTCAACTATGCCGAAATGCTCAACTCTTTTTCTTTTACTTTGCTATTTTCATTCGGCCAAGAACATGCACTCTTTGCATGTTTTATTTTCTTACTAGTTTATTACCCACATAATTTTATTATAATATTAACATATATTAAATAATGCACCATTTTCACATAAAGAAATAATAAACAATTAAAGTCACTATTTCATGCATACCAACCGGCCACTAACTCTCTTTTATGTCCAAATTGCTACTTTAAGCCTCCCATTTATTAAGACAACAACAATTAAGCATTATCTCATTTAACCATCAAATTTTCATTTTACACGATAAAGCCCTTTTTTCAAAATTAAGCACTAAAACGATCAAATTTTAATACGAAAATTTCAAACACACCAATTCACACATAATGAACATAGAAAATAATATTAAAATATTTTTCTAACTCAGACTCGTGGTCCCGAAACCACTATTCCGATTAGGGTCAAAATCGGGCTGTTACAGATAGCATGGTTTGGTTGCTTATTAATGTATTGAAATGGTATGAAATGTGGTGTTTAGGTATGCTTGAGAAGGGTGAGAAATGTGGCTTCAACCAAGCCTAGTTTCACTCCACACGGCTGAGCACACGGGCGTGTGGCTTGACCATGTGTGACACATGGCTGTGGTACTGTAACACCCCAAACCCGGACAAGACACCACGTCCAAATCTGGTATGTTACGGGGAAAATGCTTTTGAGAGATCAGATTTATCGTCTAAAAGCGGGGTGAAAACATAGTGTATATGAAGAAAATTTAAGTAGGCTTGTTTGAAATCAAATGGTGTAATTGAAACCCGGATATTTTGAAAACTTAGCCAGAATGTGTAGTTAAAACGGGTTTAAACCATTTAAAACCTCATTAGTTTCTTAGTGATACATAAAACATTTTTAAACTTAGGAGAACTACAAGTTTGAATTTAAAACCATTTGTATTTGTTTATCATAAAGACTTAGTGTGATACCCGATGGTATAATTTAAAACACATTGTGTTATGATTTTGAAATCATTATCTTTCCTAGTTTTAGTAAAATTTATACCAAGTTACTTTGTTAAGGCATATTAAAATCAACTTAAGGCATAAACAACATAAAACATAACTTTAAAGGCCTTTTACAAATCCAAAATAAAACCCAATTAAAAGTAAATAAACTAAAGTCCCCAAATAGTAGAGTCTGAGTAAAACTTTATTAAAGCATGGCATGTGCACCCCGAGTCCATCCCGGCTCCATGTCCGCATCTACGAGTCATCTGAAATGTCAAAGGAGAGGGTGAGTCGAGTGACTCAGTGTGTAAATCCCGCTCCCGAAGAAACAACATGCTAACACACATCAAACATAGCAACATGATTAATGCAACCCGATCCTAACCATCCATTTCGCCTTTCCTACCCCGTGTGGTACCAAACCACTGGTGGTGCCAAACCACTGGTGACTTATAGTCACAATGTGTTACCAAAACACTGGTGTCCCAAAGACACAATATCCGTCAATGTGGTACCAAACCACTGGTGTCCCAAAGACACAATTGTGCTACCAAAGCACTGGTGACCGAAGTCACAAATCCAATGATGATGGGGCCAACCCATCGTGTGATACCAAATCACTAGCAGACGATCCCATATCTCAAGTGGGGCCAACCCACGGTGGTGTTAACCACAGGGACGAGTCGCAATGAGGTGCCAAACCTCTGGTGTCCCAAAGACACAAATGTGCTACCAAAGCACTGGTGACCGTAGTCACAAATCTGGTGATGGGGCCAACCCATCGTGTGATACCAAATCACTGGCGTCAATCCCGTATCTCACAAGTGGGGCCAACCCACGGTGGTGTTAACCACAGGGACGAGACGCTGAGGTACCAAACCTCTGGAGGTGCCAAACCTCTGGTGACCCAAAGTCACAAAGTGTGCTACCAAAGCACTGGTGCTCGTCAGCACAAAATATCACTGCTCCCTCCACTCATATCACCCATCAATATACCATACTCATGTAATCATGCATATCATACAATCATGCATCTCATGCTAACATGTCTAATCTCATACCCCATGTCACATATATCCACAGCCATAGTATCATATAGATCATCAGTACATTTATAACAACACTGACTTACCCGAGTCCAAGGTCATACCCAAATGGGTATCATATCAATCCATCAAACTGCCATGATTTAATAGGCAAAACAGGTTTACTAATAATAATATCACTAAGTATGGGTGTGTTAGTTACACACCTGGTATACACGAGTCTAAAATCCCAACGAACGATCTAGGTCCCTCGATTGTCAAGCTCCTATAACATTCGGCCAACATAGAATTAGGCACTAAGACCATTCGGCCACAGACATATAAACCCAAAGGGGTTAATAATGAACCCTTACCTTACTCCTGATTTGGTTTCCTACCAAATCCCGAACCCAACAGTGTTTCTCCCTTAGCAATCGGCACCACTTATCAAATGGTTAAACCAAGGTAGAAAGCTCCACTTGATTGCTTCAAACTCCTGAATATCCCAACAAGAAATCGGTTTAACAAAGAAGAATAACACCCATCAATGGTTGCCATATTCGGCTCTTAAACAACCAACATCGACAAAGTATAAGGAGAAAAAGGAGATGGCCATTCGGCCAACCACTTACCCAAATTCCAACCGATTGAAGCAAGGCCTCCAATACCCCACTGATATTCGGCCACTACAACCACTGAGAGAAGGGATGAGTTCGGTCAGCACTTTGATCAAAAAGGAGAAAAGATTCGGCCAACAAAACACTAAGGGAAGGGAGGTATTCGGCTTAGCACTCAGAAGTACAACAGAGGAAATATGGTTTAAAAGATGAGAAGAAATCGGTCAACAGATGAGAAGGGTTCGGCTTAAGTGTTTAACACCTCTACTTTCGGCTTTGTATGAGAAGAAAAGAGAGTCTAGCTGAAGAGAAATGAGGTTACGGCAATGGGGTTTGAGAGGGAAAAGAAGAAAGAAACCCACGATGGATAGAGGTTGCACTTTCGGTTTTGAGCAATAAAGAAGATGGAGAAAATGTTTTAGAGGTCAAGTTTCGGCTCAACAAAATGGAAAAGAAGAAGAAGGTATAGGGGAGAGAGCATTCGGTCACACCAAAACAAAAGAAGCAAAGCAAAATTTGGCAAGAAGAGTTTTTTTTTTTTCTAAGAAGAAAGAATGAGAACTTTGTTGAATTTCGGCTAACAAAATGTGACCGAAAGTGTACCAAAATTCCAAAATGAATTTCGGCACACACAACCCCATCCCAAGCCGTCACTTCCTCCCCCAAACTCTCCCAAAATTCGGCCATGATCCCCCCCATCACTCCAAGCCACAAGTTCAAAATAGTTTGAACAATTCTCCCTCCTACTTTCACTCTCCACCTACCAACCCATCACTTGACCAAGTCTTAGGCAGAGTTTGAACTGCCACAAACTCCTCCCTCCATGCCGTCAAAATGAGTGCCAAAAAGTGGCCACTCCGCAGCTCGAACACAAGGCCTCCACCTCATGTGAATGACGCCACCTAGCTCCCAAGTATCACATGCCTTGCCACTTTGCCACCCCTTCGCTTGTGCAATAAAACATCAATTAAAATTCTTAAACCCCAGCTTCCTCAGCTCCCTTCACTTAACACCCAAAAACCAAAATTTTCCCATTTACTCAGGCATACACCTAGGCTACAATTAAGCCCCTAAAACACCGAAATAACAACACAGCACACCAAACACATGCAATATCATGCAACAACAAAATAGCCCCTAACCCGGGATATTACAGTTCTACCCCCCTTAAAAATAATTTCGGCCTCGAAATTACCTTGTCAAAAGAGTTGCAGGTATTGCTGTCTCATCGTATCCTCGGGTTCCCACGTGGCTTCTTCTACACCATGATTCCGCCAAAGTACCTTAACCAAAGGCACAGACTTCGTACGCAGAACCTTCACATCCCGATCAAGAATCTGCACAGGTTCCTCCTCCATAGTCAAGTCTGGATTTACCTCGATCTCTTCCACCGCTACCACATGTGACGGATCTGAACGATACCTCCGAAGCATCGAAACATGAAAAACATCATGAATCTGGCTAAGCTCTGCTGGCAACTCAAGTTGATACGCCACTGGTCCAACTCGTCTCAAAACCCTATACGGCCCAATGAACCTCGGACTTAGCTTGCCTTTCTTCCCGAACCTCAATACCTTCTTCCAAGGCGAGACCTTCAGAAAAACTCGATCCCCAACAGCAAACTCTATATCCCTTCGCTTAAGATCGGCATAAGACTTCTGCCGGTCCGAAGCTTCCTTCAATCGAGCCTGAATCAACTTAACCTTGTCTTCGGTCTCAGCAACCAACTCGGGTCCCAACAACTGACGTTCCCCCAACTCCGTCCAACACGTAGGTGAGCGACACTTCCTACCATACAACGCCTCATACGGTGCCATCTTAATGCTCGCTTGGTAACTGTTGTTGTAGGCAAACTCGGCTAATGGTAGAAACTCCTCCCAACTACCTCTGAAATCCAAGACACAACCTCTCAGCATGTCTTCTAAGATCTGAATAACCCTTTCTGATTGACCGTCAGACTGCGGGTGAAAAGCCGTGCTGAAATCCAAACGAGTACCCAGAGCCTGATGCAATGCCTTCCAGAACCTTAAAGTAAACCTGGGATCCCTATCCGAGATTATCGAAACTGGCACACTGTGCAACCTCACTATCTCCGAAACATACAGCTTTTCTAGCTTCTGAAGTGAGTAGTCAACCCTCACTGGAATAAAGTGAGCTGATTTAGTCAGACGATCCACCACTACCCAAACTGAATCCTTCTTGCTTGGCGTAAGCGGTAACCCACTGACAAAATCCATGGTTATCCTTTCCCACTTCCACTGCGGAATCTTCACAGGCTGAAGCAAACCCGACGGCAACTGATGTTCAGCCTTGACCTGCTGACAAGTCAGACATTTCCCAACAAACTCTGTCACCTCTTTCTTCAAACCAGGCCACCAAAACTGCTCTCTAAGATCCTTATACATCTTGCTACCTCCAGGATGCATAGCATGAGGACTGCTATGTGCGTCCTGAAGAATCTTCTGCCTCAGCTCAACATCTTTGGGCATACAAGCCTTACCCTGAAAACACAACACCTCATCACTAGACAAGCTGTAACCCTCCAAACCACCATTCTGCACTTGTAACTTTCGCGCACTCAGAACCTCATCCTCTAACTGTTTTTCTCTGATCTGCTCAACCCAAGAAGGCTTAACTTGCAACTCTGCCAAAATACTCCCGTCGTCGTACAAGCTCAAATGGGCAAACAATGCTCTTAAGTCCGAAACAACCTTACGGCTCAACGCGTCTGCTACCACGTTAGCCTTGCCCGGGTGATACTCAATAGAACAGTCGTAATCCTTCAGCAATTCGACCCATCTACGCTGCCTCAAGTTCAGATCCTTCTGAGTCAGGAGATACTTCAGACTCTTATGATCCGTGTAGACTATCGATCTCTCTCCGTACAAGTAATGCCTCCAAATCTTTAAGGCGAAGACTACAGCCGCTAGCTCTAAATCGTGCGTCGGATAGTTGACCTCATGTGGCCTCAGCTGTCGAGAAGCGTAAGCCACAACCTTACCTTCTTGCATCAGCACACAACCCAAGCCCGTATGTGATGCATCGCAGTAGACTGTGTATTCCTTACCAGCCTCAGGTTGAATCAAAACCGGAGCCTCAGTCAAGATCTTCTTTAACTTATCAAAGCTTTCCTGCTGTTTCTCAGTCCAAACAAACGGAACCTCTTTCCTTAACAACTTGGTCATCGGCGCTGCTATCAACGAGAAACCCTCAACAAACCTTCGGTAGTATCCAGCCAAACCCAGAAAACTCCGAATCTCAGCCACTGACCTAGGCGGCTTCCAGTCCAAAACAGCCTCAATCTTACGAGGATCTACCCGAATCCCCTCAGCCGACACTACATGACCCAAGAATGTCACTTCTTTAAGCCAGAACTCGCACTTACTAAACTTAGCATAGAGTTGCTTTTCCCTCAGAATCTGCAGCACCACCCTCAAATGCGCATCATGTTCCTCTTCTGTCCTTGAGTACACTAAAATGTCGTCTATGAAAACCACCACGAACTGATCCAGATACTGCTGAAACACCCTATTCATCATATCCATAAACGCTGCCGGTGCGTTAGTCAACCCGAATGGCATTACCAGGAATTCGTAGTGCCCATACCGAGTCCGAAACGCTGTTTTATGGATGTCCGCCTCCTTAACCTTCAACTGGTGATACCCAGATCTCAAGTCGATCTTCGAAAATACCGCAGCGCCCTTCAGCTGATCAAACAAGTCATCTATCCGTGGCAACGGATACTTGTTTTTAATCGTCAGCTTGTTCAACTGGCGGTAGTCTATGCACATCTGCATTGTGCCATCTTTCTTCTTAACAAAAAGAACCGGCGCACCCCACGGCGAAACACTTGGCCTGATAAAACCTCGATCCAATAACTCCTGGATCTGAGCCTTAAGCTCCACCAATTCCTTTGGTGCCATCCTATACGGAGCAATAGACACTGGCGCAGTCCCGGGTAACAGATCAATCCCGAACTCTACCTCTCGATCTGGCGGCAAACCCGGAAGCTCCTCAGGAAACACATCAGCAAATTCCTTAACAGTACGAACCTTCTCAACAGCCGACTCTTTAGCCTCCAAGGCATACACATGAACCACATACGCTTCGCAGCCCTTCCTGACCATCTTCTCCGCTTTCAAAGCAGATACCACATTTGATAAGTAATCTCTCCTATTACCTATCATAGCCACCTCATCACCATCAACCGTCTTAAGAACCATGCGCTTGGCCGCGCAATCCAACCTCGCCTGGTACTTAACCAGCCAATCCATCCCAAGAATCAGATCGAACTCCCCAAACGGCAGTTCCATCAGATCAGCAGCAAATTCTACCCCTTGGAGTTCTAGAGGTACATCTCTAAACAGCTTATCTACTACTACAGAGTGACCTAAAGGACTAATCACAGTCATCTGCCTAGAAGTTATCTCAGAGTCTAAGTCCATTGTCTCTACTATACTACTGGCAACATAAGAGTGCGTCGAACCCACATCAATTAAAGCAGTATAAGGAGTACCAAAAATCAAGAACGTACCGGTTATGACGTCCGGTGCCTCGCCTTCCTCTCGGCGCCTCGCAGCATATACCAATCCAGGCTGTCTGGCATCAGAACTACCCGCACCTCTGCCCGGTGCTCCACGGCCCCGACCAGAACCATTACCACCTCTGCCATTACCACGGCCCCTCTGCGGTGGCGGTCCATTACCTCTGAACTGATTACGGCCCTGACTCTCAGACTGAATCCTGGCCATCCTACGCGGACAGTCCCTAATGCGATGCTCTAGAGAACCACACTCGAAGCAACCTTTACCTCCAGTCCAGCAGCCACCCCAATGAGATTTCCCACACTGATTACACTGCGGTGGTCCCTGCCTAGCAGCAACAAACCTAGCAGACTGATTCTACCCACTCGGTCTAGCCCTCTTCTGCGGATTACCAGACGAACCAGAAGACCCGAAGCTCCTCTTAAGCCTACTCCTGTCCATACTCTGCCTCACTGACTCCTTAACACCCTCGGCTACCTTAGCCTTCTCAACTAAGACAGCAAACTCGCGTTCCTGCTGAGGAGCAATCAGCAGCCTCAACTCGTCTCGCAGACCATCCTCGAAACGAACACACCTCTCATGCTCAGTGGCTACAATGCCCCTGGCATACCTACTCAGCTTCAGGAACTCAGCCTCGTACTCAGCAACAGATTTACTCCCCTGAACAAGCCTCAGAAATGCCTTTCTCTGGGAGTCGATGTAACTAGCCCCGATGTACTTCTTTTGATATGCAGCTCTGAAGTAATCCCATGTCAAATCCTCTGCTCCCACACTATCCCGAACCGTGAGCCACCACTGATATAACTCATCCCGGAGAAGCGATACGATACCCTTCAGCTTCTCTTCAGCCGTCAAGTCCAGATCGTCCATGATCCGCTCAGTTGCCTCCAGCCAATATTCAGCAGTGCTAGGAGCAACACCCGATACACCTCGAAAGAATTCGGCCCCGTTTGCCCGGAGTCGCTCAGGAACAGATTTCCTAACTCCTGCACCACCACTTGCCCCAGCTACCCTTTCCAACACTCGCAGCATCGCCTGTGACACTGCGTCGTCTCCAGTCTGATCTTGGAACTCACCACCTCCAGCTGGTGGCGGAACCGGTATCTCATTTTCTGAACCCTGACCAGATCCTACGGGCTCAGAAACCGTCATTCTACCTCTACCTCTACCACGAGTATTACGACCACGTCCGCCTCGAGTGCTCATGTCTAATCTTTCTACGTATCTGATTAACGAATTTTATGCATCAGTGTTTATTCCACTTGTTTAAAAAGCAAGTCTTATGAATATTTAATGAGGATTTGTTCTCGCGGGTTCACAGAATCCTATCAGTTTCAATCTCTAAGATAGCATACTATTGCTATTCATCAGATCATATAACATCCAATCAAATCACAAGGAATAGTCCGGGGTACTTACCTGGGCGAACTGGTGCCGGAGACTCGGTGCCATGCCTTTCAAACCATACTTTCAAAACAACACTTAAACAGACTTTTGAAACCATTTTGGGCCTTAGGGCCACAGCTGAGCCTTTGAACTTGGCTCTGATACCACGATTGTAACACCCCAAACCCGGACAAGACACCACGTCCGAATCTGGTATGTTACGGGGAAAATGCTTTTGAGAGATCAGATTTATCGTCTAAAAGCGGGGTGAAAACATAGTGTATATGAAGAAAATTTAAGTAGGCTTGTTTGAAATCAAATGGTGTAATTGAAACCCGGATATTTTGAAAACTTAGCCAGAATGTGTAGTTAAAACGGGTTTAAACCATTTAAAACCTCATTAGTTTCTTAGTGATACATAAAACATTTTTAAACTTAGGAGAACTACAAGTTTGAATTTAAAACCATTTGTATTTGTTTATCATAAAGACTTAGTGTGATACCCGATGGTATAATTTAAAACACATTGCGTTATGATTTTGAAATCATTATCTTTCCAAGTTTTAGTAAAATTTATACCAAGTTACTTTGTTAAGGCATATTAAAATCAACTTAAGGCATAAACAACATAAAACATAACTTTAAAGGCCTTTCACAAATCCAAAATAAAACCCAATTAAAAGTAAATAAACTAAAGTACCCAAATAGTAGAGTCTGAGTAAAACTTTATTAAATCATGGCATGTGCACCCCGAGTCCATCCCGACTCCATGTCCGCATCTACGAGTCACCTGAAATGTCAAAGGAGAGGGTGAGTCGAGTGACTCAGTGTGTAAATCCCGCTCCCGAAGAAACAACATGCTAACACACATCAAACATAGCAACATGATTAATGCAACCCGATCCTAACCATCCATTTCGCCTTTCCTACCCCGTGTGGTACCAAACCACTGGTGGTGCCAAACCACTGGTGACTTATAGTCACAATGTGTTACCAAAACACTGGTGTCCCAAAGACACAATATCCGTCAATGTGGTACCAAACCACTGGTGTCCCAAAGACACAATTGTGCTACCAAAGCACTGGTGACCGAAGTCACAAATCCAATGATGATGGGGCCAACCCATCGTGTGATACCAAATCACTAGCAGACGATCCCATATCTCAAGTGGGGCCAACCCACGGTGGTGTTAACCACAGGGACGAGTCGCAATGAGGTGCCAAACCTCTGGTGTCCCAAAGACACAAATGTGCTACCAAAGCACTGGTGACCGTAGTCACAAATCTGGTGATGGGGCCAACCCATCGTGTGATACCAAATCACTGGCGTCAATCCTGTATCTCACAAGTGGGGCCAACCCACGGTGGTGTTAACCACAGGGACGAGACGCTGAGGTACCAAACCTCTGGAGGTGCCAAACCTCTGGTGACCCAAAGTCACAAAGTGTGCTACCAAAGCACTGGTGCTCGTCAGCACAAAATATCACTGCTCCCTCCACTCATATCACCCATCAATATACCATACTCATGTAATCATGCATATCATACAATCATGCATCTCATGCTAACATGTCTAATCTCATACCCCATGTCACATATATCCACAGCCATAGTATCATATAGATCATCAGTACATTTATAACAACACTGACTTACCCGAGTCCAAGGTCATACCCAAATGGGTATCATATCAATCCATCAAACTGCCATGATTTAATAGGCAAAACAGGTTTACTAATAATAATATCACTAAGTATGGGTGTGTTAGTTACACACCTGGTATACACGAGTCTAAAATCCCAACGAACGATCTAGGTCCCTCGATTGTCAAGCTCCTATAACATTCGGCCAACATAGAATTAGGCACTAAGACCATTCGGCCACAGACATATAAACCCAAAGGGGTTAATAATGAACCCTTACCTTACTCCTGATTTGGTTTCCTACCAAATCCCGAACCCAACAGTGTTTCTCCCTTAGCAATCGGCACCACTTATCAAATGGTTAAACCAAGGTAGAAAGCTCCACTTGATTGCTTCAAACTCCTGAATATCCCAACAAGAAATCGGTTTAACAAAGAAGAATAACACCCATCAATGGTTGCCATATTCGGCTCTTAAACAACCAACATCGACAAAGTATAAGGAGAAAAAGGAGATGGCCATTCGGCCAACCACTTACCCAAATTCCAACCGATTGAAGCAAGGCCTCCAATACCCCACTGATATTCGGCCACTACAACCACTGAGAGAAGGGATGAGTTCGGTCAGCACTTTGATCAAAAAGGAGAAAAGATTCGGCCAACAAAACACTAAGGGAAGGGAGGTATTCGGCTTAGCACTCAGAAGTACAACAGAGGAAATATGGTTTAAAAGATGAGAAGAAATCGGTCAACAGATGAGAAGGGTTCGGCTTAAGTGTTTAACACCTCTACTTTCGGCTTTGTATGAGAAGAAAAGAGAGTCTAGCTGAAGAGAAATGAGGTTACGGCAATGGGGTTTGAGAGGGAAAAGAAGAAAGAAACCCACGATGGATAGAGGTTGCACTTTCGGTTTTGAGCAATAAAGAAGATGGAGAAAATGTTTTAGAGGTCAAGTTTCGGCTCAACAAAATGGAAAAGAAGAAGAAGGTATAGGGGAGAGAGCATTCGGTCACACCAAAACAAAAGAAGCAAAGCAAAATTTGGCAAGAAGAGTTTTTTTTTTTTTCTAAGAAGAAAGAATGAGAACTTTGTTGAATTTCGGCTAACAAAATGTGACCGAAAGTGTACCAAAATTCCAAAATGAATTTCGGCACACACAACCCCATCCCAAGCCGTCACTTCCTCCCCCAAACTCTCCCAAAATTCGGCCATGATCCCCCCCATCACTCCAAGCCACAAGTTCAAAATAGTTTGAACAATTCTCCCTCCTACTTTCGCTCTCCACCTACCAACCCATCACTTGACCAAGTCTTAGGCAGAGTTTGAACTGCCACAAACTCCTCCCTCCATGCCGTCAAAATGAGTGCCAAAAAGTGGCCACTCCGCAGCTCGAACACAAGGCCTCCACCTCATGTGAATGACGCCACCTAGCTCCCAAGTATCACATGCCTTGCCACTTTGCCACCCCTTCGCTTGTGCAATAAAACATCAATTAAAATTCTTAAACCCCAGCTTCCTCAGCTCCCTTCACTTAACACCCAAAAACCAAAATTTTCCCATTTACTCAGGCATACACCTAGGCTACAATTAAGCCCCTAAAACACCGAAATAACAACACAGCACACCAAACACATGCAATATCATGCAACAACAAAATAGCCCCTAACCCGGGATATTACAGGTACACGGTCATGTGTCCCCTGGGGTAGCCCTTCGAATCAAGTCAGTATACCCTACAGGTTTGGCACGACCTAGACACACAGGTAGGTCTACTGGCCGTGTGTGGCACACGGGCTGGCACATGGGCATGTGGCTGGCCGTGTGACCCAAGTCAGTAACCCCTCTAGATTTCAGACGGCCTGACACACGGGCATATCCTCTGCCGGGTAGTACAAGTCAGAATGTATGCCTTGTTTTCACACGGCCTGTGACATGAGCGTGTCTGGTGGCCGTGTGAATCCCTGAATGCTTGAAAATTTTAAGTGATTCCTAAAGTTTGCAAATGTGATCGGTTTAGTCCCGAACCTTCTCTAAAGCATGTTTAAGGTCTCGTAGACCTTCTAAAGGGACTTTACGTGTATATTTCGCTATGGAATGTTTGTGAATATTTGATGTAGAGAAATATTTGTGATATGATCCGATATTTCCGGTAATACCTTTTAACCTTAGTCCGAAAATGGATACGGGTTACGGGTTAGTCCGAAAATGGTTACGGGTTAACCATTGATGGGTGTTACATTGATATGATTTTTTTCATTCTCCACTACTTCCCAATATGTCACGACATTGGAGTACCTGTGTCATGACATTGTCCCTATTTTCCAAAATTCCAGTTTCCAGAGTGCCTCCAAATGGTTGGGAACCTCGACTCTCGATCTACCTGTAATATTTTAATAAGTTGGTTAATTAGATATACAATTAGTACAATTAGTAATAATCATTATGTAAAGATCTTAAGTCTTGTTGTCGATCTCGTCTGTCAGCTTAGTCAATATACATCAGGGTGTTGCTTTTAATTTTTTTCTGTCTATATTGGTCCAACACCCATCATGCCATTCTATTTGTCTACGATTGTTTTGTTCTCTAAACTTTCCTTTTTGACCTGATTTAACAATTGACAACTCATTTCGCACGTCATAACTATTAAAAATTTGTAAAGCTACATAATCACATAACAACTTTAGTTTGTGTTCAGCATTCTTGCTTTGGAAGAAAGTTGAGGATTGTAGTTCAAAATTGTCACCTATGGTGTTTCTGTCCTTCTCATTGGTCAGATATGGCTTTTTAGGAGTACTTTGTAGGGCAATTTGTAGAGGGATTGAGAAAAGATGTTGTATTATGATACTGAAGTTCTGCCTCTGCCGGTTTTTAAGTTCATTCATCGGTCTGGAAGTAAATCCCTTAGATGGTTCTCATAAAGATCGAACACTCCGTAATGACTATAACTTGATGCCTATGCACATCGATTGTTCAATTTGATTGAAGCCTGCTATATGATCATAAATTCTGTCAATATATATTTTTCCCAGGCTTTTCAATATCTAGAAAATTCCTAGATCTATTAACTTCTGGATTGCTTTGTTTAGGAGTAAAGATGTGAAAAGGGTGGTCAATTCAAGCTTACCATTTAGGATTGCTGGTTTCTCTTTTGTTTGTTCTGTGAATTTTTGAATCGATAGACATTTTCTAGGACGATGAGTTCCATGTCTATCTGATTCTCCTGTTCACCTGTGATTTCCCCTTCCAGCTCCATACCTTCCATTATTATTGTTCCATTCGACGTGTCTGGTTGTTCTTCTATTAGTTGGGATGAATAGTAGCTTAAGAGTTGCTCTCGCTTGCAAGTTTCTCTACTAGCATCTTCCCCTTTTCTCTATTCTAGACTTGACACATATTGATGCCTTTCTGAGAGTATATTAATGTGATCTTCTTATTGTGAAAGAATTGGGGCTTCTCCTTGGAGTTGACTTAATTCTAGCATTAATAATTGTTGGTTCTCTTGTACTCCTAGTTCTCATAGACTCCATCCTCATAAATATCTTCATCATAATCGAAGTCTTCATCACACCACATATAGTTGAAGTTATCCATACTTGCACTGACCAAGTATTTGGTTGATGGTCTCTACAACAAGTGATGATCTATGGTTCCTAAAACAAACAGATAACTATTGGAGATGTTAATTGACACAACAAATTAGAAATCCTTTTTCTAACTTAAAAATTTCCTAACTATTCTTTTTCAAGTAAAAAAAATTTAAATCGATCTAGGGATGTTGCCTCCCCAGAAAAGGCGCCAACAACTTGACCACCTCCAGATGTACTAATGTCTAGAGTGTGAATACTGTAATACAATATAGAAGTACGATGCGGTATCTGCAACTATACTGGTCGAGTTGTAATATAGTTTTACAGTGAATTAGGTGAGTACTCTGAGGATCATACCCAAGGGAGGCGAGTGTTAGATCAATTCTATCCTAAACACTAAAATTTAGTACTTTGTTAGATCAATTATGTGGATCAGTTTTAGGGTTTGTATAATTGTTAGATCAATTAGTACTTTAAATTAGTTATAGTATGAAAACATAAAATAAAGGATTTTTAGGGTTTGTCTAATTGATGATTGCTAAACTAACTAAAATTTAGGACAAAGGCAAGCGTACCTATCGAATAATCGTATAGCTATGGTGAGTCGGGAATATCATATCCACGAGGACTAAAAGTACTAGTAATTACCCTTTTTTCTATTATTTAGCCTACAAATTAAAGGGGATGTTTTTAATCTAAAATTAACTAAACTAATTACTAAGAACACGACAGAGAATGAATTAAGAAAATAATCGAATAAATCAATGAGATAGACAATACCCAGGAAGGAACCCACCTAGACTTCACTTCTAATTCTGAATCTGAATTAAACAATATATTCACTTGTGCCTTGATCAATAAAAATCCCTAATTTATGTTAATATCTCTTTCGAGAGTAAGAACAACTGACTCTAGGTTGATTAATTGAAATCTCTTTCTAATTAAAACCTCTATTGTCACATTAACTCGATCTATGGATTCCCCTATTAGATTTGACTCTAATTCGGTAGATTTTTGTAGTCCTATTTCTAGGATTGCATGCAACTCCAGTCAATTATACTAGATCTACTCTTAAACAGGGACTTTTGCTCCATTGAATAAGCACGTTTAAAATGAATCAATATCCTGAAAATATCAAAACACGAAATAAGCATACGTAATTAAGAACAAGAAATCAAGTATTTATCATGTAAATTAGAAATTAAATAACAAGATCCATCATAGGTTTCATCCTTCCTGGGTATCTGGGGAATTTAGTCCATAATCTGGGATGGAAACATCTCAAAATTAGAATAACAAAAAGACATAAAGAAACCCAATAAAACTTCGAAAGAAATTTGAATGGAGATCTTCAATCTTGAAGGAGATCTGCTTCTGAGTTGATTCTGACGGCGTTCTTCAAGTAATTTCTTTGTTCTTCTTTGCGTGTCTCTTAGGTCCTCTTCTACTATGTATTTATAAACTTTAGAATGCTCAAAATCCCTAAAAATTGAATTTTTCCACGTAAAAGAGAAACAGGGTTCAAATTCAACACAGGTTGGCACAAGGGCATGTGGCCAGCCCGTGTGGGCCCAGCCCGTGTAGAAGTGCCCAGGCCTTGTGGTTCCTGAAAATAGCTCTTTTTGTCTGATTTTCGCTCATTTTTCGTACCTTTCACTTCCCTATGCCCGCCTAAGTATAGAAACATAAATATAAAGGATTAGGAGCATCAAATTTACTAATTTACATAATAAATCATCCAAAAAAGTGTCAAGAATGGGATTAGAAACATGTTACTTTTATGGTTTATCAAATATCCCCACACTTAAGTGTTTCCTTCTCCTCAAGCAAAATCCTCAAGTCACAATTAAAATTAAACTTTCTTGACTCATAATTCTCATCAATAATGTTTTGTCATAATTCACAAATAATCATACATTGATAATTCAACTAAAAGATAACTAAAGATTCAAACAATCCAAGTCGAACATTTTTAAAGCATGAAAACATAAGTATTTCCCTTTATCTAAGTAATTACCTTTAATTCAAAACCGAAGAATCAACATCCTCACTAAAGATTCACTCAAATCACTCAAAGTATTTAAGGTTCAAAAATTAAGCACTCAAAAGTCAAATATGAAAAGTCATTACCATAGGCTCGCATCAAAATCAAATCTCCACCACTATAAAATGAGATGATACACAAATCAAAAGGTCTTTAAAAGGTTGTAATGGGGTTTAGGTTAAAGGTGTGGAGAAAGGCTGAAAAATATGGTTAGAATCGAGATCGAATTGATAAATTACCAAACTAGGAAAATAAACAAATGCAAAATTAAAACAATTACATCAATCAAAACTATTCAAGAATAATACGAGCTTCTTCTCAAAATATAAATTTAACTATTCAAGCTCAAATATCATAGAACTAAGTAATAATCAATATATATGTTTTTAATTTTTCTCTCTCTCTCTTTTTTTTTTTTTTGAGAACAATGGATAATAAGAAATAATTTAACAACTAAAACAAAAGAGCATAGTTACGCAACTAACCAAATCAAATCTTGACAAAAATGGAGTGAATAAAAAAAAATCTCAACGAATCAAAAATGAGTTATGGGTTAACATTAATGGGTAAATCAAGAAACGGTGTTTTAGGCTCGAAAGGGTTCACTAAGGGTTAATTATGTAGGTAGGCTTTTTATGGGCTCAGTATATCAAATCAAAGGTGTGGTCTCAACATGCATAATTGAAGCAAGTTCTAGAATAACGAATCAATATTGACACACTCATAACCAATAATAAAATGAGCAAGAAAAGTGTAGGCTCTAAAAGCTCAAAATCTCACAAAAAATTATGGTTTTTGATATCAATCTTGTAAATCTCAAACTTCAAGGTAATACCTCAATTCAGGGAAACAACTTAAAAAATTTTAATTCTGAAAATAGACTTATCATGCTTGATTCTCTCATGTCTTAAAGTTTAAACAACCAATACACAAATACCTATGAATTTAATCTAAAACACATTAGTAAACATCACAAATTGATAAAAGTTCATTCTAATAGTAAAATAAGAAAATTACTTAAACACGAGGCATAATTTAGGGATTTTCTAATAATCATATAAATAATCTCCCCACACTTAAGATGTACATTGTCTTTAATTTACAAATAGATATAATCACAATAGAAACAAAATATCATAAGAGAGGGAGAGAACTGAAACAGCCCTGAATATTGGATGAAATCCCTAGAATAGTGGAAAGCGAAATTGTAGACAAATCTAAATGTAGTTCATGATTTTGAGCAACTAAGAAGAAAATAAACACAAATGGTGAAGAAGATTAAAGGGTTACTAACCCGATGAAAAACAACCATAATAAATAAAAACAACCATAATAAATAAAAATATAGTTCAAAATATATAAGCAAAAGAAGTCTAAGAAAATAACAATAAACATAAAAATAAAAATAAAAATAAAATAAAATAAAATTAATGGACTCAATGGTTCTCATCATCAGACTCATCAGTGTTGTGAGTTGGCGGCGCTGGAGAGGAGATATGGAAATGTTGACAGATCCACTGTAATGTCACGTCAAGACAGTTGAACCTCTGAGTGCAGTACTGCTCGAAGTGAGCCGCTTGGAGAGGTCCTCTGAAGTAGGAGCAGAAGAAATAGGTCGGTGACTCGAAGGTGGAGGCTGTGGTGGGTCCTCGTGGTGGAGAGAAACATCATCAGTGAAGTCCTCGAGATCATTCTGAGCTTCAGAATGAAACAATCGATACTGAGGGGAATCCACTCCATGACGCCGCTTGGAAACACGAAAATTTACATGTTTTTACATGCCCCTTTTAATTTAAAATCATGCTATTTCGGTTAAATTCTTGTCGAAAAATAATTAAATATTATAAATAATTAAATTGTGTTAAAAATATGAACATCATGAATTTTAATTAATTTTATAGTTAATTTTGATTTATTTTGACTTTTTTCGACAGATTCGCACAAAGGGCGAAAATTGGCTCGCTAGACACTGCTCGAAGAATAAATCCGAGAAGCAATTTGAAGTATCAAGGCAAATTTATTTCCAGCCCAAGACGGTCCGATTATGAATATTAAATTATAACATTATTAATTTTAATTTATTCCTAATTTAATTTGGGCTAAATAAATTATTATTAATTAATTGTGGAAAAAGGGTCTAGTTAAACCGCACTGGTTGAACCGAATTTAGTGAACTGAACCAGCCACCAATTGAATTGCCCAGAACCGTCCATATGCTGACCCAAATCAGCTTATTAGCTGATTAATTAAGCTTACAAAGAGGCCCTTGAAGACTTGTCAAAGTTGCATTCAACTCCCTCCACAATTAGTGGCTTTGTAGATTTGCCCCATGCCATATTTAGCAAAGTTGAAGCCATCAACTTTGCCACATAGGTGGCCGGCCAAGGGGTGGCTCTTTGACTGCTATTTCTAAAAAATTTCAGCTGCCACATTCAGCTATAAAAACCCCCCTTGGCTGATCATTCAAAGCATCCCTCATCTCTCATTCATATCTCTTCTCTCACAACTTTTCTCTCCTCTCTCATTTCTTCTCTCATTTTCCTATTTCCTTGCTCTTGTGCCAATTTCTCCTCTTGGGAAAGGGGTATTATTCAGCCATTTTTGAGCATCAATTGAGTGTTCGTAATAGCTTTGATCAGCGAGGACAACGAAGAAGGAAGAACGAAGCAACCTAGTCAAGCCACAGAAAACCACCAGATTTGCTTCTTGTTCCCTATCTCTTTAATTTTTGTTGTTTTTATGATGAACATATCTATGAATATTTATTCTTTTGGAATGCTTAATTTAATAAGCTTAGCTTGAATTTAATTCGTGTTGGGTTGATTGCATTTTGTCTCTTAAATTATTAAGATTGTGTTTATACTGTTATAGGCCTTGGTAAAATGCTTGATTAAGTAAAATCATACCTAAGTTATTCTGGCATTATAATTGTTTAGATAAATAAAGAATTAATTATTTAAATGCATTGAAATTGTAATTAATGGACACAGTACTTAATCAGTGCATGTTTAATTCTTCTAAGGTAGCTGAAGATTAGATTAGTATTGTATTTGGCGATACATATGTCATGCATAACTTGCAAGACTTTTGTGATTAAATTGTTTCAAGGTAATGATACTTTGTTACCTCACATAGTCTTTTATATGCTTATTAGGTTGAGTTAATCGTTTGAATCGACATAGGAATATGCGAGAGATTATTTAATTTAATAAGTATGTATGTGCAATAACATGTTTACCTTTATAAATTTGTTTTATCGGTCGAATTGACATAGGAATATGTACAAGAGATGAATGGATTTTTGATTTGTAAATATGTTCATAAGTTAGCAAATTACTTAGTTGCCGTGAATTTATTCATAACAAGTATAAGCTAAGTTTAATGATTCTAAGGTAAGGAAATATAATTAATCTAACATAATTATATCATCTTAATTAAAATCAACTTTTGAAATCGTGCACTAGGACTTTATTTTATTTTGTTTTGTTTACTTTGTTTTCAATTTTTTAATCATTTCTCAAATCCAAATATTTTTCCTTCACCAAAGTGTTTAAAATCATTTTCATAAATAATTCTTTTATAGTCCCCGTGGGTACGATACTCGACATTTACTTGTCACTTTATTACTTGTTGCGATTGTGTACACTTGAACATTTCCACCGTTCCACCGCTCGATCATCCTCATGTGTATCATGCTCGAGATTCCCTGTGGGGACATCTGGCTGACAAGTGTAAGTGTGGAGGACTACTCCAGTGTGTCGAGAAGACCGAAGTGTCGAGCGAGGCGACTCACATAAGGGTCTAAACAGATGAGGCCCTTCCTGTGGCGGTCAGTCTAATGGCGGAAGGCTAAGGCAATGAAGTATGCCAATTCAAATATATGCTCGGTGGCCATGCTTCATAAAAAGTATGCATCATAAGTACTAACAACTCCACTGCTCTCTCTCGTACCAGTCAATGTGTGAGCTAAAAGGGTATGAAGATACCGTAAAGATGGAGGGAGAGAAGTCGCCTTCGAGCGACTCGCGTCATATGGTGTCTGACAGACTACAAGCTCAGTACAACAATGAGATGGAGCATAATGGATGTGTCGATGTAGACGGAGGAAGTTCTCGACATTCATGAATTTATCAGCATAAAGTCCCATAGCAGCGCCGAACTCGGGAACACTCATCTGATGCACCAAACCACCAAGTTAGAAAGTGATGGTGTGTAACAGCCTGATTTAGGGGCTAGTCAGAACAGTGATCTCAGGATCACTAATCCAAGGTTTGAGAAAATTATTTTCATGTTATTTTATGTGTTATAACATGTTTATAAGGATGTATGGAAATTTTTGTACTTTAATTTTGGCGATTTCATGCTTAATCGCGAAAAAGGACTAAATCGTATAAAGTGCGAAAGTTCCATTCTATAGGCTAAATGTACCAAATAGCAATGGAATGTAAATTAGAGGTCTTTAAAATGCAATTACACCTACCTAAGAGAGATGGAAGGTCAAGGGGACAAGGAATTAAAAGTTTGACAAGAGTTGGTGACTTTTATTGACTAAATGAATAAAATAAGATGAAATAAGTAAAAATCTATCATCTTTTTTTATTTTCTCCTCTTCTCCTCCAAAATTTTTAGCAAACAAGGGGTGTTTGAAAGCTCAAAATTTTAGCAAGCTTTTCTCCACTCAAGTAAGTGACTTTGATGGTATTTCTTGAATATAATTGTACTTTTGAGACCCTTAAAGCTTAAGCTTTCTAAAGAGGGGACTATTTTGCATTATGGTAAAAAGTTTAGGAATTTTCCATGTGAGCCTTTAAGTTGTTTGCTGCATTTTTATGGAAGAAAATGAATGTTAGGGAGATGAGAAACAACTCTTGTGAAAGGTGTTGTCATGAAAACACCTAATTGGGACTAAAATGCAAAAGTTGTAGTTTGTTCATTAAGGCATGGAATAGTTGGAATTATGAGTAGTTGTAAGAGGATTTAATGTTCAACTATGCTTGTTTAACAAGAAAAAGTGATGAAAAATGATTTACGAGCCTAAGGGCAAAATCATAATTTTGCCAAAGTGTAAGGGCAAAATAGTCATCTTTGCCTAAGTGTAGATTATGAAGTATTATGATTAGTGTGGTGATTAAAGAGTAAATTTTGTTGTTCTAGATCAAAGAAAACGAGATTCGAACCTAGAATGGGAGAAAAGAGAAATATGGGCAAAAAGGTCCCGTTCTACCCTTTTCGGTATCGAGGTAAGTTCATGTGTTAAATTGTACAACTCTAAGTGAAGTATTTTAATATTTTGATGTTGTATAAATTGTTTATTGTCTCCATGTATACGTTAAATACGTTTTGATGTGATGTCAAGAAATGAAAGCCTTGATTTAAACCATGAATAGTGGAAATGCAAATAGCATGATACGATGGTAAGTAAGGTTCCGCGTAAGACCATATTTAGAATATGGCCTCGGTGTGGGATTTCATGTAAGATCATGTCGGGGACATGGCATCGATATGTTAATTCATGTAAGACCCTATCGGGGGTAGGATGTCAATGAGACATTATGTGTATGAGACTCGAGGGTGTTATTTAACGAATTGAGTGATTCAACAAGTATGTTGAAAATGATAATGAATGTGGTTTTATCACGATAGGTACAGGTATGTGTTAGAACTGAATTGAGATGAATTCGGTATATGATGATCCCACAACAGGATATGTGTAAATGATGCACCTTGGTTGCATAAGTTATAAATATTAATGCATTGCGTGAATGCGAACGATTGTCGTAGAAAGCTAAGTAAGAATGGTAGTGTGTGAGGATGTTCTCGGATGAAAAATTGAAATAGATAATGGCATGTGGATAACTATCTATGAATGTATAATAACGGTGGGCTAAGTGCGATACCACCTTATTAAGTGTTAGTGATGGGCTGTGTGCGATACCATCAACAATAATATTAACGGTGGGCTGTGTACCTTACCACCTTATTAATTATTAAATGATGAGCTGTGTGCGATACCATCACCTATGTTATCATTTGGTGGGCTAAGTACGATACCACCATAGTTATAAATGATTGATGGGCTATGTGCGATACCACCCTATTAGAGATTGAGGGTGGGCTAAGTGCAAAACCACCGAATGATTGGTACCATGAGTGGCTTTTTGAAAATGTTTCATGTGCTGTTTAACATGATCATGTGGTGACAAGTGCAGGGATGTATGCTAATTAACACAAGCATTTGGCTTGTGGTATGGTTAGAATGTGGTAAGAAACAGAATGAGTAAGCTTCGAGAATGATTGTGTAGGTAACCATGAGTTTAAGATGCAAAACTCATTATAATACCTTGCGGTTGTGTATAATTAATGAATATCAATAGTTGTTTATTATATACATATGAGCTTACTAAGCATTATTGCTTACTCCTCTTCCTTTTCCATCTCTAATAGGTTAATTTGACTAGCTTGGGTTGGAAACCATCGGAGATGCTTTCACACTATCGATCAGTCATATGGGTATAAGGTTTCGAGTCCTTTTGAGTTATGGCATGTATAGGAATCTTATCTTAAAGTTGATTAAGTCATAGTTGATATAGCCAAATGTGTTGGCCTAAGAGAGTTTATGGTTCGGTTGTGTATAGCCATAGATGATGGCTTAAGTCGACTGTAATTATACCAGAAATAGTTCTCCCTCGTGTATGGGATGAAGACTTCATTTTATAGTTTAATGTGATAATTCAAGGGTTATAATTGATAATATGTAAAGTTTAGGTGATGGTGTATGAATGTATGCAAGTGAGGGTGACAAGAGCTTGGCAAATAGCCTTGTTCTTGTTCACACGAGTAGACACACGAGCGTGTGTCTCGGCCATGTGTGACACACGGCCAGTCCATGGGCATGTGCCCAGTCCGTGTGAAGTCTGCACCTTGAAATTGGAATTTGAATCGTCACATGGTTGAAGCACACGGGCATGCCCAGGCCGTGTGGATTAATCAGAGGTGACCATGGGCTAGCCATATGGGCGTGTGTCCAGGTCGTGTGATTCAAGTCAGTGTCGACCACGGGCGTCGAACATGGGCATGTGGCCCCTGTTTAGGTGAAAATTTTCTAAGTGTTTGAAAAGTTCCGATTTGGTTCCACGACATCCCGAGCGAGTGTAATGGGTCTCGTTGACCCATGATAGGGATGTTATGATGGTGAATGAAAAGTTTTAGATTGGAGAAAATTTTTATAGCTTAAAGTGGAATGATCAAGCAAGTCAAGTCCGGTAATGCCTCGTGCCCGATTCCGGCATAGAATTCGGGTAAGGGGTGTTACATGGTGCCTGGCTCGTCATGAGTCGTCATGACCTATTGTAGAAGAAATGTCGCACAAAACTCCAAAGTAAGCTCCATGAAGGTGGGCTCGACGATGGTGAAGAATTTGTCCCATGGAGTTGTGATAATGAAAGCGCGAACATCATCAGCTAGTTGGACTGCTCCAATGTGGCCCAATCAATACAATGACCTAGGCGGAGTGGTCGTTCTCAAAAGAGCTTATATGAATACTCCTGAGGGCCCACCGAAAATCAAAGATAAGGGTGGCAGGCCTCGGCTGAAGCGCTCGAGGAGGAGGTCGCCCCATGGGTCTTCCACTTTTTCAAGCGAAGACGACAGCCTTAGTCTTATCGCTTGTGTTTGTCATGGTGTGCCTAAAAAATAAAAGAGATCATCAATAAATAAATAAAGCATCACCAAAGGCCAAGAATGTAAAATTCAAGTAGTCCGAAATAGCAAATTTCTCCTAAAATAATAAAGAATCAGGACATTCTAAAGGCAAAAGTAATAAAAAGAAAAAATAAACAAATAAATAAATAATCCTAATACAAGGAACAAAGAACACACCACTCAGCCTAATAAATTAAGAAATAGTGAGCAATGAAATCAAAATAATAAACTAAGAATGCATCATAATAATGGCTATAAACAGAAACTAAAATAGTAGTATTAATAATAATAATAAGTGAATGATTTACTAAAGAGTAAAAGTAAAATGGGCAACAAATATAGTTAGAAAAGAAAACTTAAACAACTAATAAGAATAATAAACAATACAGAAAATACAGTAATATACTAATAATAATAATACATAATTAATTAAATAAAGAAAAGGGAAGGGCAAAAGGGGAAAAAGAATGACCGACGGACAGTGAGGTGGTGGTTGGAGGGTCGCGGGTCGTTGGACGGGGAACGATGGTCGAATAGTCGGGGTCGGGTCGGCTCGACTCGGCTCGGGTGTGTGGCTATGTGCTGTGCGACGGGGAAAATGGGAAGGGGCGAGGTAATTGTTTGGGTGGTTGGGAGATGCGGGTCGAAGTGGGTGTAGGGGGTCAGTCGAGGGAAGAGGGGAACGTGGGAACGGTGGTGGGGAAAGCTGGTGATTCGAGGTAGAGGAGATGGGGAGGGCGGATGGCGGATGGCGGATGGCTTGGGTATGGCCGTTGGAAAGGAGAGGAGAAAATAGGAAGGAGAAGGTGAGAGAGAGGGTGACGATCGATGGACGACGGTGAATGGGTGAAAGGGAGAGGGGAGGTACGGCGATCGAAAAAGGGGACAGAAATGGAAGCGGCGGCTAGGGGGAGTTTTAGTTGAAGAAGATGACAAAAGTGAAAAATAACTTAGGGTTAGGGATTTTTAAGGGTGACACGATCTTGTGAGGCCCGTGTTGGGTCACAAGGCCGGTGTGGCTCTCCCTAGCCCATCTGCATTTAAAATTTTTATCCCAATCTTCACACGGCTTCAGACACGCCTGTGTGTCCAGGCCATATGTTACACACAGCCATGTCTCATGGTTGTGTACATCCTCCTTCGCTTTTCCCACGCCCGTGTGACCTCCCACACTCCCATGTGTCTCGGCCATATCTCGCACACGGTCGTGTGCCTTACCCGTGTAACTCTTTGACTTGTTTTAAAATTGAAAATTTTAGCTCCAGGTTTCACACAGCCTAGGACACGCCCATGTATCTAGGCCATGTGGACTCTTTTAAGCCATGTCTCTGTCGATTTTTGAAAAATTAAATCCCAGTATTCACACGTCCAAGGACACGCCCATGTGTCCAGGCCGTGTGGGTCACACGGCCGTGTTGCCAGGCCTTGTAACTCACTGTCGATTTCCTTAAAATTTTAAAACTATGTCTCAAGATCCACACGGCCAAGAACACGCCCATGTGTCTAGGCCGTATTGGTCACACGGCCAAGTACACGCCTGTGTGTCTAGCCCATGTAGGTTACATGGCCATGTCGTCAGGCCATGTAACTCACTGATGAGCCCCTATTAGTGCACACGGCCTAGGACACGCCCGTGTGTCTATGGCGTTTGGGTAAAAAAAACACTTTTATTAATTTTTAAAAATACTATGAAATAAAATAAGAAAATTAACAATGTTAACACTCGAGTTGCCTCCCGAGAAGTGCTTATTTAGAAACTAAGCTAGACTTACCTTGTGCGTATAATTACGAAGTTTCGTGGAGCTTAAGGTCCTCTATATCATTTCTAAAATCCTCACCACTATGAACTTTAAGTCGATGACTATTTACCTTGAATGTGTCATATTCTGGATGAGTTACCTCTATTGTACCGTATGGGAAAACAGTTTGTACTATGAATGGACCTGACCATTTTGATTTTAGCTTTCCGGGAAACATCCTGAGCTTTGAATTATATAAAAGGATAAGATCTCCAGCTGCAAATTGTTTGGGCTGCTTCAAACGAGCATCATGGTGTTGCTTTATTGCTTCTTTATATAATCACGAGTTCTCGTAAGCATTTTCTCGCCACTCATCTAACTCATTCAGCTGCATCAATCTATTCTCACTTTCAAGTTTAAGATCATAGTTTAGGAATTTTATAGCCTAGAATGCTTTGTGCTCTAGTTCAAACGGTAAATGACAACTTTTTCCATAAACAGTTTGTAAGGAGATGTTCCTATGGGTGTTCTAAAAGCAATTCTATAGGCCCATAAAGTGTCATCTACTTTTATTGCCCAATCCTTTCTATTTGACTCTACAGTTTTCTCTAGGATATATTTGAGATCTCGATTTGCAACTTCAACTTGTCCACTAGTTTAAGGGTGATAAGGGGTAGCTGTTTTATGATGCACTTCATACTTCTTAAGAACTTTATCAAATTGAGCATTACAAAAATGCGTACCCCTATCACTGATAATTGCTCTAGGTGTTCCAAATCGAGAAAAGAGCTTCTTAAGAAATCTAACTACCACTCTAGCATCATTGGTAGGTAAAGCTTGAGCTTCTACCCATTTTGACATATAATCCACCACTACTAGGATGTATTTATTACAAAACGAACTAAGAAATGGGCCCATAAAAACAATACCCCAAACATCAAATATTTCACATGAGAGCATATAAGTTTGAGGCATTTCAGCATGTTTAGAAATGTGTAACATCCCGAAATTGGGCTTAGTAGGATTGGGCCCATTGGGCCTTGGGCGTAGGAATGTTTAAAATTTTTGAGAACAAGAGAATGGCATTATTACAAATTGGACTTATTAGTTAAGTGAATTTGGAAGGTTACGAGGTTTCTATGAAGTCTCGGGTTTAATTGGGCCTTAGGGAAAATTTGGTATTTTAGCACTTTAAGGAGAGATGGTAAGTAGCTTCAAGACTTATAGAAATAAATGAGTAATGTGCTTGCATAAATGAGCTATTGGTAAAGAGGTTATGGCATCAAGTGAAGTACCTTGAGGGAAGAGGTTCAAATCCCATTGTGTACAAATTTTGACTATTATTTTTGCACTCTTTCCTTAAGTGTCGGCCAAGCATGTAATAAGGCAAGGTGGACTTTTTATTTTTGGCAAGATGGCTAAGGAAAATTGGAAAGGATGAATGTGAGGAAATAAATCAAGAGAAAGGGGAAAGTAGGGGGGAACATGTGGCCTTTTTCAAGGGATGTGTTATGGAAAGGGTGGTTGGCAAATTTTTGACTATTAGGGACATGAATGTGGACGATTTTGGGTGTAAAAGGGGTAGCCGAATTTTTGTTAGTGTTTTGGTAGAAACTTTGGTACTTGGTTGGTCAAAATTCCTTCTTGCATTTTTATGCCATTTCTCCCAAATTTCTTCTCATCTTTGCCGAAACTTCAAGCCATTAGTGAGCATTTCTTTTCTTCAATTCTTTCTTGTTGCCATAGGTACCAAACCATTGAGACCAAACTATTTTCATTCATCTTCTCTTGGAAACCAAAATTTGATAAGCACCCTTCTCAACCTTTCTTTTCTTTTCACGAAATTCTCCAACTCTACTATCTTTTCCTCTAATCCATACCCTCATAACCGAAACTATTCTTGTTCATTTTCTTCCATAGTCGAAACTCACAATCCACAATCACTCCTTCATAATTTCTTTCTCCTTTGAGGTGGCATTCCTTCTTCGATTAAATCGGTAAGTGAATTCTTTTCTATGATCATATTCTTTTCTCTTTAGCCGAATAAGTATTTATCACTATTCGGTTGTAAATCGTGATCGTAACCGAAAATGGTGTTATCCTCCACTTCTTCATGTCTTAATCACTCTCTTTTCGTAGTGCTTTAAGTGGGAGACCGTGTATTGTTCTAGCCAAAGTCAAACGGTGGTAATTGGATCCAATATCGATAAGGTAAGGGGGTTCATTTTTTGGATTTTTCGTTATATCTCTATTTGGCTGTGTTGCAAATCGGATTGAAGTTTTGACTAATCGGCTATATGTTTTAGGGACAAATCACTCGACATATTTCTACCTTCGAATATAGTGGTAAGTGAATCAAGTGTAAGTGATACGAAATCTTTTGGAAATCCGAGGCTAACTTTTGGTTGGTATTGTTCTAGGTCAACGACGAGTGGTTCGTTAGGAAATCGAAATAAGGTGTGTAATCCCGTACTTTCTGAATATATGATTGAAATGGTGGGTAATCTCACACTTCTTTGAAAATGTGCATGAAATATTCTGTGAATCGGTCGAAATACCAAAGAAAACCAAAAACCGGCATCCGTGATCACTCGGGCGTATGTATGATCATAGTGGTAATCGTATTTTGTAATAAAATAGTTTCGATTAGAAGCAGTAACATGTTTTTGAAAAATCACGAAAAATAGGAGAAACGGAGTTAAAAAGTGAATAAGATATCAAATTAAAGCTTGCTGTGTCTATTTTAATATGGAAGAAACGGAGAAGGAAAAGGATTTTTATATTCTGAGATATCTTAATTTTAGTAAGACTGGTTCTGATTGATTTCGTGGTTCCCTGATTTGTCTTGGAAAAATCGTATAAAATTGTACGAAGTGAATTATGGGTTATAATTTATATGTATAGATTCCTTAGTGATCCTAATTTCATTAGAAATAAGTGGGAGTAGTATATTAAAACCGTACAGTGAGATATTTGAAATTAAGTTAAGAGAGGTCAGAACTGTTGGATAGTGAAACAAGGGAAACTTTAAGGAATAAACTGTACTAAATGGTTAAGTTAAAAATTCTGGAAAAATAATAGTAAGAATATATATGAGTCTAGTTTCAAGAAAAATTTACAGATTTAGATTTTGAGATTCCTAACTTGAGTTATATTCAATTTAGTCAGTATGACGCGGATGGACAATTTCAATTTTTAGGCTCCACATTAGTAATTAAGTCTAAGTTGCGAAATTACCAAAATACCCTTAGAGGGTAAATTACCGAAATACCCCTGGGTTGCGAGATTACTGAATTACCCTTAGCGGGTACGATTGTCGAATTACAAAAATGCCCTTACGGGCCGAGTTACGAAAATGCCCTAATGGGCCGATTTGCAAAGTGTTAATGGGCCGAATTGTTATATTGCCTTAATGGGCCGATTTTTGTTATATTGATTAATGGGCCGATTTGATAAATTGCCTTAAAGGGCCGAATTGAAATGTGTTAATGGGTCATATTGATAATTTGCTCTATGGGCCGTTTGATATTTGATATATGGGCCGATTGATAATTTGCTCTATGGGCCGTTTGATAATTTGCTCTATGGGCCGTTTGATATTTGCTATATGGTTCGATTGATAATTTGCTCTATGGGCCATTTGATAATTTGCTCTATGGGCCGTTTGATATTTGCTATATGGGCCGATTGATAATTTGCTCTATGGGCCGTTTGATATTTGCTATATAGGCCGTTTGATATTTGCTACATGGGCCGATTGATAATTTGCTCTATGGGTCGTTTGATATTTGCTATATGGGTCGTTTGATATTTGCTATATGGGCCGATTTTAAATAAATTGCGAAATGGGCCAAGATGATATTTTGCTTAATTGGCCAACTTGATAAATTGTTATAATGGGCCATAATTTTTGTAAGAAAAATCTGAATAAATTGTTGTAAATGGTTATGCATTAAGTACATGATTTGCATGGGATGGGATAATGATGAAGAGAAGTTCTAGTAGCTTTGCTACATAAATTTGGTGGCTCTGCCACAAATCTGAAATATGGCAATGCCATGTAAATTCTGTTAATCTGGTGGCTTGTCCACGAATTTGATATAAATGGCTTAATGCCTACGTTTGGTGTGTTGGCGGGGTAGGTTGACTAAAGATCACCCAAAGGTGTGTTGGTTGGTACGGGTGGTGTGTAGCGGATGGATTACTAGGATTGGTTTGGGAATTGCATTTCATACACATGATATAATTGATACATTATTATAACAAAAGGGGCTTAGGCCCAGAGTATTGCTAAATGGGCTCAAGCCCAAGATTATGCTTTATGGGCTCAAGCCCAAGTCTTTTGTAAATGTGTTCCGACCTAGTGGATGATGGTAAGGGGATTATGCACTGAGTTCTTGTAACTCACCCCCTTTTTCTCTTAACCCTTGTAGGTAATGCTTGATGATATGGACTTGGGCTATGGATGACTCGAGGGAGGCCATACTTTAGAAATGGTGTTTTACTTTGGAACTTTAGATTTCTATTTTTGTTCACTTTACTATTTTGGGTTTTATGTTGTAATAGGGCCTCTGGAGTATTTTATTATTTGCTTTATGTTTGATGTTCTTATTATTTTACTTAAATTGTTTTAAATGGGAATTTTCTAAAAACTTAAAAAAAGGTTTTCCAAAATCGATTAACAAATGGATTTCATAATAAACTTTTACAAATATTTTTAACACGGAAATTTTCTTTCGAATTTTCAACGTCGTTTTCAAAAGTCACGTTTTATAAGAATCATTAGTTTAAATTTATCAATTTATTAATCAATCTTCAAGGTTAGTAGTATTTTATCAAATACTTCAAATCAAACTTGTTTTTCTTGATTTTAACAAAGCAATATCTATTTTAGTACGAATAAAAAGGGTTTAACATGTTTTCCTTGTGTGACATACCAAATTCGCTCATAACACATGGGCCGGGTTTGGGGTGTTGCAAAATGTTACCTGTTCTCTGGCATTTATCACAAGAATTAACATACCTGTTTGCGTCCTTGAACAGTGTGGGCCACTAAAAACCTAATTCAAGCGTTTTATGTGCTATTCTAGTCCCACTGTAATGTTCTCCTGTTGGTCCTAAGTGGCAGTGTTCCAAGATTTTACTTGCTTCTGATTTTGTAACACATCTCCGAATTATTTTATTTGCACATACACGAAAAAGAAAAGGATCCTCCCAAAAATAATTTTTCACATCGGCAAAGAATCGCTTCTTTTGATGATGTGTCAACCCTTTTGGTAGGATGTTAGCATCTAGGTAATTCGTAATATCCGCAAACCAAGGGACTTTAGAGTCGGTTATAAGCAAGAGTTGTTCCTCAGGAAATGAGTCATTTATCTCATTCTTATCAAGCTCCTTGAGATGTGAATTCTCTAGCCTGGAAAGGTGATTTGCTGCAAGATTTTCAGCTCCCTTCTTATCCTAGATTTCCAAATCGAACTCCTGCAATAATAAAATTCATCTTATGAGTCGAGGTTTTGCATCTGATTTAGTTAGGAGATAACAAAGAGCTGAATGGTCAGTATAAATGAAAACTTTAGATAATATCAAATATGTTCTAAATTTATCGAATGCAAAAACCATAGCTAACAATTCTTTTTCTGTAGTAGAGTAATTTTCTTGTACAGCTGTCAACGTCTTGCTAGCATAATAAATTGGTTGAAAATGCTTGTCTCTTCGCTGTCCAAGAACTGCACCTACTTCAAAATCACTCGCATCACACGTTAGTTCAAAGGTTAAATTCCAATTAGGTGCAACTACAATCGGAGCATTAATTAATTTTTCTTTAAGTGTATTAAATGCTTCTAAACATTCCTGACTAAATTCGAAGGGCACATCTTTTTCTAGCAAATTTGTTAAAGGCTTAGATATTTTAGAAAAATCTTTAATAAACCTTCTATAGAACCCAACATGTCCTAAAAAGCTTTGAATAGCCTTACCTGAACTAGGGGGAGGTAAATTTTCAATGGTTTCAATTTTCTCTCAATCAACATCAATCCCCTTACTAAAAATTTTATTACCCAACACAATCCCCTCTCGAACCATAAAGTGACATTTTTCCCAATTAAGTACAAGGTTCATTTTATCACATCTCATTAGAGTTCGTTTTAAGTTTTTAAGACAAATATGGAAAGAATTACCGAATATTGAGAATTCATCCATGAATACCTCTATAATGTCTTCTACAAGTTCATAAAAAATGGCCAACATGCAATGCCAAAAAGTAGCAGGAGCATTACACAATCCAAAAGGCATTTGTCAATGAGAAAACATACTATATGGACATGTAAATATCGTTTTTTTCTTGGTCTTCGGGAGCTATTGGGATTTGAAAGTAGCTAGAGAGTCCATCTAGGAAACAATAATACATATGCCTCGATAATCTTTCTAACATTTGATCAATGAATGGAAAAGGAATGTGATCTTTTCTTGTGGCATTGTTCAACTTCCTATAATCAATACATACTCTCTATCCTATGACTGTTCTCATTGGAATCAACTCATTCTTCTCGTTGGCAACAACAGTCATGCCTCCCTTCTTAGAAACAATATGCACAGGACTCACCCAAGTACTGTTAGAAATAGGATAAATAACTCCAGCATCTAGAAGTTTAATTACCTCAGCCTTAACGACCTCCTTCATGTTAGGATTTAGTCGTCTTTGAGCTTGCACACATGGTTTTTATTCATCCTCCATTAAAATTTTATGGGTGCAGAAAGAAGAGCTGATCCCTCTAATGTCAGAAATATTCCAAGCTATAGCTTTTTTATGCTCCTATAATACCTTCAGTAACTCATCTTTCTCATCTGGCTGCAAATCTGAAGCAATAATCACTGGTAATGTAGAATTATTTCCAAGAAACACATACTCTAGGTGATTTGGTAATTGCTTCAGTTCCAATTTAGGAGGTTCTACAATAGAGGGTTTTAATTTTAGTTCATTACCTCAATACCCTCATATTTTTTCTGTCTCAATGAAGACTCATTAGAATCTAAATCAATTTTTATCTCACCTATCACAGCAGTATCATCATCTACCTCCTCTCTTTGTACAAGACACAGTTCCAACATCTCCTTATGAACAATTTCCTGTAATGAATCTTGAATAACATGGTCAATAGAATCAATAAAATAACAGGAATCATCTTGTTCTCTAGAGAATCACATGGCATTATAGATTTTAAAAATAATTTCTTCGTCACCTACACAAAGCACAAGTTTACCATCACCCACATCAACGATAGCCCTAGCAGTGGCTACAAATGGGCGACCTAAAATTAAAGGTACCTCAACATCCTCATCCATGTCAAGCTAATTTATTTACCCATATGAATTTATTTACTTTTATAATGACATCTTCAATAATACCCCTAGGATATTTAACGGATCTATCAGCTAATTGAACACTCATCCTAGTGGGTTTTGGTTCCCCAAGACCAATTTACTTGAACATTTTATAAGGCATCAAATTAATGCTAGCACCTAAATCAGCTAATGCTTTCTCAATATTTAAACTACCAATTAAACAGGGAATAGTAAAACTTTTTGGATCTTTCAGCTTAGTGGGTAGTTTATTTTAAAGAATAGCTAAACATTCCTCGTTGAGTTCCACAGTAGATAGCTCTTCAAACTTCCTTTTATTTGTTAATAGCTCTTTCAAAAATTTTGCATATGTAGGCATCTACGAAATAGCTTCAACAAAAGGTAAGTTAATATGCAATTGTTTAAAAAGGTTCAAGAAATTTACCAAATTGTGCATCCATGTGGTCTTTCTTTAAATTTGTCAGATATGGAATTGATGGTTTATATTCCTTAAGTATCAGTGTCTCACTCACTTCAGGTTTTACTTCATCGTCCTTTCCCTTATCAGATTCCAGATGCAGCTTCTTTTCAGGTTCAGCCAACATTTTCCTATTCCTTAAGGTAAGTGCTTTCACATGCTCTTTTGGATTGGGTTCGGTGTTACTAGGTAAACTACCTTATTGCCCTTCTGAAACTAATTTAGCAAGCTATCCAATTTGATTTTCGAGCCCATGAATTGATGCTTGCTGATTTTTCAAAGCCGTCTCGGTGTTTTAAAAATGAGTCTCTGACACCAAAATAAATTTTTCTAACCTCTCTTCAAGATTCGGTTTCTTTTCTGGTTGATAAGGTTTTTGTTGAAATCCTGAAGGGGGTTGTGGTCTTTGATTTCTTTGACCACCCCATGAGAAATTTGGGTGGTTCTGCCATCCTGCATTATAAGTGTTACCATAAGGATTATTTTGAGGTCTAGAATTATTACCCATATAATTTATTTGCTCATTCTCCATGCTAGGACCGTAGGGTAAATATTCTGAATTATTCATTCCACCTCTATTTGCGTCGCATTGCATCACCGGATGTACCTACGTAGAAACACATAAACCATCAATTTTTTATTTAAGAGTTCAACCTAGTTCGATAACATGGTGACCGCATCTAAGTTAAAAACACCGGCTGCTTTTGTTGACATCGTCCTTATAACTTGCCACTGATAATTATTCAGTGGCATCTCCTCTATAAACTCATAAGCCTGGTCAGGTGTTTTATTGTTCAAAGTACCATCGGCAGCTACATCAATCAATTGCCTAGGTGAGGGATTCAAACCATTGAAGAAGGTTCGAAACTGTAGCCATAAAGGTAACCCATGGTGAGGGCACCTTTCCAATAAATCCTTATACCTCTCCCATGCATCATGTAGGGTCTCTAAGTCCATCTATACAAAGGAAGAGATATCATTCCTCAACTCAGCTGTCTTAGCCGGTTGAAAATAGTTTAGTAAGAATTTTTCGGTCATTTGATACCATGTAGTGATAAAACCTCGTGGTAAAGAGTTTAGCCACTATTTAGCTTTATTTCTCAACAAGAAGGGAAACAACCGCATGTGAATGTTGTCGTCAGAAACGCCATTAATCTTGAAAGTGTCACAGAATTCTAGAAAATTAGCCAAATGAGTATTTGGATCTTCATCTTGAAAACCATCAAACTGAACAAATTGTTGAATCATCTGAATAGTGTTCGGCTTCAGTTAGAAATTATTTGCAGCTGTGGCAAGCCCCACAATACTCGAATCAGCCCTAGTTAAAGTGGGCTTGGCATAATCGTACATAGCACGAGGATCAGGATTCAGATTTAGAGGATTTGCAGCAGCCACTGGAAGTAGCTGATTATTTTGATTATCAGCCATCTCCTCAGTAACAATAATAACATCCTCTTGCTCTTCCACTGTACTTTGTCGACTCTGCCTTGCTTCTCTACGATTTCTGCGAGCTGTACTTTCAATTTTACTATCAAATACCAAAGGTCCCTACAGGTTTCTTCTAGTCATATACTAAAGGCACCTGCCAGAAGCAAACAAAAGAAAAATTAGAAAACAAAAATTAAACTAAAAACAAAAATAAATTGCAATAAAAATAACAATGGCTAAATTAATAAAAATCGAGTGTTCTTAATATTTTAGTCACAGGCAACGGTGCCAAAAACTTGATGATCACTAAACTAACTAAAAATTATGAAAAAGGCAAGCGTACCTATGGAATAATAGTATAGCTATGGTGAGTCAGGAATATCGTATCTACGAGGACTAAAAGTATTAGTAATTACCTTTTTTTCTATTATTTATCCTACAAATTAAAGGGGAGGTTTTTAATCTAAAATTAAATAAACTAATTAATAAGAACGAGACAGAGAATGAATTAAGAAAATAATCGAATAAACCAATAAGATAGACAATACCCAGGAAGGAATCCACCTAGGCTTCACTTATTATTCTGAATCTGAATTAAACAATATATTCACTTGTTCCTTGATCCATAGAAATCCCTAATTTAAGTTAATATCTCTTTCGAGAGTAAGAACAACTGACTCTAGGTTGATTAATTGAAATCTCTTTCTAATTACAACCCCTATTGTCGCATTAACTCAATATATGGATTCCCCTATTAGATTTGACTCTAATCCGGTAGATTTATGTTGTCCTATTTCTAGAATTGCATGCAACTCCACTCAATTATGCTAGATCTACTCTTAAATAGGGACTTCTGCTCCACTGAATAAGCACGTTTAACATGAATCAATATCCTGAAAATATCAAAACACAAAATAAGCATACATAATTGAGAACAAGAAATTAAATAACAAGATCCATCATAGGTTTCATCCTCCCTAGGTATCTAGGAAATTTAGTTCATAATCTAGGATGGAAACATCTCAAAATTAGAATGAAAACAAGATATAAAGAAACCCAATAAAACTTCGAAGGAAATTTGAATAGAGATCTTCAATCTTGAAGGAGATCTGCTTTTGAGTTGATTCCGATGGTGTTCTTCGAGTAATTTCTTCGTTCTTCTCTGCGTGTCTCTTAGGTCATATTCTACTATGTATTTATAAACTTTAGAATGCTCAAAATCCCTAAAAACTGGCTTTTTCTGCATAAAAGAGAAATAGGGCTCGAAATCGACACGGGCTGGCACATGGGCATGTGGTCAGCCCGTGTGTAAGTGCCCAGGCCGTGTGATTCCTGAAAATAGCTCTTTTGGTCGATTTTTGCTTGTTTTTCATTCCTTTCACTTCTCTATGCTCACCTAAGTATTAAAACATAAATTTAAAGGATTAAGAGCATCAAATTCACTAATTTACATAAGAAATCATCCAAAAACATGTCAAGAATGGGATTAAAAACATGTTAATTTTATGGTTTATCAATAATAATAAACAAAATATCATAAAAGAAATAAACTTCAAGAGATATAAAATGAGAATGAATCAAATCTTGATTATAGGTGATTAGCTTACTTCAGTAATCCTTATCAACTTTCATTTCGGGTTCCTCATCAATCAACTGGTTACTACCCAAATAGGATATTCTGATCTTCCACTAACATAACAAGTCAAATAGGACTACTTATCTTACGACTTCACAGTCTAGACTAGCTTGGGGTGAAGGTGTTCATAGATGGGCCATACCAGTTTTGGGTTAATTCCCACCTTGATGACTTCCAGGGGTTGTCAGGCCTAGGGTTTGTTTCACATTCTTCCTTTCCCAAACAGCTGATCCTTAGAGTAACCCTACAAAACAATCAATAGATCATACCTCCACTCGCTAATCCCCCATAAAGGGATTAGTTCATCATGGTTTTCATAGACAATATAGAATCAATATAAAGAGAAAGCATGATAATTAAATTGATAGTATAGAGTATATGAAAGAGTCTGATTGTATTGAGATTAATAGCAAATCCACAAAGTTTGAATGCTTTCAACAATTCAGATCTCTTGAAAAAAACGAAGAACAACTTAAATAAATTCTAAAACCTAAAAACGAAAGAAAAACTAAACTAAATTTAATAAAGAAAATCTAAGCTAACTGAATGATGTCCACAACATGTTCCAAAGAAGCTTGTTTATAGAACTTAGGCGATCGTCATCCTTAACCTTATGTTAACTAACGTCCTTGAGCTTTGAGTTTGATTGTGCAGACCAAAATGCCATAATGTTTGGAAATGAATGTTTTTACATTACGTTTTATGGTAATTCTTCATAACCCTAATTCGGTGACATATACGGATTAGAGGTGTTACATTTAGTGGTATCAAAGCTTTGGTTTAGTCGATTCTTAGTCTGAACGTAGCATGTACGAGTTTAGAAATACATGCCATTATATAACCCGTGATAGTGTGATAACTCCTGACTTGATTTGAATTATGTTTTCATATAAATATTATGTCATCCAACTGAGCTAACTCCAATAAAGTAGAGGGTAATGCAGAAGCCTCTATTCACGAGGTAGCTTCTAGTAGAAGTAGGCCCATATCTGAGGGTTAGAGAGGAGAGGCTGAGGAAGCCTTTTTCCAAATAATGAAAGAGTGGTTTACCAAGTTCGTACGAACGAACCCGATGGCTCAACGATCTCCACCCCCACATGTTCCCCAACCAGCCATCGTAGTTCCTCAAGGTTTAAAACCAACATGATAAAATTCGTAAATATGGGGCTGAAGAGTTCAGAGGTACAACTGAAGATAATCCGGAGAGGGTCGAGTTCAGGTTAGAAAATACAATCAGAGTTTTCTATGAATTATCTTGTACACTGGCTAAATGTGTGAAATGTGCAATTTCCTTATTGAAAGACTCAGCCTATCATTGGTGGAACACATTGGTTTCAGTTGTGCCGAGAGAGCGAGTAGACTGGGAATTCTGTCAAACTGAATTTCGAAAAATAAATATGTGAGCCAGAGATTCCTTGACAAAAAACACACAGAGTTTCTCGAGCTTAAACAGGTTCGGAAGTATCTGTGTACGAGAGGAAATTTGTCCAACTTAGCAAATATGCTCGAGAATGTATACCAACAGAAGCTGTAATGTGTACTCGATTTGAAGATGGACTAAAGAAAGATATAAATTTTCTTGTCAAAATTCATGATTTAAAAGAATTTGTGATTTTAGTTGACCGAGCATATAAGTTCGAGGAGCTTAGCAAAGAAAAGAGAAAAGCTAATTCTGAAGCTCGTGATTCGGGAAAACGACATTTGGGGAAGTCATACTCGTCACCATCGAAGAAATCAAAAGAATATCATAACCGTTCTTCAGCTTCGGTAGGTTATTCTAGAAAGGATCGTGGTAAACAACATTTAAGTTCGAAAACTCAGACTATGTCTGTAGCGAGTGTGGATAGTGTCAGGAGCAACAAGCCCGAATGTCATCAATGTAATAGACGACACTTTGGTGAGTGTAGATTAAAAGACGGGTCATGTTTCAGATGTGGTTCATATGAACATTATCTCAAAGATTGCCTGGAAAGGTCTGAAAAAGAAAAGGCTCAAGCTAATAGATCGAGTAATACTGCGACGAGAGGGAGACCACCTTGAAACACTGGAAACATGAGTAATAGCAATAGTGGAATAAAAGGCTCTACTGTGAGATCCGAGGCACGAGCACTGGCTAGAGCTTATACGATCCGTACTAGAGAAGAAGCTTTAGTGCCAGATGTTATCATCGATACATTTTCTATCTTTGATATTGATGTTATTGCTTTGATTGATCCGGGCTCAACACATTCATATATATGCACGACTTTAGATTTAAGTAAAAAATTACCTGTTGAGTCCACTAAATTTGTGGTTAAAGTAATGAACCCCATAGGTCAATATGTGTTAGTTGACAAAGTTTGTAAAACTTTCCTTTGATGATTCGGGGTTGCAATGTTTCGACCGACTTGATGTTACTACCTTTTGATGAGTTTGACGTGATTTTGGGTATGGACTGGTTAACTCTGCATGATGCCATGTGAAATGTAGACGAAAGCTTATTGTGTTAAAATGTTAGAATGGTGAAAAGCTTCAGATTGAATCAAGAGGACTGAGTAGTATGTCTAATGTTATTTCGGCAATGTTAGCACAAAAATATGGTAGAAAAAGCTGTGAAGTGTATCTCACTTACATTTTTTATTCTAGAGTTTCTGAGCTGAAGCTAGAATCGACTCTAGTTGTATGTGAATATCCAGATGTGTTTCCAGAGGAGTTACCTGGATTACTGCCAATCCGAGAGGTTGAGTTTGCTATTGAGTTGGTGCTGGAAACATCTCCGATATCGATAGCTCCTTATAGAATGGCACCTACAGAATTGAAAGAGTTGAAAGCATAGTTGCAAGAGTTGCCAGATAGGGATTTTACTCAACTCAGTTTTTCTCCTTGGGGTACACTTGTTCTATTTGTTAAGAAGAAGTACAAAACAATGCAACTATGTATCGACTATCGATAGCTTAACAAAGTCACAATTAAGAAAAAGTATCCATTGTCACATATTGATGATCTGTTTGATCAGTTGAAAAGTGCGACAATATTTTCAAATAACGATCTTTGTTTGGGTTACTATCAGTTGCGAGTTAAAGACTCAGATGTGCTGAAAACTACATTCAGGACTAGGCACGGACATTATGAATTTCTTATGATGCCATTTGGTTTGACTAATGCCCTTGCAGTATTTATGGATTTGATTAGCAAAATCTTCATACTGTATTTAGATAGATTCGTAGTGGTGTTCATTGACGATATTCTGATTTATTCACAAGATGAGACTCAGCATGTCGAGCATTCGAGAATTGTTTTGCAAACTTTACACGGAAAACAATTGTTCGCTAAGTTTAGCAAATGTGAATTCTGGCTTTGAGAAGTTGGATTTCTGGGACATGTTGTATCGGCAGATGGCATCAAAGTTGATCCGAACAAAATTTCAACTGCCGTAGATTGGAAACTTCCAAGAAATGTGTCTAAATTTAGAAGTTTTCTAAGATTGGCCAGATATTACAGAAGATTTTTCAAGGGATTCTCAATGATTCCTACACCGTTGACGAGATTCTTGCAAAAAGATGTTAAGTTTAAGTGGTCTGAGAAATGTTAGCAAAGCTTTAGTCAATTGAAAGCATTGTTAACCGAGACACCGATGTTAGTTCAGCCAGAGTCGGGTAAAGAATTTGTGATTTATAGTTATACTTCGTTAAATGGTTTGGGTTGTGTTCTAATGCAAGAGGGTAAAGTAATAGCATATGCTTCTAGACAGTTGAAACCACACGAAAAGAATTATCCGAGGCATGAGTTAGAGCTTGCAGCGATTGTGTTTGCTTTGAAGATTTGGTGACACCATTTGTACGGAGAAAAATGTCATATTTTCACGGATCATAAAAGTTTGAAATACTTAATGTCATAGAAAGATTTGAATTTGAGACAGCGTAGATGGCTCAAATTATTAAAAGATCGATAAAATCATTGATTATCATCTGGGAAAGGCTAATGTTGTTGCTAATGCTTTAAGTAGAAAATCTCTGTTTCCTTTGCGAGCTTTGAACACGTAGTTGACTTTGACTAATGATGGTTCTATTTTAGCTGAGTTAAAAGCTAGACTGATGTTTTTGCAACAGATTTGTGAAGCTCAAAAATGCGATGATTTGGTGAGAGCTAAACGAAAATGGATTGGGCGACTCTTGATTCAAAATTTCAGATTGGGCCCGATGATATCTTTTAAAGCCAGAATTTGCGTTCCGAGAAATTCTGATCACGTTCAACAGATTTTATGGGAAGCTCATAGTAGTAGTTTGTGTGTGCATCCTGGTAGCAATAAGATGTATGCTGATTTGAAACAAATGTACTGGTGGCCAGGTATAAAACAAGAGATTTTTGAGTTCATATCAAGATGTTTAGTGTGTCAGCAAGTTAAAGCTGAACATCAGGTACCTTTTGGTTTGTTATAGCTAGTGGTGATTCTAGAGTGCAAATAGGAATGTATCACGATGAATTTTGTATCGAGACTACCTTTGTCGCCGAGGAAGAAAGATGTTTTATGGGTCATTGTAGATCGATTAACGAAGTCTGCACATTTCATTCTAGTGCAAATAGATTATTCACTCGAAAGATTGACAGAGTTATATGTTGCTGAGATTTTCAGATTGCACGTGGTGCCAGTTTCTATTATATTCTGGAGAAAGTTACATGGGGCTCTAGGTACACGTTTGTATTTTAATACCACGTTTCATCCTCAGACCGATGGCCAGACCAAGTGAGTGATTCAGATACTTGAGGATATGTTTCAATGTTGTGTTTTAGTGTTCAAAGCTACTTGGGAACCAAAAGAAGTTATGAAAGTGCAATACCTGAACCTCTTTTCTGGTATGATTTTCGGGGATGAAAATTCCTTTAGGGGGAGAGTTGTAACAACCCATTTTTAGTGAAATTAATATAGTGGTTTTGGGACAACAAATTTGATGAGTAAAAATTATTTTATTATTATTTTGTTGTCTACGATATGTTAATAGTGTCATGTAAAAATTTCGTTAAGGATTTTCGACGTTTGCATGCTTAATTAAGTGAAAATGACTAAATCGTAAAAGGTGCAAAAGTCAAGTTCTAGTAGCTAAAGGTGTCAAATGGCTATAAAACTTTAATGTAAGAGTACTTAGGTGGTAATTAGACCATTTATGTGGTAGTGGACATTTATAGGTTAGGTTTTATTGAAATTAAGGATATTTTTAAAGGTTAAAAATGTAATTAAGTAAATAAAGGTTAATTAAATAAAACTAAAACCTAAAAGCAATCATCTTCTTCCATTTTTCTTTATGATAACCAAATATCACCATTAGATAAGAAGAGAATTTTGGCTAGCTTTTATTCTATTGCATGGTGAGTGATTTAGCCTCGTTTTTAATTATTTTTAAGTTTTTGAAGTCGTTATAGCTTAATCTAGCTAGCCCGAGGATTAATCTGCAAAACTATCAAAGAATTAGGGGTTTTCCATGAATTCTATTACATAATTCTTAATGTTTTATGAAATGTTATGAGTCTTTGTAGATAAATAAATAAGTTTTGTAAAGTGATTTTTGATGAAAATGTCATTTAGGGACTTATTTGTAAAAGTAGTAAAATATCATGGTAAAATTGGAAATTGATGATTTTTATGGATTGATATAATTCCATAGGTAATTTAGCTAGCTTGGTTTAGGGATGAAATTAATTAAATATCAATTTATGAGCTTGAGGACTAAATTGTAAAAAAGTTTAAATGTTTGGGGCTAATTTGTAATTATGCAAAAAATAGTATGGATGTAACATCCCGATTTTGGGCCTAGTCAGAATAGTGGTTTCAAGACCACAAATTCGAAGTAGAAATATTTATTTTATGAGTATTTTGAGGCCTATGGAATGATTGCATGATTGTGCAAAAATTTCGTGAAGAAATTTTATGCATAAAGTGTCCAATTTGATAATTAGGACTAAATTGAATAAGTCACAAAATATATGCTCTAGAAGCTTTGAGCATGAAATTGCCACGGATTTTTAATTAGAGGGTCTTAAATAGCAATTTGACAAATTTCTATTTTTATGGACAAAAATGGACATGTATAGGAAAATTTTCAAAGAAAGGCTTTAGGGGCATTTTGGTCATTTGGTTAATAAAAGAATTAAAAGGAAAAATAAGTCAAAAATATTATCCATTTTCTCCATGCTTGGCCGAAATTCTCAAGAACACCATAGCTAGGGCTTCATTAACTTTCAAGCTTGATAGTAAGTGCATCCTAGCCCCTTTTTTAATGTTCTTTACGTTTTTTAAGTTGTTATCAACCGATCTAGCTATTTCTACCATTTATTTGAGCTAGGGTTCATGTTTAAAAATTTTCCCATGTGTGACATGCATGTATTTTGATGTCTAATAGTAGATTATGCAAGTTTAATGTTAGATAAACAACTTTTGCTAGGTGATTTTTGGTGAAAATTGACAAAAGGACATATTTGTAAAAAGATTTCAAATGTGTGTAAAAGTGTGATTAAATGAAAAATGTGGACTGCTATAAGTATAAAAGAGGTTCGGCTAGGCTTGGGAATCGAAGAAATTGAATAAATTTCATTTTTCGAGCCTAGGGGAAAATTTGTAAATATGTCAAAGTTTAGGGGTAAAAATTAAATTTTTCCATAATATGACTTTTGGACTGAATTGAGTAATATTATTATTGAATGAGCTAAATTTGCTATTATAGATCAAGAAAAAAGGAGTTTGGACCTAGACCAGGGAAATAACAAGATTTTGGACTAAGTCGAATTAGTTGTCCATATTTTGTACCGAGGTAAGTTTGTGTGTAAATAATGCAACTTTATATTATGCATTTAATATTTGATATTGCATGAATTTTTTATTTATTGTTATGACTACGTTCGACGAAGATTCGATGTGGTAAAATTCCCGGTTGAACCTTAGGAATATATAGGATACAAATGTCTGACATTAGGGTTATGTGTGATTTCGTGTAAGACCATATCTAGGATATGGCATTGATATGGGATTTCGTGTAAGACCATATCTGGGACATGGCATTGATATGAGACATCAAGTAAGACCATAGCTGGGCTACCGGCATCGATATGTGATCCCACGTAAGACCATATCTAGGATATGGCATTGGCATCTTACTAAGTATATGAGGTTTCTCGGGTATCCTTTAGTATTCTAAGTGGTTCAAAGGGTAATTTAAAGATTATGTCAATGATATGAAAGGCTATGATTATGTTAAGAAGTGGAACAGGTACGTGTCCAAAACTCATGAGAAATGTACTCGGTTTATGATGAATTACTGGTAAGAATGCGAATGAGTAAGTTATGCTTATAATCATTTGATGCTTATGTACAAAGTTATAATATGCTATGTGTATGTTACTACATGTTTAATGTTGCCTATTATTTATATGAAAACTTACTAAGCTTTAAGCTTACCACCCTTTCCTTTTCTATTTCTTATAGTGTTGCCAAGCTAACTCGGGGATCGAAGAACGTCAGAGCTCGATTCACACTATGGGTATGGCATGTATAGCGGGACTTTGTCATTTTGTTATGTGTTATATTGGTTAGGAAAAAGTGTTGGCTTATGATAATATTATAATTCATTTTGTACATGGCCATGAGATATGGCTTATATTGATTATTGGGATGTAAGCCCATTTATTCATGGATACATGTGTCTATGAAATTGTGATGTGGTTGGTGGTTGTGTGTATGTGATGAGTTATGTTGTGGATATGAATGCTTGATGATTAAATTGGGATTTGTTTAGTATGATGATAACCATGGTTTAAATGAGAATCGGTAAGTTGGGCTTGACAAAGTATGGTGTCTTGTGCATGTATAAATTGATTTGGTGATACCATGAGTAAGAATCGTTTGATGGTGTCTAAGTACCTAATAATGCCATGTCAAGTGCCTTTGAAGTCATGTATGTGTTTGTGCTAATAAGGGTGGCAAATGGGCTTGGAAAATAGCCTCAAAGTTGTCCACACGGGCATGTGTCTAGGCAGTGGGTGACACACGGTCTGCCCAATGGGCGTGCGATCCGACCGTGTGTCCCCTGCACCTCAATTAGGCAAAACAGAATGCTCAGTTATAAACACACAGGCATGAGACATGGTCGCGTGTCTCATCTGTGTGAAAGACACGATCATAGGACATGGGCATGTGCCCAGGCCGTGTAAAGTCTGCACTTAATTTTTGGAATTTAATTCACCACACGGCCTAAGGACACGGGTGTGTGCATTGGCTGTGTGACCTTATTTTGTTGATGATATCATAAACAGAATGTCATCTATTTTGGACACGACCTGAAGCAGGGGAGTGTGATATGCCACACGGGCGTGTCCCTTAATCCACACGGGCATGTGGCCCTGTAACATGAAAATTTTTCTAAGTTTTATAAAATTTTCCAATGTTCTCGATTTAGTCCCGAATCACTCCTAATGTATTTTTTGGGCCTCATAGGCTTGTTTAAAGGACGATAGGAATGTTTATGAAAATGTTTAAATTTGAGTGGAAATTCATGTCTCGTTTTTGTATGAATGCTTGCGTATAAGCCCGATAATGCCTCGTACCCTGTTCCGGCGTTGAATACGGGTAAGGGGTGTTACAGTGGACTAAATTGAAGGATAGAATTATTAAATGGATTGAATTTGCATATTTAGATCAAGATAGACCTCGTACGGATTTAAATTGGGGTAAAGCTAAAGCTTCAGATTAGTCAACTCTGTTTCTACGCCTTAAACGTTAAGGTAAATTCGTATGATTTTATATTTTTTAATGTTATGTTTTGATCTATATGTTAATATGTTGATTGCTATGTAACTAAATAATGTAAATCCAATGATGTTATGACAACTATCGAGCCCCGTTTGAACTTTAGGAATTCGTAGGATACAAAAGACATGTCATTATGGTTTCATGTTTCGGACGCTGGTCTTCAATGTTCTACCAATGGCTAAGGTCCTGCATTTTTTGCAGATACTCCACACCTCGTGTGAGTAGCATCCTGTAGCTTACATTTCGACCCACAGCTCGTGTGAGAAGGCCCATTTCACAGCTCATGTGAGCAATGATGTAAAGAAAAGGAAAGTTTACGGTTATATGTTTAGCACACTTCATGTGAGCTATCCCGTGTATCTGACGATATTCTAAATGGTTCAACGAGCATGAAAAGGAAAGAAATGGTAAGTTTTCTTGGAAGTATGCTATGTTAAGAAAATTGATGAATTCAAATGAATTATGTTCATGTATAATGGCTTAGCTATGTTAAGTTTATGTGAATCATGTTTGAATATGCTAACATGTGTTGTTGTAGGTGCTTAGGCTTGTGCCAAGCTTGTAGTTGGATTTTATAATGCTTATTCTTAATTTTTATTAATGAAATGGTAAGTTATGTTTTATGTTTTACGAACTTACTAAGCATAATGTGCTTACATAGTTTTCTTTCATATGATTTAGAGATAAATCAGAGACCTATCACACTATCCAACGAATATATCGGTAGATTTTGATGTTTTAGCCAAGGATATAAGGGCATGTATAGGTGAACTTGTGATCTATGTTAGTTGATAAGTTTGACTTGTATATGTGTGTTATTATGGTTGGTACTCTTTTGCTACTTATGGTATTTTGATGTGGTATGTGTATATGAGTAAATTGATGCATGTTTTGATAGCTAAATTTTAGTGTGTTATGAGATGATGACAAATTTGTTAGGCATGGAATGTTTTGAGATGCATATGAGCCAAATGAGTATGTTTTTATTATGACAAATATGCATATGTTTTGATATGTTGGATTGACTATGAGTGAGGTGGCTTATTGGCATATTGGTTGGATGTATTATTGGACTATATAATTGGTCTTTTTATAGAGGTTTTGAACATGTTTTAATGCTTTGGTCATGTGTGCAAATTGTGTTTAAGGACATGTTTAAGTTGGCTGAAGGAAATGGCTTGATTTTGGCCAATTTCTTGTCCACACGACCTAAGACACGGGTGTGTGTCTCAGCCATGTGTGACACACAGCTATACGACACAGTTGTGTGTCCCCTATAGGTTTTAAAGGTTGCAAGTCAGGCAGTTACACGGCTTGGCACACGAGCATGTGAGGCCATTTCAAAAATTACACGGCTTGGCACACGAGTGTATGGCTTGGCCGTGTGACCCAAGTCAGAGAGTTACACGGGTACAGACATGGGCTGGGACACGGCCGTGTGTCCCTATTTCGATTGTTACACAGCCTGAAACACGGTGTGTGTCTTAGCCGCATTAGGCACACGACCGCGTGACCCTTACAGCCCAATTTTTCTAACTTTTTCCTCAATGTTCCAATTGTTCCTAATTTAGTCACGAATCATTTCTAAAGTGTTTTTAAGGCCTCGAGGGCTTGAGTAAGGGACAAGGTGTATGTTTATGATTGGATTATGCTATGATTATTGTAATGTTTGGAAATGAAAGTTTTTACGTTATGTTTTTATGGTAACGTTTCATAACCCTAATTCGGCAACATATACGAGTTAGGGGTGTTACATTTAGTGGTATCATAGCTATGATTTAGTTGATTCTCAAACTAAACGTAGCGTGTACGAGTCTAGAAATAAATGCCATTATATAACCTGTGATAGTGTGATAACTCCTAACTCGATTTGAATTATGTTTTCATATAAGTATAATGTCATCCAACTGAGCGGACTCCGATGAAGTAGAGAGTAACGCAAAAGCCTCTGTTCACGAGGCAACGTCTAGCGAAAGTAGGCCCATATCTGAGGGTCGGAGAGGATAGGCTAAGGAAGCCTTTTACCAAATAATGAATGATTGGTTTACTGAGTTCATATGAATGAACTCAATGGCTCAACGACCTCCACCCCACTTGTTGTAACAGACCAATTTTGACCCTAATCGGAACGGTGGTTTCGGGACCACGAATCTGAGCCTAAGAGATATTATAATATTAGGTATTGTGTTTGTTATGTGTGTTTTAGTGAGTGTGAAAATTTCGTGGAAAATTTTAGCTATTTGAGTGTTTAATTTGTTAAAAAGGTTTAAATTGCAAGGAGGACCAATGTAGTGGGCATAAATAAAAAGGGAGCTAAGTGAATTGTCCATAAAACATGGGGATTTGCATGTCAAATTCCCCATCTTTAAACAAGGTGGACGGCAAGCATGTATATATGTCCTTTTTTTTTTTTGTATGATATTTAGGCATTATTATATTAAAGCATGCTATGAATATATGCTTTTAATTTATACATATTTTGATTTTAGTAATATTATAAGAAAAGCATGCTATGATTTATGTTAAAATAACAAAAAGGAAAAAGAGAATAATTCTCTCATCCTTCATTCATTCTTGCCGATTTCTACCTTGAAGAGAAGAGAAGAACTTCATCTTCCCCATTCGGCCTTGCATGCAATAGATTAGGTAAGAACTATCTTGATATGGCTTGAATTCTTGATTATTTCTCTTTGGAAACAAGCAAAGCTTGTTAAGTTTGGTAGGATGAGATTCGGCCATGCATGTGGGAATCAAGATAAGAGTTGAATCTTAGCTTGATAGCCTACCCTTAGATTGTGTTGATTTCTTTGATCATTAGGGAAAAACAAGTAGAAAATGGTTGATCTTAAACATGAGGAAATTCGGCCATGGACTAGAGTTTATATTTTGTTGTATAAATGAACTTAGACAACTTGAGAAGAAGTATCATGAGCATGTTTAAGAAGATAGTTTTGGTTTAGACGTGGGGATGCCATGGTGTAGCCGAATGTGAGACAAGCATTCAAGAAACCTTTTCTTTCATTTTGATGCTCGGTTATACACACATAGTGTAATTGGCCATGAATGAATGATTATACTTAGATATGCTTAATGGGTGAACTAAGTGTGATGACAAAGTTACTCAAATTAAATAATGAAAGAGTTTAGCAAGCTAATGTTTGGTTGGAAAAATGAAAATAAGTTGTGAGTAATTAGCTCGTTACTTGGTTTCATATTTAAAAGAAGTAGGGGTGCACTAATTGACATTTTCGGCCATAAGAGAAAGTGAAATTGAGTTATTGAATTCGATTATATATGTATACTTATAAAGTGAATGTATGGCCATAGGTAAGAAGATAAGTTAAACTAAAGTACATTAAATGTATGAAGTGAGGATTCGGTTCCTAGTTTTCTTGAATTAAATTGTGTGTAAAATTGTTCTGAGTTGAGTAAAAAAGGGATAGAGTGAATATGAACAAAATTTATTTAACATTATAGATCGGGAGCAAAAAGAGAAGGAACAATATCGAGGAAAAGCAAAGATTATCGAGTAGCCGATTTGCACGGCTTATCGACAACCGAGGTAAGTCCTTTAGTTAAATCATGTCAAAGAATTAATTATGGTTATCTTGACTATTAAAAATTTATGAATGTTAATGTCCAATTATATCATGGCCGAATGTATAATGACATATTGGTTGATGATTTATGTTGAGAATGTGATGGAAATTATTTTGGCTAATGCAAGGTGAATAAGTAAGTTCTTGAGCTACTCTATATTTAAAGATCATTTACATATCTAGTGAATGATATAATTTGTATAAGCTTGGTGTAAAACCATGAGTTGGTCGATTGTGATAATGATGGATTTGATTGATTTCAAATTCATTAAATGCAATGGGAATAAATGTATATGATTCGATATGTATAGCGAAAATGTGAAAAGCATGTAAAAATATTCTGACATTCGGGCCTCGAGCCTAGCAGGCCTCGTGCCGGTGACATAATCGGGCTTTATGCCTAGCAGGCCTTGTGCCGGTGTTAATTATCGGGCTTTTATGCCTAGCAGGCCTCGTGCCGGTGTTATTTATCAGGCTTTACGCCTAGCAGGCCTTGCGCCGGTGTTACTTTTCAGGCTTTTACGCCTAGCAGGCTTGATGCCGGTGATGTAATTTACCTAAGAGGAATTTAATCCTTGTCAAGACAATTTAGAGCTAAATTGTCGAGAATATGGTTCGGGTAAGTATGTGAGGTATGTTATGTTAAATATTACTTGTGCCAAATTGACATTGATAAATGTAATTTGACGGAAGTCGAGCTTAGAACATGCTATTATGGGACAATTGATTTGCATGTATAACTGCTAAGAAAGTAGGTTATCGAATTATTAATATTTGGCCTTGTGTAAACTATTTACTTAGTTGTTTATGTAGAATGCCATATGTGGATTGTTTTATTTTCATAAATAATTAAATGTTCTAATTTCTATGAGTTGGGACTTACTAAGCTAGTAAGCTTAATCGTGTGAGATGTTTCCTCTGTTTTATAGATTAGGAGCAAGCCACAAGCTCACCGGGATCGTTGGAAAGTCGCTCACACTATCAACCTACATTTTGGGTACTCCTTCATTTTGGGTCGGTTTTAAACGAAGGCATGTATAGGATAGGCTTGGTTTTGTTTGAGGAAATTTTACGGTTCATGTGTAAACACTAAAAAGAATAGCCATGCGAAAATGGCTAAATTTTTGTTAAGTACGTCGGTATGATTTGATGTAAGTTGGTTCATGGTGGAAATGTCTATGCATTCCTAAACGAGTTAATCGTTTTACTAAGGAAATGTTTGAATATGAATTAAATCCTTGAAATTTGAAGTAAGGAGGTTCGGGTAGGAGCTAGTTTATTTTTAAGAATGCAATAAAACAGCTTGTAACAGCAGCAGTGACGCGAGTTAGGAAAATCACCAAAAATAGGGTATATTGAATTTGGAGATGAGTGAGTTATGAAATTGAACCTTAGTGTGTCTATTTTTACATGAAAAAAAATAGAGTAGGAAAAAGATTTATACCTTATGAGATAATTAAGTTTAAACGAAACCTGCTCTGAATGAATTCGTGAGTCACTGTCCTGTTTTGGAAAAATTGTCAAAAATTGTAAAAAAATAATTAGGAATCATGGTTTATATGTGTAGAATCCTAAATGAGTCTATTTTTCATTGGTATAAATGAGAACACCACTGGAAAATTGTGCAACCAGATAACTACAGTTTTATAAGGACAGGTCAGAACTGTCCAGCAGTGTAATAAGGGTAACTTTGAAGAATAAACTGTACTAATTGGCCACATGAAAAATTCTAGAAAAATTATGGTGAATAGATATATGAGTCTACTTTCAAGGAAAATTTACGGATCTGAATTTCGAATTTTGTAACTCGAGTTATAGCCAAATTAGTCGGCACAACACAGTTTGACAGCTTTAAGATTTTTATGTTTTGAACTTGTAGTCTAGTACTGCCTCTTACTTAATTCCGGCGATGGTCTCGAGTAAGGGGTGTTACACTTGTTCCCCAATCGATCCCTGTAGTTCCTCAAGGTTTTGAACCGACTAGAGCAAGCAAGCCTCCGGCTGATAAAATTCGTAAATATAGGGCTGAAGAGTTCAAAGGTACAACTACAGATGATTCTGAAAGGGCTGAGTCCTGGTTAGAAAATATGATTAGAGTTTTCAATGAATTATCTTGTACACCGGTTGAATGCGTGAAATATGCGGTATCCTTATTGAAAGACTCATCCTATCATTGGTGGAACACATTGGTTTCCGTTGTGTCGAGATAGTGAGTACCAGTCTGCTCGGGGGTCTCGAGGAGGTTGAAATGATGTGCCAAGTCTGTCACATATGGACACATATAGATAGGTCATTTCGTGATCGGTTACTCTAATGACGACAACACTATGCCACGAAATAGGCTAGATTAATCAGATATCGCGCGTGCAGACTCCATAAGAAGTACGTATAAGAAGTTCTTACAACACTCGTATTCTCTTTCTGACTAGTCAACATGTGAGCTAAAATGGCATGAATGTAGTGTAGGGTCGATGGTAGGTATTGAGCCTTAGATTGGTTCAGGCCAACAGAGTGGCAACCTTAGAGATGTCAAACCAGTAGAGAGAGGCTGACCGATGGATGTGCCATGTAAGAGTGGAAAACTCAAGTGTGGCCAGGAAGTCATCAGAATATAAGCCAAGAGCGACTTCAAATCCCGCAATACTAAAATACCGAGTGATACCCTAAGATGGAATGAGATCATTCATGATTTGTCCCTCAACGATAGCACTATCTATAGGAAAAAACTAGAGCATAACTCCAAAGTAAGCTCCCCATACATCGGCTCCATGATTGCGAAGAATCGCTCCATGGGGTAGTGTCAAGTAAAGAATGAACCAATGAAAATAAACCCACCTGAAGATCTACCCAATCAATACACCGTCCCAAACCCAATGCTCTGTTCTTTAGATGCTGATACCTCTCCTCATGTGGTGGATGGTCAAAGGTGAGGTATCGGTGGAGGGTGGTTTCGATTGGAGAGGAGGAAGATGAAGTCCCAATAGCCTTTCTTTTCTTGGAATGAGTGGGGGCCTTACTCTTTTCTCATGTGTTCGACATTATGTACTTGAAAAACAAATGAAAACCAAAGTATCAGAGACCCAAAAAAAATCATTACAAAATAATGAATCTAGGAAATAAACAAATCAGCATACGAATTGGACCACATTGACAAGTGAAGTTGGATCACAACTAGTAGTACTAAAACTACTCCTAATACAAAACTAGATCTAATACTAATACTAGTACTATTCAAGAAGAAGTAAATTAATTTAGCTAACCAACTAATAAATAATAATTATAATGAATAGAATAATAATACTAATATTAATAATAAACAACATACTAAACAAGGTAGTAGTAGTAGTAGTAGTAGTAGTAGTAGTAGTAGTAGTAGTAACAGTAGTAGTAGTAATAATAATAATGATAATAATAGCAATAATAATAACTATTAATATAATAGTAATTAAAATAATATTGAAATAAATAAAAATAATAAAAGTAAAATAAAAAAGGAAGGGTGGTGCCAAACGGTGTTAAGGAGTAGCAGACGGCGACAGCAGTTGATGGAGGAACGGTGATGGGAGGGACAATCGATGGTGTGAAGTGGGTACTTCGATCAGTGGTGGATATATGTGATGGGTTGGGAATAGTTGTAGGTTAGGAGGGTGAGGAAGGAAACGGTTGTGAGGGACGATGGCTTGGGGAGGGGAGGAGGTCAGAAATAGTGGTTTCTGGGAAGTGTGACGAGGTTTCGATGGTGGAAAGTAATGGTAGTCGAACAGTGGTAGGGAGAAATGTGTGCGAACGGTGTGTGCAACGAGGATAGGGAGACGAGAGAAATGATTGATCGCCATTGGTACGGTCGATGAAAAAGAAGAGTAATGGTGGGGAAAGATCGATGACGAGTGCGATGGCTGGAAGGTGAAGTATCGACTAGGGTTCCGGTGATTGGTGAAAAAAATGAGAAACCGAAAGTGAAAAGAAGAAAAATGGTTTAGCTTAAAAAGGATGACACAAGGGTGTAAATGGGTCGTGTAGGGCCACACGGTTGTGCTTCTCAACGTGTATAGACCCTTAGTGCGTGTGTAATTTGAAATATTAAAAAGAATAAGTTGCAGTATCCACACGGCCTAGGACAAGTTCATGTGTCCTACACGACAGCGTGCCAGGCCATGTGCAATGCTCATTTGCTTCTCCCACGCCTGTTTGTGAGGCCATGTGGGTCACATGGCCGGGTCTCCAGGTTTGTAACTCACTAATGTCGTGTGTGTCGAAAGAAAATTCAAAAAATTAGCTCCAGTATGCATACAACCTAAGATATGCCCGTTTGTCGAGGTTGTGCGTCCCATATGGTTGTGTCTTCAGGCCATGTGGATCACCCTAGATCGTGTGGTTCCTTTATTTTAGTATTATTTTTTTCAATTTTTTTAAAGTAATAAAAATAAAAATAAATGTACTATATTATTTTTTTATTTTTTAAATAACATAAAAGTAAAATAAATAAATAACACTCGAATTGCCTCCCGAAAAGTGCTTATTTAGAGTCTAAGCTTGAATGTGTCATAATCAAGGTTGTTACCTCAATGGTTTCATATGGAAATACGTTTTGTGCCACAAATGTATTCGACCTTCTTGACTTAAGCTTTAAAGGGAACATTCATGGATCTGACTTGTCTAGAAACACTTTATCCCCAACTTTGAATTGATTCGTTCTCTTTACATGCACACTATGACATTGCTTAGTTATTTCTTTGGCCATTCTTGGGTTTTCATCAGCCTTTGTTCACCATTTATCTAATTCATCGAGTTTCACCATTCGCTTTTCACTCATCCCTTGATTTTTATCACCCTGAGATGGATACTGTTTGAACCCGTTATTCATTAGTGAATTCCTGCAATGAATGTCGAGCTGCACGATTACTAAATTAATAGAATAACGAGTATCATCGTGCTCACTAGGAACTCTAAAAAATCATGTGCTTGAAGAGTAATCTTTTCATCACCTACACTTAGCACAAGTTCACCATTACCCACATCAATAATAGTTCTAGTAGTGACTAAGAAGGGTCAACCAAAGATAATTGGGACTTCAATAGCCTCATCCATGTCCAACATAACTAAATCAATATGGAATATAAATTGATACATCGTTGAAGCACCAAATATATCCGATCCCTATAGAAATAATAAAAAGAATAGTATAAGGGAAGTAAGGTCAAATCCTCAGGGGCTGGATTTGCACAATGTCTTGTTTCATGAAATCCCAGACAAAATCGTGGCTAAGAAAACCTACGTACCTGGAGAAAAAAAAATAAAAAGACAGAATTAAAAGTTGATTGAAATTACGAAATTAAATAAATTGTAAAAATTAAAATAAAGAAATAAAAATAAACAGAGTTTGGGAAAAGAGAGAGATTCTTACGGTTGTCTTGATCCTCTTTGGGTTCAATCCTCGACTTTTAGGTGATCCTTTGCAGACTGAATAAGCCAGCTATAGTGGAAGAGGATGCCTACGGCCACCAACTCCACTTAGGGTTTAGACTTATAATTTAGAGGAACCTGACTCTAGCCAACCGCCGCTTCTGTGGGACCGTCTTACACTAGATCATCACTTCCCAATGGCGAATCCCACGCCATTCTGTCTCTTGGGCTCGACAACCACTGACGCAGTAAGCTAACGAACCGACTGTGCAACCTTCCCAAAATCTACAAAGCGGTCGTTCCTTTCAGAAGTTGGAAAGATCACTTTTGAAGGGACATGGACGGAAGCGTCAACCCCGTAATACGGAGAAGTGATGAATACTCGTTGAGAAGGCTAAGCGCGGATTCTAAGCCTCATGAACCTTTTTTGGGGATTTTTGACAACCTTTGGCTAGATGGATTTAGTGGCTCATGCTTTTGGGAAAAGAAATGGAATTTAATTGAATAAAGAAAAGAACAAGGTTAAGCTTTTTTTGGGAAAGGGAGTGTTTATAGAAAAGATGATATGAAATTTGAGTCACTCCATCCCCTTTTTATAGTACTAGGAAACCTAGTTTAGTCCTACTTAAATTCTAAAAGATAAATACAGATAAATAAAGATAAAAGCTAAAATAAAATCTAAATAATAATATCTAACAATTATCCTAATATAATTAAAAATTAAATAGAGTCTTGTGTTTATAAAATATCTATTCTTTGCATTTTTGTCCTTATGTCTTCCATGCTTGCATTTTCGGCACCACCTTTTTTCCTATGTCGCATGTTGGCCCACTTTATCTCCAAATTCACGCTTTTCGCCCCTAAATTTACTTTTTCCTTCAATTTAGTCCCTAAAAGATAAAAGACCATAAATAGCCCAAATTAGTAGGATCATACTCAAAATAAATATACAATTATTACATAAAAATATGTCGTTCTAGAGTATTATCATAAATTTATCTACTTTCACAAATACATCCTCAATAATAACCCTAGGATACCTAATTTATCTGTCAATTAATTGAATACTCATCCTAGTGGGTTTTTGTAACAGCTCACTCTTAGTCAAATCGGAACAGTGGTTTCGGGACCACAAATTTGAGTCGAAAATAAAATTTATTTTAATTTTATTACATGGTCCGTATTATGTTAGAAATTTCATGTGAAAATTCTGAAAAGAAAATTTTATCAATTAAGTGCTTAATTAGGGAATGGACTAAATCACATAAAATGTAAATGTTGAATTATAGTAGCTAGAAGGATTAAATAGCTATGGAATTCAGAACTTGAGGTCCTTATATGGTAATTAGACCATTAAAGAAAAGTATGTAAATATTTTGGTGACTTATCCATGGAAATTTAGAAAAAGGGCAATGACTAAATAGGAAATTGAAATAATTTAATTAATTAAAAGATGATAATAGAATTATCATTTTATTTTATATCATCTTCAACCCCCAAAATACATGGAAACCCTAGGAGCGAGAGGAGAAACTTTCTTGGCTTAATTGGGTAAGTTTTCTTGTCCTGTTTTTAGTAATTTTGATATTTTTGAAATCAAGATAGCTTAATCTATCTATTTGGGGGATCAATTTGAAAACTTATCAAAGTATGGAAATTAGGTCATGAATGAATATGCTAAAAATTTGAAATTTATGGTAGAAAATGAAAGGTTGTTGATAGATAAACAACTTTTACAAAGTGATTTTTGATGGAAACATGATTTAGGGACTAAAATGTAAGGTTGTGAAAATTGAAGAAAATTTCTAAAATTTATAGAATATATGTGCTGTAAATTGTATATTGAAATTTTGGTTAGGCTTGGAATAGGGAGTACATTGCATAAACTTCATTTTCCGAGCCTGGGGACGAAATTGAAATTTATGAAAAAGTTGGGGGCAAATTGGTACTTTTGCCTAGGATGTAAATTGAGTCCACTTGAATATGAAATGTGATAAATTGATGAATAAATTCTTTTATATAGATCCAGACAACACAAATTCGAGGTTAGACCGATTAAAAGAAAAAGTTTTGGATTAGTAGATTTTTAGACGTGAACAAGTGTCTAGGTAAGTTCGTGTAACTTAATCGAGCAAGTAAATATGTTAAACTGAATGTTGTGTTTGTATGAAATATGACTTATATTGATGTGGATTATTTGATTTCTATAATGAAGAATTGAATACATGCTTGAAACGGTGAAAGAAGGTTAAGTTCCGTTTGAATATTGAATTCCGATGAATATATGTGTTTTCCCGAAATGAATGAGGTCCTGCATTTGTTGCTGACGGGACTTGGCTCAGATGAGTAATCCTATTGACCTCGTTATAGAAAAGATTTAGCCCGGACGGGTAATCCTGATATAATCCCTCTCGAGCTAATGTTACAATTAGGATTTAGCCTGGACTAGTAATCCTAATTGAGCTCTTCTGAGCATATGTTACAAAAAAGATTTAGCCTAGACTGGTAATTCTGTTATATGATATGTGGCTCGAGAGTGTGTTCTTTGATTAAGTTCCCTAATGGTTACTCTTGAATAAGAATTGACAAGTTATTGAATTGTACACCTTGAGTGTGCTGCTTGAGTATCCATCGGAATTTCAATGATTCAACAGACACAATCTTGGCATGATAAGAGAATTATCGGATGAAATGAATAATGTCTTGAAGGAATATAGTATGATGAGCTCATCTGTGCTTACTTGATGTATGTGACACTTATGTAACTAACTTGTTTGATTGAGTGTATGTGTATAGGTAAATTTGCCAAATGGATAAAAAAGCATGTTAATGAATGCTTAATGTTAATAAATGTATATCGATAAGTTTTAAATTCCTGTTATACGAACTTACTAAGTATGTAATGCTTACTTAGTTTTATTTTCCCTGTTTTATAGTACACAGAAATTCGCGAAGGTTGGAGATTAGTGGAGCACCATCACACTATCTACTAGTTTATTTGGGTATATATTAAAATCATTTTGGTATTGTAACACCCCGAATCTGGCCTAGACGTTATGGCCGTATCTGGAAATGTCGCATAGTGTTTTTGAAACCTCGTTGTTACGATGAAAACATGGAGTCTTTAATAAGCCTTTGTTAGAACATAGGAAGTTGTCTTTATTCATTTAAAACATTTGTTTTGAAACATCCCTCGTTGCGGAAGCTTTAATACAACAGTCTAGGTGATTATGCGTTTAGAAATTTAACTTTTTGAAAACCGAATTTCCTACGACCAGTAGGTATAAATCCATAAAGTAAGATAAATAAATAAATTCCCAAATTTAAAACCAAAGTCCCAAAGGGTCCTTAAATTACAACCCAAATAATCAATAATAATCAAATCATAAATTGTAAATTGAAAACCATGAAGTGCACAGTTTACATAAACTCAGTGTGTAATCCCACAGAAGAAACAAACAATCAGCGTTCACAATGCATAGTTGAATAGTCTTGGGCCTAAGCCCTTTTTAGTATCAGCAACAGATTGGGCCTTAGCCTGTCTCAATACAGTATCAAAATGCAGTAGGGCCTTAACCCATCACAGTATCAACAGTAGTAACAGTTATGCAGTAGCAAAATCTTACCCAACCAGTTTAAACACACCATCTCTGTCCAACCCTACACTCCATGTGGGGATATAATCAACCCACCCATCCCTACACTCCAAGTAGAATTGAATGCGGCACAATACAGTAGTTTGTAGATGAGCTGCCAGTAAATTAGGCTTAAAGCCTTTCAGTACACTTCCTCCGAATAACAACCCCCAACCCAATGCAATGCAACACACAATAGATGAAATGCTATTATGCAATTCAGTACATATATTCAGTTCAGATATTAACATGCCCAATACAAATATCATTTAGTCAAATTCACACATTTAGGGGTCTAAGTAGCGCTTACCGACCCTACAGTAGGTTCACAGTCGACTTGGGTGACCCATGCAACCTTAAAAACATTTCAGTAAAAATAGGCCCACATGCCTATGTGATCTACCTGTGTGGGCCCATACGCCCGTGTGGGCCACTTTGCTCAAATTAGCCTTGCTGTGTGATCCATTTTTACAGTAACCCATGCTAGCTCAATATTCATATATGTTTTCACTATTTACTTATATGTTCATTCAAAGTTGTCTACTTGAGTCATTATCACTAAATTATTTATATCTAGAGCTACAGAATTCCAAATTAAGATTCACTTGATGTTTTCGTAACTAGACTCAAATACCTTTCTACCATAAAATTTTCAGAATTTATAGTTTATCAAATAAGTACAGTAAAATCTTTAAAGTTATCCCTATTCTGCTGTTTGACAGCTTCATCCTTTCCTTACTAAAAATTATTTATGTCTTAGTACGGAATTTAGATGTAGTTTCTGTTTGTTTCTCTTGAAAATAGACTCATTAAGGATTTAAACATATAAATTTAAGCCATTAATTATTTTTTTACAATTTTTGATGATTTTCCTAAGTTAGAACAGGGGAACCCGAAATCATTCTGACCTTGTCTCAAAATATTTATTATATCTCATGATTTACAATTCTATTGCTTACACTGTTTCCTCCATGAAAAACTAGACTCGATAAAATTTAATTTCATATTTTATTCAACCTCTAACTCTATTCCCACTATTTTTGATGATTTTTCAAATTTAGACTACTACTGTTGTGCAAAACTATTTTAGGGCAAAATGTTGATTTTCAAGTTTATAACACCCTTATTTCCTTTCTCTACAATTTTTCGCATCATTTTCTCTTATTTCTCGACAGCAATCAATTTTGGCTTTTCGCCAAATCCCATTTTTTATGTTTCGGATACACATTTGGTATCGATTCTGGTGCGTAGGCACTCCTAAGCCTTCAGAACCGCGACGAATCCGATAATCAGTTGTCTCCACACACTAGAATATCCACTTAAAACCTTTGAAAAACACCGAAACAGATGAAGTCGAAAGTTGCACCCAAAGAGATGACTCGCAAAAAAATACAGAAACAAAAAGAGTAGGGAAAAGAGAAGAGAATTTTGGCTATAGGGCAAGAGATGAACTGATCAAGAAAACGAAAAGAGAGGGGAAAGAGAAGAAACAAGATTCGGTCAAAGGGGAACAAAAACCAAAAGTGAATAAGAAGGGAGAAGAAACGACAGAGAAACAAAAGTCTAACGTCCGAAAATTTGTTGGGAAAAAAAGAAAATAGAAAACTGATAAAAAGAAAATCTTATTTTGGTAACTTCTCCCCAATTATCTCCTAAAAACACTCCCTATTATCCCACTAAAACACAACTACTCAGCAGTCCAGTTTAATTTGAACTCCACCACGCCACACGCCTTAAACAAAAATTAATTCCCCTGATTGCGCAGGGACTCAAACACAGGACCTCCTACACACTAACACTCCACTTAACCACTAGACCAGCATGCCCATTCTGATATATTTTTACCAACAATCAAATAAAAGCCTACTGAACAAGAGTAAGGCCTACTTCATTCAAAATACCAAAATTTGCCCAAGCGAAGGCTTGAACTTGGGACCTTCCAAGCACTCCCAGAACAGATAACCACCAAAGCTGACAGATATTTGTACCATATTTTCACAATAATAAAATTAGAAATTTTGGGGCGTTACAAGTATGATGGCATGTATAGGATAACTTGGCCATTAGTGGCTTGAAAATGATGCTTGTAATCTAGCCATTGGAATGGCTAATAATGGTTTGTTTTGATATACTTGTAATGTCACATTATGGTAGCTACATATAAGTTAAGTAGTTGATCAAATTATGTCTACATATGGACTAAACCAAGGTAAGATTTATAAACATGTATGCATGTAATGATATGTCATGTTGAATGATAGAGTTTGTTTAATTTGAATGCTTGAAAAGGTTGGTATTTGCATGTGAGTTTTAGTGCAAGTCATTGGTATGATTTTAGGTGAGAAATGAAGCTAGAAATGGCTTTATTTTGTCCACAAGGGTAGGCACACGGTCATGTGTCTTGACCATGTGTGACACACGGCCTAACACATGGACGCGTGGTTTGGCCATGTGTGTAACACCCCAAACCCAGCCTAGATGTTATGGCCGAGTCTGACGATGTCACATGGAATGGAAATTTTGAAAACTAATTTATTATGATAAAACCGTGTTTATTTTATTACTCTTATTGATTCCAAAAAATCGCTTACTCATCTAGTCGATTATTTAAAATGTAATTCATTGCGGAAGTTTTAGAAATCATTTTTTTATGGAAACTGAGTTAATTAAGTAAATCCGTCCATTTTAGAGAAACCCCTTTGTTTTCGAGAAAACCGTCTAAGGGATCGAGGGTTTAGAAAATACTTTAGCTTTTGAAAATAGTGTCTTCCTACGTCTAGCAGTTATGAATCCATAAAATAATAAATAAAAACCCCATTTATGCAAAAGTCCCAAAAAGTCCGCGAGTTACATCAAACATAAACCAATAATCGTAAAATGGGATAAAAACCATGAAAGTCCAGAACCGTGGTTACCGCCGAGTTCTCTACTGTACTGATCCGTCTAATGCTGGGGATTACCTGAACAGATTAAACAGAAAAAGGATGAGTTTTCGCAAACTCAAGTGTGTAATCCCTACAGAAAGCATGCACATAGCATAATAATAGAAAGTAGTCATATATTTACAGTTCGGGTCTGAGCCCATTACCGAATCGGTGTGGACCTTAGCCCACTGAAAAACAGAATAAGATACAATTTAGGGCCTTAGCCCATCAGATGTAACATGCAGAACAGAACAGAATATCAGAATCCTACCCACTAACCTCTACACACCATCTCTGACCAACCCTACAAACCATGTGGGGATAAAATCAACCCACTTATCCCTACACACCATGTTGTATCAAAATGCGGCACATAATCAGATAATTGCAGCTGAGCTACAAGATAACAGGCTTAATAGCCTTCTGATACTTCCTCCAATATCATCAACCCACCCCAATATAATGCAGCATGCAATAGATGACATGCTATAATGCAATTAACAGATCACACATTCAAATCGGTATACATACTAAGTGCAACATGCTTAATACATATATCACATAATCGGATCATGAAATTGGGGGTCCAAGTAATGCTTACCAACCCTACAGTAGGTCCACAGCCGACTTGGGCGACCTGTGCAACCTTATAGATCATTTCAGAAAAATGGGCTCACATGCCCATGTGGCCCACACGCCCAAATTGACCTTGGACGTGTGGATCACATAGCCTAGCCCAGAATTCCACACGCTCGTGTGGTTTACCCATGTGGGCCCACATGGCCCAATAGGTAGAGCCCGTCTGTCGCACACAGCTGCGTCACTTGCGCATGCCCTGGATCATTGATCACACGGCCGTGTTGTGGCTCACAGCCTTGCACACGGCCTACCACACGGCCGTGTGGCGTCAACAGAAACATTTTTCGGCTTTTGTCGATTCTCGTTTTCTGTGTTTTTGGGTACACACCTAGTTTGTTTTCGCTCTTTACGCAATCCTGAGATCACCAGCACCTATAATTGAACCATGTTTCACTCAGTTCATCTCTTAAACAATTGAAATCAAACCAAACCCAAAACAAAATACTCATCCAACGAGTGATCAAAACTTACCTTCGATAGAACAACAACGATCCCCAAGAATCTAAGTCTCCAGCAAACAGTTTCGAGCTCTTGAATCTTCTCCTAATTGGAAACAATGATACCCATAAAAAACTACTAAAAAAATAACAAGAGTACAAATCCACTTAACTAGAACTTACCGAACAATCGAAATCAACCCGAGAAACAACACAAGACCGAGTAGAAAAGAAATTGAGCAGAAAAGAAATGAGGGAGAACAAGAATTCGGAAGCAATAGGGGAAAAAGATAAAGAGAAATCGGTAGGGGTTTTTGAGGAAAAGAGGGAAATCTAAATATGATGCTTTTGGGAACAGATTGAATAGAAAAGGAAAAAATGATAACCCACAAATCCACATCCATTAATTCTCTCTAGCAAAACCCCACTACTCAGAATTCTATCGCCACTCAAACTCCTCCCCATAATCATGGAAAAATAAAGCCAAAGCAGGGAATTGAACTCAGGACCTTATGCAATCAAACACTCCACTTAACCACCAGACCAGCAAGCCCATTCTGATATCATTTTACCAACAATAACTTAAAAGCCTACCGACCCCACTGAGAGTTTTATTCATAAAAATGCCAAAATTTTACCCAAGTTGTGACTTGAACTTGGGACCTCTCACACACACCCAGAACACATAACCACTAAAGCAAACATATATTTGTGTCAATTAATTTCAGAAACACATACAGATATTTTTGTGCTCCGAAATCACATAAGCCGGTAATTAAAGAAATTTGGGGCGTTACAACTCTACCCCCAAAAGAAAATTTCATCCTCGAAATTTTACCTAATCAAAAAAGGTGAGGATACTGCTGACACATCGAATCCTTCAGCTTCCAAGTGGCCTCCATAGTGCTATGATTCTGCCACAGCACTTTCACTAAGGGGATAGGCTTTCTTCGCAGAACTTTAATGTTGCAGTCCAAGATCTGGATCGGCTCCTCCTCAAACGTCAGATCTGGTCTAACCTCAATGTCCTCAATAGGAACAACATGTGTGGGATCAGAGCGGTAGCGTCTCAATATTGAGACGTGGAATACATCATGAATGTGATCCAACTCCAGAGGAACTTCTAACTGATATGCGACTGGCCCCACTTGTTTTAGAATATGGTACGGCCCAATAAACCGAGGGCTCAGCTTACCATTGCGACCGAACCTCAAGACCTTCTTCCATGGCGAGACCTTGAGAAAAAATAAGTCCCCCACAGAATACTCAATATCCTTTCTCTTTAGATCAGCATAGGACTTCTGCCTATCAGATGCCATTTTCAGTCAATCTCGAATCAAACGAACCTTATCTTCTATTTCAGAAACCAACTTTGGACCCATAACATGTCACTCACCCAACTCAGTCCAACATAAGGGAGTGCGAGACTTACAACCATACAAGGCCTTGTAAGGTTCCATTTGAATGCTAGACTGATAGCTATTGTTGTAGCCGAACTCTGCCAACGAAAAATACTCCTCCCAACTGCCTAGGAAATCTATAACACAGCTCCTCAACATATCCTCTGGTACTTGAATCACCTTCTTCGACTGACCATCTGTCTGAGGATGGAAAGCAGTACTGAAGTCCAACCTTGAACCCAGAGCCTCATGCAATTTCTTTCAGAACCGAGACGTGAAGCGAGGATCCCTACCGAAGATGATCGAGACAGGAACCCCATACAGTCTCACTATTTCAAATATATACAATTTAGCCAATTTCTAGAGAGAAAAGTCTGTCCTAACCGGAATGAAGTGAGCAAACTTGGTCAATCGATCCATGATGACCCAGACAGAATCCTTCTTCGTGAGTGTTAAAGGCAGCCCACTAAAGAATTCCATCGTTACTCATTCCCATTTCCACATCAGTATATTTACCAGCTGCAGCAACCCCGAAGGGAACTGATGCTCAGCCTTAACCTGCTGACAAGTCAGACAGCAAGCAACGAAGTCAATAACCATAAGCTTCAACCCTGGCCACCAGTACAACTCTCAAAGATCTCGGTACATCTTGTTTCCACTAGGATGCATAGCATAGGGACTACTATGCGCCTCCCTCAGAATCGACTGTCGCAACACCTTATCACTCGGTACACAAATCCGACCGTAGAAACAAAGTAACCCATCACTGATAATCCCAAAATCAGTAGCATCACTAGTCTCAACCTGACGGAAACGCAACTCAAGAGACTTATCGCCCATCTGTTTACCTCTAATCTAATCAATCCATGTAGGTTTAACCTGAAGTTCCGCTAACAAACTCCCATCGTCGAATAAACTGAGTCGAGTGAACATCACTCTCAGGTCGGTTATAACCCTCCGGCTCAAAGCATCTACCACCACATTGGCCCTACCAGGATGGTACTCGATGTGCAATCAAAATCCTTAAGCAGTTCCACCCATCTACACTGCCTAAGGTTTAACTCATACTTGAGGCTTTTATGATCAGTGTAGATAGTACACTTCTCACCGTACAGGTAGTGCCTCCAAATCTTTAAAGCGAATATTAAAGCAGCCAATTCCAAATCATGAGCAGGGTAGTTTACCTCATGCGTCTTAAGCTGACGTGACGCATAAGCTACAACCTTACTATCCTACATTAGTACGCAACCCAAACCCACATGCGACGCATCACTGTATACGATGAAAGCCTTCCCAGATTCAGGCTGTATCAGAACCGGAGCCTGAGTCAAAACATATTTGAACTTCTCGAATCTCTCTTGTTGCTTATCAGTCCAGACAAAGGTAACTCCCTTACACAGAAGCTTGGTTAACGGTGCTGTCATCAAGGAGAACCCTTCTATGAAGTGTCGATAATAACCTATCAGCCCCAGAAAACTGCAGATTTTGAACACATTCTTCAGCTGTTTCCAATCCAACACAGCCTCAATTTTACGAGGATCAAAACGAATCCCCTCCGCAGAAACCACATGTCCCAAAAAGGTTACTTCCCAGAGCCAGAACTCACACTTACTGAACTTTGCATACAACTATTTCTCACGAAGAGTCTGTAGTACCACTCTGAGATGCTCATCATGCTCGTCCTCAGTCTTAGAATACACTAGGATATCATCGATGAAAACCACCACAAACTAGTCCAGATAAGGTTGGAACACACTATTTATCAAATCCATAAATGCTGCTAGTGCATTGGTCAACCCAAAAGGCATAACCAGGAACTCGTAATGTCCATAACGAGTCTTAAATGTCGTTTTATGCACATCGGCCTCCTTATCCCTCAATTGATGATACCCTAAACGTAGATCAATCTTGGAGAACACAGAAGCCCCTCTAAACTAGTCGAATAGATCATCTATCCTCGGAAGTGGGTACTTATTCTTGATCGTCAGTTTGTTCAACTGTCGATAATCGATACACATCCTCATTGTCCCATCTTGCTTCCTCACAAACAACACTGGTGCTCTCCATAGAGACACATTGGGACGAATGAATCCACAATCTAACAGTTCCTAAATTTGAGCCTTAAGCTCTGTAAGCTTTTTCGGTGCCATTCGGTAGGGCGCAATAGACACCGGAGCTGTACCCGGAATGAGCTCAATCCCAAATTCTACTTCTCTGCTTGGAGGCAGACCCGGTAGTTCCTCAGGAAAAACATCCGTAAAGCCCCTCACGATTTTGATGTCCTTAACCGAAGAGTCCCCAGAGTCAGAAATACTGATGTAGGCTAAGAATGCCTCGCACCCTTTCCTTACTAACTTTTCTGCCATCAACGCAGAAATCACATTAGTCAGATAGTCTCTTCGTTCCCCAATCACAACTACCTCGTTATCCTGCTCATCCCTCAAAACAACCATTTTTGTCGCACAATCCAAACTTACCCAGTGATTAACCAGCTAGTCCATTCCCAGAATCAAATTAAACTCTTCAAATGAAAGCTCCATCAGATCAGCCAAAAATACTGTCCCTTGAACCTCTAACGGGACGTCTCTAAACAATTTACTCACTTGGATAGACTGCCCCAACGAACTCACAACAGTTACCTCGCTAGAAGTACTCTCAACCGGAATCCCCAAGGTTTCAGACACAGTACTGGCTACGTAAGAGTGTGTAGAGCCTATGTCTATCAATGCCAAATAAGGTACACTATAAATTAAAAACATACACGTGATGACATCCGGAGTATCTCGGTCCTCACGATGACGAGCAGCATAAACTAGTACGGGCTGCCTCAACTCAGTCGATCCAACACCTCTGCCTAGTGCTCTCTGTCCTCAGCCCATGTCGTTACCACCCTTGGCCTGACCTTGGCCCCTAAGTGGCTGCTAAACTACTCTCGTTGGCTGCGTAACACCAATAACTAGAGCTTGCATCTAATCAGTTCTCAACAGACATTCCCGAACACGGTGCTCAGTCGACCCACATCTCAAACATGCCCCAGTCGTCCTCCAGCATTCGCCTGGATGGCGCCTGCCACAGTGCCCACAAAGCGCCACCCAGTAGGTGCAACAAGAGGCCCAACTCTAATTGGCCCATCAGATCTGGCTTTTTTCTTAGGCCTCATCACAGAACTCAAGCGCTCTGATTCCCTCTAATTTTTTCCTCTCTTTCGGTTTTGGCGCTCAGCGCGCTTAACTTCTTCAGCAATCTTCGCTTTCTTAACCAGTATAGCAAACTCACGCTCCCTCTGTGGAGCTATCAGAACTCGCAAATTGTCCTTGAGGCTATCCTCGAAGCGGACACATCTCTCATATTTGGTCGCCACCATGCCATGCGCATATCGGCTCAATTTCAGAAACTCGGCCACTGTATGATCTCCCTAGGTGAGATTAAAAAATTCACGTCTCCTAGTGACAATGTAACTAGCTCCCACATACTTACTCTAGAAAGTTATATTAAAGTAATCCCAAGTCAATCGGTCGAGCTGAGTGCCCTCCTTAACCATCAGCCACCACAAATAAGCTTCATCGCGAAGTAGAGAAAAAACCCCCTTAAGTTTCTGCTCGGCGGTAAAGTCCAGGTCATACATAATTCTTCCCGTGGCCTCCATCCAATATTTGGCCACATTAGGGGTGACTCTAGTGACACCCCTGAATAACTCAGCCCCATTGGATCAGATTTGTTTCGTAACTGACCCTCGGCCCCCTTACCCAGTGTTAGGCCTAGTGACCCTCTTTAGAATCCGTAACATGGCTTGGGACAGTGCGTTATCCCCAGCCGCACAATCATGAGACCTAGTCTCTGTAATAGGTGAGACTGGCGTCTCGCTCGTATCCAGATTAGGCAGATTTCCAGAGATGAGGACCCAGCTTGAGCCCCTCTACGGCCTCTAGTACCCCGTCCGCGGATACCTCGTGCGCTCATCGTAAATTTATAGTTTATCTGTATTAATAACTTTATGCATTAGTTACAGTTTCGATTTTTATTAACAGATATTTTATGTAGAATAGTATCAGAAGTTCAGAGTTCGTTATCGCGAGTCTTAGTCTCATTACAGTTTCCAGTTTACACTACCTAGAGTGTTTTCAGTACAGTATACTACCTATTAGCTGTTTCAAGCATGCTGGTAGTATTTTTAAACAAATCTAAACAGAATTTCAGAACACTTACAAGATCGGCACCAGAGACTCGGTATACCACATATTCAATTCAAAAATATTTTAAATCAATTAAGAATCGTTTCTTAAAACCAATCTTTATAACTCAAATCCACAGCCAAATTGTACAACTTGGCTCTATTACCACTGAATGTAACACCCCAAACTCGGCCTAGATGTTATGGTTGAATCTGGCGATGTCACATGGAATGGAAATTTTGAAAACTAATTTATTATGATAAAAGCGTGTTCATTTTATTACTCTTATTGATTCCAAAAAAAACACTTACTCATCTTGTCGATTGTTTTAAACGTAATTCGCTGCGAAAGCTTTAGAAATCATTTATTTTATGGAAACTGAGTTAATTAAGTAAATCCGTCCATTTTAGAGAAACCCTTTTGTTTTTGAGAAAATCGTCTAAGGGATCGAGGGTTTAGAAAATACTTTAGCTTTTGAAAACCGAGTCTCCCAACGTCTAGCAATTATGAATCCATAAAACAATAAATAAAAACCCCATTTATGCAAAAGTCCTAAAAAGTCCGTGAGTTACATCAACATAAACTAATAATCGTAAAAAGGGATAAAAACCATGAAAGTCCAGAACCGTGGTTACCGCCGAGTCCTCCGCCACACCGACCCATCTAATGCTGGGGATTACCTGAACAGATTAAACAGAAAGAGGATGAGTTTTCGCAAACTCAAGTGTTTAATCCCCACAGAAAACATGAACATAGCTTAATATCATAAAACAGTCATATATTTACAGTTCGGGTCTAAGTCCATTACCGAATCGGTGTGGACCTTAGCCTACTCAAATACAGAATAAGATACAACTTAGGGCCTTAGCCCATCAAATATAACATGTAGAACAGAACAAAATATAAGAATCTTACCCACCAACCTCTACACACCATCTCCGACCAACCCTACACACCATGTGGGGATAAAATCAACCCACCTATCCCTACACACCATGTTGTACCGAAATGTGACACATAATCAAAAAATTGCAGCTGAGCTGCCAGATAACAGGCTTAATAGCCTTTTAGATATTTCCTCCAATATCATCAACCCATCCCAATGTAATGCAGCATACAATCGATAACATGCTATAATGCAATTAACAGATCACACATTCAAATCGGTATACATGCTAAGTGCAACATACTTAATACATATATCATATACTCGGATCAGAAATTGGGGGTCTAAGTAATGCTTACCGACCCTACAGTAGGTCCACAATCGACTTGGGCAATCCGTGCAACCTTACAGATCATTTCAGAAAAATGGGCTCACATGCCCATGTGGCCTGCCCGTGTGGGCCCACACGCTCGTGTGGTTCACCCATGTGGGCCCACACGTCCATGTGTTGTACACGTCCCAATAGGTCGAGCCCGTGTGTCGCACATGGCCTTGCCCTGCCATCACAGGGCCACATCACTTGCGCACGGCCTGGATCGTCGATCACACGGTTGTGTTGTAGCTCATACCTTTGCACACGGCCTGCAAATTTTTTGATTATGTGTCACATTTCGGTACAGCATGGTGTGTAGGGATAGGTGGGTTGATTTTATCCCCACATGGTGTGTAGGGTTGGTCGGAGATGGTGTGTAGAGGTTGGTGGGTAAGATTCTTATATTTTGGTCGATCACCGATTCTTGTTTTCTATGTTTTCGGGTACACACCTGGTTCATTTTCGCTCTTACGCAATCTCGAGATCAGCAGCACCTATAATTGAACAACATTTCACTCAGTTCATCTCTTAAACGATTGAAATCAAACCAAACCCGAAACATAATACTCATCCAATGAGCGACCAAAGCTTACCCTCGATAGAACAACAACGATCCCCAAGAATCTAAGTTTCTAGCAAACAGTTTCGAGCTCTTGAATCTTCTCCTAATTGGCAACAACGATACCCATAAAAAACCTAATAAAAAAATAACAATAGCACAAATCCACTTAACCAGAACTTATCGAACGATCGAAATCAACTCTAGAAACAACATATGACCGAGTAGAAAAGAAATTGAGCAGAAAAGAAGTGAGGGAGAACAAGAATTCGGCAGTAATAGGGGAAAAGATGAAGAGAAATCGACAGGGGTTTTGAAGAAAAGAGGAAATTGAAATTTGATGCTTTTGGGAAAAGATTGAACAGAAAAGGAAAAAATGATAACCCCCAAATCCACATCCTTTATTTCTCTCTACCAAAACCCCACTACTCAGAATTCTATCACCACTCAAACTCCTCCCCATAATCGTGCAAAAATAAAGCCAAAGCAGGGAATCGAACTCAGGACCTCATGCAATCAAACACTCCACTTAACCACCAGACCAGCAAGCCCATTCTGATATCATTTTACCAACAATAACTTAAAAACCTACCGACCCCAGTGAGAGCTTTTTTCATAAAAATGCCAAAAATTTACCCAAGTTGTGACTTAAACTTGGGACATCTCACACACACCCAGAACAGATAACCACTAAAAAAAACAGATATTTGTGTCAATTAATTTCAGAAACACATGCAAATAATTTTTTGCTTCAAAATCACATAAGCTGGAATTAAAAAAATTTGGGACGTTATAGTGTGTCCCCTGCACCTTAAATTCGAGAAAACAGAATGCTTAGAATTGAGCATTGATAAATCGTAATATATACATATTTTAATCCCACATTTGGCATACTTTTGGATGATTTATCCCTTGATTTGATGAATTCGATGCTCCTAATCTCTTAATTTCATGTTTTATACTCAGGAGACCTTAGAGAGTCGAAAAGAATGAGAAACGGGCCAAAAACGGAAAAAATGGGCCAAAGTAAGAAATTCACACGGCCTGGAGTTCGCCACATGGTCGTGCCACTTTAGCAGACTCGAACACGGCCTAAGGCTCGATTCACACGGGCGTGTCTCTATCGTGACCCGTTTTAATTTCACCCGGATTAGGATACTTGTGGGTCAAGTAAGGCATCCCGAAAGCCTATATAAACACCCTAGAGGGCAACCTAAAGGGGGAGTTCGACAGAAGGCCTCTGTCAGGGCTTTTGACAGGAAGCAAAGCCAGAGCGGGCTGAATATAGGGAATTACTTGAAGAAAGCCAATTGATCCATCTCAGAAGCTGGAATTACGCTCAAGACTGAGGATCTTCCCTTCAATTTTCTTCAGGGGGTTTTAAGGTTTTTCTTTATGTTTTGTTATTTAATTTCTTCTGAGATGTATTCTTTTCTAAACATGAACTAAATCCCTCAAATACCTGAGGGAGATGAAACCTAAGACGGATTTTGTTATTATTTTCTGAATTGTATGATAAATACTGATTTGTTCTTAATTATGTGTTCTTAGTTCTTACTTTAATATTTTAAGATATTGATTCAAGTATTGATGTGCTTATTCAGAGGAGCAAAAGTCCCTGTTTAAGAGTAGATCTAGCATAATTAAGGGAAGTTGATCGCACTCCTAGAAATAGGACGACAAAATCTGCCGGATTAGGGTCAAACCTAATATGGGAGTCCATAAATCGAGTTAATGCAACAGTAAGGGTTTTAATTAGAAAGAGATTTCAATTAATCAACCTAGGGTTAGACATTAGTAGCCTCGAAAGAGGTATTAATATAAATTAGGGAATCCTACGGATCAAGTCAAGTGAATAAATCGACTGGTTCAGAGTTAAATAACAAGTGAAATCTAGGTGGATTCTTCCTTGGGTATTGTCTTAATCAATTGGTTTTCTCAAAAGTATTTTCCCAATTCATTCTCTGTGTCTTGGCATCCTTAGCTTAGGAATTAGTTAGATAAACATTAATCACTTTTATTTTAGGCTAGATAATAAAAAAAAAAGTCAGTACTAGTACTTTTAGTCCCTTGGGTTCGACATTTCGGTCTTACCACTAAGCTATACTACAGTTCGATAGGTGTGCTTGCCTCAATCGTGGTGATAGTTAGCTTTTAGGCTCAATCATTCTTTATATAAATATTAAAACTCTCAGGCTACAATCAAGCACATAGGCAGAGACACGGGTGTGTGTCTCAGTCGCGTGTGCTACATGGCCTAAAACACAGGCGTGTGTCTTGGCCGTGTGAAACCTGCACCTAAATTCAAAAAATAAAATTAACCACACAGCCTAGCACACAGGCGTGTGGCTGGCCGTGTGGCACAAGTCAGAGAGCTACCTAGTTTCGAACACGGCTTGTAGCATGGGCATGTCCCTTGGACCACACGGGCGTGTGAGCCCTACACCTTGGAAAATTTTTGAAATTTCACAAAAAGTTTTTAGAGTCTGCGATTAAGTCCCGAATCAATTCCAATGCTCATATTGGGCCTCGAGGGTCCATTTAATGGACGTTATGAATAATCTTGGAAAATGAATAATGATTGACATGATTTATCTGTAAATGTTCTGTAAACCCTGGTAATGCTCCGTAACCCTGTTCCGGCGATGGATATGGGTTAGGGGCGTCACAATTTTTGTTCCCCAAGACTAAATTGTTTGAACATTTTATAAGGCATAACATTTATACTAGCCCCCAAATCTACCAGATCTTTTCAACATTTAAGCTACCAATAAAATAAGGAATAATAAAATTCCCTAGATCCTTAAGCTTGGTGAGTAGTTTGTTTTGGAGAATGGCCAAGTAATCCTTATTGAGCTCCACAGTTGACAAGTTTTCTAACTTCCTTTTATTTGTTAACAACTCCTTTAAAATTTTGGCATACTTTGGCATTTGCGAAAGGGCTTCAACAAAAGGTAAGTTAATATGCACTTTTTTCAAAAAGTTCAAGAAATTTACCATATTGTTAATTTATGCAGTCTTTCTTCACTACTGCCGGATATGGAATTCGTAGTTTATATTCTCTAACCACTAGCTTATGCTCTTTCTTGCTTTTCTCAACCCCATCATTTTTCTCAACAAGTTTTAGATTCAGCTTCTTTTTAGGCTTGACTAACCCTTCCACATTTCGAATAGTGATTGTGCGGACTTGCTCCTTTGGGTTCGTTTCAGTCTTTCTAGGTAAGCTACCTTGTTGTCTCTTCAAAACCAATTTAGCAAGCTATCCAATCTAATTTTCAAGCCCTTGAATCAATGCTTGTTGAATTTTAAGAGTTGTCTCAATGTTTTGAAATCGAGTTTCGAACAATGAAATAAATTTAGCTAACATCTCTTCAAGATTCAGTTTCTTTTCTTACTAATAAGGTTGCTGAAAACCCAGAGGTGGTTATTTTAAGGTCTAGAATTGTTACCCATAAAGTTGACTTGCTCATGCTCTACGTTAGAAACGAAGGGTAAATATTCCAAATTGATTATCCCCACTCCAGTTGCATGACATTGCATTACTGAATTCATCGTGTTATTGCAACTCAAACCATCAATATTTTTACTCAGTGCTTTCACTTAACTTGCCAACATAACAATTGCATCTATATTAAAAACACCGGTTGCTTTAATCAGTTTTGTTCTCATGACTTGCCACTAATAGTTATTCAATGCTATCTCCTCAATAAACTCTTGAGTTACATTAAGTGTATTATTATTCAATGTTCCACTAGCTGCTGCATCATTTAGTTTCCTAGTCGAGGGATTCAAACCCTTTTAAAAGGTTTGAACTTGTAACCACAAATGTAATGACCCAAAATTTACGGGCATCAGAAAAGTACATTATCGGGCCTCCGTCTTAACGAAATGGGTTCGTAAATAATTATTATAAATATTTATGAGTCTTTTGGTGTGTTTAATTAGGTTTTAATTAAGTGAATTTAGCTTAATTAAGGGTAATTAGGAAAAAAGGACTAAATTGAATAAGGAGTAAAAGTTGAATTATAGATTAATAGAAAGTAAAAAGGACCAAAATGAAAAATATGTCATTTAGCATAAGTTGAGGCGACATATGATTTTTACTTAGATTTTAATTATAAAATATATATTAGTAATAAATTATATTAAGTTAATTTAAAATAATTATATTATAAGATATTTATATGATAATTAAATTACATTCATGACAAATGTATGGTGGTGATTTAATACAAGTGTATTAATAAAAATATACACTTGTAATACTATAATTAATTATTAAATAGATATTTATTAAATGATTATATTATATTATATTATATTATATTATATTATATTATATTATATTATATTATATTATATTATATTATATTATATTATATTATATTATATTTATATATTATTAATAAATAAATAAAACATGTAATACAAGAAACAAAAAAAAAAAAGAGAAACAAAACATAAAACCCTATTAACTAGTCGGGCTGAGTCGGATATAGTTGGCATGTCATAGGGTTTGGAAGAGTTCAGGAGATTTTCGGTTTGGCCGAGGAGATATTGATGTTACTATATTTCTTCGGATTATCCGAAGAGGCATTTAATGCCTTTCTGGTGTATTTGGGAGGATTATTTATTCTGGTGTGTTTGGTTGGAATCTGTGTATCTGTCAAAATCCGAGTCTTGTTAATAGGGGTAATTAAATGAAAAAGAAAATGAATAAATTTTGATTTGAATGAGTTGATGGAAGAAATGAAATAGTGAAACTATGAATCAAAATGTGAAGTGAGAATGAGATATGAGATTTGAAAGCATGAACTTAAGATTCATGAATTGATCAAAAATGCAAATTGTTGATATATGATATTTGTTGGTAGACTATTATAAATGAGATATTAAATTGATTGTAAAATTTGTTCTTATGATTTTCTATATTACAAGTTGATGTTATAATTTATTAATGTTATATAATTTGAATTATGGTAATACCACTGAGTATAGACATACTCAACTTACGGTTGTTTCAGCATCCAGATCAATCCCGACTTCAGCACAAACTTGGTGATGTAATTTTCTCTTTGGTAAATGTGGCATGTACCTAGGTCTTATTTAAGAGTCTTGTGAGTTTTTGTTGTAAAGAATTAGTCTTTAATGTTTGAATGATAAATGAAACGTTAAGTTATAAAATGGTATGTTTGGTACTAAAGTTGAAATGAGATAAATGAAGTTTATTAGGTAACTTTTATATAGTACCATGAATGTTGTTGATCAATTTGATAAGTCAATGTTTTAGGCATGATTTAAGTATGTTTGAAAGTGAAAATGTGTTGATTTCCATATTAATTGTAAGTTGGTTGTGGTTTGAAATTGCAATGAAGGTTAGATATTTATAAAGGGGTTATATTGAAGTTTTTTTTTAAATATATATATTTATGAAAAAAAAATTCAGAGTACTCGAACAAGTTCCGTTCCATTTCTAATACGTGTTTTGGGCCTCGAGAGTCCATTATAGGGATTTAATGATTAAATTATACTATGTATGTTATTTTATTTGTGAATTATTTGTAATTTGTCCGATATGTCCAATAATGCTCTGTAACCCTGTTCCAGCGACGGTTTAAGGTTAGGGGTGTTACAACAAAAGGTAACCCATGATGAGGATACCTTTTCAAAAGATCCTTAAATCTCTCCCTACGCATCATATAATGTCTCCAACTCAATTTGTACAAATGAAGAGATGTTGTTCCTCAACTTAGTTATTTTGGGTAGTGGAAAATATTTCAATAGGAATTTTTCAGTCATCTGATCCCAAGTCGTGATAAAACCCTGTGGAAGTGAATTCAACCACTATTTTACCTTGCTCCTCAAAGAAAATGGGAACAACTGTAAGCGTATGGCATCATCAGTAACACCATTGATCTTGAAAGTGTCGCAAATCTCTAGAAAGTTAGCCAAATGAGCATTCAAATCTTCATCTTGCAACCCATCAAATTGAACATATGGTTGTACCATCTGTATTATGTTCGGCTTCAGCTCAATATTGTTTGTAGCAATCGTCGGTCTGACGATACTCGATTCAGCCCCGATCAAAGTGGGCTTAGCATAGTCAAACATAGTATGAGGAGTAGGAGTCGCAGGAAGTTGCTAATTATTTTGATTATTTTCCATCTCTACAATAGTATCCTTTTCCTCTTGATCTTCTATTAAAATCTATTGACCTTGCCTTACTTCTTTAACTTCTCCCCGATTTATGCAAGTAGTTTTCTCGATCTTACGATCATAAACTAACAGTTCCAATGGGTTTCCTCTAGTCATAAACCAAAAGAACCAATCAGAATCAAACAAACAAAAAAAATAGAATGTAAAAATTCAATTAAAAACAAAATTATTGAAATTAAAATAAAAAATGGCTAAATTAATTGAAATAAAGTTTTGCTAATATTTTAGTCCCCGACAACGGCGCCAAAAACTTGATGTCCACGAAACCAACTAAAAAATATGACTAAGGCAAGTGTCAATTAAAAGTATAGCTACGGTGAGTGAAGATATTGTTCCCACGAAGACTAAAACTACTAGTAATTACTGTTTTCCTATTATTTAACCGATAAATTTGAATTATTGATTAAAAACTAAAATTAAATAAAGTAATTAACTAGCGAACACGATAAAGAACAAAATAGGAAAATAATCAATTAACAACCAAAAAGTAAGATAATACCCATGAAAGAATTCACTGACACTTCATTTGTCAATATCAATCCAAATTACACAATTTCTTTACTTAGTATCTTGATCCGTAGAAATCCCTAAATTCTGCTAATATCTCTTTCGAGAGTAAGAGCAACTAACTCTAGGTTAATTAATTGAAATTTCTTTCTAACTAAAACCCCTATTATCACATTAACTTGATCTATGGATTCTCCTATTAGATTTGACTCTAATTCGATAGATTTATGTCATCTTATTTCTAGGAGTGCATGCAACTCTACTCAATTATGCAAGATCTACTCTTAAATAGGGTCTATTCCTCCTCTGATTTAAGCACATCAAATATGAATTAATAATCTAGAAATATCAAACCAAGAATTAATTATACATAATTGAGAACAAGAAACTAAGTATTTATTGCGTAAAATAAAATTCAAACGACAGAATTCATCATAAGGTTCATTTCCTTAAGTATTTAGAAAATTAGTCCATGCTTGTAAATAAAAACATCCTAGAGATAGTATAACTAAAAGAAATAAATAAACTCATGATAATCTCCTAAGAAATCAACTAGGAGTCTTCAATCTTGACAAAAATCTACTTCAAAATCGACTTCAATGGTATTTTTCGAGTTTTTTTGTTGAGTACTCTATGATGGATCCCTCCTATCTTTTTTTTTTTTGGTCATATATATGTCTTAAAATGCCCTAAAAAACTAAAAACCATATTTTCCCGCAATTCAGAATATTAATTTTTGAAATTGGCACGTCCTTCCATATGGCCGTATGGTAACCAGTATGGCTCACACGGCCATGTGGAAGAGGTCAGCCCTTGTGGCTCCTGTACTTTGCTCCTTTTTTTTTATTTTCGCTCGTTTTTCGTTCCTTTTACTCTTTAATGCTATCCTAAGTATAAAAAAATAAATTTAAAGGATTAGGAACATAAAATTCATTATTAACATCGAATAATCACCTAAAAATGCATTAAGAATGAAATTAAAATATATTATTTTTAGCACTTATCAAAATATGTGATTAATATATATATATAATTTAAAGTCAAAACAAATCATTATTCCTTTGATGATGAGCTGCGGCAAAGGGCTATAGTCTCTCCTCGGTAGAGTCTTCCCGAGTGATTCAAGTCCAACAAAACACACGCACTTTATACATATTTATATATCCACCATTATTTCACCAAATTCCACGGAATTGCAAGCCCTCCAATCACTCCAAAACTAGGTGACGAGTACTCATCCTGTCGGGGCATTGCTATGCTCCACAGCGCAAGTTGAAAATTGCGCGACAACCATTATAAGTTGGGAAACATGAATTTGCGTGCTCTAATATTTGTAGGAGTTGTAAATGGTCCAAAAACAAACCTGAGGCTTCACACTCCCATCCCAATCCTCAATTTCTTCATCATTTCCACTAATTGAATGTTGAATAGAGGAGTGAGTTTCATCACCATTTCATTCCAATATTTCAATCTTCTTGACTTAAATGCATCATGTTTCTCATGTGGGTTACGTGTACAACTCCATACTAGATTACTTTGGAAATAAAATATGCACGTGGCTCAATCCTCAATCCTGTGTTCATGTTTTTCTTATTTATTTATTTTTTCTTCTCCTTTAAATAGCGAGAAAGAGTTGTGTATCACGTCAACGTTTTTTTAAAGATTTTTTAAAAATAAATATCAGCTAATAATTATAAACAGTGATTGTTAAAATAAATATCTTTTTCCTTTAATTATTATTTGTAATACACTTAAAAAAAGAAGCAAATTACATGATATCTGTAGAGGCCCATTTATGCCCGAGCCCGTTCAGAAAAAAAAAAAACAAATAAAAAAATAAAATGTCCAAGTTTATATTTTACAGTATTTAGAAACCCTTTACAGCCCAAATTACCCATTACCCATTACATCCAAACCCAAATACTAAACAAACCCATTACAGACCCAATACCCTAATTACCTTGACCTAAAATAATCGTGGCCCAAAAAGGTCTAATGTTTAAACAGAATCAGCAGTGGCCTAGGGTTTCTGCAACCCTAGGCGCCGCAGTGGCAGGAACCCAACAGTCGCGCCGCACTCCTTGCACCCGCGCCAAGCCTCCGGTCGCGCCACAATCAACGCCAAATCACCCCCACCATCGGGATCTCCGCCTTACCTGCAAAATGAAAGAGATAACAACAGCAGAACACAACAATATGGCAACATTTTATTTCCTTTTTAATTTTTCATCTCGAAGGCTATAAAAGCCTATCCTAACCTGTAAACTGAGGACCACATATACAATAATACACAAAAAAAACAAAAAAATAGTGAAATAAAAACTCAAGGGTTACTTTTTAACAGAGGTGATTTTCTTTATATATTTGCGTTAAGTTTTTTTTTATTTCGATTTACTTACATTATATATATATAAAAACTGTAATAAAAAGAAGATTGGGGATCACCTTTCGAAAAGGGGTATTTTTCGCCGAGGAACCGCCGCAAACGACGGCGCGTGAGGCGCGTGGCGGTGGCCCGAACGTTCGGCGATGGAGCCCAGACAAGTGCACATCAGAGAATTTCAGAATTTAAAAAAAAACATTTTAGAAATGACTTTTTTTTATTTAAACTGACTTATATAGGGGTTTAAAAACGACGCCGTTTTTGCTTAAACCAACAAGCACCAAAACGACGCCGTCTTCAAGCATACGGCCCGCGCGTTGACCCAACCCGGGGAGGATCCGCGTGTTTTTATTAAAGGGTCAAATTACCTTCTAAGTCCCTTCGCATTATTCCAATTTTGTAATTAAGTCCATTTATTTCTTTTTACTTATAATTTGACCACTTTATATTTATTTTTATTGCCATTTGGTCCTGTTTCCTCATTTATTTTTTCAAAACCTTTCTATTTTTACTTTTATTTTTTAAAAAACTTTTATTCTAATATTATACAAAAAAAAATTCCATATAAAATTTTTTATTAATATATGTTTATTAATTTATAGTACGAAATTCATATATATATATATATTATATGTATTATCTTTATATATATTTAATTATTATATATTATTTTCTTGGTTAAATAATTTATATATTATTTTATAATTTATATATTATTTATTATATTATATTTTTAATTTGTACATTATATAGCATTATATTATATTATGTATTATTTTTAAAATTTTATTTTGAATAAAGTCTATTATATTATATAACCTATTTTATTTGTATTACTTATTATATATAATTTTTATGATTAGTATATTATGTATATATATGTTATTATTTGAAATTATTATATTATTTACTAATTATTTTTATTATGTATAATCTTTATATATGTATTATTATTAATTATTTTGTATTATTTTATTATATTTAGGATTTTTATTAATTATTATTTTACATTTTTTAAAACAAATTTTCTATATTATATAGTATTATATCATACATTATTTTCTTTAAATTTTTTTGTATAAAATATATTTTATTATATAACATATTTTTTTATATTTTTTTATGACTAGAATATTATATATATTTTATTTAAAACTATTATATATTAAGTATTAACCTTTTTTAATATATATAATCATTTATACATGTATTAAATTATGAAAAATTATGTATTTATTTTTATATTTTTAAAATACGTCGTTTACATATATCAATTGTTTTGAAAATAATCATATTTTTATTATCTCTGTCATAATTCATTGTGTAAATGTAGTGTTAGTTTACTTCTCATATATTGATCTTGTTTAGGCATTCATTTTTAATATTTATGCTTCATATAGATTCTTAATTCTTGTTGCTTATTTTATATATTGTATTCGTTTGTTCATATTTTTGTATCCGTTTATTATTGCTTTAGCATAGTTCATTTATTTATTTATTCTTGTTATATTATTCATTGTTTATTTATTATTAACATAATTTGTAGTTAGATTGAATTGATATGTATATTATAATGTCTTATTCAAACCCTTTTTATAAAAAAACCTTTTAAATTAAAGCATTTTATTCAAATAGTTTTAAAATATATGGCGATATCTAATGTTTGGGGGCTTCGAGAAGAATTGTGCCCTATTTTCTCGTAGAACTTAAAGTATTAGATATCTCTTCTCTTTCGAAACCGATACTTTCAAATTTTAAATAAAAAAACCTATTCTTGGGAATTCAAAGTGTTGTGTCCTAACTTACTGGATATGATGTTTTCTGTCTCGAGGTAGGCATTTTCTAATCTAAAGACGTGCCTAGTTTCGAAGTCATGAGAGGCTATATCCTAACTTACTTGGTATGGTGTTTTATTTCTTTGAGATAGGTAAGTCTAGTTTTTTTTTTCTTTAAATAAAAGAACCATTTTCTAAAAAATTTTCAAAATTTCAACATTAGGACATGATTTTATCGATTAGGTACCAATTTTTGGGTGTTATGAGGGTGTTAACCCTTCCTCATACGTAACCGACTCCCGAACCCATTTCTCTTGTTTTTCGTAGACCAAAATCAGTATTTTGAAATAAAATATTTTTTAAAGTGATCCAATCACACCTAAGTAAAAGGGATTGGTGGGGACTCCCATTTTCGTTTTTAAAAGTCGACCCCCATTTTTTTTCATAGAAGTCAAAAAATGGTTTCGACAGCTTGGCGACTCCGCTGGGGACGTAAGAGAGTCAAGCCGTAAAATTGATAATTTCATGTCCTTTTGTCGGAATTTAAAATTCTAGTTTTTTAAAAAAAAAACATGATCCTTTTATTGCATTTGGTTTTAAATATATTTCTCTGCATTGCACTACATGACCGTCGTGGTCACACCCTTAAGTGGGAGCGAGAAGCTATGCCTTCGTGAGATTTTCACCTCCGCATGGCCATAGGGAAATGTATTCCCTGAACCGAACTCGGTCCGCATGAGCCTATAATGGGTGAGGATCGAGGAATCTGCTAGTTCGGGTACCTCAACTTTAGAACTAAACCGCATATAGTAAACCCTAAGAACCCACCTTAGTTAGAGCTATGCCAAACTTTAGTAGTTACCCAGATAAGTGTTCGTTTTACTTGCTTTATATTTTATTATGTGGTACTAACTTGTTGTGTTTCATTCTTGTGCATAACATTTCATAGAGGTATCGATTCACGGTCAGTTTCTAAAGTTGGAAAGTTGGTTATGGAGAACGAATTCCTTGATAAAGTGGAAGACAATGCAGTCGTTCGTATATGGTCAGGGCAAAGCCAATTAGAGAAAGGAGATAGCTTGTTGAGGGGTATGTGTCAAAACTACGGGATTTCACTCGCATCAGTGTCACACAAAATGAGCTTCAAGAGTTGAAGAAAATATGGACCCAGTGGGACGATGAAGCAAAGTAGCTGTTCTATCGCAATTATGGTGGTCTACCTTACTTACTCGACGTCAAAGTAGATAAGTATCTATTTCGCGCTATGACTCAGTTTTAGAACTCTGCTTATAGTTGTTTCACTTTCGGGAAAGTAGATTTAGTGCCCAAGGTAGAGGAATACACGACCTTGCTTTGCTATTCGAGGATCCAAACTGACAGAATTTATTCTAGGGCTGCTAATGTTCCAACCTTTGTGAAGAAGTTAATGAATATCACGAGGATGAGTGAACAGTGGGTTGCAGCCAGAGTTCAAGAGAAAGGTGAAGGTAAATGCATTCCTTGGGAGAATTTGAGGGATTTGGTCTTAACACATCCAGATGTAAAAAAGAAGGTTGACGTTTTAGCCTTATGTATTTATGGTTTGGTGATCTTCCCTAAAGCTTTAAGACATGTAGATGAAGCAGTTGTCGATTTATTCGATCGACTTGGCAGAGGGGTCACGCCTGTACCTGCGATCTTAGCCGAAACGTTTAGATCTTTGAATGCATGTCGGAGAACCGGTGAGGGCAGGTTCATTGGGTGTGCGCAGTTGTTGTTGGCTTGGTTTCACAGTCATTTCTGGAAGGTGGAGAAAGTATCTTATTAGGTTTTTTCTGCGAATTACTCTCCGTTGAAAAAGATAGTAGCAACACCGAGGAGAGAAGACGTGTCCGAGGAAAGCTGGATGGCGATCCTTCAAAACCTTCAAGAAGAAGACATCGAGTGGAATACATTAAGATAGGTAAGTCTAGTTTTTTTTTTCTTTAAATAAAAGAACCATTTTCTAAAAAATTTTCAAAATTTCAACATTAGGACATGATTTTATCGATTAGGTACCAATTTTTGGGCGTTATGAGGGTGTTAACCCTTCTTCATACGTAACCGACTCCTGAACCCATTTCTCTTGTTTTTCGTAGACCAAAATTAGTATTTTGAAATAAAACGTTTTTTAAGGTGATCCAATCACACCTAAGTAAAAGGGATTGGTGGCGACTCCCATTTTCATTTTTAAAAGTCGATCCCCATATTGTTTTTCATGGAAGTCAAAAAATAGTTTCAACAATATCATCTAGCAATTATCAAAGTGATGATTTTTAAATAATTTTTAAATTTTAGCGTGATTAGTGTCATTTTGTATCTTTCATCCACTAAACAGTTCACGGAAAAAGTAACATTCATGTTGTGGTTACTGCTACTTTAAATATGAATGTTATGAAATGAATAATTGTGAAAGATGATGTGTTTCAATCTTTTAATTTTTATTGTGGGCTAATTGTGATTTTTAATCTATATCTATGTATTAACAATCATTTACTATTTCTATTGACATCTTTTATCTTATAATCTTTCTATATAATTTTGTAAAACATTTGAACTAAATTATATATTTTTTATTGTTTATTTTATTACTAAATTTACCATTTTAAATCTTTTTTATGTATTTATAAGATATATCACATTTATAAATAAGAATTTTAATTTTATTCATATAATTTTTTAAATAAATTTACTTCATAAAAAATCATTACACTTACCAATAAGAAATTTGATTTTATTAAAATATTTTTATTAAATGAATTTATATAATAATAAAAATAGTTAAATTTTATAATAATTATATTTATGTTATTATGTTTACGTTAACTAAAAACTAAAAAGAAAAATATATTACTTTGGTGTTAAATAGTATGTTTTAAATATTTATATGACAAGGAACTATTATAGTCAATTTAAAAAAATTGAAAGTTTATTTTATAATATTATCAAAATTTTTTTAGTTTATACAAGTAATTTTAATAATGCTTAAAAAAAATTATTAGCACTATACGGAAATGATCAAAATAATTTGTATATATTAATTAAAATTTTTAATTATATGAATAAATAAATAAATCATCTGCCGCACATGCAACATTAAAAACTAATTAAAAGATTATGACATTTACTTAGCACTGAAATCAATTCAAAAGTGGACACGTACGAGTTGAAGCACACCACGATTTTTTTTTTCTTCCAACACACAAATTCCGCAAACTATTTTACAAATTGTGGTCGACTCCCTAACATGTCTCTTAACTACCATATATAAAAGTAATGTCCTAAGAGATCACAGAATGATATGTGTCCAGTTACTTACTTTTCTTTTCTTTTTTATTATTATGAAATAGTACTTAAATTGTAGTTTTTTCCTTTATTATTATTATGTTGATATTTGAGATTTAATTTTTATATTTTATTTTAGCATATTTTAATTCTCCATTTTACAATGACATTAGGTTATTTAAGTAATTATCTTCTTTAATTATCTTAGTTAAATTAATGATCTGAATTTTTCTTAAAAACACTTTTTTTAATATAAAAAAATATATTTTGAGATAATAAGTTGTAATGGGTATTTTTAAGAAAAAAATTGAACTCAACATTTTAACTAAATAATCAAAGGTGTCAATTGCTTGCCAACCAATAATATTATGAAAATAGTGAAAATAAATTATGTAAAATTAAAGAATAAATACTAATTCTAAGTTAAAATAAGGGTAAATTACATTAACAGTAACTCAACTTTGATGCAGCTGACAAAATAGTTACTCTAATTTCAATTCAGTCACTCAACTTTTAAAAAATAACAAATCAGTCACTAACGTTATCGAAAAGTGAAAAACCAGTCACCCATTAACATTTTTTATTACAAGCCTAGCAGGACAGGTGACATTGCTAGTTAACTTGCCACGTTGGACAAGGCAAAGTTTTCAATTCAATTACTCAACTTTCAAAAAATAACAAATCAATCACTAACATTATCGAAAAGTGACAAATTAGTCACCCATTAACATTATTATAAAAGAGTTACAAATCAATCACTCATTAACATTTTCCATTACAAGCCTAATTAGACAGGTGAAGTGGCGAGTAAACTAGCTAATGTGGCCAGTTAGACGACGCAAAGTTGAGTGAAGATTTTTTTTGTCCTTCCTTTTCAAATTTTTTTAATAAATGGCCCAATATTTATACTTTTTGCGTAAATGATCCAACATGTTTACACTTCTTCTTCTCCATCCCAACAATCTCGTCGTCACCACCTCCGCCACAATCATTTTTGGCGTCACCATCGTTGACCTCCAAACCACCACCCTATCTTTTTTTTTCTTTTTCAACCCCCCAATAGAGGAACCACCATGATTGGGATCCGACTGTCTTTTTCTGCTACCCAAAGCCATTAACTCTGAAAAACCTAGATCAAAATGGGATTGGAGACAATTTTGGGTCAAACTATCAGCCAAACTGGTGAGGAGAAAATTCTCCAAAGCAACATTCAAGCGATTCAAGAACCAAAACAACTTGGATTTGTCGAGATCTTCATGGGATATGATGATATAAACAAAAGGGCCGTCAATTAGGCTAACTCAATTGCCAACATTATCAAGTTACATAAAAAAAAATAGAAGCAAAACAAATGGAACATCCAAACAAACCAAACAATCAATTGAACCCATGATTTTTGGGAACAAAGGAAACGGTTCCTCCAAAGGGACAACCAAATGCCGACAAGTGAAATTCTGGGTTAGGTCAGTGATTAGCAAGATCCTAAAGTTGAAATCAGACTAGGTATTGTAGGAAAGTAGGATGAGAGATGGATTAGAAGAAGAGTGGTGAAGATGGTCGACAACGAAAGTTGTGGTTGAGGTGAGGTAAGCCCAGCCCTTGGAAAGGGATTTGAGTCGGGTCACGGACCTAAGGGGTAATATAGAAAGGATATCGAAAAGGGTTTTTTTAGGTAATAAATATAAGGAAGACATGGTTCTCAGCTTTCTTCATGAACAAGCAGAATTCATTCAAGGGTTTTATTTGTTCTTCTTTTTGGGTGTCTGGTTTTATTGAAAGTTAGTAGGACTAATTTGTTATTTTTTGAAAGTTGAGTGACTGTTAGTGTAATTTATCCTTAAAATAATAAAGAGACCATAACCATAATTGACCTACAACATTCTCACACAATTAGTTATCATTTAATTTAATAAACATTTGATTTTTAAAAAAATTAAATAAAATTTTAATTAATAAAAAATAATTCCAATCATTATACTTTGTTTAATATATTAAAATTTTTTGAAATCTAATAAATAATTATAATTAGAAAATATTTGAAACCTGCGACTTGACGGACAAAACATTATAATAGTTCTAATAAGGTGAAGAAGGCAATGGTTACATTCAGTTTTAAAATTATATATTGATAGTCAATTTAATATTTATTTAATCTATACATTTAATTTATAGAGATTTTTTTTAATTGTGTCTGATCATGTTATTTTTAAATTCTACCTTCACAAACCAATACCAAGGTTAAAACATGATGTGAAACTGGTTGAAATTCTTAACTTCAACACAATTTTAGTATTACATTTATGTTTAAATATAATAAATAAATAAATAACAAAAATCTGTATTTATACATCTATACTATTATTTAAATCTTTAATTAAGTTGGTTTTACGAGTCAATTAGGTACCAATTTAATTAAAAAATTACGAATATATCTTCCTTATTTAACATAAATTGTATTATTTGAAGGCAGTTAAATCTGTTTTTTTTTTCTTTAAAAAAAACAAATAAATAATTTTCATAGTATGAGAATTAAGCTAATTTCATTTGTAGCTTACCACTCAACTAATATTTTATTTTAATACATTTTTCACATTTTACTTTTATTGTCCATACCATATATCTCCATCAATTGTATATCTATACTATTATTTAGGTCCCTAACTGAGTTGGTGTCATGAGTTAACTGTGAACCAATTCGATTAGGAAAATTACATAAATGTACTCTCATAATTAAAATAAGTTTATTATTTGAGGGTATTTTAATCTTTTTATTTAGAAAAAAAAACTCAATAAAAAATTTGCATGTGGATAGATTTAAACTCATGTTATTTGCAACAATGAAATAATAATTTTACCACTAAATCAAAACTTTATTACATTACAATATCTACATTTTAATTGTATTGTGCACACTTTATTACATCTATGAATTGTATATCTATACTTACTATTATTTAAGCCCTTGCTTAAGTTGTTGTCACAAATCAATCGGACACCAACTTGATTAAGACAATTATGAAAATATCCTCCTATAATTAAAATAAATTATATTATCTGTGAGCACTTTAATCTTTTTTATTTTAAAAAAGCCAATGAAAAACTTGCATGCGGTGGAATTTGAACCTATATTATTTACATTAATAAAACATTAACTTTACAACTAAACTAAAACTTTTTTTAATTTAATATTTACATTTTAATTTTATTATGTATACTCTATTACCTCTATCAATTTTATATATATCTATACTATTATTTAAACCCCTGACTAAGTTGGTGTCACGAGCTAACCAAACACCAATTCAATGGAGAAATTACTAAAATGACTTTTCATATTTAAAATAAGTTATGTTTTTCAAGGTTACTTTAGTCTTTTTATTTTAAAACAATAAGAATATGTATATGGTGAATTTTAAATCCAAACTAATTATAATAGGAAAACATTGAACTTATCACTCAACCAAAACTTTATTTTGATGTATATATTTTTTACATTACAATTTTATGATGCACACTTTATTACCTCCATCAATAGTATATTTATATTTATATTAATAATGTTGTTGATTGAGTTGATGTAACAAATTAGCTTAACACCAACCTAAGATTGATGACAATACAATGATAAACAATTGTATTCATCTAATACTCTTAATCTAATGTATTTATGTGTTTGAATTTCATTTTACTTAAAGTTTAATCTATTTTTTTATTTAAATATTATACATATTTCACGTGTTATTAGTAATTAGTTTCAAATCATACGTTTCATTATTTATTAATTGTTACTTTTAAACACACTTCTATGTTCTAAATACATGATTTCCATGCAAATACGTGCGCGATAGAATTTCTAGTATATATGTTCTATTATTTAAACTCCGGACTGAATTGGTGTCACGAGTCAACCAATTCGATAAAATTACTAAAAGGTCATTTCATATTTAAACTAAGTTATATTATTTACTGGTACTTTAGTTTTTTCATTAAAAACAATAAATAATATGCATATGGTGGAATTGAACCCATACTAATTACAATAGGAAAACATTAAAGTTACCAGTGAACTAAAGCTTGAATTTGATAATTTTTTACACATTTCAAATTTATTATGGACACTTTATTACCTCCATCAATGGTATATCTATATCTATATTAATAATTTTATTGATCGAGTTAATTCACCAATTAACTTAGCATCAACTCAGGATTGATGACAATACTATGATTAACAATTGTATTCATTCAGTGCTCTTAATATGATGTATTTATGTTTTAGAATTTCATTTTACTTACATGTTAATTTTTTTTCATTTTAATATTGTACATATTTAATGTGTTATTTTATTAATTAGTTTCAAACAATACATTTCATTATCTATTGCATGTTATTTTCAAACACACATCTTTGTTTTAAATACATGATTTTCACAAGCATATGCGTGTAATAAAATTTCTAGTATTGATAATGTTTTCGATTGAGATGGTGTCACAAGTCAACTCAATTCAACTCAACACTAACTCAAGATTGATGACAACACCATGGAAAATAAGTATAGTGAATTTAGTATTCTTAATATGATGTATTTACGTGTTTAAATTTCATTTTACTCACAATTTAATCTACTTTTTATTTTAATATTGTACATATTCCATGTGTTATTATTAATTAGTTTTAAGCCATATGTTTCATTATTTATTGTATGTTAGTTTGAAACTAATATATGTCTAAGTATGTAGTTTCATCGTGCTTATGTGTGTAATAGAATTCTATTGATAATGTTGTTGATTGAGTTGGTGTCACAAGTCAACTCGACACTAACTTCAGATTGGTGAAAATACCATGATAAATGAGGCTGAACAAAAAAAATCGAAAAATTGAATATCATCCTAAATAGAGGTGTTTGGACGATTGATGAAATACAAGTTTTAAAAGTAAAATAATTCAAAACCAAACCAAATTATATTTTTATTTAATTTATAATTATTTTATTTTTATGATAATAAAATAAAGATTTTTATATTTAAAATAGTGACAATAGTTTAAAAGTTCTTTAATATTATTCTATTTATAGAAATATTTATTAAAAAGACTTTAGAATATCATCAAATAATATTCAAAAGACATAAAATAAAATTTATTTTGTCAAAATAAGTGTAAAATCCAAAACTAAAAATCAATATGGAAAAATCGAGAACCAAACCAAGGCGAACCAAATTGTGATGGACGATTCAAAAGTCTAAAAAACCCAATCGAACTATACCATTATCATCCCTAATGACAAACAATTACCGTGCATTTAGTATTCTAATCTTATGTCTTTACATTTTTAAATTTTATTTTACTTATAATTTAATCTATTTTTTATTTGAGTTTCGTACATATCTCATGTGTTATTATTTTTTCAAATATATTTTATGTGTTATTATTATTTAGTTTTAAACCATACGTTTCATTATTTATTATATGTTACTTTTAAACTATCATCAGTATTCTAAGCATGTAGTTTCCACAAACTTATGATAATATTCCTAGTACTTTATATAATTTTAACATCGGATTTAGTTGCATTTGAAGTATTTTCCTCTTTTATTGGTTTATATTCAGATTATTTTCTTATATTTTCATTTAAATTTAAATTTAAACATTAGTTTTAATTTTAATTTCAGTTTTTAATTCGAATTTGATTTTAGTTTTGATTTTTTTTCTATTGGGTTTAGTTTTAATTCTTACTTTTATATATAATGTTAACTCTAATTTATTTTTCTTAAATTGCAATTATACGATTTTTTTCATTTTATATTCAATATTATGATTTTTTCCAATTTTATAAATAAAATTCAATAATTACTTTAGTTTTAAAGTTTCAAATAGTATGCAAAATAAAATTATTTATTTTATATATGTTTAATAATTTGTTTGATTGAATATTATATTCACTGCCTTTCAAAAATAAATATTATATCCACTAATTATATATTAATTTATTCATTGTGGAAATTCTTGAAGTAGTTAACCCTGAGAAAACAAATACAAAATTAATTGTGGAGGTGGATTTTTACAGGCTTTTATTATAATCATTCTTAATTATATAACTGAGGACTAAAAGTTGTAATAGAATTATATAATGATGAGATGAGATAATTCTTACCAAGATCAAAATTTAGTTTTATCTAGTCTAAATCAATAAAATGAGTCCTAATTATTATTAAAATGAAACTAAACAAATTATAAGGATTTCCTAACTAAACCAATGAAAATTTATAAGTTTCTTAGACAATTTTATGAACTTAGAAATCTAACTTCACCTAATCTAGTTAATCAATTATCCTTCGTTCAACTGTTTAATTATGTAATTACTAATAAAAAATTCAATGGCATTAACTATATTCTTCCAATATCTAGCTAAGTTAATCTCCCTTCCTCACTAGTTATATTCTTATGCTAGGCAAGTTAGGTTAAGTCATTAAAAGCAAACCCTGCTGGTTTGACTAGTGCATTATGTATATTTCTATCCTAGTTGCAAATTAACTCTTTCATCAACACTACTAGAGTTAATCCTAACCTATTCAGTCTAGATTTAAACCCTATATTTTTTTTCCAAAAACGTTAAAGTTATAAAATTAATATAACTAGGTGGAGAAGCAAATTAAATAAGCACATGATTGAATAAATAATGGACGTAAATCAAAACAATTGAAGAGAAAAAAATGGGTAAACTACCTAGGTGGTCACACAACTTTTGGGTAGGTACTATTTTGGTCATTCAACTTTAAAATCTTTCAATTTCATGACCAATGTTTTCAAATTTTAAAATTTTAGTTAGCCACCATTAAATACTTCACAGAATGTAGATGTAAACCTTTTTTATTGGTCTAATAATAAATTTAGCTCCCAATATTTACATATTTTAACATTTTGGTCCTAAATTAAAAAAAAATTAGCCCTCAATGTTCACAAAATTTGTAGTTTTAATTCTAAAAAATTCAATAAATTTAGATCTAAATATTTACAAATTTTGTCAACTTAATTCTAATTCTAAAAGTTCAAAAAAAGGAAAAACATTTTAAAATTAATTTTTGGATAAAAATTGATAAAATTGATATAAAAATATTAAAAGAATAAATAAATTATAAATAAAAAAAAACCAAACCATATGTATTAAAAATAGTGGATAGTAGAGATGACCGAAACCCCATCTTCACTCTTATTAAAGAAAAAGAACTTACTCGTATCATGAAGGTGGTTAAATTCCGTTCTACCGATTCACCATTGACTGCCAGGACAATTATATCTTACAAACCCTTGTGGGTCGTGAGTTTGGGAACTATGAACATTTTTCTTGGATGAATATGATGATTTGGAGGATGATACGCCTGACCGCCCCCAAGGCATCGAACAGTGTTCAGGCAAGGGAGGGAACATTCCTATTCGTCTTTTGGAAGAGGAAAAATGCCAAATTAGAAGAAAATGGGAGAAAACATTCACTGTTAAGGTTTTTGTTAAAACCCTAGGGTACCAGTACCTCTTATTTAATCTAAACCAACTTTGGAAACCGTCAAGGGCACTCCAGCTGATGGACTTGGGTTTTAGATTCTTTGTGGTGAAGTTTATGTGTGTTAATGACTTTGACGCAGTTTTTAAGGGTGGACCGTGGTTCATTAATGGTTGTTTTCTCACCATGCACTGATGACAACCAAATTTTCGTGCTCCATAGGCGACATTTGACTTTGTAGCGGATTGGGTTATATTACTACCACTAGAATACTATTATGTCGAACTTTTGGCTAAAATTAGGCGTAGCATGGGAATATTGTTACATGCTGATGATGCTACAAGTTCAGAATTACAAGGCAAGTATGCCCGCTTTTGTATACAAGTTAAACATTGAGAATCCTTTGAAGAAGTACTTCATGGTTTATGGTCATAAACAATCGATCCATTATGAGGGGTTACAAAGTTTTTGCTTTTAGTGTGGTAAGATCGGACATCAATGAGAGATTTTCCTTGACTCTCCACAATCATCTCTGTAATACCTTCACCTGACCCGATTGCCAAATCTGGGTATGGGGTGTCACAATTGAACAGGATTGGCCCCAACCACAAATTTTAGCTTAACTATTTTAAAGAAGAATTTTATTACTTATAAATAAATATTCTTACAACAAAAACCTTATATTAAAATAAAAAATTTCTATCTCAAAATTCCAGACTAAAAAGAAACTATTTAGTTACAATATATTCGACCTTGAGGCGAAACCTTTAAAGGTATCCCCTTCTATGTGCATGACACAAAACTAATTATGCTCCTTGATCTACCTCGGTCTGGTTGGGTCCCACCCCAAGATCCTTACTCATCCAACGAGTCCTACATACATAAGTGAAATTCTATAAGTTCAAAAGAACTTAGTGAAATCCTTTACTATACTACACAAAATAGCCCCAAACTTATCGGGGTAATAAAAAGAGAAACTAAACACATTTAACTCCTTGATTGTCTTAGGACAATTTCTCTCAATCTGGGTTGGCAATCTTTGATTCATTCCTTGAACTTATCTATAAGCGGATAAGCCGCTAAGTGATCTTCCCCTAGTTGATCCTATAGCCATTCGACTAGTTTTGGTAGTTTTTCAAGTGTCTCGCCATAACCACGAACTTTATTTTTTCTTTACGTACAATCTTTCCTTCACTGATCCCCCTTTTTGGACATCTTTCTACACGCAATATTTAATCCTTAATCACTTAGTTGGGTGGTCAGTTACCGGCATAGATTCTCTTTTTCACCTTGGACTTATAAGTTAGTCAACCTGCCTACCATCCTAATAACCTTTTAGTTTTTCCTTCCTTAGCGATCATAGCAAACCCGATTAGTCCTTAGCGGATTGTACTTTCTTACTTCGGTCCTATAGGACTTACTAACATTCCATTAGTGCGTTTAGCTAATGAGGACCCACGTCACTCTGGCGAACTGGATCTCATTTCACCTTACATTCGGGTTGTAATGTTGTTCGGGTTGTTCTCTTGTAAACTGCCCTAATAGTGATACCTTACTTTTAAGGAGTATTGAATCCGTCTGCTTTGGACAATTTTTGGCTTACAGATTCTAGCAAACTATTAGCTGTTGGATAGCCTATACAACCCATGGTGCAGCTGATAACTCTTGAAAAGATTTATATTTCATGCCTTTAGACCTACCTAATTGCTTGTACTTAAGTGCATTTTTATTGCATTTTGGGGCATTTTAGTTAGCATTTTTAAAATTGTATTAGGACTTGGACTGTCTTAGATTTAGGTGCTTTTAATCGCTTGCGGTGGAGTGTTTCTGTATGGTAGAAACATGTTTTGGAACGAGGAAATAAAGGAGTGAAGTTTCTTCAGGGCAAAATGCAGACAATTTGCCAACATGGATGTCATGGCAATATCAGGAAGACCAAGTCAACATTTTCCGCGTAGCAGTCCCAGTTCAAATTCAAACTTGTACTAGACAAATCCCCCTAAAAGAGGAAAAGATAATCATGAGCTATTAGCCGACCCTAGCCTAATCTATCTATAAAAGCCAATGAAGAGGGCCTCACAATCGGTGAAAAAAAGTGAGAACGATCTTTAGGAGTGAATAAGGGTTCGGTTGCGCAAAGGAAAGGAAGTCAAAGGCAGTCCTTCTTAGCCATCACATGATGCTGTGCTATCGAAGTGTGGACTGGGCAAGCAAAAGCTGTTTCCTGAATTTATTTTGTTATTTCCATTAGTGTTCATTTGAAAGATTGAATTGAAATAGTTGAACACCATATTAGATAATATTTTGTTTTGGAATTTTCTTTCACAATCCATGAGCTAAATCTCATAGGGTTGGGATTACTTTCGATGAAACCTTAAATTATTTTTATGAATGCATTATATATCTAATTTACTTTATTGTTTCATTTGATTGTTCTTATTTCTTAATTAAAATGCAACTATCTCTAGACATAGAAGACTGTTCGCATACTGTAAACAAATTCTAATTTTGAAAGGGTTGAATTGGTTGGATTGAAATTAAATGAAATGAGAAAATATTTGAAAAACACTTGTAGTCGACTCTAGACATAGAGCCACGATCATACAGAAGGAACCCACGCAAGATATCTAAAAATCCTATAGGCATAGGCAAGGTAACTTGAGGTTTTCCTTTCGCAAGAGGCAAGCCATTTTAGAACTCTTCTGTGCAGTAAAGTAGATACGATTTTGCCAAAGCATTATTGACAGTAAGGGTTGATTCTGGGTAATCCCAACCTTCCAAATTAACATCACTCTATCCTTATTATTTTTCGTAGTAACTTTGCCACAACATATTTAGTTGTTTATTTCTTTGTTTACATTCTATTCAGTTAATCACTCTCGTTATTGCCATTACATTTCTACTTTCACTTTTTCCATATCATTTCCAATTATTCATCAACTCCATCTATCACATACATCATCATTCCTATGAATTATCACTGCATACTTACGTAGGATCTGATTTCTTTTTGTGATGTCGATTCCAAGTTGCAACCCAAAACATATCGGCCTCTACGTAGTCCGCCAAGTTAAAACGAACAACAAAAACTCTCTTGAACTTTTCAGAGAGAATATTCAAAACAGTTGCTAGACCCTTTCTGATTTTTTTTTTGTTAACCCCAACACACCAAGGGATTATACTTCTTTTCTTAATATGACCTAATAAAAATGAAATAATTCCCTTTTTATTTTTTTAGAGTAACATATGGAAAGCATATTAAAAAGATTATATTCTTTCCAAAAGTATATAAACTTCCATGTCTTTTTATCTTTGATAGAAATTTTTATAACTATTTATATTAATAATTTCAGTAAACTATATCCAGTTAATATTTTATTTGAATCAAATTCATATATTAATTCTAACTATGTACTCTGTGTGTGTACAACAAGTTTGTACATATAATGTGTTCAAAATTTAACTGTCAAATTAAATTAATTTAATTCATGTGATAGCTAAACACAATACCAACTGTATTTGGATTCTGTTTGCTTCAACCATAGCGTGTGACCCTGTAGGCTCTTGTAGTTTTGGTAGTAACACTAGAACATTTTTAATGTCACAAGAAATGAGTGTCATCTAGTAATGCATCATTGCTACCCAAGATACAAGAAGTCGTGATTCAACATAACCTTTCTGTGATAAATTTTGCATGTATTATATCATTTTATCCTTTTATATCTAGATTGGAGGCAAGTCATGGAATACTCATACTTGTATAGTCTAATATCATATTTCTTGATATTCTGAGTAGACTACAATAAAAAAAATAAGTGTAATATCTCATATCAACTTATTTGAGCATGACCATCAATTTCTAGTCTCATTCTATCAAGTGGCCTGAGATATTGCTCCCATTATGTCAAGAGGAACAAATCCTATCTTGATCAATCATATCCCACTACATAGATTGTTGCATATCCAAAATCAGTCTTCATAGTACAACTTGTTACGGTATACGTTTGACTGTATCAAAATATATGACTCACGATGTTGAGACAATGATGATCTCAAGTCTGAGGATCATATACATAGTTATCACCATGAGTAATGTTGTGACCGTTACATAATAATCCAAGAAATATACTCATAGTGGGCTAGTCCAATATGTTGTTGTCTAACACATACTCATGTATTGATTTTGAAATCAGTATGACAATGACAACACTTTGTCATCAATCAACTACACATTAGTCTCAATGCATTATTATTGTCCAAGCCCACAATAATACTTGACTAAAGACCTTTTAAGAATAATCATATTATTCTCAAGGTTTATTATTAATCAGTTTATTTACACACACAGAAAAAGAAACTAAAATAACACTGGAAATATCTTATATTAATAAATAAGGTAAAATGAGCATGTGATTACAATCATCTCATGATTGGTTTTTAGGCATACTCTAACATTAACCATTCAAGTTCACATTCTTCTTTATGTGATTGTTCTCTGTGGAACTAACTCTATAATGGATACTCTCACACTAGGTTTTCCACAAAGAGGAATAGTCTTGACAGACATATCTGTCTGACTAATCTTCTTAGTACCTCTTCCTGTCAATAGGTTTTAACTATCCCCTTTTTACCGATTAGTCTATCTAGAGTATAGGTGATTAATCATCCCCTCATAAACTACGATTTCAACAAGCCATATATTGGGCAATGAATCTCTTAATAACCTTCCAAGGTTTTCCTCTAACGTGCAAAAATTCTTTGAGCACCTCTTGGCAGTTCTCAATGGCGGATCCTTACCCGCGATCTACGGATAATTCCTATTCCATTGTCTATATACAAGACATTTTTGGCACATCATTCCCCCAGCAAATTTTAGCTGGGTTGTCACCATACGCCCTACTGGCCTCTTTATTTACTGTTTGGCGAACCATTTTCCATTTCTGTTACTTTTGTTCCCTTTCGGCGGATTCTCAAATCCATTGGCTAGCTATCGCTTACCAATACTTCAAATTTTCCTTTTTTTGCATGATTTTCCATGTTCATAGTCCTAGCAGACTACCTGCATTTATCATCTCGGTGAACTCTGTAACACCCCTTACCTGTATTCAATGTTGGAATAGGGTTACGAGGTATTACCGATCAAATCACAACACATATAACATACATTTACGCAACAATAAGCATTTATTCTCATAATTCATTTAACACAATCACATTGTCCCTTGCCTATGAGGCCTTAAACATGCTTTAGAAGTGGTTCAGGACTAAACTGATATCATACGAAAATTCTAAAAACTTAGAAATTTTTCATGTAAACAAAGGTCACACACTCGTGTGAACAGGCCGTGTGCCTCACACGGCTAGTAAACACGCCCATGTCTCAGGCCTTGTGAAAACATGGCATACATACTGACTTAGGTCACACGACTGACCACACGCCCGTGTGTCTAGCTCGTGTACCCTTCGAAATGGCCACACAAGCCCGTGTGCCAGGCCATGTTCTAAGCCGTACCAAAACTATAGGGTATACTGACTTATGCAACACGACCATGTCACATGCTCGTGCCTAGGCCGTGTGCCAATTCAGGTGGTATACTGACTTGTACCACACGGCTAGTCACACGCCCGTGTGTGAGACCGTGTGGAGCATACTGACTTTAATTTAATTTCAACACTAGGGACCACACGTGTGTATAACATGACCTTGTGTCACACACGACTGAGACACACGTCCGTGTCTCTGCCTGTGTGGACAAAAATAGGCCATTTACCAAGCCATTTTGCCACCTATTTTGCACATACCTACACAAGCACAAATGGTACCAATTCAAGGCACTAATATGCATCCAAATAACATCAACCAATGTTCAAATCATACCCTTTCTTTACCATCAATATAATTTACAAGTATGACACAATTTATCATCTAATTTCATACCTAATTCACATATTCGATTCAATCAACTAAACCATTCCATACATACATTATCAATCATCAATTCTAAAGCACATAGCTTTCCAAATTACCTAATATCATTTAGCATTATAGATTTAACTTCAACCACACAATATAGGTCAATTACCAAACTCAAAATAGAACCATTTACACATTTATAAACATCATCAAATTCATTATCATAAGCCAGCTCAAATGGCCCAAAATACATGTTCATCAAACATACCAAAATGACTCAAGCCTATACATGCCATATACTATATATACACAACTCAAAAGTACCAAGTAGATGGTTGGATAGTGTGACGTAGTCTCTGACGATCCCTGAATCTGAGCTAGCTTTGAATTCACTATAAAACATGGGAAAAACAAACAAGGTAAGCTATAAAGCTTGGTAAGTTCGTACTAAATATACTTAACAATTCATAAAACACAAATCATCAATTTGAACAAGTTAATGTATAATTCATGATAATATCAAACCTTCCATAAGCTTATTCATATACTTATATGCAAAGTCATAACCTTTTCTATTTGAACTTCATACTTACATGTACATACATGTACAAATTCATAACGAACTCATACTCTCTCGTAACACTGTCGAATACTCGATGTTTCGCACACTAAGTGCCATCGCATAGCTGAAGCTATTATAATCCCACACACTAAGTGCCTTACATAGCCGAAGCTATCTCAGTCTCACACACTAAGTGCCATATATAGCCAAAGCTATTCCCAATCGTACACTTAGTGCCATAAATAGTCGAAGCTATCTCGAATCGCACACTAAGTGCCATATATAGCCGAAGCTATTCCCAATCGCACATTAAGTGCCATAAATAACCGATTTGTCGTCGAACATAAATGTAATCCTGTATATAAAATTTATGCAATATCAAAGCATTAAATAGCATAATTATAACAATGCTTATTGCATACGAACTTACCTCAGATGCTAAAACGACGAATCGAGTCGTTTAGTCGATAACTTTCGTTTTCCCCCGTTCTAGATCTGAATTCCGCTTTTCTTGATCTAAATGTATTCAAAATTAACTTATTCAATCATCTATTCATTCATTTTAGTCCAAAACATACTTTAAGGCATATTTACCCTTTTACCCCTAAACTTTCACATTTTTCACAATTTAGTCCTTGTTGCATAAAATCACAAATTCATGCAATTTAATCCAATTTCATGATAGACGAATTTCACTAGTGCCCATTTTAGCCCATACTTCTAATTTATTTCACATTTTAACCACTCATTTCTCACATTTCACAATTTAGCCCCTAATATGCATTTTCATCAAAAATCACTTAACAAAACATGTAAAACTATCATCAAGCTTTTATATTTCAACATTAAACATCAAAGAACACATAGATTCAACAATGGAAACTCTCAAAATCTTTAACAGTTTCAAAGTTAAAGGTATGGGCTAGCTAGATTGAGCTGCAACAATCTCAAAAACGTAAAAATCATTAAAAATTGACCAAAAACCATACCTTAATTGAAGAAAATAAAGTTTCCAAATCCCTAGATCTATTTTTCATTGAAGAATCAGTTTTAAGAGGATGAATGCACGAAGAAATTCATTTGGTTTTATTTAAATAACCTTTATTAACCAATTTACAAAATTAGCCTTTAATAACATTAATAATTTCAAATTTACCAAGCCACTATAATCCACTAACTCTCAAATGGGTTAATTACCACTTAAGGACCTTTAATTTAAGGTTATATAGCTATTAAACACCTTTAGCTAATAGAACACTACTTTTGCACTTTACGCGATTTAGTCCTTTTTCTCAAATTGACCATTTAAACAATAAAATTTCTAAATGAAATTTTCGCACATACATACTATCATGCTGTAAATATTGAAAATAATATTAAAATAATTTTCCAACATTAGATTTGTGGTTCCAAAACTACTGTTCTGATTTAATTAAAACTGGGCTGTTACAAACTCTATATGCTGCTATAGCCGAGCTATGGTTATTCCTATACATGCCTTGTGTTTAATGTCCTGATGGAATTTATTAGTTTTCATTGCCAAGCTATTTTCTTACAATTGTAATCCCCATGTTTAATGTCCTCGTAGACTCTCCCGTCTTTATTGTCCCGGCGGACTACCCTGTGTTTACTTACCCGGCGGACTCTCGATGTTGCCATAGTCGAGCTATGGTCTTACACATTTTACCTTGGGTTTAATATCCTGGTCGACTCCATTGGTTTCCATAGCCGAGCTATGGTCTTACACTTTAAACCTTTTTGAGGTGTCGCCCCAAAGGACCTTACCGCCGTCGCAATGTCATCCCATAGAACCTATTGACCGCTGTCGCGGTGTTGCTCTATGGAACCTAATAATTTTTGTCATGGTGTCGCCTCAAAAGACCATTCGATATCATTTCATTTCTTATTTAACCTTGATGCTTGAACACTACAGTGTCCCCTTTGCAAGGCCCGGAGCTTCACACATCGGAATTTGCACCCAACAATTCTGTTTGACAGAATCTTAATAGAATTCCATTTCCCTATTCATTTTCCTATTCCTCCAGTTCACATTAACTACCTTGATGCTCAAACACCAAAGTGTCCCTTCTGCAAGACTCGGAGCTCCGCACATCACAGTTTGCACCCAACAAATCTCTAATAGCAATAAATAGAAACTCCATTTTCTAACTATCTGCCCAATCCTAACTTCATCTAACCTGTCAATACTTTTCCTCCATACTCCACAATTTATAAGCACACAGGAACAAGTATATGAGCACAAAAATATAATAACTTGGAGCACACAAAACTTAGCTATGTGTTACCAAAACCATTCTATGCATACCGACACACTTGCGAATACTCAATTACCTATTTGATCATGTGCATCCATAGCACTCTCTAACAATAAAGACCATACATCACCATAGAACTCATTCAAGACTCAGCATAGATTCATGCCAGTCATACAACATCCCAAAAATGGAGTATAGAAACTCACCTACTACTTTTTTGCCTCACTAGCTTAGCTTTTATCAAATGCTAGAGCTTCCATTCTTTTGCCAGTTAAGCACAACCACCAAAGTAATAAATTAAACTCATTGTTCCAGTTTAAAGACTTAGTTTTCCAGAAACATGCAAAACGCTTCAAAGGTTCTGAAAATTCTTAACTTTTGTTTTCTTAAACTTGTAATCATTGGAGGACTTAGAACCTTACCAGCTCACTAGGTTTTCTATTTTTCAGACTCAAACCTTACAGTCACCGCTCCATGCAGAGCTTCCTGTAACTATCTCTTCTTTAAAGCAACCAAGAAGGAGATGAAAAAGAGAAAACGAAATAGAATTGACATGACTCCTCCTAAATATCTACAATGGTTAGAAAGAGTAGGTGAGCTTAAACAAGCTTAGTGAATGTTAGAATAACCAAAAAATATACATAACATCAAAGGTTCAACAAAAGCATACTAAAACACATTCACAATCATATTCTAACCAAGTCAAGAAAACATATTCACGTTTCATTAAATCATAAAAACTAGCATATACTCTCACATGCAATTACACTCAACTAGTATATATATAATTTATTTAATGTTAATTCATCAAGACAAAGCAATGTATTCATGTTTTAATGGCCCACAAGTCTAGCTATATTCACATGCATTTACACACAACATTTTCATGTATTCATAAATTAATGATAATTTGGAAACTTGGAAACATGAAACATAAAAGTGGACTCCATCACCACATATTGGATACACAGATCTACATCACACCAATGAATCAAAGAGTCTAACATATCCCATAAGTGTAGCATAAAGCTAAACACTCTCCAACACACCAACATATCTCAATGAATGGAGCTTAGCTCGACATTCCCTTATACCTCTAATTTGTCCTAGGGCCTTATTGCCCAAATAAAAAAACATAAGGGTGAGTACTCACAATCCTATGGCATATATCCGCAAATATCCACAAATACACACATTTATTTACTGCCTTAATGCACATAATCTTTGTTCATAATCATCAATTCATATCACAAATTTCTACACAATGCTTACTTATCAGATTCACATTTATTTGCACTTTAAGTGCCACAACTATGCTCATTGAGCCATCACATATCCAATCATATATGTGTGTATTAAAATCACTTTATCGCATACAAGTATTCACATACATTACTTGTGACACCAACATCACATTGCACAATTCAACACATATGTGCTTACCGTTTTTTATACACTTTCACTGCACATTTATATCGCTAACACAACATCATCACTGTCATTCAACATGTTTAATATGCCCACAACTAACACATTTTCACAAGAGCTATCACAATATATATAACATGTCACATCATCACAACTTAATACTCAATCCACTTCACAATCACATACTTTACAAATTAAACGATGGGTATAAGAAAGCTTACACTCAGAACTTAGAGTAGGGGTTTAGGCTACTCCTAACCTCCCAATTAACACAATGATTTGTGTTTATTAGTAGCATTTCCAAACTCTTACCGTTCGCGTTTTTGCCTAGTTGCCAAAAGCTTAAACTAGCTTTTCCTTACCTTTTGCCTTACTCAAAGAAGGTCCTAAAAACTCCGAAGTTTCACACATAATAACCACACAATATACACAATCAATTAGAAGCCATAACAGACCTCAAACAAACAAAAATGTAGGTCTAAGGTTCATTACCCTTAGAATTGAAATTTTTGACTAACAAACTTGAAACTTAAATATCTCAATGTTTACTCTTTCCCATTGCCTATAATCGATTCCAATATCTAATTGTATGTCTAATAATAATTTTCAACCCTCAAATCACACAAAACTACACAGATTCATGGTTTCAAAATTTTGACATATTATGACAATTTCCACGAAAATTCATTAAAACCTTGGAATTCTTCAAACAAAACTTTAAGAAAAGTTTAGAAACCTTATAATCACTTTAAAACATGTTGAAGAACATTTTGAAACATTGTTTTCCTTCAAAATACCAAAATCCACCATTAAGGACCTAATTTTTGACATTTATTCAAAACTATCAATTCCATGGGTAAAAACTCAATTTAATAGGCTATATATCATCAAAAACTAATAAGAAAACAAATCATTACCCTAGTTGAAGGAGAAACGAACATTTAATTGAAAATTCAGAAAACCCACAAGTTGAGCAATGTTGAAATCATTGGTGTTTTTTAATCTTTTTATGGAATTCTAGGGAAGTTTAATGCTTGTGAGATCATAGAAATCAAAGGAATTGATGTTTGAAAAATAAAATAAGTGAAGGGTGCTTGGGAAAATCAAGGGACGGTAACAAAAAGGGTTAGCAAAGAAACTATCATGATTTTAATGTTGATGGAGGGGAAAATAGGGTATTTTTAAAACTTTGGTATAATTGATTTAAAACCACTCCTAATGTAAACCCTTTTACAAAACAGACCTCTTTTCAAAATTGAATATCTTTCCTAACTTATTTTCAAAAATTGATTTGATTTTCAAAAGGCTATAGTCAAAAATAATTTCGAGTTACCATAATTCAAAATTTTCAAACCCATTTTGAGCTAAATCCCTAAATTACCCTCAAAACTACTAGGCCTAATTTTAGGGTGTGATAATTTGCATATTTGAATAAAAATACACTAGTACTTAAAACTTAATATTAAGGTTCGCACAACAACACAAGTTCGCAAAATAACATGGGTTCGCTTACAGTACGTGTTTTGCAACAAGGAACAACATACAATAAAGGGTTTCACATACTTTATCTGTGTTTGCAAACAAGTAAAGCTTTCATTAATAACGGTTTGCATGTAACTTAGGGGTCGCATGCATGGATACTTCGTATCGAAACTGGTTCGCATTAAGCGTTAATTCATGCTTAGCCAAAATTAACAGAACACAACAGGTCACACACAAAAGGAAAGTTAATGAAGCTTATAACTTTATTCATATTGAAAGGAAGTCAACATAATCAAACAAACAAATACTTAATTTCATGGTTCGCAAAATTAAAAATAAAATAAACTTAAGGAAAAATTTAGATCTATATCGGCAAAGTCATCTTATATAACAATTCTAGTCCTAAGCCTTTAAACACATTGCCTTGTCTCAGGGTTCGCTGATACCCATCCTGACTAACCTCGTTTGGATTAATCACCTGGCCACTACCTTCCGCGATCTACTTACCTGAGAAGTAAGATAGGAGTGCGTGAGTTCATTGAGAACTCAGTGAATATACAAGAAACACCAAAGTATGCTTAAAATAAGGAAGTTAAAAAAAAATTAGTCTAAAAACTGTTTCACCAGCTAGGCTTGTCGTAAAGGTGCGAGACCTAGTTCGTAGTTACCTGTTTGTCAAAAAAAGAGAGTATAAGTTTGTAAAATAGTTTCACATGTACTAGTTGGAAATCATACATAAGAACTTGGCTTGTTTTCGTAAAGAGAAATAAAACATATTCATGTACTTGACATGTCCTTATTCTTGTTCTTGGTCTTATACTAATCTTGTTGATAAACATAAAACATGTTCTTATACTTGTCATATCTTGTATAGTTGGATAAACGAATCTCCTTATAACGCTTCATTTGAGACTTAGAGAGTCTTTAACATGTCCCATAAGTGTAGAATAAAGCTAAAGACTCTCCTGTACACCAACATGTCCCTTTGAATGGAGCATAGCTCAACATTCTCCACATGTCCCACGGCTTCAACACCCAAATCACAGAACTCATAGGTGAGTACTCATAATCCTTTAACTTGTAAATATATCCAACATAGGGCTCACATAAATAGATCGCATAGAAAGCTTACAAAAACACAATTTGTAAGATCAAGCTTTTAAAACATATCTTTAAAATATTTAAAACACAAGTTCGCGTAGAAACACATATAAAACATATCTTTAAAAACATAATCGCATATTTTGGAAACAAAGTTTATAGAAAAGCGTACTCATAGAAATTAGTTTAAAAAAATCCTAAGCTCTTGAAAACACAATAGTTCATACAAAAATGACGATCCCTGAACACTCACTAATTAGTTGATAATTTTAAAAAGTTTTACTTTTTTTTGTCATTGTCAGTAGATGGTTCGATTGGTTTACAACATACATAAACATATAGAAATTACTTAACAAACAAAACACACAAAATTTAAACATACGAGCAAACCTAGTTTCCTAGATAATTAACCCTAGCAGAAAATAGGCTTACCTTGGTTTCTAAGAACTTTGTTTCAGAACAGAGACTTGACAAAAAGAATAATCAATGAAAGAAATCTCTATGAGAAGATATTAATTTATAGGCACTAAGTGTTTTAGCACTCTTAGTTTACCCTACTTGACTTAGGAGAAGGTTACGTGCATGGATAGTGTCCTGAATTTAAGTATAAATTGAATTATACTAATGAACCCCAATTCGCTAAGCCAACTAGCGAACCCCAGTTCATTAAACCAATAGGCGAAACCCCTGCTTGCGAAGTCCAAACTTCTAGGCCCTACATCGGGATGTTACAAGCTTGAGATCGCTAGTGTGATTGGCGAACTGGGGGTCACAAGTAGGTTGGCTAACTAGGGTCACCAATTTTGCCCACTTGTGGAAGAGAGAAGTTGTACCTGAGTTAGGAAGTTAACTTACTACAACACCATTCATGCACATAACTATTTCCTATTTTTGCTACAACTAGAGTATCCTAGAACACTAAAACACTTAGTGCCTATAAATTAAACCTCTTTCCATTAGAAAGTTCATACTCTGTTATTCCTTTAAATTCTTCAATGATTATTTTGCTACCAAGTCCCAAGAACCCAAAGTTTAAGCCCTTAGGACCTAAGGTAAAACTTTGTTCCTCTGTCGATGTTTAAAAAAAATTGCAACAAAGGAAACTAGGTTCGCTTATGTCTATGTGTGAATTTTGGATATGTTGTTTGTAACTTATGCATGTCTATTAAAAACCCAAGAGAATCATCTACAAGCAAAATCAAGGGAAAAGCAAATCTTGCCTAAGTTTTCAGCAAATTGGTGAGTGTTCAGGGATCGCCACTTGTATGTGCGAACCATAATGATAATTAGGAGCTTAGGATGACTTAAGTTACGAGAGTAAGTCTTCTCAAAAATCTTTATTTTGTGTTTATGTTTTAAATACGTGTTTTTATAAACAATGACATGTGAAATCTATATGACGAGCTTTGTATGTTTTTATGCTTTATGAGCTCCGTGTGTTTTTTGAGCATTATGTTAAGTAAGCGCTTTGAAAAGATAACTTTATGAATCTGTTGGATATAACGACATGCCATAGGATTGTGAGTTCTAACCTTTAGGTTTTATGTTTTTGGCATTGAGGCCTTGGGATAGGTTGGAGAGATAAGGAAATGTTGAGCTAAGCTCCATTAAATTGGACATGTTTGTGTGTTAGAGAGTGTTTAGCCTTGTGCTACACTTACGGGGCATGTTATGGAATCATTGAGTTGTTCTGAGGCGTTATAAGGAGATCTTCTTATCCAACAGGAGCAAACAAGTGAATAAGATTGTGATTCTGAAATCATAAGTTTTTTTAAGCTATCTAATTATAAGTGTTTGTGAACCAGGCTTCGCACAAGTATGGAAAAGCCTATTCATAGTTCTGTAACCATGCCTATGTTTCTATTTAACTTATGTTTTGTACTGCAATATGGTTATTCTTTCCTGTTTATTCACTAAGTTCGCAAGAACTCACATACTCCTTCCTAAACATTACAGATAACTAGATTGCAAGGTAGACCGTGGTGAGACGAGTGATCCTAGAAGCATAAATGCTAGAAAGGTAGAACAAGGGAACCCTAGATTAAAGGCAATGTGGTTTTCTATTTGGGCTTAGAGACATCCTTCTGATGACTTCCTTACTTTTCTTAGGACTTAGTAGTTTTCTTAAATGTTTCATTATGTTGTCTTAATATTATATTTGCGAACCAATATTATTTTATAAACACCTCTATTTCAAGTAAAAGATTTTAATTCAAGTTCGGTTAATGATTTCTTAATTGATGAGTTCACAACTAAGCACAAATTCTAAACCTTGAGCACACCAAAGGTAATAGCATGAATGTCTTAAAATGGACAAACCTATATAGTATGCAAAGGTTGCTCTAAAGTGACAGGGGTTGAACTTTACTAAAGTACGAACCCTAGTGATTAGCGAACTGTTATCCATATTCCCATAGTGCTTTTGCGCTATAGTAAATTTGGGAATCGAGTTCACCTAGCCTTAGCTCAAAGAAGTAGCTTGAGAGACCTACCTTGTTTAAAATAAATTTATCCCATAAACAGATTATGATTATATAAGCTATGCAGGGATGTGAACCCCTATGTTAGACAGATGTACTGTTGTGCTCCGCGAAGTGCAATGTGTTGCAAAAACTTAAAGTTTGCATGCTATTAGTTCCTTTATCTAATTTTATTTTTGCTTCTAAGAAATAGTTGTCAAGTTAATTCCTGTGAAGTAGGTTCGCATGATTCTACCGCTGCGGACCCTAAAGCTTGAGAAGTGAGTTTGTGAGTTTGGGTTGTCATAAGTCTATGCATATTTTACTTACATGTATATTTTACTTACATGTATATATATGTGAAATGGATGCTATCAATAACATGGATTTGCAATAAAAATGGTTAATTTGCATGTTTTAGGCTCAGGGACTAAATTGAATAAAAGTAAAATGTTCAGGGCAATTTTGTAAAATGTCAAAAATGACTAAATTGCATAAAATAAATTTTTTTACTATCTAAATCAATGAATTGAATGCAATTATTGATTTAGATCAAGAACGAGTGGAAAATCGAGGAGAAGAGAGAATTACCAATTAGCCTTTATACTTAGTTATTTCTGCAATTTAGCTAGGTAAGTTCGTAGGTATAGAGTTGCACATACCTATATATTATAATGTTATTATTGATTTATGAACGTATATACTTATATATAATGTTTAAAATGTGAGTTTGGAACTTGAAATATTATAACTGAATATAAGGTGAGAAAAGATTTATTAGAAAACTATTGAATATTTATGAAATATGAGATATGTGATTTCAGAATGATTAAGAATTGTTACAGCATGTGTACTAATAAATATGAAAGTGATTAATGGATGATGACAATCTTTGTGATGGTACATTGAAAGTATGAGTATATGTATTGATATTATATTATGTGTATGGAAACGATGAAGTGCCCTTGAATGATAAATATGTTTAAAGGAAGTGGAGTACATGAAATGTCCGGTTGAACGTAATAATCACTAGGAAACGGTTGGCATGCCAATAGGTTTAGAATAAGTGCTTGTACAGGATTTGCACTTTGGTGCCCCTATATACACTTAGGTGTCCCTATTCGCACTACAGTGCCCCTATTTGCACATTTGTACCCCTGTCTGCACTTCGGTGCCCCTGTTATGCATCTATGATGCCTTTGATGTGGTGTAGTTACTCCAGTATCCGAGTCAAGTTACTAGTTCGTCAAGCTAAATGTGAATGGAATTTACAAAATTATTTTAATGTTAAAGGCTAATGTATAGTCAACATGTTAGTAAATGTTAAATGTAAAATGTTCATTGAATTACTTGATCATGTTTGAGTATCATCATGTTGATGATTATTTGGTTAAAGATATATGGTTATATAAATATATGAATGAGTATGGATTGAATTGTTATAGTACAAGAAGCATATGATGAGCCATTTTCAATTCTGATCTTATTAGTGCTTCGTAAATGTATATCAGGTATGATTAAATTGTTCATATAGCTTGCATCTTGTTTAGTGAAAGTAAGTTGTTCAAGGATGACATTTTTATAAGAAAGTTTGAAACGAATGATGAATTATTGGATGATTATTTGTTAAATATGAAAATGTTATGGTAATAAGAAACGTTTAAGTAAAACGATTATATGAAATGCTTATAGGGAAAAATATATATACATGTATATGCAAGGCTACACCAATTATCCATGAGAGGTGTATTGAACAGAAAATGAAAGTTAGCTTAAAGTTTAATAAAAATTATGCTTAGTTGTTTATTCTAATACGCCAGCAGTTAACTTTCCTTTTTATGACCTTATTAAGCATTCATTGCTTACGTAATTACTTCTTTTACAGATTATCAGAAGCTCGATCGGGTTGGAAGCTAGTCAAAGATGTATCACACTATCTAACAATTATATCAATAGATTTTGATGTTTTGGTCATGGTTATAATGACATGTATAGGTGGACTTATGTCTAATATTTAGTTGATTTTTTATGGCGTTTGTGGGACCTATGGTATTTTGATGCTTTGTTGGTGGTTGTTAATATGGTTAAATTGATGCATGTTTGGAATGACCATATTTGGTATGTTTATAATGAGGCTAAGATGGATTATGCTTTGAGGTAGTTATGAATTATTGGTAATGATATAAATGTAGTCAAATATGGGAAGTTTGGTATGAAAATAGGTTAGGTGTGATTGGTTGATGAATGGATAAATATATACATGTTTTGATAGGTTTGATGATTACATATTGGTTATATGGACACTTGGTATAAAGATTTGGTCATTTTATGCATGATCTTGGTAGGTTTTAAGGCCTTGTGTCTATGTACAACTGGCTTGTAGGTTTATGTTTTAAAGGGTGAGAGAAATGGCTTGATTATGGCCATTTTCTTGTCTACATGGCCTAAGACACGGGCATATGTCTCATCCGTGTGTGACACACGACCCTGTGACATGGCTGTGTATCCCCTGTAGGTTTTAAAGGTTGCATTTTGAAAGTTACATGGCCTAGAACACGCCTGGCACACGGGCGTGTGAGGCCATGTCGAAGGTTACACGGCCTAGCACACGGGCGTATGGCTCGACCGTGTGACCCAAGTTAGAGAGTTGCATGAGCACGGACACGGGTTGGGACATGGACGTGTGTCCCTAATTCAATTGTTGTATGGCTTGAGACATGGACTTGTGTCTCAACCATGTGAGTCACACGACCGTGTGACATCTGTAGTTTTAATTTTTCTAAATTTTTCCTTAAGGTTTCATATGTTTTTGATTTAATCCCGAATCATTTCTAAAGTGTTTCTAAGGCCTCGAGGGCTTGGAAAAGGGATGATATGTATGTGTTTGATTGTATTATTCTATGTTTTATGAATTTTTTTGGAAATGAATGTTTTGAAATTATGTTTTTTAAGGTAATGCTCCGTAACCCTATTTTAGTAACGGATATGGGTTAGGGGTGTTACAGAAAGTGTAAATAAACCTAAGCTGATGTGATGACTGACTTAACTAACACTAAAAACATTAAGAATAAAAAGTAAACGAAGAAAAATAAACTTTAAAACTAAGAAAAAATGAAAACCCTAGAAAAGTTGTAGAAAAACTAAGAGAAAACCTAGAGAAAACTAAGGCTAAAACAAAACTAAAGCGTGTTTCTCTCATTCTCAGCCAAAATTGGTTGTTTTAGGTTGAATGCTGATGATTTTTGTTGCCAAAATTTCCTCTACAACGACCTTGTGTGATTAGTGGATCGGGTGGACAAAGACTACCATTTTTGTCCAATTTTGTCCCTCTTACGATGTTGGTGTCGCAATACCTAAAAGAGGATATCGTGATACCTCAGGCAATTTTGAACCTTGGAGTCTTTTTTGAAGGGTGGATATTGCGATACCCAAGTGGATATCGTGATATCACTGAAGGGTGGTCTCCAATCTTCCATACTGTTGGAGCTATTGTGATTCCAAGGTATGGATATCATAATACTCTTTCCTTTGGTGTCGTTTTCGCTCATTTTCAACCTCCAACACATCCCTACACCACTTAACCACAGGTTAGGCCCCTCAATGGTACTATTGGCCAAATTGGGTCACAAAATGAGAAAAAATGAGACACTTACACTTATTAACTTAAAATATAAAAATTATGAAAAACTATGCAAAAGAAGCTACTTTGCTCGAGAATAAGCTCCTTAAGTATACCGGGAAAGCCTAATTTGCCATATCAATTTATGGTAGATCAAACTCCCTTACACTTAACTCTTTACTTGTCCTCAAGTAAACACACCAAACATGCAAAACAAAAAAATGACTCTTGTATTAAATCAGACAATTAAGTCACATAGCGGTAAAACATCAAACTCGTACGAGAATTACCTCATTTTTCTCGAGAATAAGCTCCTTAAGTATATCGGGAATGCCTAATTTGTCATATCAAATTGTGGAAGATCCTGTATTCCAGGGTATAATCCTCGAGCTCCCTCACCTGAATGTCCCATAAAGCTCTGGTTGCTCGTGCTTTTCCTCCTTCATTGAATGAGAATGATACAAACTCATCGAGTTCGTTGGTTGACATCTCCACAACTATGGCCAAAAAGTGTAGCGACTACTTTACACTTTCACTCAGAAAGAATTTAAGATCCATGTTAGTAGCTACTTCTACCTCTACTCCTACTCCTACTCATACATCCACTGCTATGTCAATTGGATCAGAGACACCTCCTTCCATATTCAATTTCTCATCATGGTCTCTAGTTCCAAACATTTGCTGAAGTTCACCATCAACTCGACATGGTTGACGAAAATACGGTGGTCCTTATCATGAGAGTTGGTAACATCATGTATGACCTCTTCTATTGGATTCTGCTCATCTAATTAATGTTTAAGCAATTCCATCATCTGATTCAATTGGTTTTGGATTTGCTCGAATCTATTTTAGCAATCTCGGGTGATTCTATCCATCTCGGATGCACACTCATATGGCTCACGCAAGGCTCTATTCAACCAACTCAATCCTCCTTTATATAGTATCGTTCATCATACCACCTATATTTATCATCATCCATGGTTAAATTAAATAGATCACAAGCCAAATAAACAAAATAATAAAAATTGTAACACCTCTTACCCGTACTCAACGCCGAAATAGGGTACGAGGCATTACTGGACTTACATCACAAGCAAACATACAATTCCGAGTCATAAATTTTTATCCAAATTAAAATCACTCGCATTCAATCATGATGTCCCTAATACGAGCCTACGAGGCCCAAAACATGCTTTGGGAGTGGTTTGGGACTAACCAAGCCCTTAGGAAATTTTTACAAAACTTAGAAAATTTTTGTTATGAACAGGGGTCACACACCCGTGTGGCTTGGGACACACCCGTGTGGGCAGGCCGTGTGGTCACACATGCTCGGGTCCCTAACCCGTGTAACTCTCTGTTTATCACCCAAGAACAAATTGAAATCACACGGCCAAGCCACACTCTCATGTGTTAGGCCGTGTGGTAGATTTAAAATCTATGATTTTTCATTAAACAGGTGCAGACTTCACACGCCCGAGACACACGCCCGTGTCTAAGGTCGTATCCCTCACATGGCTGAAACACATGCCCGTGTCTCTGCCCGTGTGCTCAATTCTGAGCATTCTGTTTCTCAAAATTAAGGTGCATGGGACACATGGTCGGAACACATGCCCATAGGGTAGATCGTGTGTCACGCACGGCCTAGACACACACCTGTGTGTCTACCCGTGTGGACAAAAATAAGGCTATTTACCAAGCCATTTTGCCACCCTTTAATGCACACACCTACACATCATAACGTAGCACCAATCAAAGTGTATACATACAACCAAAACAAATCACAACCAAGACATTAACACACCATTCACATACTAATCTCTATTATGCATAAACATCACATAACTTATTGACTCGAATCATTTAAGTTTCCATATTCATGAAAGGCATTAGCATATGAATATACTTATAACCAAGGTTAGCCAATTCCCAATGGCCTTATACAAAATGAACTTCTAACCAATATAAGCCAATACACATTTGGCCAAATCAATTATGACACATAACAAAATAACCAAGTCCCCTATACATGCCATAACTCAAAATGTTGAATTCATTGATACCAAAACAATTGTTGATAGTGTGAATGGATCTCCGACGGTCTCTGATCCCGAGCTACCTAGGTGACACTATAAGACAAGGGAAAGAAAGGGAAGTAAGCTATATAACTTAGTAAGTTCATATGCAAATAATAAGCATCATAGCCACACATTTATCATGCAGTCAACATAATGTAAATTAACATAAATATTACTAAAATCTCAGTCATCACTTGCTTAATCACAACCTTTCCAAGAGTTCATCACCCAACGAGCTCATTACTTATGAGTTTTACGTACATACTTAACCCAACTCATAACATAACCACATCCTTTCACATCTTTTACATTCCCGTTGAACACTTGGAATATTATTGGATACTCGGAAATCTTGCACATAAGTGCCACATATGTAGCCAAAGCTACCTCATATCTCATAACACATATAAGTTTGCTCTCAAGTTATTCACGATCCTGCTCACACAAGTTGTCAGTCAAGACGTAGCTACACAGTGCTGCTCACACAAGCTGTCAGGTATCTGTAACACATGCCGGAATACCCAGCCACTGGTAGAATGTACAAGACCAGCACCCGGATCACATAATCACATATACACATGGGTTCCTAGTGACATGTCACTCGTATCCTATTCTATTCCTAAGGTTCAATCGGGATTTCTCGCTTGTCAAAATTTTTTCGAATACATCCAAAGAGTCAATCACACAATTCTCGCAATATTAAAACATTTAAAATATAAATATAACATTGCATTATTTACATACGAACTTACCTCGGTACAAAAATAGTAGAATTGGACCTAATCGTCAAACAATTTCTTTTTCGCCCAATCTAGGTCCGAACCTCGTTTTTCCTGATCTATAATAACAAATTTAACTCATTTAATACTCACATTACTCAATTTAATCCCAAAAACACATTATGACAAAAATTATATTTTTGCCCCTAACATTTCAACTTTTTACGTTTTAGTTCGTAGCCTCGTAAAATGAGTTTCATTCAATTTCTTAAAAACCCAAGCCTAGCCAAATCATTTTGATACTCATAACAGCCCAAATTTTTCGTTTAATCACACTTTTACTACTCATTTTATAACTTTTTACAAATAAGTCTTTTTTTCACATTTTTACCGAAAATCACTTAGCAAAAGTTGTTTTTCTTACAACTAACATACATTTTCTACCATCAAACATCAAAATACATACATATTCTCCATGGGTAAAATTTTACACTTTGACATCTCTTTAAATTAGTCCTTGAAATAGCTAGATTAGGTTAAGACAACTTCAAAAACATAAAAATCATCAAATACGGGACAAGAACGAACTTACAATCGAGCTTGAAACTGGCCAAAACCCTAGGTATGTCGTCCTTCAAATTTTTGGCACAATGGGGACTAATTTGAGAAGATGGACACTTTTATTTTAGTTATTTTTGTCTTTATTTACCAAATGACTAAAATGCCCTTCACTTAAAATTGTGAAATTTTATCTAACCATGTCCATTTTTGTCTATACCAACATATAATGATCTAATTACCATTTAAGGACCTCTAATTTAAGAATTCATAACAATTAGGTACCTTTAACATAGAGAACTCAAGTTTTGCACCTATTGCAATTTAGTCCTTCTAGCTAAATCGAGCACTCAAACGATAAAATTTCTTAATGAAAATTTCCCACAGTCATTCAATCATACTGTATACCTTAAAGAAATAATAAAATAAATGTTTCTACTCTGGATTTGTGGTCCCGAAACCACTGTTCTGATTTGACCCAAAAACAAATTGTTACAACTCTCCCCCATTTAGGGATTTTCGTCCTCGAAAATCTTACCCAGAAAGAGGTTTGGGTACTATTTTCTCATGGCTTCCTTGGGTTCCTACGTAGCCTCTTCGACCCCATGTCGTTGCCACAAAAGTTTTACTAGGGCTATACTTTTATTTCTCAACTATTTAACTTCCCGAGCTAGGATTTTGATCGGTTCTTCACCATATGTCATATTGGGTCAGATCTCAATCTCTGTCAGAGAAATCACATTTGAAGGATCAGAACAATATCGTCGCAACATTGACACACGAAACACATTATGGATCCTTTCCAACTCTGTCGGTAAAGCTAACCGATATGCCACAGGCCCTATTCTTTCAATAACCTCATACGACCCAATGAAACGTGGACTTAACTTTCCTTTATGGCCAAATCTCAGAATCTTCTTCTATGGAGATACTTTCAGACATACTTTATCACCAATCTGAAATTCAATCTCTTTTCTTTTCAAATCTGCGTACGACTTTTGTCGATCTGAAACGGCTTTCAAATAGTCACGAATTACTTTCACTTTTTCTTCGGTTTCTCTAACCAAGTCAACCCCGTGAATCTGTTTCTCACTAAGCTCGGTCTAATACCATGGAGTTTGGCACTTACGGCCATATAATGCTTCGTACGGTGCCATCTTTATACTCGATTGAAAGCTTTTGTTGTAAGCAAACTCAACCAGTGTTAGGTATTTCTCCCAACTACCTTGAAATTCTAAAACACAATATCGAAGCATATCTTCAAGAATCTGAATCACTCTCTCAGATTGACCATCTGTTTACGAATGAAATGCTGTACTAAAATTCAATTTTGTACCTAAAGCTTTTTGCAACTTCTTCCAAAATCTCGACGTAAACCTCGGATCTCTATCCAAAATAATAGAAATGGGCACTCCGTGCAATCTAACAATTTCAGCAATGTACAATTCAGCTAGCTTATCAAGTGAATAGTCGGTACGTACCGATATAAAATGAGCGAATTTCATCAATCTATCAACAACAACACAGACGACATCTTTCTTTTATGGAGTCAGAGGCAAACCCGTCATGAAGTCCATCGTAATCCTATCCCAATTCCAATAGGGTACCATCACTGGCTGAAGTAAACCCGAAGGTACTTGGTGTTCGGCTTTTACTTGTTGACAAATCAAACATCTCGAAACAAACTCTGAAATATCTCGTTCATACTTGACCACCAATACAATTTCTTTAAATCATTATACAATTTCGTACTACCCAGATGAACTGATAAATAACCACTATGTGCCTCGTGTAAAATTTTTTGAATAAGCTCATCATTTTTCGGTACACATATTCTATCTTAGAACACTAAACAATCATCCGAACTGATTTGAAAGTCTGAATCACTACCTGACTCACATTGAGCTCTTTTGGCTTGCAACTAACTATCGTTTTTTTGAGCTTCACAAATTTGCTGAAGAAATATCAGTCTAGCTCTCAACTCGGCCAAAATTGAACCATCATTAGACAAAGTCAGTTTCGTATTCATAGTTCTCAAAGCAAACAAGGACTTTCTGCTTAAGGCATCTGTGACTATATTCACCTTTCCTAGATGATAGTCAATCACTAATTCATAATCTTTCAGTAACTCGAGCCATCTCCCTTGTCGCAAGTTTAGATCCTTCTGAGTCATTAAGTATTTTAAACTCTTATGATCAGTAAAGATATGGCATTTCTCACAGTACAAATGATGACACCAAAATTTCAAAGCGAAAACAATGGCGGCTAATTCCAAATCGTGCATCGGATAGTTCTTTTCATGCGGTTTCAACTGTCTCGAGGCATAAGCTATCACTTTGCCCTCTTGCATCAACACACAACCCAAACCATTCAATGATGCGTGGCTATAAATTACAAATTCTTTTCTCGATTTAGGTTGTACTAAAATCGATACCTCGGTCAATAATTCTTTCAATTTCTCAAAACTTTGTTTGGACCATTCAAATCTAATATCTTTTTCCAACAACTTGGTCATAGGAGTAGCAATCATCAAAATTCCTTTAACAAATCGTCGGTAATAACCGGCTAAGCCCAAAAAGCATCTAACTTCGAATACATTTGTTGGAGGTTTCCAATCGACAATTGCTGAAATCTTATTTGGATCAACCCGAATATCTTCTACGAAGGCAATATGTCCTAAAAATCCGACTTCTTGGAGCCAAAACTCACTTTTTCTAAATTTAGAAAACAACTTGTTATCTCTCTAAATCTGCAACACAATTCTTAAATGTTCGGCATGCTCTACCTCATCTCGAGAATAAATCAAAATGTCATCAATAAATACAACTATAAACTTATTAAAATATGGTCAGAAGATTCGATTCATCAAGTCTATAAAAACTGCAGGAGCATTAGTTAATCCAAAAGGCATAACAAGAAATTCATAATGCCCGTACCTCGTTCTGAATGCTGTCTTCAGCACATCTGAATCCTTAACTCTTAACTAATAATAGCCTGATCTCAAGTTAGTCTTCGAGAATACCGTTGCCCCTTGCAACTGATCAAACAAGTCATCAATCCTCTGCAAAGGATACTTGTTCTTTATAGTCACCTTGTTGAGCTGTCGGTAATTGATACAAATTCTCATAGATCCGTCTTTCTTCTTTACAAATAACACAGGAGCACCCCAGGGAGAAAAACTTGGTCTCGCAAAACCCTTATCTGTCAACTCTTACAACTGAGACTTCAACTATTTCAATTCAGTTAGAGCCATCCTATATGGAGCAATTGATATCGATGAAGTCCTAGGTACTAAATCAATAGTAAACTCAACCTCTCTGATCGGAGGCAAGCCAGGAAACTCTTTTGGAAAAACATCCGGATATTAACAAACTACCGGCACTGATTCAATTTTGAATTCAGACATCTTTGTATTCAACACATAAGCAAGATAAGCTTCACAACCTTTCCTTACATACCACTGAGCAGATATAGACGAAATCACAATAGGCAATTCGTCTAATTCATCTGTTTCAACCCGAAGAACCTCACCATTTTCACATTTCAATTCAATAGTTTTTTGTCTACAATTTACTACGGCATCATGCAGTGTCAACCAGTCCATACCCAAAATAACATCGAATTCATCAAATGGAAACAACATTAGATCAGTAGGAAAACAGTGACCTCGGATCATTAAAGGACAATTCTTGCAAACTTTATCAACTAGCACATATTTCCCTAAGGGGTTTGGCACTTTAATCACAAATTCAATAGACTCAACAGGCAAACTCTTAGTAGATACTAAGTTCACACAAACATAAGAATGAGTCGATCCAGGATCAATCAATGCAATAACATTAATATCATAAAGAGAAAATATACCGGTAATCACATTGGGAGATGACGCATCCTCACGAGCAGAAATGGTATAAGCTCTAGCAGGTGCTTCAGCTTTGGATCTCACAGCTGAATCTTTTGTCAGACTTTTACTGCTAGTTCTATTCCCGGTATTTCTTAGTGGCCTACCTCTATTCGTAGTATTACTCAGCCTTGCACTCTGAAACTTTTCTTTCTCAGCCATCTCAGGGCAATCTCGGATAAAATGCTCTTGAGAGCCACACTTGAAACAAGCTCAGTCATTCATCCTACACTTGTCGGGATGTCGTCTACCACAATGCTGACATTCAGGTCTATTAGACCTAACATTACCCACACTTGCCATTGAAGTAGCTTGAGCTTTAGAACCCGAATATTTCTTCCCACGGTCTCTGTGTGAATACCCAGCTGAAACATTCGAACGAGAATACATTTCTCTAGATTTCTTTGACTGAGATTGAAATGACTTACTTGTCGGCCTTTTTCTTGCATCTCTAGCCTCACTCTCGGCCTTTCTTTTCTTTGCTTAACTCTTCGGCTTTGCAAGCTCGATCAACCAATACAACAAATTCTTTTAGTTCCAAGATCCCAACTAACAGTTTGATGTCCTCATTCAGCCCATCTTCGAACCGTTTACACATAATAGCCTTGGAGGAAACACACTCTCTGGCATACTTACTGAGCTTGACAAATTCTCGCTCATACTCTGTCACTGCCATTCAGCCCTATTCAGCTCAAGAAATTCTTTACGTTCTGATCGATGAATCGCTGACTAATATATTTCTTTCGAAACTCCTCTTGAAAGAATTTCCATGTAACCCTCTCTCTTGGTACCACAGATACTAGTGTATTCCACCAGTGATATGTTGTGTCCCTCAATAATGATATAGCACATTTCAAGCATTGGTCGGGTGTACATGACAACTCATCAAATACCCTGATAGTATTCTCGAGCCAAAATTCTGCTCTCTCGGGATCATCATCAATATTTGCTCTAAATTCTTCAGCCCCTTGCTTTCGAATCTTATCGACAGGAGGATTATTCAAGCTTACCAATTCCACACCTTGGGGAGCTACGAGAACTGGTTGGGGGTTAGGTGGGGGTAGAGGACGTTGAGCAACCGGGTTTGTTCGAACGAACTCTGAGAACCATTCATTCAACAATTGGAAGAATGCTTCTCGAGCCTCTCCTCCCTGACTCACTGTTACTAGTCTACTTTCGGATGGCGCAGTCCCTTGAGCGGGAGCCGACACATTACTTTCTACGACATCAGCTACAGCTTGATCGAGATCCATTTACTATATGAAAACACAGTTTAAAGTTGTCAGGAGTCATCACACTATCTTCGTTTATTCATGGCATGTATAGTTAGACTCTTACACATACTACGTTAGTCCGAGAATCGACTAAATGGTAGCTCTGATACCACTAAATATAACAACCCTTACCTGTATTCAACGTTGAAACAAGGTACGAGGTATTACCGGACTTACATCACAAGCAAATATACAATTGAGTCATAAATTTGCATCCAAATTAAAATCAATCGCATTCAATCATGATGTCCCTAATACGAGCCTACGAGACCCAAAACATGCTTTGGGAGTGGTTTGGGACTAAATCGAGCCATTAGGAAATTTTTGCAAAACTTAGAAAATTTTTGTTATGAACAGGGATCACACGCTCGGGGGGCTTGGGACACGCCCGTGTGGGCAAACCATGTGGTCACACACACCTGTGTCCCTAACTCGTGTAACTCTCTATTTGTCACCCAAAAACAAAATGAAATCACATGGCCAAGCCACACGCCCGTGTGTTAGGCTGTGTGGTTGATGTAAAATCTATGATTTTTTATTAAATAGGTGCAGACTTCACACGTCTGGGACACACGCTCATGTCTGAGGCTATGTCCCTCACACGACTGAGACACACGCCTGTGTCTCTGCCCTGTACTCAATTCTGAGCATTCTGTTTCTCAAAATTAAGGTGTAGGGGACACACGACCAGAACACATGCCCATGGGGCAGACCGTGTGTCGCACATGGCCTAGATACACGCTCGTGTGTCTACCCGTGTGGACAAAAATAAGGCCATTTACCAAGCTATTTTGCCACCCTTTAATGCACACACTTGCACATCGTAACATAGCACCAATCCAAGTGTATACATACAACCAAAACAAATCACAACCAAGACATTAACACATCATTCACATACTAATCTCTATTATGCATAAACATCACATAACTTATTGACTTGAATCATGAAAATTTCCACATTCATGAAAGGCATTAGCATATGAATATACTTATAACCAAGGTTAGCCAATTCTCAATGGCCTTATACAAAATGAACTTCTAACCAATAAAAGCCAACACACATTTGGCCAAATCAATTATGACACATAACAAAATGACCAAGTCTCATATATATGCCATAACTCAAAATGTTTAATTCATTGATACCAAAACAATTGTTGATAGTGTGAATGGATTTTCGACGCTCTGATCCCGAGCTAGCTTAGTGACACTATAAGACAAAGGACAGAAAGGGGAGTAAGCTATATAGCTTAACAAGTTAATATGAAAATAATAAGCATCATAGCCACACATTTATCATGCAATCAACATAATGTAAGTAAACATAAATTTACTACAATCTCATAGTCATCACTTGCTTAATCACAACCTTACCAAGAGTTCATCACCTAACGAGCTCATTACTTATGAGTTCTACGTACATACCTGAACCAACTCGTAACATAACCACATCCTTTCACATCTTTGACATTCCCATTGAACACTTGGAATATTATTGGATACTCGAAAATCTTGCACATAAGTGCCACATATGTAGCCAAAGCTACCTCATATCTCATAACACATATAAGTTTGCTCTCGAGTTATTCACGGACTTGCTCACACAAGTTGTCTGTCAAGATGTAGCTACACAATGCTGCGCACACAAGCTGTCAGGTATCCCGTCAGGAATACCTAGCCACTGGTAGAACATACAAGACTAGCAACCGGATCACATAATCACATATACATATGGGTTCCTAGTGATATGTCACTCGTATCCTATTTTATTCCTAAGGTTTAATCGGGATTTCTCACTTGTCGAAACTTTGTCGAATATGTCCAAAGAGTCAATCACACAATTCATGCAATATTAAAACATTTAAATTATAAATATAACATTGCATTATTTACATACGAACTTACCTCGGTACAAAAATAGTAGAATTGGACCTAATCGTCACACTTTATTTTTCCCTCGATCTAGGTCCGAACCTCATTTTTCTTTATCTATAATAAAAAATTTAACTTATTTAGTACTCACATTATTCAATTTAATCCCAAAAACACCTTATGACAAAAATTACATTTTTGCCCCTAACATTTCAACTTTTTACGTTTTAGTCCGTAGATTCGTAAAATGAGTTTCATTCAATTTCTTAAAAACCCAAGCCTATTCGAATAATTTTTGTACTCATAACAACTCACATTTTCCATTTAATCACACTTTTACTACTCATTTTATAACTTTTTACAAATAAGTCGTTTTTGACATTTTTACCAAAAATCACTTAGCAAAATTTGTTTTTTTCTTACAATTAACATACATTTTCTACCATCAAACATCAAAATACATACATATTCTCCATGGGTAAAATTTTAGACTTTGACATCTCTTCAAATTAGTCCTTAAAATAGCTAGATTAGGTTAAGACAACTTCAAAAACATAAATCTCATCAGAAACGGGGCAAGAACGGGCTTACATTCTAGCTTGAAATTGGCCAAAACCCTAGGCATGTCTTCCTTCAAATTTTCGACACAAGGGGGACTAATTTGAGAAGATGATCACTTTTATTTTAGTTATTTTTTTCTTTATTTACCAAATGACTAATATGCTCTTCACTTAAAATTTTGAAATTTTATCTGACCATGTCCATTTTTGTCCATACTAACATATAATGGTCTAATTACCATTTCAGGACCTCTAATTGAAGAATTCATAGCAATTAGGTACCTTTAACATAGAGAAATCAAGTTTTGCACCTATTGCAATTTAGTCCTTCTATCTAAATCGAGCACTCAAACGATAAAATTTCTTAACGAAAATTTCACACAATCATTCAATCATACTATGGAGCTTAAAGAAATAATATAATAAATGTTTCTACTCCAAATTTGTGGTTCTGAAACCACTATTTTGATTTGACCCAAAAACAGGCTGTTATAAAAATAATTAAAATATAAAGTAATTAAGTAAAAATGTAACACCCCAAACCCAGTCTATGCGTTATGGCCAGATTTGATATGTCACACAAAATAAATGTACATCTAGACCTTTAAAGATTTAAGTAAAACAGATTTTCAAAACTTTGACATGGAGTTTATTGAAAACTAAGGTTCATTAATGAATCAAACAATTTGGGACGTAAGAGTTTATAAATCGAAACTTTAGGAAATTTATTTATTATTTTGAGAAAATTTTAAAGAATTTGAAAGATAATAATAGAATTGATGAACATTTAAAAGAGAAAATTTTCTAAGTAAAATGTTTATGAAAGTTATTACGAAATCCCTTTTTGCAACTCCATTTGAGAAAACGTTTATTTATGTTTTTAGAAAAATGACACTTTGAAGCACTTAAAGCAAGTTCTAAAATCCATCAAACATAAAACCATATAAAATTTATCCAGAGGCCTTATTACAACTTAAAATAATTTAAGAAATTAAAAGTACTTAAAAAGAAATCTAAATTTCAAATAAACCATTATTCGTAGTATGACCCCAACCGAGTCATCCACAGCCCAAGTCTCCATCACTGATCATTACCTGAAAAAGGTAAGGAAAACAGGGTGAGTTACTAGAACTCAGTGTGTAACCCACTTACCATTGTCCACTGGGCCAAAATCCAATTAAGCATTTATTTGGGCCAAAGCCCATTTATAATAAAAAAATAAATATCATTTATAATATGCATGTGATATGCAATTCCCAACCCAAACCTAATTTTCCATCCGCTACACACCACCCGTACCAACCAGCACACCTGTGGGGAGCTTTAGTCACCCACCCCGCCAACACACCAAAAGTAGGCATTAAGCCATTTATATCAAATTTGTGGACAAGCCACCAGATTAACAGGATTTACATGGCATTGCCATTTTTCATATTTGTGGCAGAGCCACCAGAATTATGTAGCAGAGCTACCAGAACTTCTCTTTATCATTTATCCCATCCCATGCAAATCATGTATATAGTGCATAACCATTTATAACAATTTATTCAAATATTCCTTACAAACATTATGGCCCATTATAACAATTTATCAAGTTGGCCATTTAAGCAAAATATCATCTTGGCCCATTTCGCAATTTATTACAAATCGGCCCAGATAGCAATATCAAACGGCCCATATGGCAAATATCTCAGTTTTGGCCCATATAGCAAATATTTCAATTGGCCCATATAAGAAATATCTCAACTTGGCCCATATAACAAATATTTCAGTTTGGTCCATATAGCAAATATTTCAATTTGGCCCATATAGCAACATTTATCGATTTGGCCTATTAAGGGTATTTTCGTAATTTTCATAGTTTTAATACTGATTTCATAATTTTTACCAAAATAGTGATAACTATACCATTTTACCCGATTTCATCAAGATGTGATTAAATCAAACGATTTATCACTAACACGATTTAAACATCTAACCCATAAATTACGGTGTGAGATTACACACCTGATTACGGTAAGCACTACGCTCTCTCGATCGTCGACACCTAAATCAAAACTTATATTCAGCACTAGGAGAAAGAAAACAAGATAAAGTGTTGGAAGAACGCTTACCGATTGATCAAAGATTGAATGTAAGTACGGATGAGAAGAAAGGTAGAAAAGAAATAAGAGTTCGGTTTATAAAGAAAATATAAATTAATATTCGGCTATATGAAATGATCAAACAAAAGTTTGTGATTAAAAGATGGTGTCGGTTTTGAGAAGATAAAGAATTAAAGGAATGGTTAAAAGAAAAAGAAGATGGAAGGTTGGATGATTGATAGGTGATTCGGCTATCAAGAGGGAGATAAACAGGAGATGAAAATCTTGATCAAACAAAAGAGTAAGAAGATGCACAAATGTGCTAGGATAATTCGGCCAAAGTAAAAAGAAAGAAGAAAAAATATGGTCACCAAGGCTAGCAATTTTGGCACAAAGCAAAAGAAAGAATTGGGAGAAAAACACCAAATTGCAAAAGTGATTTTTTGCCTAACAACACCAAAAATCCTACCAAGAGACTAAGCAAATTTCGGCTACCACACTATAGCCCCCAAAACCGTCCACATACATGCTCTAAAAGTCAAAAACTTTGCCAACCATCCCTTTCCATAACATTTCCCTTGAAATATGCCACATGTCCCCCTTACATGCCATTTTCTTTTGATTCCTTTCCCTAACTTCAATCTTTCCTTAATCTCTTTAGCCATCTTACCATAAAAATAAAAGTCCACCTTGCCAAAATTATAAGCTTGGCCGACACTTGATGGAAGAGTGCAAGAATAAAAGTCAAAATTGCACACAAAGGGATTTGAACCTCTTCCCTCAAGGTACTACATGTGGCGCCATAACCTCTTTACCATATGCTCATTTATGCTAACCATTTACTCATTTATTTCCATATGCTATAAGATTACTTACTCCATCTCCTTAAAGTACTAAATGCCAAAAATTTTTACTAAATCCAATTAAATCCCGAGCCTTCTCAAGACTACCTAAACACACGCAATTGATAGTCTAACTAGCTTAGCACCACAAATAATGTAACGTGAAAAATTCAAATTCTAGGATGTTACAATTCTACCCCCTTAAAGAAAATTTCGTCCTCGAAATTTACCTGATTAAAAGAGATGAGGATATTGTTGTTGAATCGCGTCCTCAGGCTCCCACGTAGCTTCCTCCGCTCTGTGATTACGCCATAGAATCTTAACTAACGGTACTGACTTCCTTCTCAGCACCTTAAAATCTCGATATAAAATTTTCACTGGTTCCTCCTCGAATGACAAGTCAGGCCTTATCTTAACTTCCTCTACCGGTACTATGTGAGACGGATCCGATCGATAATGCCTCAACATTGAGACATGGAAAACACTATGTATCTGACTCAACTCCGGAGGTAATTCAAGCTGATAAGCCACTAGTCCTACACGCTTCAACACACGGTATGGTCCGATGAACCTAGGGTTCAATTTACCCTTCCTTCCAAATCTGAAGATCTTCTTCCAAGGTGAGACCTTTAGAAAGACCTGATCTCCCATCGCAAACTCAATATCCTTACGCTTCAGATCCACATACGATTTCTGTCTATCTGAAGCTTCCTTTAACCTTGCCCGAATTACTTTTACCTTTTCCTCCGTTTCTGATATCAGCTCAGGACCCAATAACTGTCGTTCCCCCAATTCAGTCCAACAAGTAGGAGTACGACACCTACGACCGTACAATGCCTCGTAGGGTGCCATATGGATACTGGATTGATAGCTATTATTATACGCAAACTCTGCCAACGGTAGGAAATCCTCCCAACTACCTCTGAAGTCAATCACACAACCCCTTAACATGTCTTCCAAGATCTGGATTACTCTTTCCGACTGACCATCTGACTGAGGATGAAAAGCCGTGCTGAAATTTAAATTTGTTTCCAAAGCTTCATGTAAAGCTTTCCAAAACCATGATGTAAACCTAGGGTCCCTGTCCGATATAATAGACACTGGTACCCCATGTAACCTCACAATCTCCGCTACATACAACTTGGCTAACTTCTACAATGAGTAATTCGTACGAACAGGTAGAAAATGGGCAGTCTTCGTTAATCGATCCACTATTACCCAGACGGAGTCTTTCTTAGTAGGCGATAAGGGTAACCCATTAACAAAGTCCATCGTTATCCGTTCCTATTTCCATAATGGAATCTTTACCGGTTGCAACAATCCCGATGGTAATTGGTGTTCCGCCTTCACTTGTTGACATGCCAAGCACCTACTCACAAAATTCGTAACCTCACGCTTCAACCCTGGCCACCAATACTGCTCACGGAGGTCTCGATACATTTTATTTCCCCCGGGGTGCATAGCATAAGGGCTACTATGTGCCTCACGTAGGATCACTTGTCTTAATTTCGAATCTTTAGGCATAAAGATTCTTCCGCAAAAACACAATATTCCATCTTTATTCAATTCAAAATTCCCTATCACACCACCTTCCACTTGCTGAAGTAAGGAACCCAACTTCTCATCTGATAACTGCTTTTCCTTAATCTGACCTAACCACACAGGCTTCACCTGAAGTTCGGCTAGAAGACTACCATCTTCATACAGACTGAGATGAGCGAACATTGCTCTCAAATCCGATATCACCTTACGACTCAACGCGTCTGCCACCACGTTAGCCTCTCCGGGATGATACTCGATTGAGAAGTCTTAATCCTTCAACAGCTCTATCCACCTCCGCTGTCTTAAGTTTAACTCCTTTTGAGTACGGAGATACTTTAGACTCTTATGATCCGTATAAATGATCGACTTCTCACCGTACAGGTAGTGCCTCCAAATCTTTAAAGCAAACACCACTGCAGCCAACTCCAAATCATGAGTAGGATAATTCACTTCATGCGGCCTTAACTGACGAGATGCATAAGCCACCACTTTCCCACCTTGCATCAACACACATCCTAAGCCCGTGTGTGACGCATCGCAGTAGACAATAAACTCTTTTCCAGCTTCAGGTTGAATCAAAACTGGCGCTTCCGTCAGAATCTTCTCCAATTTCTCAAAGCTCTCTTGCTGTTGATCTGACCACACAAATGGTACTCCTTTGCACAAAAGCTTAGTTAGGGGTGCAGCAAACAACGAAAACCCCTCAACAAAATGTCTATAATAACCAGCCAACCCTAGGAAACTCCGAATTTTGACCACTGACTTCGGTGGTTTCCAATCCAACACAGCCTCTACCTTCTGAGGATGAACTCTGATTCCATCGGCTGACACAGCATGTCCCAAGAAAGTCACTTCCTTTAGCCAAAATTCACACTTACTGAATTTGGCATAAAGCTACTTTTCCGCAATATTTGCAATACTATTCGTAGATGTGAATCATGCTCTTTTTCATTCTTCGAGTATACCAAGATGTCATCTATGAACACCACCACGAATCGGTCTAAATAGGGTTGAAAGACTCGGTTACCATGTCCATAAATGCAGCTGGTGCATTGGTCAATCCAAACGGCATCACCAAAAACTCATAATGTCCATAACGAGTTCGAAATGTCGTCTTATGAATATCCGCCTCCTTAACCTTGAGTTGGTGATAACCCGATCTTAAATCTATCTTGGAGAAAATTGAAGCTCCTTACAATTGATCAAACAGGTCATCGATTCTTGGCAACGGATACCTATTCTTGATCGTCAATTTATTCAACTGCCTATAATCGATGCACATACGCATCGACCCATCTTCTTCTTGACGAACAAGACCGGTGCTCCCCATGGTGACACACTCGGTCGAATAAACCCCCGATCCAACAACTCCTAAATTTGAGCTTTAAGCTCTGCTAATTTTTTCGGCGCCATTCTATAAGGAGCAATAGACACCGGATTCGTTCCGGGAAATAGCTCAATGCCAAACTCTACCTCCCAGTCCGGAGGCAAACCTGGAAGTTCCTCGAGAAAGACGTTTGAAAATTCTTTCACTGTTCTAACACCTTCCACCGATAATTCCTTGACATCCAAAGCACTAATGAAGGTTAGGAATGCTCCACACCCTTTTCGCACCAACTTTTCTGCCTTTAAAGCAGATACCACATTTGCTAAATAGTTTCTCCGTTCGCCTATCATCACCACTTCCTTATCTTCCAAAGTCCTTATCGTCATCCGCTTTGCAGCACAATCCAAGTGCGCACGGTGTTTTACCAACCAATCCATGCCCAAAATAAGGTCGAACTCGCCGAAAGGCAGTTCCATCAAATCCGCCAAAAATGTTTCTCTTTAAATTTCTAAGGGCACGTCTCTAAATACTCTATTCACTATCACAGACTATCCTAAAGGACTAATTACCGTCATCTCTATCAGAAATCTCCGATCTAATGTTAAGGTTTTCAGATATGGCACTAGCAACATACGAATGGGTAGATTTGATATCTATCAAAGTAGTAACAAGTACGTCAGAGATGAAGAACGTACCGGTTATCACATTAGGTGCATCGCCATCCTCTCTGCGTCTGACCGCATAAACTAACCCTGGCTGTCTCGCCTATGCGTTACCCCTGAAGCCATTACCTCTACCTGGTGCACTTGACCTCGACCTGCGCCATTACCACATCGACCTGTTCCACGACCCCTCGGTGGCTGCTGAGCGGCTCTAGCTGGCTGTGCATCATGGTTACGAGCTTCCTGAGTCGGAGTAGTCCGTCGAGGAAAATTCTTAAGCTGATGGTCCTTAGAACCACATTTGAAACAACCACCGATTCTCTTCCAGCATTCACCAGGGTGTCGTCTTCCACAGTCAGCATATGGTTGTCTCTGATTGGGAGCAGCAGGTGCTCTAGCTTGAGCTGGCTCATCATTCCCTCTTGCTCTTGCCTCTATCTCTTTCTCAGTTTTGCCGTTCCGCGTTCTTAGCCTCTTCAGCTATCTTGGCTTTCTCCACAAGCATGGCAAAATTCCTTTCTTGTTGTAGGGCTATCAGTACCCGCAACTCAATCATTCAACCCGTCCTCAAAACGTACACAGCGTTCATGGTCAGTTGGCACTATAGCCCGAGCATAACGACTCAAACATAGAAATTCTGCTCCGTAAGCTGCCACAGTCTTATTTCCTTGAACCAGATTTAGGAATTCCTTCCTTCGGGCATCCAAATAGCTTGCCCCGACATACTTTCCTTGGAATGCAGTTTTGAAGAAATCCCAAGTAACACGATCGGCCTGAGTGCCTTCCTGAACAGTAAGCCACCATTGATACACCTCGTCTCTCAACAAGGACACAACTCCTCTTAGTTTCTGCTCGGCAGTACACTCCAGGTCATCAATGATCCACTCCACAGCCTCGAGCCAATACTCCGCGACATTTGGGGCTACGCCCGAGATACCCCTAAAAGTTTCAGGACCATTTGATCTGAGTCACTCCGGTATTGACCCACGAGCTACTGGCCCCGATCTAGCCCCAGCAACCCTTTCCAAGACTCGTAACATTGCTTGGGACAGAGCAATGTCTTCTCTCATACGGTCATGTGATTCATTTTTTGACACAGGTGACGCCGGTGTGTCCATTTCTGGCATATGTCCTGATGCCTCAGACACAACTCTAGCACCTCGGCCTCTACCACGGCCACGTCTACCACGTCCACGTCCTCTAGCGCTCATATTGACTATTTCGATTTAATCTGATTACAAGTTTTATGAATCAGTATACTATTTCAGTGTTTATTAATGATATTTTATGAGATATAAGAAGTAGAGTTGTTTTCGTAAACGCATCCTATAGTCTCAATATCTATAATTTCAACACCTAAAACTAAAAGTTCCAGAGTGTTCCTATAGTCATATCATAATAATCATAATCATACAATAACATATACTTACTTGACTTGGTGCTGGATACTCGTGGTGCCATACTTCCTTTAAAGACATTTGTTCTATAATTCAAAACAGTTTTGAAAAAAATTTTGTTTTTGAACCCAAACCACAGCCGAGTTTTAAACCGAGCTTTGATACCATAAAATGTAACACCCTAAACCCGGTCTATGCGTTAAGGCCAGATTTGACATGTCACACAAAATAAATGTACATCTAGACCTTTAAAGATTTAAGTAAAACAGATTTTCAAAACTTTGACATGGAGTTTATTGAAAACTAAGGTTGATTAATGAATCAAATAATTTGGGACGTAAGAGTTTATGAATTGAAACTTTAGGAAATTTATTTATTATTTTGAGAAAATTTTAAGAAATTTGAAAGATAATAATAGAATTGATGAACATTTAAAAGAGAAAATTTTCTAAGTAAAATGTTTATGAAAGTTATTACGAAATCCCTTTTTGCAATTCCATTTGAGAGAACGTTTATTTATGTTTTTAGAAAAATCACACTTTGAAGTACTTAAAGCAAGTTCTAAAATCCATCAAACATAAAACCATATAAAATTTATCCAGAGGCCTTATTACAACTTAAATTAAAATAATTTAAGAAATTATAAGTACTTAAAAAGAAATCTAAATTTCAAATAAACCATTATTCGTAGTATGGCCCCCACCAAGTCATCCACAGCCCAAGTCTCCATAACTGATCATTACCTGAAAAAGGTAAGGAAAACAGGGTGAGTTACTAGAATTCAGTGTGTAACCCACTTACCATTGTCCACTGGGCCAAAATCCAATTAAGCATTTTTTTGGGCCAAAGCCCATTTACAATAAAAAAATAAATATCATTTATAATATGCATGTGATATGCAATTCCCAACCCAAACCTACTTTTCCATCCGCTACACACCACCCGTACCAACCAGCACACCTGTGGGGAGCTTTAGTCACCCACCCCGCCAACACACCAAAAGTAGGCATTAAACCATTTATATCAAATTTGTGGACAAGCCACCAGATTAACAGAATTTACATGGCATTGCCATTTTTCATATTTGTGGCAGAGCCACCAGAATTATGTAGCAGAGCTACCAGAACTTCTCTTCATCATTTATCTCATCCCATGCAAATCATGTATATAGTGCATAACCATTTACAACAATTTATTCAAATATTCCTTACAAACATTATGGCCCATTATAACAATTTATCAAGTTGGCCATTTAAACAAAATATCATCTTGGCCCATTTCGCAATTTATTATAAATTGGCCCATATAGCAATATCAAACGGCCTATATGGCAAATATCTCAATTTTGGCCCATATAGCAAATATTTCAATTGGCCCATATAACAAATATCTCAATTTGGCCCATATAACAAATATTTCAATTTGGCCCATATAGCAAATATTTCAATTGGCCCATATAGCAACATTTATCGATTTGGCCTATTAGGGGTATTTTTGTAATTTTCACAATTTTAATACCGATTTCATAATTTTTACCAAAATAGTGATAACTATACCATTTTACTCAATTTCATCAAGATGTGATTAAATCAAACGATTTATCACTAACACGATTTAAACATCTAACCCATGAATTACGGTGTGAGATTACACACCTGATTACGGTAAGCACTACGCTTTCTCGATCGTCGGCACCTAAAAATATTTTAACGCTCGATTAGACAATGTACACTATTTAATAAATCTACTCTAAAACAAACGATCTAAGATTTTACCCTCAGGATCGCGAACAACTACGATTTGTCGATTTTCCCCGGTTGACAGTCCACAACCCGGTGGAAAGTCCCTAATTGCCGAGACAGCCTTTCGCTTAAACTTTGGAGTAGGGATCGCTAATCCGCTCCTTTTAAGATCTCCAATCACTACACACTTTTGATTCGATATTGTTGCCTCCAATGAAAACAAATATTAGTCCAAACTAATATTACGTTATTATGAACGATTGATCTTAGGAGTAAGGTCGGCTTACCACAAAATCTGTATGATCGCAAGATAATAATTCGAGCGATTACGTACCTAAACATATAGTCGATAAATTATCCTTCAATCCTATTAATACAACAACCAAGGGAGTTATTGAAAAAGGCTATGAGAGAGCTTCTTTACCTTGAACAATGAAATTCCCGTTTCTCACGATCTTCCTATGGCTAAGGTCGATTAAGCAATGTTGTTGTAATTGGCACTCCACTATACCACTACAAAGAAGAGAATGATCTTATTTGAGAGAGTACAATAATATGATGGTTTTGGTTCATATGATTCTCCCAAATCAAAACTTATATTCGGCACTAGGAGAAAGAAAACAAGATAAAATGTTGGAAGGACGCTTACCGATTGATCAAAGATTGAATGTAAGTACGGATGAGAAGAAAGGTAGAAAAGAAATGAGAGTTCGATTTATAGAAAATATAAATTAATATTCGGCTATATGAAATGATCAAACAAAAGTTTGTGATTAAAAGATGGTGTCAGTTTTGAGAAGATAAAGAATTAAAGGAATGGTTACAAGAAAAAGAAGATGGAAGGTTGGATGATTGATAGGTGATTCGGCTATCAAGAGGGAGATAAACATGAGATGAAAATCTTGATCAAACAAAAAAGTAAGAAGATGCACAAATGTGATAGGATAATTCGGCCAAAGTAAAAAGAAAGAAGAAAAAATATGATCACCAAGGCTAGCAATTTCAGCACAAAGCAAAAGAAAGAATTGGGAGAAAAACACCAAATTGCAAAAGTGATTTTTTGCCTAACAACACCAAAAATCCTACCAAAAGACTAAGCAAATTTCGGCTACCACACTATAGCCCCCAAAACCGTCCACATACATGCTCTAAAAGTCAAAAGCTTTGCCAACCATCCCTTTCCATAACATTTCCCTTGAAATATGCCACATGTTCCCCTTACCTGCCATTTTCTTTTGATTCCTTTCCCTAACATCAATCTTTCCTTAATCTCTTTAGCCATCTTATCATAAAAATAAAAGTCCACCTTGCCATAATTATAAGCTTGGCCGACACTTGATGGAAGAGTGCAAAAATAAAAGTCAAAATTGCACACAAAGGGATTTGAACCTCTTCCCTCAAGGTACTACATGTGACGCCATAACCTCTTTACCATATGCTCATTTATGCTAACCATTTACTCATTTATTTCCATATGCTATAAGATTACTTACTCCATCTCCTTAAAGTACTAAATGCCAAAAGTTTTTACTAAATCCAATTAAATCCCGAGCCTTCTCAGGACTACCTAAACACACGCAATTGATAGTCTAACTAGCTTAGCACCACAAATAATGTAACGCGAAAAATTCAAATTCTAGGATGTTACAAAAAAATTGTAACATTATCTAGCCCATTCGCCTTTCAACTAATACTATTTTAAAAAGTAACCAATTTAATAACAATTTTACACCGTCACAATTCTCGACAACGAGACCAACAACTTGACTACGCCCTAACGTGCGTGTGTCAGGGCTTATAAATATGCAATTTAGATAAAGAATTGAAGTGCGATATCTGCAAGCAAACATGTCAAATTATAATATAGTTTAAGTTTACAAAACAACACTGGGAAGTATTCCGAGGATCGTACCCAATGGATTTCTAGATTGGAGAAAATTATTACTAAATTAATTACCTGAAAATAATTTCTAATCTAGCCGAGTTAGGAATTAGTAGTGCAAAATAAAACTAATTAGATTAAACTAAACCAAGGTTAAACTACCAAAACTTCCTATTCCTAATTTCAATAATGCGACCTACTTAGCCTAGAATCGATTGAATCCCTAATTATTAATTAAGCTGATAACTACCCTTAATTGAGTTATTTACCACTCTTAACTAGGAATACCCTTTTTGATTTCATTTTCTCTAAGAGTTACCTCCTAAGATACACTTTCGATCTCACCACTAAGCACAAGTCTACTAAAAGCTTGCCTAATAGGACACCCTCTCAGTCTCACCTGTCTAGATGTTTTACTAGGTTATCATTCCTAGTATACTAAGTTCTTTACCAAACCTGAATATATACCTAATTTAGGTAGCTATACACTTAATCAGTTAATCAAGTAACCAATTGATTCATTCAAGATATATATAAAAGCGTGAGTTTATTCTAATATTTACACAAAGACTCAATTAACTAAATTAATGAAAAATATATAAATAAAAGAATGAGAAAGAGAACGCTTACTGATGAATCAATTTAACAAAAAGAATTCAAAACATTCTCTGCTCGCAATCGTCTCAACTTCGGAATAAAAATCTTCTGACTAAGAAAACATAAAAGCAAAAACCTTAATTTACTAAAAGATAAATAATATGTGTAAAGAAACATTTAGAAAAGTCCCTTAGTATATTGTTTTGAGCTGATATATATAGTAGTTGTGTAGTATTACCTAATTAGGTCAATTACAGGCCAATTAACAAGTTTAATATGATTTTACAAACAAAAGCACCCTTGCATTATATTTGGGTCTTATCAAATTAGTGTCGCGACACCCTATAGTTGGTATAGCCACATTGAAGGTCGTATGCTTCCCCTTTAGACTCAAAGTTGGATGTAAAGACATTGTCTCCCATAGCTCACCTCTTAAAGTTGTGTGTGAAATTCAGCTAAGTGTTTGAGGCTTGCTTCGTTGTTGCAACATTCCATTTAAATTTGTGACATCTAGGCCAGTCCAGTAACTTATTGACTTGTTGTCCGGCACACCCAATCAACTTGTTAGTTCTTCCTTAGGCCTGGATCGACCTAAAATGTCATAAAAAACATAAAAGCTCAATTTTATTCAATCTAAATTAAAACTAAACCATTCAAGAAATAAAATTACTTGTATACAAGTTCCTTGTGTAATGAAAATGGCTTAACTTGTCACACTAAATTGTGGCAGATCAGAAGCATAAGCAAACACTTTCCCTTTTCGCATCAAACACAACCTAAATCGTTGAATGATGTGTCACTAGACACAACAAATTCTTTTCCCGATTCAGGTTGGGTTCAAATTGGAGCTTTAGTTAACATTGTTTTCAAATTTTCAAAACTCTTTTGGCATTTTTCTGACAAAAAAAAACTTTCTTCTATAGCAATTTCGTTAACGGAAGGGCTATCATCGAGAATCCTTTTACAAATCATCGATAATATCCTACCAATCCCAGAAAACTTCTTACTTCAGTGACATTCTTCAGAGGCTTCCCACGAATAATAGTTGATATTTTACTCGGATAAACTCGAATACCTTCAACTGATATCACGTGACCCAAAAATCCCATTTCTTATAACTAGAATTTACATTTGCTAAACTTGGAATACAATTTTCTTTCTTGCAAAGTTTGAAACACAAGCCTCATATATTTATCATGATCTTTTTCATTCTTCAACTAAATCATGATATCATCAATAAACACGACAAAAAATTGATCTAGATACGACTCAAAGGTTATGTTCATCAAATTCATAAAAGTGATAAGGGCATAGCAAGCCCAAACAACATTACCAATAATTCATAGTATTCATAACGAGTTCGAAAATTAATTTTTGACACATTTATTTTTTAACTCTGAGCTAATAATAACACGATCGAAGATCAATCTTAGAAAAAAAAAGGTTGTTCCTTTTAGTTGATCAAATAAATAGTCAATTTGTGGAAGTGGATACTTGTTTTTTATGGTTACTTTGTTCAACTGTCAGTAGTCGGTACACAATCTCAGGGTTCTTTCTTTCTTTTTTTACGAACAACACTGGAGCTCCCCAAGGTGACACACTCTGTTAGATAAATAGCTTATCTAAAAGTTCTTGCAACTTAGCTTTTAGTTCTTTCAATTCAGTCAGAGCTATTCTATACAGTGCGATAAAAATTGGTGCAGTATCGGGCGCTACTTCAATAGTAAATTTGACTTCTCTCTACAACGGTAAACTTGGAAAATCTTCAAGGAATACGTCAATAAGTTCTCGAACTATTAGTACTTGATCTATTTTGGATCTCAACAATATAGAATCTAGAATATAGGCTAGATATAGCTCACACCCTTTTCTAATCAATTCTCTAGTTGACTTTGCTAATATTATGTTAGTTGAACATTCAGACCTGTCAGCCTCTACATTTATCATTTCACCATCCACACTTTGCAACAATATTCTCTTATGTTTACAGTTGACTATATCATCATGAAGAGTTAAACAATCCATACAGAGGATTATATTGAATTCATTAAATGGAAACAACATCATATTAGCTAAAAACTCTTAGCCCCAAATTTTCAATGGACAACCTATAAAAACTTTATTGATAATTACACTTTGTGCTAAAAGCTTGGTTACCCAAACATCAAATTTTGTAAATTTTACTAGGATGTTTCTTTTTGCTATGAATGAAATGCAAATGTATGAGTGAGTTGACCTAGAGTCAATCAATGCATGCACATGTATATCAAATAAGGAAAAAGTACCAACAATAACATCGGGAGCAGTAGCCTCTTCTACAGCTCAAGTAGCATAAGCCCTAGCAAGCGCACTAGCCTCAGATGCCACTGATGTAACTTTGGTCCCATCTTGACTGATTCAAATACTACCACCAGTTCTCGGTCTTCTTCTCTTCTGTGGAGCTAGCATTAGCTTTAGAACTTGATATATACCAGCCTTAACTTTACTCGGATAGTCTTTCATGAAATGATTAGTGAAACAACATTTGAAGCAAGCTCCCTTTTTCAGTTTACACTCTTCGAAATGACTTTTACTGTAGTGCTCGCAAACTGGTTTGCTCAAATTTTCAACACTCACCGAACTAGCTACTGACGTAGCTTGAGGCCGCTGATAACCCTGTCTTAATATTTCTCTTCATAAAATTCTTGTAGAGGGTGAAATAATGTCTTTAAAAATCTCTCGTCTTTAAAGAAGGAGGTGTCGGAAAAGATCTGGCCATATTGTTCTTTCCAAAATCCACACTTCTAGATTAGCTTGTTTCTTTTCATTTCACATATCTTCTATTTTCAGGGCTCGCTTAGATAAAACAACAAACTCTTTCAATTATAATGCTCCAACAAGCATTCAAATTTTTTCATTCAATCCCCACTCGAAATGATTACACATTTATGCTTCGGTAGACACAAGCTCTCTAGCATACTTACTAAGGAGAACAAACTCACTCTCATATTTGGCTACTAACATGTCTCATTATCTCAGTTCCATGAACTCCTTCTTATTTCAGATATAATCAGATGATGTATTTCTTTTTAAACTCAGATTGGAAGAGCTCCAATTTACCCGATCTCTCGAGATTACAAATGTCAGAGTTGTAACCACTGATATCATTCTTCTTTAAAAAGGATATCATGCATCTTAAGTAATCATCAAGGGTACATATCAATTCATCTTGAACTTTTAGGGTATTTTCTAGCCAATATTTGGTTTTCATTGGATCATCATATTTCTTGCCTTTAAACTCCCTATCTTGCATTTGCGGAGTTTATCAATCAAAGGATGACTTACAAGCACCAGGTTGGGACCTTGAGGACGAAACGGTGCCACAGAAGGCATTACTCGAAGAGAATGGGGGATTTGTTGCTGAGGACCTAAAGGGATAGCTTCCATATATTGTGTGATACACTAGTTCATCATTTGTAAAATGGCATCTCTTCCCTCATTCCCTAGCCCTTTCAAAATGGGGAAACTTTGGGCAGCTCCCTGATTGAAAGAGGGAATATTACTTTATACCTTATCAGATATGTCTTGATTGGATTCAGCCAACATGGTTTATCTATATAGAAAAATAGAGTCAATTTGGATCAGAAGGCATCACACTATTACAAGTTATTATCGCATATATTTCTAAACTCAACACGCACTATGTTTCAGTCCTAGAATCGACTAAATCATATCTCTGATAATGAATTCCTGGTGATGCCATTTGGTTTGACTAACGCTCTTGTAGCATTCATGGATTTGATGAAGTGGGTATTTCAACTGTATTTGGATTGCTTTTTTGTGGTGTTTGTTAATGATACTATAATATATTCGTTAAATGAGTCAAATCATGCCAAGCATTTCAAAATTGTGTTACAAACTTTACGTGAAAAATGACTCTATGGGAAATTCAGTAAATGTGAATTTTGGTTGTGAGAAGTTGGATTTCTTGGTCATGAAATTTTTGCTGATCAAATCTGTGTTGACCCGAATAAAATATATGCGATTGTTGATAATGTTTCTGAGGTTTGTAGCTTTTTGGGCTTAGCTGGATATTATCAGCGATTTGTTAAAAAAATTCCCATTATAGCATCTTTGATGACTAAGTTGTTACAAAAAGATGTTAATTTTTTTGGACCGATAAATGTCAGAAAAGTTTTTAACAGCTGAAAAATATGTTAACTGAAGCTCCAGTATTGACTCAACCTGAAATCTGGAAAGAATTTATCGTTCATAGTGGTGCATCTCTTTGTTGTTTAGGTTGCGTCCTGATATAGAGCGCAAATTAATTACCTATGCCTTCAGACAATTGAAGCCTCGCGAGGGGAACTACCCAACACATGATTTAGAGTTTTTTGCAGTAGTTTTTTGCTTTGAAGATCTAGCGACATTATTTATACGGTGAGAAATGTCATATTTTTTACCTATCATAAAAGTTTCAAATACCTATTGGCTTAGAAAGAATTGAATTTGCGGTAGCGTAGGTGGCCTGAATTACTAAAATATTTTGATTTTGTAATTGATTATCATCACGGGAAAGCTAATGTTGTTGTAGATGCGTTGAGTCAGAAATCTATGTTTGCTCTAAGAGCTATGAATGCAAAGTTGACTTTAAAATGTGATAGTTCTATTTTAGTCGAGTTGATGGTAAAGCCGGTATTTTATCACAAATTCAAGAACTTCAAAATTTTGATTCAGATCTATTTTTTCGAAGCTCAGTCTACTGAAAAGTGGTCAGAAATCTAATTTTTTGTATCAGGGTTGATGATTGTTTATATTTTTGAGATTGAATATGTGTACTAAATGGTTCTGAGTTAAAACGAGATTTGTTGAATGAAGCGCATAATAGTGATTACTCAATTCACCCTGGGAATACTAAAATGTATAATGATTTACAGTGTTACTGGTGGCTTAGAATGAAACGTAAAATAATAGATTTTGTGTCAAGATGTTTAATTTGTCAGTAGGTAAAAGCTGAACATCAGATTTCGTCAGGTTTGTTACAACCTGTGATGATTCCAGAATGGAAGAGGGAATGAGTTACTATGGATTTTGTATTGGGGTTGCCTTTAACTTTGAAAAGAAAATATTCAATCTGGGATATTATTGATAGATTAACAAAATTAGCTCATTTTATACTTGTTCAAACTGACTATTCACTCGAGAAATTGGTTAAATTGTATATTTTTAAAATTTTGAAATTGCACAGTGTGCTATTATCGATTACATCAGATCGTGATTCGAGGTTTACCTCTAGATTTTGGGGTAAGTTGTACGAGGCTTTAGGCTCTAGGTTAAATTGTAGTACTACTTTTCATCTGCAAACGAATGGCCAGCTAGAGTGAATAATTCAGATTTTAGAAGATATGTTGCGGTGTTGTATTATTGAGTTCGAAGGCAGTTGGGAAAAATATTCGACATTGGTTGAATTTATGTAAAATAATAGCTATCGATCGAACATTAAGATGACTCCGTACGAGGCTTTATACGAGCGTAAATGTAGAAGTCTGTTATGTTGGTAAGAATTGAATGAAAGAAAGTTAGTTGGGGTTGATTTAGTACAGGAAACTAAAGAAAAAGTGCGAATCATTTAAGATTCGACAGAAATCTTACATTGATTTAAAACGTAAAGATATAGCGTTTACAGTTGGCGAGAAAGTGTTCCTATAAGTCTCGCCCTAGAAGAAAGTATTGCGTTCTGGTAGAAAAGGAAAGTTTAGCCCCAGATTTATAGGGTCATACAAAGTTTTAGAAAGAATTGGACTTGTAGCATATCGTTTGGCGTTACCTCCGGAGCATGATAGAATTCATAATGTTTTTCATGTTTTGGTGCTCCAACTTTACCGCTCTGATTCGTTGCATGTTTGAACTACAGATAAAATTGACTTATAGTCTGATTTGGCGTACAATGAGGAGCTGGTGAAAATCGTATCTTGGGAAATGAAAGAATTGATAAATAAATCTGTACCGTTGGGTTAAAGTCTTGTGGCATCAGCATGGGATAGATGAAGTGATGTGGGAAATGGAAGAAAACATGGAATTTTAGTATCTGGACCTTTTCTCTTGTAAGATTTTCAAGGATGAAAATTTCTTTAGGGGAGAGAGTTGTAATATCTCATTTTTCAATGGTGTCAAGAATAGTGGTTTCAGGACCACAATTCTAATGCGTGAGATCGTGTTTTATTATTTAGTTAATGTTTATGGAGTTACATTAGTCGTATTAAATTTTGGTGATGAAATTTTAATGTTTACCTAGTTAATTTAAGAAAAAGGACCAAATTGTAAAATATGTAAATTTAGCCACAATTGAGTTATAATGATTAGATTGATTAATTATTAAGTGAGGGAGGATTTATATAGAAATTATGCCATGTAATAAGTTAATGGACGATAATGGGTAATGAATAAGCTTAAATGAATGTTTTGTTAAAGGACAAAAAGGTAAATTAATAATTAAACTTAAGTAAATTAGGTGAAATAATATTCATCTTCTAAAGTTATCTTGCTCTCCATCGAAAATTAGAGGAAACACCATCATTAAACCCCTTTGGTTTGGTCAAGCTTGTTGTTGAGTGCATGGTATGTATTTGTTAACCATTTTTAGTAATTTTATGTTTTTGAGATCGTTGCAACTAAGTCCAACTAACTCGAGCCTTAGTTTTTTAAATTGTTAAGAATTTTGGATTTCACCATTGACGAGTCATTGATATTCCTAATGTTAAATAATTGACTTGATGTGTTGACGGTTAATTAGACTAGTTTGTAAGGCAATTTTATTAGGTTTTGGTTAAGGATTGAAGTTTTTGAATATTAGAATATGTAGGGATTTTTTTTTGTGAATTTAGAATAATTATGGTTTTGAAATGGATGATTAAAAATTCGATTAGCTTGGGATATTTGGGAATTTTATTAAAACTGGAATTTTGAGCTTAGGGACTAAATTGTGATAAATGTAAAAGTTTAGGGAAAATGTATAATTAAGGAAAAATTAAGGTCTCATGCATTGAATTGAGTGTGAAATGTATGTGAAATTAATAAATTGTATTTAATTATTATTTAGATCAAGACTTGAATCAATAAAACAATAATCGAGGAAAAGGGAAAATTGCGAAGTAATCCCTACTTTGAGATCAAAAGTAAGCGTAGGCAAGTTCATAGTGATTTGTTATGTAAATGCAAATAACTTGTGATTATATTATTTTTTTCTAGTTAATTGTTGTATGAATGTGAAATTTACATTAGTTATTTATATATTATGGATAATTGCAAATAAGTATATATGAAATTAAAAAGAATTTATGGTAGCATTTCTTGGAGTTGCACAATATATATAAGTGTGAACTTATTGAGTTTATAGTATGTGTAAGGAAATGATGAAGTGCCTCTGTATGATGAAAATGTATTATAGTAATGAATTTACGTATAATGCCCGATTGAACATAGTAATCGCGTAGGATACAATTGGCATGCCAATAGGGTTAGTGTGCGCACTTGTACTGGATTTGCACTCCGGTGCCTCTGTTTGCACTTTGGCGCCTCTTGTTGCACAATCGTGCTTATGTCTGCTGTTCGATGCCTTTGTTATGCATATGTGATGCCTTTGGTGTGCTGTAGTTACCCGAGTATCCGAGTCTAATACTTAGTTCATTGGGCTAAATGTTAATGGAATTTACAGTTTACTTATGTGCTTAAATGCTGATGCATTTCAAGATATTAGTAAGTGTTAAATGTCCATTAAACTATTTGTTTATATGTGAGCACATTTATTTTGATGAAATGTTGTTTATGGAATTAATAAGTTATTTGAAAACAGGATGACCATGGTATATTTTGAAATGTGAACAAGAACTAATGTGGTTTGTGAATGTGTATTTGGCTATCATGAATTGTAAATTATCTCTTTATATTTTGATTTCAATTAAATTAAGTTAATTAGTGTTTTAAACTATGAACTTATTAAGCTTCTTTAGCTTACTTGTTTTGTTTTTGGTTCTTTTGTAGTTACCAAACTTGCAAACTAACCGGATGGATCGATTTGGAGCTCACAATATCCAATAATCTTGGTAGCTTTTGCATTTCATTTTGGGATGTGGTGTGTATATAGATGTTTTATTGTGAATATGTAAATGTTATGCTATAAGGGTATTTTTAGTGAAATGGTTGATTTTGAATGTGTATGGTTGATGTGTTTTGGTTTGATAATTTGTAAAGTTAAGAATACGATCATAGATCTTGGAATAGTAATTCGATGTGAGTGTTAATATTTGGTCAATTTGGTTGATGATTGAGTATGAATAGATGAACAATTTTATGTTCCCTTTTATAGTTGAATTGTTGGTTTGAATGAATATTTATTGTGGTGCTTTTGAATGGCATTTTGGTTTTGTATAGGATGAATGATTTTTTGGCTTATAATTGGTGATGTGAATGTGTTTTTGAACCATAGAAATGAACTAGGTATGGAATGTCTTGTTGGGCAATGAAGAGTGCATGAAATTCCTTGTTTTAGGGGTTAAAAATGATGCACACAACCTGGGACACGGGTTTTCACAAGGTCATGTGCCACACATAGTCACCTCTCATAGTCGTGTTCCACACACGGTCACCTTACACGACCGTCTGAATTTATTATTTTTAGGTGCAATATCCACACGGCCTATAACACGACCATGTGTCTAGGCTTCGAATGTTCTCACAATCTGGGCTATGTAACATAGCCATGTGACCCCTATTTTGCAAATCTACAAGTTTTTCTAAAATTTTGTAATTTGTTTCGATTTGGTCCTAGATTGTTCTCAAACTGTTTTTAGGGCCTTATAAGCCCAAATTAAGGCCCATATCTGTCTTTATATCATGAATTGATTTATTTGTTATATCTTTGTAATTTAATTTGGTTAATTGTTTTGAATAGAAGTTAAATGTTTTGTCTGGCTTGATAACACTCTGTAATCTTAATCTGGCAATAGAAACGGGATAGGGGTGTTACATAGACTGTATATTAGTCTTTCAATTGGTTTTTTCATTTCTGTTTTGCTTTGCTTGCAAAAACATTGAGGACAGTATACAAAGACTATTAATATAATAAATGGATATTTTGTAAAACCAAATTTTTGAAAAATACAAGTATACATAATGAATATACTATACTTAGGGCACTAAATCCAACCTAACCAACTTTTCACAACAAAGGAAGTGAAAGGAACAATCTTTCGAATTGGTGCCTTCAAAGCACCGAATATTGATGGAAAATCGGGCCTCTTCTTCCAACAATTTTGGGACACTGCGGGCTCAAATATTACTTCTTCTACACTTTCAGTTCTTCGTTCGAGGGTCTTATTAAGAGAATTCAACGAAACCATCATCGCCTTCATCCTAAGAGGTATGTCTCAAGTTTAACTGGTTGATTTCAAACCAATCATTCTTCGCAATATCTCCTACATGGGTATTGTAAAGGTTCAAGTTAATAACCTGAAAAAGGTTCTCCCTAACCTCATTTCTACTACAAAAATGCTTTTATCCCTGGTCGCCTCATCTCTAACAATATTATCCTCGGCACTGAAATCTTGCACACGGATAGGAAGAAGACAAAGAGGAAGGGCTCTTTCGAAGCCTTCAACATTGACATGAGCAAAGCTTTTGATAGAATCAGTTAGGATTTTATCAAGATTGCATTGAAGTCATGGGTTTTGGTAAAAATGGATCTGCTCTCTCAACTATTTCTTACCAAGTTTTGGTTAATGACTCCCTGATCTATCGCAATTCGTTGTAGCAGATTAAACTACTTTTTGTACTTAATAAGATCGTAAAAAAGCAATTTAATTATGTTTTTGTTAGTTTTCACTTTTAGTATGTAGGTAGTAAAATGAACAATTTAAGTGGTTTATATGACCTTAGGGGCCAAAGTAGGCCTAAAGGTAAACTAATTGGTCCATTGACTGTGTAGAACATTATCCGGAGGCATGAAGACAGTAGACTGCCACTAATGTTGCAGCAAAGAGCTTAGATGTCACAACACAGTGAACAGAGGACCAAAAGGAGCAATATGCCATCGGTGTCATGACATAGCCGTAGGGTGTCGCGACACAACCTTGAAGACACGCCCTAGCTAGAAAACTTCCATCAATGTCGGATACCGACAAGACGAGGTCACTTAATGGGCCAACAGTGTTTCTGTCCTCACAATGAACTTTAATGCAAAATAGTTAATTGAATTAGGTCAAGGATCAACGGCCAACCCTAGGATTATAAACAGAATTGCTTTCAACAGTTTATGGACAACTTTTACTTAGTTTTAATTTCACTTTCAATTGTAAACTAGATCTCTTTCCAGTTGTAGTTTTTATTTTTGGTTTTTTTTTTTATTTTTGTTCTTTGCGGGGATCGGATTGTAGATCGGCCAACTCTTCAAGGATTACCGTTCGTGTAACACTCATAACTCGTATCCATCATCGGAATAGGGTTACAGAGCATTACCATAAAACTGTAACATCACAACATTCATTTCTAAACATTTCATTAAGCATAGCAAAGTCCATACATACACATGCATATTGTCCCTTAATCGAGCCTTAGAGGCCCTAGAAACAATTGAGAAACAATTCCGGACAAAATTAGGAACATTTGAAATATTGAAGAAAAATTTAGAAAAATTTAAACTGTCGGGGTTACACGGCCATGTGGCCAGGCCGTGTGACTCACATGGCTGAGACACACGCCCGTGTCTCAAGATATGTAACAATTGAAATAGGGACACACGACCATCTCCCAGCCCGTGTCTGTGCCCGTGTAACTCTTTGAGTTGGTCACACGGCAAAGCCACACACTAGTGTGCCATGCCGTGTACTTGGCCGTGTAACTGCCTAACTTGAATGCCTTTAAAACCTACAGGGTACACACGGGCGTGTTGCATGACACATGGCTAAGACACACTCCCACATCTTAGGTCGCGTGGAAATGAAATTGGCCAAAAGCAAGCCATTTTCGTCACCCCTTTCAAACTTGTACCTAAACACATTTTGAACATATGACCAAGGCATCATAAACAAACCAAAGCATACATAAAATGTCCAATTCACTATACCATTAATCCATTCAACTAATATACCAATAATCTCAATCACAATCAAACTAACATACCTAAACTTATGCATGATTAGTCTTATTTCATACAAACACATCTAGCTCATAACTATCTCAAATCAATAGCTAACTTGGCCACAGTGCAAACATACCTTCACTTACCAAATTGGCTATTCAAACATGCATTAATACAGTGCCAAAATAATACGTACTAGTATGGCATCTATAAGTACCAAAATGACATAAGCCAACGAACCAACATCAAATGGTACCAAAACAAGTTATACATGCCAATATCAATACTTAGCATTCAACCCAAACTTTACACATAAGTTCACCTATACATGCCATTATAACCTTGACCAACACATCAATACTACTGATGTAATCGTTGGATAGTGTGATAGATCTCCAACGAGCTTCCAAACCGATTGAGATTCCGTTAATCTGTAAAGTAAGGAAAAAATAACTACGTAAGCAATGAATGCTTAGTAAGCTTGTATAAATTTTAAACATAATATTCCATTTTAATACTGAACTTTATAAAATAAATATAAATCTATACCAATGCCATAAGATTCATAAAACTACATAACCATTAACTCCCAAATGGGTAAGTCTCTCAACATCACATATACTTTTCATTAAGAACATAATAGGATTTTATAAGTTGTATTACATAATCATCAACCTTTTCATAAAACTATGAATCATTACATTTACTTACTTACCATTCAAATCTAAGTGCTTAAGTATAAGTCTAAACAACATTATCAATTCACGAGTTAGTGTACTTATCCACGATATACGTAAATTCGTCCATGACATAAGTAGATTTCTCACATATAAGTACATCATTTAATTTATCAATCTCTTTTTTACATATACATCATGTTACATATAAGATCATCCATAATATATGAAATTTACCATCTATGAACATAACCTTTTATTCATTAACATTACCATATCATCATATTACATCCCAATTATGAACTTATCGTTTCATTTCCTTTTCTTACTCGTTTTATTTGTATAGTACAAAGCATAAGCATAAACATTAACCAGAACCACAAGCTTGGCACAAGCTTAAACATCATCATCATTATACATGTTAGTGCATTTATACATAACTCTTTTGGGTTCAACCACATAATAAGCTAATTCATGAGAAAATACATTATTTGATTCATACAAACTTTTCATGAACATAAGCATATTTCCATTGAAGTTTACCATTTCAATCCTTTTCATTAATACATGATATAGTTCATTTGAACACTTACCATTCCTTTCCTTTTCATTAATGCATGATATAGTTCATATAATATTTGATTTAGAGTTACCGGAGTATAACTAGGGGCACAGAAGTGCAATCTGGGGTACCAAAGTACAAACAGGGGCACATAAGTGCAATCAGGGGTACTGAAGTATAAACAGGGATACATAAGTGCAATCAGGGTACCGAAGTAAAAATAGGGGCATGTAAGTGTAATCAGGGGTACCGAAGTACAAACAAGGGCACGTAAGGGCAATCAAGGGTACTGAAGTAAAAATAAGGGCACATAATTCAATAATTAACTATGAACATTTAATTAAAGAAACTATATAATAAAAATGCAAGTGGAAATTTATTTATGTATTGAAACACTATGAACTTACTGGCTAAATTGCAGAAATGTCAAAGTACAAGGGCTATTTGGTAATTTTCCCTTCTCCTTGATTTTCCACTCGTTCTTGATCTAAATTAATAATTTTACTAAATTCATTAATTCAGATAGCAAAACCAAGTCATTTTATGCAATTTAGTTCTTTTGATATTTTTACAAAATTGGCCCCAACATTTTAGTTTTATTCAATTTAGTCCCCGAGCCTAAAACATGCATATTGTAACACCCCAAACCCGGCCTAGACATTCCGGCCGAATCTAGCGTGTCACATGGAAGTGTTTTTGAAAACTCTATTTCTTGTTGGTAAAACTTGTTTGAGAGTTAAAGCCTCTTCGTTAAAACTCAAAACACTTAAGCAAATGCTATCCACTTGAAAACCGAATTACTTTTAAAACATTATCTATTTAAAATAAACAATTTACAAAAATGTGATGTTTAGAAATAGAGTTGCAGAAGCATTTTAAAAACGTTGCAGAAACGTAGTGTTTTGAGAACAGTTACTGTTTTGGAAATTGCATTCCACCTTTAGTAGTTAGAAAACATCATAAATAAACATCAGAAATAATAAGTTAAAAATAAAGAGGCCTTAACTCTCGAAAAAGTTTTTTCCAACAAGAAATAGGGTTTTCAAAAACATTTCCATGTGACACGCCAGATTCGGCCGTAACGTCTAGGTCGGGTTTGGGGTGTTACATTTAATGGTATCAGAGCCCGGTTGCAAAACTCGGCTGTGGATTGGGTCTTCAAAATTAAATTTCTGAAAGTATTGTTCCAAATACGCTTGAAAAGATTTAAAGTTCTGAAATTGTATTGACCGTTTTTCGAAAGTGTGGTACACAGAGTCTCCGGCGCCGAATCCGTAAGTTTTCTGAATACTTTTGTCTCTTTAGAAATTGAAATGCAGTGAGTTAGAAATACGGTGGTTTCTTTAGATATTGGACTGTATTTTTGGTATTTATTCTGTGTGTGTTTTATTTGGATGTGATGTTTGAATATAGAAATTGTATGCATGTGTGATAAATATCTGTTTGTTTCTGTTGTTAGATGTTTGGTTGTGTGTAAGAAGTTTCAAGATTGAGATAAAAGTGTATTGTGTTATTAAGATCAGAATGCGCAGCGAGAGCGTAGGGTGCTAGGTTAGGATGTGCGACTGTTCCTATAGTTGGAAATTTTGAGGACGAAATTTCTTTAAGGGGGTAGAATTGTAACGCCCCGAATTTGGGCCTAGTAGAATTGGGCCTATTAGGCCTTGGCCATGGGAGCGTTTAAAATTTTTTAGAATAAGAGAACGACACTAATGCAAGTTGGACCTATTAAGAGAGTGATTTTGGAAGGTTAAGGGGCTTCCATGAAGTCCCGGGATCAAACCTGGCTTTAAGAAAATTTTTGTGTTAGGTGAACAAAACCTTGGGAGTGAGTAAGTAGGCTTTAAAAAAATGTGGAGAAAAATGACACAAAAGGAGTTGTGGTCTAGTAGCAAATGGCACCATATGGGAGACAAGGAGGTGACGCCATAGAGGAAGCAAGGGGTCCAAGGTTCAAGTCTTGGCGTTTGCAGTTCATTTTGATTTCTTTTTAAATGAACTTAGACTTTGGCCCATAGGCTTATATTTAGTTGCGCATGATTTTAGACACAAAAAAGAGCTTGTGTTGTGGTGGCATGTAGCATCTGGAGCCTAGGAGAGGGCAAGGGTTCGAATCCCATTGTAAGCAAAAAGGGATATTTATTTTGCTAAGTTGGGACAGCAAGTGGTTGTGATAGATTTAAACTCTGCTGAAGGAGGGATCCCACATCGAGAAGCTAGCATGAGGGAAGGTGAGAAGCTGGCTTTAAATAGAGCGATCTATGAGGAGAGTAAGAATACCTTGGTTGGCGTTAGGCATAGGAGTGGTCGGAGCATGGATCAACTACAGATTCCTATCAGGTGTGTATTTCGCACTACTCTAGCTATAGAGCGGCAAATGCCGAAATGCCGGTCACACGATGATGGTAGCCACACGAGTGTGCGAGCGTACGTGTGGGAGCTTCGACGCGATAGTTGAGGCCATCATGAGTGTTCTTGAGGGTCTAGGCTGTTCGGGCCTCGATGGGCCCATGGGCCCATATGAATAAATTGTATGATTGTGATTGGTCTATGTGAATCTCATATCTATGGCTAGATTTGGGCTAAATGGGCCACATGAGCGTGTGGTCCATTTGGGTCGAGAATGGACCCTAGGCCCATTCGCATCGTTATCTCTGTTTAGAATACCCTTGGTTTAAAATTACTGAAATACCCTTGGTTTACAAAATTACTGAAATACCCTTGGTTTACAAAATTACCGAAATACCCTCGGATTGTAAAATTACCAAAATACCCATGATTTATGAAATTATCGAAATACCCCCAGTTTATGAAATTATCAAAATACCCTCGATTTGCGAAATTACTAAAATACTACCAGTTTTTAAAATTACCGAAATACCCTCGATTTGCAAAATTACTGAAATACCCTCAATTTGTAAAATTACCAAAATACCCTTAAGTTACGAAATTACCAAAATACCCCTAAAGGGGTAGGATTACCGAAATACCCTTATAGGGTAAGATGACTACTTTACCCTTGTGGGTAAATGACTGACTTAGATTATGAGATGACTAATTTGCCTGTGGTTGTATGACTGATATGCTTTTATTACATTTTTAAATGATTGTTACTGAGCATGGCCATTTTGCATACACGTGTAATGATTGAGCATGACATACACGACATATTGCATGGGGTTGGGACAAAGTTACGGAAGAAGTGTATGGCCCATTGCCGTTCTGTACAAGGCTTTCAGCCTTTCTGCGAAAATCATGGCTTTGTGCCAACCGTATTTACCCGTGGCTATGTGCCTAACATATATATTGATGACTCCGTGTCAATCATAATGACCCGTGGCTGCGTGCCGATTATACTACCGTCACTGATGGCTATGTGCCAAACTTATTACGGTTACCGATAGCTTTGTGCCATCCTGATTATGGCCCTGTGCCGTCCTGATTATGGTTGATACCCATTCTATTTATGGCTTTTAGCATTTTGTCTACGGCACCAAGCTGTTCTGTTGACTTAGTGCCGCAACCGGTGCTAAGCTTGGTGTGTTGGCTGGGTGGGTTGACATGGTCCCCACATGGAGAGATTGGTTGGTACGGGTGGAGACTTTGGTTGGTATGGGTTGGGTACATGTTCATTGCATTGATATGATTTTGGGGCTTAGGCCCAGATTGTTACCGTATAGGGCTTAGGCCCAGACTGTTACCGAATAGGGCTTAGGTCTAGACTGGTACCGTATCGGCTCGGGCCCAGCCTATGCCCGTAATAGGGGATTACACACTAAGTTTTCGTAAACTCACCCCGTTTTTAACTGTGCAGGTAATCCCAGCCTTAGAGGATTTGGAGCTGCGGAGGACTCGAAGGTGGCCACACGTTGGATATGGTTTAAAGACTAAACTTAGTAATTTTAGTTTAATTTAGTTATTTTAAATTATTGGGTTAATAATTTTTGTAATAAGGCCATTGGGTTTTTCTTTTTAACTTTTATTTGGTATTTCTTTAAATTACAAACTGCTGGTCTATTAAACACGGGTTTTTAAAACTATAACCACTATTTTCAAAATATCACATATTCGCAAACTTTTACAGTCAGTCTTCTGCAACAAACAACGTTTTTGAAAGTAATAATGATTTTGCAAGAGAATGACTTTTAATAAACTACGTTTTGAAAATAAGCAAACGAAATCTGAGGTTTTACATGGCAGAAAGTTTTAAATTCTTTAAGAAGGGTTTCTAATGAAAGCATGGTTTTCGAAAAACTCTTCAATGTGACACGCCAGATTTGGGCCTAACTTCTAGGCTGGGTTTGGGGTGTTACACATATTAACCATTTTTATTGAAAATCCATGTCAACAAAATGTTCCTAGCTTCCATTACAGCCCATATTTGTAAAAATTTCACATCAAGTCCTTGTATTTTTACTATTTCAACAATTTAATCCCTAATCGTTAAATTCATCAAAAATCACTTAACAAATTACTTATAAATAACAAATAATACTTCAAATTCATCATTTAACATCTAAAATCACAAATATTCATCAATGGAAACATTCAAAATATTTAACAGTTTCAACGGGCTAGTTGGACCTAATTGCAACGATCTCAAAAACATAAAAGTTATTAGAAACGGATGATAATGGCTTACCATGCATAAAATTGAAGCATGTTCGAAGCTTCAAAGCCTTTAACAATGGCTTTCTTCTCCCTAAATTCAGTGAAAGAAAGAATTAGAAAAGATTATTAAAAACTTTATTTAATTTAATTTATCAAATTACCATTTTAACCTTGGTTAATAATTAAATAAAACATCAAATCCATGTCCATATTAGTCCATTAACTCATTAAATGGTTTATTTACCATTTAAGTCCATCCAATTTTATTTCTATAGTCATTGAACCCTTTTTACTAATAGAACACAACTTTTTCACTTTCTACAATTTAGTCCTTTTTATTTAATTAACTATTTAAACATTTAAATTTCTTAACAAAACTCTAATACAAACTTAATAAAATTTCATAAATATTTATAAAATATTTACGGCTCGGTTTATAGAAACGAGGTCTCGATGCCTCATTTTCTAAAATCACTTAATTTTAGGGTCATAGCACTTGAACCTAATTAATCATTCATATAGCATAACTTGTCAATTTAAAATTTATTTAAATACCATATTTTACTCGTAAATATTAAATAATAATATTTATGAAATTACTCATTGAATTTGTGGCCCCGAAACCACTATTTTCAACACCACTAAAAAACGAGTTGTTACAGTTCGCGCTATTATAATTATATTAGGATTTTTCTTATCTTTATTCTTAATATGTTCTTTATGTCTATATTTTCAATCAAGTATATTGCATGTGTTAAATCCATGGAGACTAATCCGGTAAGGGAGATTAACAAGAGGAAGTGGGACTAATTATCAACTATGCGTGCTACATAGCGGATCAGCTAGTTGGGATAGGAAAAACTTAAAACCTTTGGCTTGACGACCCTAGGAAGATTTATAGGTGGGGATGAACTCGGAATCAGTCTTTCCTATATGTGAAAACCTTTTCCCAATCGAGTCTGAACTGACACATCAAGAGATAAGTAGTTCTTGCCGACTCATTAGGTTAGTGGAAGGTCGAGAGGCCCTACTAGGTTAATGATTAGTTGATTGTAGAACCTGAAGTAGAAGTTTGTTAAACTAAGCTTTATTTGAAAATATTTTTTGATATAACAAATTAAAGGGTTTTTTAATAAAAGTTAAAATTTAAAAAAAAATTAACTAAATTATTTTTGAAAAGAAGTCTAAGAGATAAAATCTTCAATTATTACTTAGAAAATTTGTAAATGCAACGCCCCAAAAGTTATGGGTTGTAACTTTTGGTTAATTTTATGTTGTGCATGCTCAACTGGTTATTTGAGTGTATTTGGGGTCCTAAGGAGGCCTGGGTTCGAGTTTGAGCCTGGGAAAAATTTTACTTTTTAGCTCTTTAGTGGAGAGGGTTGTTGGAAGTAGGGCTTAAGTATAGTTATGTGCATTTAGGAGACACAAGTTGAGCATGTGGCAAGGTGGCTGTGGCGTCAATGGGAGAGCAAGGAGGGAAGGGTTTCGAATCCTACAGGTTGCAAATGGAGGCTTTTATTTTGTGTTAGGTGAGTGGAGGAAGCAGAGTTCGGATCAAACTCGTCAAGGGAAGTTGGAGACTTGGTCAAATAATTCAAATGGATGGAGGAGAGCAATAGTAGGAGGAAAGAATGGTGAGAATCAAGGGATGGATGAGTGTGCAAGTGTTGGCCGAATGTGGGGAAGTGGTGATAGGGAATTTTGGCCAAGGTGGGTAATTAGGTGAGTGCATATTCGGTTTAGAGAGGGGAGTGTGTGCCGAATTTCTTTGGTTTTCTTTTGGAGAGTTTTTGCATTTTGGGTATTGTTCTCTAGCATTCCAGGTTCGTTCCATTTGCTTCTATTCTTTTTCTTGACTCTGCCGAATTCAGTTCTTCTTCCGTTCCTCAACTTTTCTTCACATTCCTTTTGACCATTCGTGAACTAATAAGCCTCCCCTCTTCCACTCTCTTTTCTTCGTTGTTCTTCATTATTGTCATGGGTATTGCTCCTTGCTGCCGACCCTCTTTTCTTCATTCGGTTCTTCTCTAGCCGAAGGTATCATTTTCCTTCCCCCTTATCTTTTTCCCTTTCTTTGCAAGCTTAAAGCCGAAACACTTAACCTTGGTTCCATCTTTTCTTGGTGTAAGCCGGATCTAATAGAGCCTAAGTGTATACTCCTCTTCATTCTGTCAGTCTCCGAACTTCTGCAATTGGTTGGTAAGTGTGGCTATAACCGAATGTAGGCTTGTTGTTTTCCTCTCATCCACGGTTTGGGTTCTTTGGGGGTTGAAGGGCTATTTTTCTGTCTAGTTGCCTTGTTCTAACATGTTTTTTTTTGTTAGGGACTCGGTTTCATAATCAGGAGGGGTAGGTCAAACTCTCTCCCACTACAAGGAGTCTTCATTCTCTAGTAAGTAAGGTTAGTAGGTAAAGTATTTTGATATTTTGGGATTACCAAGGGTGGAGACTAACTATTGGTCAATTATTATTTTTAGGTGCCACGTATAGTGTCTCGAACCGGAACCCATAACAGGTGTGTAATCTCATACAACCGTTTATCCTGATATGCTTCGTTCTGTGAATTAGCTAAAAGCTGAAATACCGAAAAGTCGGAGTATCGGCAACTGAGATCTTTCGAGCGTGCGAGCGCTCATAGAGATAAACTGAGTCAATAGTGTTGGCGATAGACTATTGGGGGTGTCTAAGACTCTCTAGTGGGACTGAGGCTGTAATGGGCCTCGCTGAGCCGAAGTGGGCTAAGTGGGCCCAATGGGCTAATGGGCCCATAAAGGCAAAATCCATGGTAAGTACCGGACGATTGTTACGGCTGCGAAGTCCGTAAATCTGAGATTGAAAATGGGTTGTTTGGGCCACACGAGCGTATGGGCCCGTTTGGGTCGGAATTAGATTCTAGGCCCAATTGCCCCGTTTTGACAAGAAAAGGAACCTGTGTCGCTCAGGGCGACAGTTGGCCTCCGAAAAGGCCATAGATGAGTAAATTACCGAAATACCCTTGGTGGGAAAATTACCAAAATACCCTTAGTGTGTAAATTACCGAAATACCCCCGAGGGAGGAAATTGCCATTTTACCCTCATATTATCGTTTTACCCTTAGTGGTAGGATCATCGATGCATGAGTAGTAATTGTATGATTGATATTGATGATGATGCACTGCTTACATGATTTAACTATGGCATTGTATATAGCATGGATTGGGTTATTGATTTGGAGGAAGCACTGTACTGGTGGTTCTACCACGTTATACTGATTTAGTGGATTTTGCCACGTTACACTGATGTAGTGGCTCAGCCGCGTATACTGTTATTAGCAGCTAGTCTGCGTTATTGGTGTGCTGGTTGGGTGGGTTGACTTGGTCCCCACAGGTGTGTTGGTTGGTACAGGTGGTGTGTTGGTTGGACTGGGTTGGTACATATTTGTTTTGCATATCATAGGTCTTCGGCCTAGGCTGTTACTGAATAGGGCTTAGGCCTAGATTGTTACTGAATAGGGCTTAGGCCCAGATTGTTACTGTATGGGCTTGGGCCCAAACTGTGGGTGTAATAAGGGATTACACACTGAGTTCTCGTAACTCACCCTTTCTCTTTAACTGTGTAGGTAATCCCTAGCCTTAGAGGATTTGGAGTTGCGAGGGACTCGGAGGTGGCCACATGTCCTGTATGTTCTTGGGGTTAATTTAGTTACTTTATTTTAGCTTACTTTACTTTAATTTTTGGGTTAATAGTTTTTGTAATAAGGCCATTGCAATTATTTTTAACTTTTATTTGGTATTTCTTTACAAACTGCTAATTTATTAAACACGGGTTTTAAAACAATAACTACTATTTTTAAAATATCATGTTTTCCCAAATGTTTAAACCAAACTTCCGTAACAAACAAGGTTTTAAAAGCAAATTAATAGATGCATAATAATCTTTTTGAAAAGGAATGATTTCGAGTAAAACTTATTTTGTTGATAAGCAACGAAAACCGAGATTTTAAAATGGTAGAAAGTTTTGATTCGTAGATACATTTTCCATCAAACACAAATTTTTCAAACAACACCTGATGTGGCACGCTAGATCCAGTCATAACGTCTAGGCCAAGTGTGGGTGTTACATTTAGTGGTATCAGAGCCAGGTTGCAAAACTCGGCTGTGGAATGGGTTTTGAAAAAGTTTTCAAATCTGTTTAAATTCTGGTTTAAAAAGTAGTGATATTACTGAACGTGTGGCACACCGAGTCTCTAGCACCAAATCCATAAGTTTCTTTATTCTATATTTTATTATATGTGGAAATGGCTGTATTAAGAAACTACTAAGGACAGTATACTGAAACTCCTTAGCTGTAGAAACCGAGACTATAGGAGACTGAAACTATAGTAAATGCGATCTGCGAGAACCACCCTAATTACTACTTTTCATAAGATATCTGTTAATAATTACATGAACTATAAGCTAATTCATAAAATTCTTAATCAGATAAGTACACTACAACGATATGAGTACAAGAGGTCGCAGAAGGGGTACACGTGGCCGTGGTAGAGGCCGAGGTGCTAGGGTTGGGTCCTCAGCATCAAGACATATGCCTGAAAGGGAAGTGCTGGCATCACTAGTGACTGAGACGGGGTCTCATGACCAAGTAGGTGGGGATGGTGCCCTGTCCCAAGCAATGCTACGAGTGCTAGAAAGGGTTGCTGGAGCGAGTACTGGGTTAGTGGCCCGAGGGTCAATTTCTGAGCGGCTCCGGTCAAACGAGGCGAAAATCTTCAGGGGCATCTCTGGTGTAGCCCCAAACGAGTAGAATATTGGTTAGAGGCGGTTGAGCGAATCATGGATTACCTCCACTACACAATGGAGCAAAAGCTGAAAGGAGTAGTGTCTTTACTACGAGATGAGGCGTATCAATGGTGGCTTACTGTGAGGAAGGGCACGCAGGACTACCGTGTGACTTGGGACTTCTTTAAGGCGGCCTTCTAAGGGAAGTATGTCAGGGCAAGTTATGTGGACGCTTGGAGAAAGGAATTTTTGAATCTGGTTTAGGGGAATAAGTCCGTAGCAGAGTACGAGGCAAAGTTCTTCTAATAGAAGTAAGAGGAATTTTGGGCCTTCAAGTTCTTCTGATAGGCCTAGGAAGAAGCCTAGGTTTGATGGGCCAGCCCGAGCTAGGGTTCCTAATGTTGCAGTCAGACCGTAGCCTTGCGTTGAGTATGGGAGACCTCATTTGGGAGAGTGCTGGAAAAGAACTGGGGCATGTTTCAGATGTGGCTCTAGGGATCGTCAGGTTAGAGACTGTACTCAGAGGCCCATTCAGATGCAAGCTGCAGGTCAGGGTTATGTGCAGCCAGGGAGAGTTGGTCAGCAGCCACCGAGAGGCCGTCGTCCAGCCAGAGGGGGAAATGGGTTTGGACGAGGTCAAGGAGCACAGGGTAGAGGCACTGGTAACACTGAGGCGAGACGGCCAGTGTTGGTATATGTTGCTCGGCATCGAGAAGATGGCGACTCACCTAATGTCATAACTGGTACGTTTCTCATTCATGATGTGCCATTTACAGCTTTAATTGACATTGGGTCTACGCACTCGTATGTTGCATGTATTGTGTCGGGAACATTGGGCAAACAGTTTGAACTTGCTGATAGGGAACTGTCAATGGTTAGTCCACTGGGACAGTCAGTTAGAGTAAATAAACTGTTTAGAGATGTGCCCCTAGAGGTCCAAGGGGTTGTCTTTCTGGCGGATTTAATGGAACTGCTGTTCGGTGAGTTCGATTTTATTTTGGGCATGGACTGGTTAGTGAAACACCGTGCGAATTTGGATTATGCTGTTAAATGTATGGTACTGAAGTCTTCGGAGATTGAGGAGGTGGTCGTGATAGAGGAGCGAAGGGACTATTTTTCCAACGTAATTTCAATATTGAGGGCCGAGAAGTTGGTTCGCAAAGGTTGCGAGGCGTTCCTAACCTATGTCAACACATCTGAGGTTAAGGGTTTGTCTGTTGGGGATTCAGGACCATAAAGGAGTTCCCAGATGTATTTTTTGAAGAGCTTCTGGGTTGCCACCAAACCGTGAGGTCGAATTCAGTATTAAGCTCCTACCGGAAACGGCTCCGGTGTCCATCGCCCCTTATAGGATGGCACCGAAGGAGCTGGTAGAATTAAAGGCTCAAATCTAAGAGCTACTGGATCGAGGATTCATCCAACCGACTGTGTCACCATAGGGAGCACCGGTACTGTTCGTAAAGAAGAAGGATGGTTCAATGTGCATGTGTATCGATTATCGTCAACTGAATAAACTGACGATTAAAAACAAGTACCCTTTACCAAGAATAGACGATTTGTTTAATTAGCTGCGAGGAGCCGCGGTTTTCTCCAAGATAGATCTTAGATCAGGATATCATCTGTTAAGGGTTAAGTTGGCAGATGTGTACAAGACTACATTTCGAACTCTTTATGGACACTACGAGTTTTTGGTCATGCTGTTTGGGCTAACGAATGCACCAGTTGCTTTCATGGATATGATGAATCGGGTCTTCCAACCCTACTTAGACCGGTTCGTGGTGGTATTTATAGCTGATATTCTGGTGTATTCAAGAATTGAGGAGGAGCATGATTCACATCTCTGGGTTGTTCTGCAAATATTGAGAGAAAAGCAACTTTATGCCAAATTCAGCAAGTGCGAGTTTTGGTTGCGAGAGGTGACATTTTTGGGACATGTCGTGTCTGTCGAGGGGATTAGGGTTGATCCTCAAAAACATGAGGCCGTACTAGATTGGAAGCCACCAAAGTTGGTATCTGAGATTCGAAGTTTTCTGGGTCTGGCCGGGTATTACAGACGGTTCGTGGAGGGGTTTTCACTGATTGCTGCACCCCTAACTAAGCTACTGCGTAAAGGAGTACCATTTGTTTGGACTGATAAACAGTAGGAGAGTTTTGAGAAACTGAAGAAGATTTTGACTGAAGCCCCGGTATTAATTCAACCAGAGGCTGGAGAGGAATTCGTTGTCTACTGTGATGCGTCACACACGAGACTGGGTTGTGTGCTGATGCAAGATGGTAAGGTGGTGGCTTATGCATCCCGTCAGTGATAAACCGTAATATATACATATTTTAATCCCGCATTTAGCATACTTTTGGATGATTTATCCCCCAAATTGTGGAATTTGGTGCTCCTAATCCTTTAATTTCATGTTTTATACTTAGGAAAGCACTGGAGGATGAAAAGAACAAGAAACGAGTAAAAAATGGAGAAAATGGGCCAAAGTACGAAATCAACATGACCTAGGCCCATGCCACACAGCCGTGCCTCTTTAGCAGACCCGACCACGGCCTGAGTTCGATTCACTCGGCTGTGCCACACGGGCGTGTCCCTGACGTGACCTGTTTTAACTCTATTCGGTATAGGGTACTTAGAGGCAAAGAAAGACATTCCAAAAGCCTATATAAACACCCTAGAGGCCAGCCTTCAAAATGGGGTTCAGGTAGGCTGAGGAGCCAAGCTAGAGAGGCCGAATTGTGGGATTTACTCGAAGAAAGCTAGTTGATTCATCTCAAGAAGTCGGAATCATACTCAAGACGAAAGATCTTCTCTTCAATTTCCTTCAAGGGGTTTTAGGGTTTTTCTTATGTTTTGTTTTATATTTTCTTCTAAGATGTATTCTTTTATAATTATGAACTAAACCCTTCAAATACCTGAAGGGGATGAAACCTATGACGGATCTTGTTATTGTTTTCTGAACTATATGATAAATACTTGATTTGTTCTTAATTATGTGCTCTTAATTCTTGTTTTGATATTTCAGGATATTGATTCAAGTATTGATGCTCTTAGGAAGTGGAGGAATATTCCCTGTTTAAGAGTAGATCTAGCATAATTAAGCAGAGATAATCGCAACCCTAGAGATAGGATGACGAAAATCTATCAGATTAGGGTCAAACCTAATATAGGAGTCCATAGATCGAGTTAATGCAATTCTAGGGGTTTTAATTAGAAAGAGATTTCAATTAATCAACCTAGGGTTAGACGTTAGTAGCCTCGAGAGACGTATTAATATAAATTAGGGAATCCTATGGATCAAGTCAAGTGAATAAATCGTCTGGTTCAGAGTTAGATAAAAGTGAAGTCTAGGTGGATTCTTCCTTCTTTGTCTTAATCAATTGGTTTTTCCCAAAAGTATTTCCCCAATTCCTTCTTTGTGTCTTAGCATCTTCAGCTTAGTAGTTAGTTAAGTTTAGATTAAATAGCAATTCCCTTAATTCTTAGGCTAAATAATAAAAAGAATGTAAGTATTAGTACTTTTGGTTCCATTGGGTTTGACATTCCGGTCTTGCCACTAAACTGTACTACTGTTCGATAGGTGCACTTGCCTCAAGTCGTTGTCATAGTTAGTTTCTAAGCTCGATCATTTGTTATATAAATTTTAAGAATTCCTAACACGATCAGTCTGCTTAGGCCGCACGAGGTGAATTATCCTGCTCATGACCTGGAAATAGCTGCGATGGTATTCGCACTAAAGCTTTAGAGACACTACTTGTACGGGGAGAAGCCGAACGTTTATACCGACCATAAAAGTCTCAAGTACCTCCTTACTCAGAAGGAGTTGAACCTTAGGCAACGAAGATGGATAGAGTTGCATAAGGATTATGATTGCTCAATTGAGTACCATCCGGGAAAAGCTAACGTGGTAGCAGATACACTGAGCCGTAAGGTTGTGTCTGATTTAAGAATAATGTTTGCTCGTCTCAGCCTGTTTGAGGGTGGTAGTCTGTTAGCTGAACTTCAAGTGAAACCGACGTGGATAGTTCAAATTAAAGAGAAATAGATGTTGGATGAGTCGTTGGTTCCTCAGTTCCAACAAGTGAAGAAGGGAGAGACTGAGGATTTTGGGCTGAATAGTGAAGGAGTATTATACTTTCATGGAAGAGTTTGTGTACTGAGGGACTCTGAGTTAAGGCAATCGATTCTGCGGGAGGCGCATAGTAGCCCATACGCTATGCATCCTGGTGGAAACAAGTTATATCGTGATCTATGTGAACTGTACTGGTGGCCAAGATTTAAGCGTGAGGTTACTAATTTTGTAAGTAAGTGTTTGACATGCCAACAAGTGAAGGCCAAGCATCAATTGCCTTCGGGACTGCTGCAACCTGTTAAAACTCCACTCTAGAAGTGGGAGTGGGTAACCATGGATTCTGTTAGTCGGCTACCCCTGACGCTTACTAAGAAAGATTCTATATGGGTTATTGTTGATCAACTGACTAAGTCCGCCCGCTTCATACCAGTTAGCAGTAATTACTCATTGCAGAAGTTGGCTAAGTTGTACGTGGAAGAAATTTTGAGGTTACATGGGGTACAAGGGTCTATCATCTCGGACAGTGACTCGAAATTCACATCTCGATTCTAGAGAGTGTTACACGAAGCTTTGGGTACAAGGTTGGATTTCAGCACAGCATTTCATCCGCAGACTGATGGTCAGTCGGAGAGGGTAATACTGATTTTGGAGGACATGTTGAGAAGCTGTGTGATCGATTTCAAGGGCAGTTGGGAAGACTATCTGCCATTAGTAGAATTTTCTTATAACAACAGCTACCAATCCAGTATTCATATGGCACCATATGAGGCGCTATATGGTCGTAGGTGTCGTACCCTACTTGTTGGATTGAATTGGGTGAGCGTCGACTGCTGGGTCGAGAACTAGTCTCTGAAACTGAGGAGAAAGTAAAATTGATCCGTAATTGGTTAAAAGAAGCATCTAATAGATAGAAGTCGTATGCTGACCTAAAGTGTAAAGAGATAGAGTACTCTGTGGGGGATTACGTCTTCTTGAAGGTCTCACCTTGGAAGAAGATTTTGAGATTTGGACGGAAGGGCAAACTGAGCCCCAGATTCATCAGACCTTACTGGATATTAAAGCGTGTAGGACCAGTCGCCTATCTACTTGAGCTACCTCCTGAGTTACACCGGATACATGATGTGTTCCACGTCTCTATGTCGAGGCGATATCATTCTGATCCCTCACATATAATGCCGGTAGAGGAGATCGAGGTGAGATCTGATCTGACTTTTGACGAAGAACCGATGCAGATACTGGATCGTGATGTTAAGGTGCTGAGGAGGAAATCTGTTCCATTAGTCAAGGTGCTATAGTGGAACCACGGTTCAGAGGAAGCCACGTGGGAACTGGAGGAGGCGATGCGACAGCAATACCCTCATCTCTTCTGATCAGGTAAATTTTGAGGCCGAAATTTCTTTAAGGGGTAGAGTTGTAACGCCCCAAAAGTTAGGGGTTGTAAATTTTGCTTAATTTTATGCTATGCATGCTCAACTGGTTATTTGAGTGTATTTGGGGGTCCTAAGGAGGCCTGGGTTCGAGTTTGAGCCTGGGAAAAATTTTAGTTTTTGGCTATTTAGTGGAGAGGGCTGTTGGCAGTAGGGCTTAAGTATAATTATGTGCATTTAGGAGACACTAGTTGAGCATGTAGCAACGTGGCTGTGGTGTCAATGGGAGAGCAAGGAGGGAAGGGGTTCAATTCCCACAGGTTACAAATGGAGGCTTTTATTTTGTGTCAGGTGAGTGGAAGAAGCAGTGTTCGGATCAAACTCTTCAAGGGGAGTTGGAGACTTGGTCAAATAATTCAAATGGATGGAGGAGAGCAATAGTATGAGGAAAGAGTGGAGAGAATCAAGGGATGGACGAGTGTGCAAGTGTTGGCCGAATGTGGGGAAGTGGTGATAGGGAATTTTGGCCAATGTGGGTAATTGGGGGAGTGCATATTTGGTTTGGAGAGGGGAGAGTGTGCCGAATTTCTTTGGTTTTCTTTTGGAGAGTTTTTGCATTTTGGGTATTTTGTTCTCTAGCATTTTGGGTTCGTTTCATTTGCTCCTTTTCTTTTTCTTGACTCTACCGAATTCAGTTCTTCTTCCGTTCCTCAACTTTTCTTCACATTCCTTTTGACCATTCATGAACTGATAAGCCTTCCCTCTTCCACTCTCTTTTCTTTGTTGTTCTTCATTATTTTCACGGGTATTGCTCCTTGCTGTCGAACCTCTCTTCTTCATTTGGTTCTTCGCTGGTCGAAGGTATCATTTTCCTTTCCCCTTATATTTTCCCCTCTCTTTGCAAGGTTAAAGCCGAAACACTTAACCTTGGTTCCCCTTTTGTTTTGGTGTAAGCCGAATCTAATAGGGCCTAAGTGTATACTCCTCTTCATTCTGTCAGTCTCCGAACTTCTGCAATTGGTTGGTAAGTCTGCGTTATTGGTGTGCTGGTTGGGTGGGTTGACTTGGTCCCCACAGGTGTGTTGGTTGGTACGGGTGGTGTGTTGGTTGGACTGGGTTGGGTACATATTTGTTTTGCATATCGAAGGGCTTCGGCACGGACTGTTACTGAATAGGGCTTAGGCCCAGATTGTTATTGTATGGGCTTGGGCCCAAACTGTGGGTGTAATAAGAGGATTACACACTGAGTTCTCGTAACTCACCCTTTCTCTTTAACTGTGCAGGTAATCCCTAGCCTTAGAGGATTTGAAGCTGCGAGGGACTCAGAGGTGGCCACATGTGCTGTATGTTCTTGGGGTTAATTTAGTTACTTTATTTTAGCTTACTTTACTTTAATCATACTTTACTTTAATTTTTGGGTTAATAATTTTTGTAATAAGGCTATTGGAATTGTTTTTAACTTTTATTTGGTATTTCTTTACAAATAGCTAATTTATTAAACATGGATTTTAAAAAAATAACTACTGTTTTTAAAATATCATGTTCCCACAACTGTTTAAACCAAACTTCCGTAACAGACAAGGTTTTAAAAGCAAACTAATAGATGCATAATAATATTTTTGGAAAGGAATGATTTTGAGTAAAACTTGTTTTGTTAATAAGCAACGGGAGCTGGGATTTTAAAACGGTAGAAAGTTTTGATTTGTAGATGCGTTTTCCATCGAACAAAAAGTTTTCAAACAACACTTGATGTGGCATGCTAGATCCAGTCATAATGTCTAGGCTGAGTGTAGGGTGTTACATTTAGTGTCACCTCGAGCGACACAGGTTCCTTTTCTGGTCAAAACGGGGCAATTGGGCCTAGAATCCAATTTCGGGCCAAAGAGGCCCACACGCTCGTGTGGCCCAAACAACCCATTTTCTATCTCCAATCTACGGACTTTGTAGCTGCAACAACCGTCCAGTACTTACCACGGATTTCATCCCTGTGGGCCCATTAGCCCATTGGGCCCACTTAGCCCACTTCGACTCAACGAGGCCCATTACAGCCTCAGTCCCACGAGAGAGTCTGAGACACCCCAACAGTCTATCACCAACACATTGACTCGATTTATCTCTACGAGCGCTCACACGCTCGGAAGATCTCAGTTGCTGATACTCCAGCTTTTCGGTACTTCGGCTTTTAGCCGATTCACAGAACGAAGCATATCTGGATAAACGGTGGTGTGAGGTTACATACTTGTTATGGGTTGCAGTTCGAGACACTATCCGTGGCACCTAAAATAATAATTGACCAATAGTTAGTCTCCACCCTTGGTAATCCCTAAATATCGAAATACTTTACCTACTGACCTTACTTACCAGAGAATGAAGACTCCTTGCAGTGGGAGAGAGTTCGGCCTATCCATCCTGATTAAGGAACCGAGTCCCTAACGAAAAAGAACATGTTAGAACAAGGCAACAAGACAGAAAAACAGCCTTTCGACCCCCAAAGAACCCAAACCATGGATGAGAGGAAAACAATAAGCCTACATTCGGTTATAGCCACACTTACCAACCAATTGCAGAAGTTCAGAGACTGATAGAACGAAGAGGAGTTTACGCTTAGGCCCTAATAGATTCAGCACCAAAAAAAAGGAGTACCAAGGTTAAGTGTTTCGGCTTTAACCTTACAAAGAGTGGGAAGAAGATAAGGGGAAAGGAAAATGATACCTTCGGCCAGAGAAGAACTGAATGAAGAAGAGAGGTTCGGTAGCATGGAGCAATACCCGTGAAAATAATGAAGAACAACGAAGAAAAGAGAGTGGAAGAGGGGAGGATTATCAGTTTACGAATGGTCAAAAGGAATGTGAAGAAAAATTAAGGAACGGAAGAAGAACTGAATTCGGCAGAGTCAAGAAAAAGAAAAGGAGCAAATGAAATGAACCCGAAATGCTAGAGAACAAAATACCCAAAATGCAAAACTCTCCAAAAGAAAACCAAAGAAATTCGGCACACTCTACCCTCTCCAAACCGACTATGCACTCCCCCAATTACCCACCTTGGCTGAAATTCCCTATCACCACTTCCCCACATTCGGCCAACACATGCACACTCGCCCATCCCTCGATTCTCTCCACTCTTTCCTCCTACTATTGCTCTCCTCCATCCATTTTAGTTATTTGACCAAGTCTCCAACTCCCCTTGAAGAGTTTGATCTGAACTCTGCTTCCTCCACTCATCTGACACAAAATAAAAGCCTCCATATGCAACATGTGGGATTTGAACCCCTTCCCTCCTACTCTCCCATTGACGCCACAGCCACCTTGCCACATGCTGAACTTGTGTCTCCTAAATGCACATAATTATACTTAAGCCCTACTGGCAACAGCCCTCTCCACTAAAGAGCCAAAAACTAAAATTTTCCCAGGCTCAAACTCGAACCCAGGCCTCCTAAGGACCCCCAAATACACTCAAATAACCAGCTGGGCATGCACAACATAAAATTAAGCAAAACGCCTAACTTTTGGGGCGTTACAACTCTACCCCCTTAAAGAAATTTCGGCCTCGAAATTTACCTGATCAGAAGAGATAAGGGTATTGATGTCACATCGCCTCCTCAGGCTCCCACGTGGCTTCCTCTGAACTGTGGTTACGCCACAGTACCTTGACTAACGGAACAAATTTCTTCCTCAGCACCTTAACATCACGATCCAATATCTGCACCAGTTCTTCCTCAAAAGTCCGATCAGATCTCACCTCGATCTCCTCTACCGGCACTATATGTGACGGATCAGAACGATATTGCCTCAACATAGAGACGTGGAACACATCATGTATCCGGTTTAACTCAGGAGGCAGCTCAAGCTGATAGGCGATCGATTCTACACGCTTTAATATCCGGTAAGGTCCGATGAATCTGGGGCTCAGCTTGCCCTTCTGTCTGAATCTCAAAATCTTCTTCCAATGTGAGACCTTCAAGAAGACATAATGCCCCATAGAGTACTCTATCTCGTTACGCTTTAGGTCAGCATACGACTTCTGTATATCAGATGCTTCTTTTAACCGATTACAGATCAATTTTACTTTCTCCTCGGTTTCAGAGACTAGTTTTGGACCCAAAGTCGCCGCTAACCCAATTCTATCTAACAAGTAGGGGTACGACACCTACGACCATGTAGCGCCTCATATGGTGCCATCTGAATTCTAGATTGGTAGCTGTTGTTATAAGCAAATTCCGCTAATAGCAAATAGTCTTCCCAACTGCCCTTGAAATCGATCACACAGCTTCTCAACATGTCCTCCAAAATATGTATTACCCTCTTCCACTGACCATCAGTCTGCGGATGAAATGCTGTGCTGAAATCCAACCTTGTACCCAAAGCTTCGTGTAACACTCTCCAGAATCAAGATGTGAATCTGTGGTCCCTGTCTGAGATGATAGACACTGGTACCCCATGTAACCTCACAATTTCCTCCACGTATAACTGAGCCAACTTCTGCAACGAGTAATTAGTATGAATCGGTATGAAGTTGGTAGACTTAGTCAGTCAATCAACAATAACCCATATAGAATCTTTCTTAGTAGGTGTCAGGGGTAGCCCACTAACAAAATCCATGGTTACCCTCTCCTACTTCCAGAGTGGAATCTTAACAGGTTGCAACAGTCTTGAAGGCAGTTGATGCTCGGCTTTCACTTGTTGGCATGTCAAACACTTACTTACAAAATCAGTAACCTCACGCTTAAGTCTTGGCCACCAGTACAGTTCACGTAGATCTCGATATAACTTGTTTCCACCAGGATGCATAGCATATGGGCTACTATGCGCCTCTCGCAGAATCGACTGCCTTAACTCAGAGTCCCTCGGTACCTAAACTCTTCCACGGAAGCATAATACTCCTTCACTATTCAGCCCAAAATCCTCAGTCTCTCATTTCTTCACCTGTTGGAACTGAGGAACCAACGACTCATCCAACATCTGTTTCTCTTTAATTTGAACTATCCAAGTCAGTTTCACTTGAAGTTCAGCTAAAAAACTACTATCCTCAAACAGGCTGAGACGAGCAAACATTACTCTTAAATCAGACACGACCTTACGGTTCAGTGCATCTGCTACCACGTTAGCTTTTCCCGGATGGTACTCAATCGAGCAATCATAATCCTTAAGCAACTCTATCCATCTTCGTTGCCTAAGGTTCAACTCCTTCTGAGTAAGGAGGTACTTGAGACTTTTATGGTCGGTATAAACGATCGGCTTCTCCCTGTACAAGTAGTGTCTCCAAATCTTTAGTGCGAATACCACCGCAGCTAATTCCAGGTCATGAGTAAGATAATTCACCTCGTGCGGACTAAGCTGAAGTGACGCATAAGCCACCACCTAACCCTCTTGCATCAGCACACAACCCTGTCCCGTGTGTGACGTATCACAGTAGATAACGAAATTCTTTCCAGCCTCTGGCTGAATTAATACCGGGGCTTCAGTCAGAATCTTCTTTAGTTTCTCAAAACTCTCCTGTTGTTTATCAGTCCAAACAAACGGTACTCCTTTGCGCAGTAACTTAGTTAGGGGTGCAGCAATCAGTGAAAACCCCTCTAAGAACCGTCCGTAATTCTCGGCCAGAACCAGAAAACTTCGAATCTCAAATACCAACTTCGGTGGCTTCCAATCTAGTACGGCCTCAACTTTTTGAGGATCAACCCTAATCCTCTTGGCAGACACGACATGTCCCAAAAATGTCACCTCTCGCAACCAAAACTCGCACTTGCTGAATTTTGCATAAAGTTGCTGTTCTTTCAATATTTGCAGAACAACCCGGAGATGTGAATCATGCTCCTCCTCAGTTCTTGAATATACCGGAATATCATCTATAAATACGACCACAAACCGGTCTAACTAAGGTTGGAAGACCCGGTTTATCATATCCATGAAAGTAGCTGGTGCATTCGTTAGCCCAAACGGCATGACCAAAAACTCGTAGTGTCCATAACGAGTTCAAAATGCAGTCTTGTACACATCTGCCTCCTTAACCCTTAATTGATTGTATCCCGATCTAAGATCTATCTTGGAGAAAACCGCGGCTCCTCGCAGCTGATTAAACAGATCGTCTATTCTTGGTAAAGGGTACTTGTTTTTAATCATCAGTTTATTCAATTGACGATAATTGATACACATGTACATTGAACCATCCTTCTTCTTTACGAACAGTATCGGTGCTCCCCACGACGACACACTCAGTCAGATGAATCTTTGATCCAGTAGCTCTTGGATCTGAGCCTTTAATTCTACCAGCTCCTTCGGCGCCATCCAATAAGAGGCAATGGATACCGGAGCTGTTCCTGGTAGGAGCTCAATGTCAAATTCAACCTCACGATTTGGTGGCAACCCCGGAAGCTTTTCAAAAAATACATCTGGGAACTCTTTTATGGTCCTGACATCCCCAACAGACAAACCCTTAACCTCAAATATGCTGACATAGGCTAGGAACACCTCGCAACCTTTGCGAACAAACTTCTCGGCCCTCAATACTGAAATTACGTTGGATAAATAGTCCCTTCGCTCCCCTATCATGATCAGCTCCTCAATCTCCGAAGACTTCAATACCATACGTTTAGCAGCGCAATCCAAATTCGCACGGTGTTTCACTAACCAATTCATGCCCAAAATAAGATCGAACTCGCCAAACGACAGTTCCATCAAATTCGCCGAAAAGACAACCCCTCGGACCTCTAGGGGCACATCTTTAAACAGTTTATTTCTCTAACCGACTATCCTAGTGGACTAACCACTGACAGTTCCCTATCAACAAGTTCAAACTGTATGCCCAATGTTCCCGACACAGTACATGCAACATACGAGTGCGTAGACCCAATGTCAATTAAAGTTGTAAATGGCACATCATGAATGAGAAACGTACCAGTTATGACATCAGGTGAGTCACCATCTTCTCGATGCCACCTCAGTGTTATCAGGGCCTCTACCCGGTGCTCCTTGACCTCGTCCAAACCCATTTCCCCCTCTGGTTAGACCACGACCTCTCGGTGGCTGCTGACCACCTCTCCCTGGCTGCTGCAGCTTGCATCTGAACGGGCCTCTGAGTACAGTCTCTAACCTGATGATCCCTAGAGCCACATCTGAAACACACCCCAGTTCTTTTCCAGCACTCTCCCAAATGCGGTCTCCCACACTAAGCCCAAGGCTACAGTCTGACTGCAACATTAGGAACCCCAGCTCGGGCTGGCCCATCAAACTTAAGCTTCTTCCTAGGCCCACCAGAAGAACTTGAAGGCCCAAAATTCCTCTTACTTCTGCCCCTATCCTGCTCACGATTCTGATGCTCTGAGCGTTTCACATCCTCGGCAATCTTAGCCTTCTCAACCAGGGCAGCGAAGTTTCTTTCCCTCTGTGGGGCTATTAGTACTCGCAACTCATCTCGAAGACCATCCTTAAACTGCACGCAGCACTCATATTCAGTCCCGACTATGCCCCGAGCGTACCGGCTCAAGCTTAGGAACTTTGCCTCATAATCTGCTACGGACTTATTCCCCTGAACCAGAATAAAAAATTCCTTTCTCCAGGCGTCCACATAACTTGCCCTGAGATACTTCCCTTGGAAGGCCGCCTTAAAGAAGTCCCAAGTCACACGGTCGGCCTGCGTGCCTTCCCTCACAGTAAGCCACCATTGATACGCCTCATCTCGCAGTAAAGACACTACTCCTTTCAGTTTTTCCTCCACTATGCAGTCGGGGTCATCCATGATTTGCTCATCCGCCTCAAACCAATATTCTGCTACGTTTGGGGCTACACCAGAGATGCCCCTGAAGATTTCCGCCCCGTTTGACCGGAGTCGCTCAGAAATTGACCCTCGGGCCACTAACCCAGTACTCGCTCCAGTAACCCTTTCCAGAACTCGTAGCATTGCTTGGGACAGGGCATTATCCCTACCTGCTCGGTCATGAGACCCCGTCTCAGTCACTGGTGATGCCGACGCTTCCCTTTCAGGCATATGTCCTGATGCTGAGGACCCAGCCCTGGCACCTCGGCCTCTACCACGGCCACGTGTACCCCTTTCGCGACCTCTTGTACTCATATCGTTGTAGCGTACTTATCTAATTAAGAATTTTATGAATTAGCTTATAGTTCATGTAATTATTAACAGATATGTTATGAAAAGCAGTAATTAGGGTGGTTCTCACAGATCGCATTTACTATAGTTTCAGTCTCCTATAGTCTCGGTTTCTACAGCTAAGGAGTTTCAGTATACTACTACTGTCCTTAGTAGTTTCTTAATATAGCCATTTCAAAATATAATAAAGTATAGAATAAAGAAACTTATGGATTTGGTGTCAGAGACTCGGTGTGCCACACGTTCAGTAATATCACTACTTTTTAAACCAAAATTTAAACAGATTTGAAAAATTTTTCAAAACCCATTCCACAGCCGAGTTTTGCAACCTGGGAGAGGTGGTCAGCCTCTGAAAAGGCCATAGATGAGTAAATTACCGAATTACCCTTGCTGGTTTAATTATCGAAATACCCTTAATGGGTAAAGTACCGAAATACCCTTAATGGGTAAATTACCGAAATACCTTTAGTGGGTAAATTACCGAAATACCCTTGGTGGGTAAATTATTGAAATACCCTTAGTGGGTAAAATACCGAAATACCCTTGATGGGTAAATTACCGTAATACCCTTGATGGGTAAAATTACCGAAATACCCCCGAGGGGCGAAATTACCATTTTACCCTTAGTGGCAGGATCATCAATGTATGAGTAGTAACTGTATGATTGATGTTGATGATGATGCATTGCTTACATGATTTAACTATGGCGTGGTATATAGCATGGGTTGGGTTATGGATTTGGAGGAAGCACTGTACTGGTGGCTCTGCCACGTTATACTGATTTAGTAGCTTCTGGAACGTTATACTGATGTAGTGGCTCAGCCACATATACTATTATTAGCAGCTAGTCTGCGTTATTGGTGTGCTGGTTGGGTGGGTTGACTTGGTCCCCACAGGTGTGTTGGTTGGTACGGGGGGTGTGTTGGTTGGACTGGGTTGGGTACATATTTGTTTTGCATATCATAGGGCTTCAGCCCGGACTGTTAATGAATAGATGCATTTTCCATCAAACACAAAGTTTTCAAACAACACATGATGTGGCACGCTAGATCCGGCCATAACGTCTAGGCCGGGTATGGGGTGTTACAGTGAATCATTCTCAAAATCAAGTTAAAATGATTTTAGCTAAGTTAAAATCTTAAGGTAAAATGATTTTCTTAGTATCAATATATCAGCTCCAACGGTCATTGAATTTAGCATTTATTACAAAAAGACATTGATACAATTTTTTTGTTATCGATACTTGTTGTTGTAGGTGTATTAAATACTCCAGTTTTCATATCCCCAACGGCTCTATTAACTACCACAACAACCTCAACGGTGAAAACCAATTAGAGGGTATAAATAATAGCTTCTAAAGATCCTACAACAAGAAGAAAGTATATTCAAGCAAAAATCATCAATAAAACAACCTTTGTGCCCAATACTTCCATAATTCTCTTCTACACGCTTGTGAGCTTTTATTGTTATTATTTAGTTGAAGTGTATTCTTCTCTATTTGTGCTTAATTGCAAACATTCTGATCTTGTTAGTATTATTTCTTTGTAATTCTTTGAGAAGGTTTGTGTCTTAAGATTTGGGTAGAAATCTTAAGAGAATTGTAAGGTTAAACCTTGTCCTCAAAAGTTGTACAAATTAGTGAATTTGAAAAAATCATTAGCTGTGAAAAGCTAAGGTAGTAGAGTAGGAAATTGTGGTTGAACCACTCCAAATTGTTGTGTTCTGTAACATCCGAGATTTAGGGGTTATGCGTTTAAGGCGTAATTCATGTGATAGTGGGCTTAGTGTGTGTTTGGATGTGTTTTAGGGGTTCCTAAAACCCTGGGAGGTAGGAGAGTGCCTTAGAAAAATAGTAGAGTTTAAGTCTAAAAGAGGAAGCTAGGCTAAGGAGGCCTTAAGGAAATTTGTAGGAGTTTTTGGACACAAAGATAGCCTTGGAAAAGTGGCAAGGGACACCACCTAGGGTGCTGTGGAGTTTGCGTCAAAGGGGGCTTTAGGAGGGAGGAGGTTCGAGCAACGTGGGAAGCAGTGGGAGCTTTTATTTTGCGTCAAGGAGGAGAGGAGTTGGGCGGCAATTGGACTTTCAAATGGATGATGATGAGGCTTGGTTTTATTTTAAAATTTGGCTAGAAGAGTTGGATAATTGTGGATTTATTTTATTTATTTTAATTGGGTAGATAAGAGATAAAATAGGAGAGAAATTTGGGATTTGATAAGGAAGGATGTAGTGGCCGACTATGGGGCTCTTTGGGGTTGGTCTATTCGGTCATTTAGGGGGGAGTAAGTGCCGAATTTCCTTTTAATGAGCACCCACTTTCTTCCTTTTTCTCTCTTTGTTGCCTTGCCGAATTTCTTCCCACTTTCTCTTCTTCTTCTTTTCTTTTTCTTTCTTCCAACCTTAATCCTATATCTTTTCTTATATGGCCGCATACCCTATTTGCAACTAGAGTCATAGCCGAACCTTATAAGTCCCTTATCTCCTTTTCTTTGTCACACATCCTTAAAACCGAAACCTCTCCCCCATTGTTCACCATAGCCGAATCCTCTAAGCATTCAACTCTCCCCACTTTGGTGTGATCTCTCTTCACCATTGAAGTGCCGAAACCTTTCTCTTTGGGATCTAGGAGCCGTTCCTCTGAGGGTGCTTGAGTAGTGGTAAGTATTGTCTATCCTAGCAATCGGTTATGGGTTCTCTTCCATTAGTGTGCCGAATCAAGTGATTAGGCCTTGGTCTAAGGTTGGCCGAATGTTCATATGGCCATAGTGATGTGTTCTTTTGTGTGTAGCCGAAAGAAGGGAATGCTAAGGATTATTTCGGGATTTGAAGTGACCAAGGTAAGTGATATGTGATTTTCAGCCATAGGCCATTTTGGTTATGGGTGTTAGCCGATTCTGATTATGGTCTTTTAAGGGCAGATCGGCAGTGGTTAAGAGGAGCTTTCGGGATTTTGATCCATTCGGTAAGGATGTTAAGTGTAGTTTCTATTCGTTTAGATCTTGTATATTGATGATTAACCGTTTGATTTTGATAGGTAGTCCCTATCCCTAAGTTTAAGAAGAGATCAGTCTCTGCAGTTCGGGATTGGCCACCGGGGTGTGGGCCAGCGTCAGAGCAGGAGCGTAGGCAGATAGCTGTAGTTTCGATTAGTGATAGCATCGGGATTGAGAGCGTAGTACTTCAAGTTATCAGGTGTGTGATTAAACCACCGTTTTCCGGGTATATGTTATATTTACATGTGTTATGTATGTGCTAATAAGTGCAGTGGCAGTTATGAAATGGATACCCTTAAGGGGTATAATGATAACTAGGTCAGTGTTAATTATCGATGAGACTGTGAATATGCCTATGAAAATGTGATTGAATGCCTAAATAACATGTTCATGCATTATTTATCATGGCACTGTTGTACGTTGCATGTGCATGGGGTGGGAAATAAATATGAAAGAAGGACAGGGTGTACTTTATGTACGTGGTTTAGTGATGGCTACGAGCTTCACGTGGATTGATGAGTGGCTCTGTGCCTCATCGTGGTTGATATCAGCTATGTGCCATATCGTGGTTGGTGATGGCTATGTGCCTCATCGTGGTTTTGTTGTTAGCTATGAGCTACATCGTGGATTGGCGCTGACTGAGGTCGCGTTGTGGATTATTTGTGATTTAGTTCACGTGGATGGCATTAATTGCCAAATTGGTGTGTAGAGGTTGGAGGGTGATTTAGTAATCCCCTGGTGTGTGGTGGTTGGATACGGGGGTGTGTAGAGGATGGACCCTAGGCTGGGTTGGGTGCATTTTGCATAAACCTGTGTGGTATGTGGATTGGTGTGGTAATGGGCCAAGCTCGATATGTGGAATCATGTGGATTAATTGCCTTATTATCTGATCTGTGGTTTAGTGTGGTTGTGGGCTAAGCCCACGTGGGTGGAAATCTGTGGACTAATTACACACTGAGTCTGTTCGACTCACCCAAATATTTTACCAAACATCGCAGGTGATACATGATGCTTGGACCGGGTTGGAGCGGGTACAAAGGTGGCCATGCAGAAGATGTTTTATTTAATTCATGCACTTTCTATTTTCAGTATTTTTGAATAATCATTTATTGTAATAAGGGCCACTTAAAGTACTTGGAAATTTTTATATGTTTAAGTTGGATTGACTATAAAAATTAGTACTTGGTAATGTTTTATTTAAGATTCATTTTGTTGTTGACAGTGTTGTTTTAGAAAAATTGTTTCTTCATTACTTTAGTTTGTAAAAACTTGATGTTAACCAATGTAACGAAAAAAAAATCATTATTCATGTCATTTTGGAAATCTAGTTTCCTCATCGATTTTTTTTAATAAAAAAAACTGTTTCTTTGCAATGCAATGGAAATTAGGGAACAATGCCAAATTTTACTTAAGCCAAATATCATGCATTTTTTGGTTATTATGCTTGAGTAATCAATGCATGCAAAAAAATCCCCAAATAAAATGTTACCAAGCCACAGACTAGAAATAATTAAAAATTACAAACCAAAACCAATAGAGACTTATTAATAATACTTATTAAAAATAGTCTAAGCTTATGAAAGCTTAGTGTGATTCGACAGTTATTTAAACAGACATTAATATCAAATACAGTGAAGTATATTAGAATTAACAAAAGAACATAGAACCATCATTGGAATTTCATATCATTACATAGCTATTAACAAATTGATGTCAAATGTTGTATGAGCATTGGGTGATGCCAATGGTGCAATGCAAAAGTTCCTACCCAACCATCCATTACACACCATGAGTTCCTTAGAACCCATTTGCCAAACTCCAACAAATGCGAGCAAAGCTAGATGTGGTCAAACCACTGAATGAACATAATTGCAGAAAATCTGCCATTTAATGAATAAATGTGATAAAATCACCAAATCTCCTCAAATCTTCAGTGCAGTGCACTGACTATTAATAAATGTGGACTTAATATGTTTCCGAATCTCCATGGAACTCCTCCATCAACCACAATATCAATCCCACCCCAATGTACATGCAAGATGTCATACAATCTCATATATAGTAATGAATTCAATACTTTCACATTTCTTTGGCATGATCAACATTTCCTCATATCATCAAATACTTTTAGTAAATATGATTGTTTATCCAACTTTCAATTCACCATTAAGATGGTGCAATTCAACATATCACAATCTCATATAACTTACAATTCTTTTCTGAGTGCATGTATAACAGTCTTTCAAATATTTCATAGCAAATCATTCATAAAAATATATCACGCATACCTCATTCTCATTTAGAATCATGCTATACACACAACCAACATACACCATATCAACTAATCATCCACAACCATATCAAACACACAGTTATTCAGTCATTCTCACATTTTTCCTAACATGTCAAACAATTAAGGCTTAAAATGTACTTGGTTTGGCCACTTACAATTTAATCACTTAGCCATTTAGCCAAGCCCGATGATTGTGTCTGAGAGTTTTAATATTTATATAATGAATGATCGAGCCTAGAAACTAACTATCACCATGATTGAGGCAAGTGCACCTATCGAACAGTAGTATAGCTTAGTGGCAAGATCGGAATGTCGAACCCAAGGGAACCAAAAGTACTAGTACTGACTTTCTTTCTATTATTTAGCCTAAAATAAAAGGGATTGATGTTTGTCTAACTAATTCCTAAACTAAGGATGCCAAGAAATAGAGAATGAATTGGGAAAATACTTTTGAGAAATCAATTGATTAAAACAATACCCGAGGAAGAATCCACATAGACTTCACTTGTTATTTAACTCTGAACCAGACGATTTATTCACTTGACTTGATCCGTAGGATTCCCTAATTTATATTATTATCTCTCTAGAGACTAATAATGTCTAACCCTAGGTTGATTAATTGAAATCTCTTTCTAATTAAAACCCCTAGTGCTGCATTAACTCGATTTATGGACTCCAATATTAGGTTTGACCCTAATCCAAGAGATTTTCATCGTCCTATCTCTAGGAGTGCGATCAACTCCGCTTCATTATGCTAGACCTACTCTTAAATAGGGACTTTTGCTCCTCTGAGTAAGCACATCAATATTTGAATCAATATTCTAAAATATTAAAGCAAGAATTAAGCACACATAATTAAGAACAAATTAAGTATTTATCATACAATTCAGAAAACAATAACAAGATTTGTCTTAGGTTTCATCCCCCTCAGGTATTTGAGGAGTTTAGTTCATGTTTATAAAAGAATACATCTCAGAAGAAACAAAACATAAAGAAAAACTCTAAAACCCCTTGAAGGAAATTGAAGGGAAAATCCTCAGTCTTGAGCGTGATTCCGGCTTCTGAGATGGATCCACTGGCTTTCTTCGAGTAATTCCCTATATTCAGCCCTCTTAGGTTGCCGTCTAGGGTGTTTATATAGGCTTTCAGAATGCCTTACTTGGCCCACAAGTATCATATTCTGAGTGGAATTAAAACGGGTCACGGCAAGGACACGCTTGTGTGGAACGCCCGTATGAATCGAGCCTAGGGCCGTGTTCAAGTCTGCTAAAGTGGCATGGCCGTATGGTGGACTCTAGGCCGTGTTGATTTCTTACTTTCACCCATTTTCTCCGTTTTTGGCCTGTTTCTTGTTCTTTTCATCGTCCTATGCTCTCCTAGGTATAAAACATGAAATTAAAGGATTAGGAGCATCAAATTCCACAATTCAAGGGATAAATCATCCAAAAGTATGCCAAATGTAGGATTAAAATATGTATATATTACGGTTTATCATCCGACCAGCAAGCTTAGTCATCAATTATATGATTTTAAAATAACATAAAAAATTCAAGTTAACGAGTAAGGACCAACACCTTATTTTCGCACTACTGGAGCACATTAACGAAACCAACAGTTTCTCCTTAAAACCTTAAATCGAACAAAAATTAAAAATAACTATTTTATTGAATTAATACACCTTTTAATCATCCCTAAAACACCCTATTATGGGTTCAAGTCAAAACACATATTTATAATGATTTTTTGGATCCAGATTAACTAGGTTCCTTACACTGGTTTGATACGAAACGTACGTGCAAACGTCTAACGGCTTCACTGTTGGTTTGGGACGTTTAAATCGGCACCTAAAAAAATTAAATACTGAAAAACCAGTAGTTATTCCATCATTAAAATATTTAATCCAATCAATTATCAACTTCCCCAACAACTAAATCGAAACTACGGACTAGCCCATAATTAACCACACTTACGCTTCTCGAATTGTCAGATCTTAGTTGTCAAATGGTCAAGATTGATTTGTTCCTAAATTACACATGATTAAAGGCTAATTAGGAAGGGTTCAAGAACCCAATATATTTCTGGAAATAGATGGAAAAATTAAAGAAACAAAAGCCCCCTTTTGTGCCTCTAGGCGTGGCATACCACCACCAACATTGGCAAAATTGGGGCCGATTTAAAACCACAATTGAAATAACTTTAAAGTATGGAAAATACCCATTAAATCTTTAAATATCACCCCAATTCTAGATCTATAAAGTTTGGTATTTTATTGAAAGATCCATCAAGAGAAATGAAATCAAATGGCACTTACTCAAGTAAGAAGATAGGGGTGGCAATGGAGTTCTTTTGGGGCATCAATGAAGGTCGGTCTTGAGTCCTAAAATTTCATATTTAAGGTTGGAAATTTTATGATAAAATGATTGTAAGAAGAGGAAAATAATGGTGCAAGAACCCATTGCAAAAAGAAGAGAAATTGATGGTGAATCTTGGCAGCTTAGGCAACGGCACACAAGGGAAGAATGAAAGAAAATTGAAGAAAAGAAGAGATGAACAGGGTGAATGGCTAAGGTAGGGAAAACTGACTTAAAGGGTGAAAATAAAATAAAAAGTTGTATTTATATCTAGGGTTCAAGGCTTGGGCTATAACACCCCAAACCCGGCCTAGACGTTATGGCTGGATCTAGCATGTCACATCAAAAGGTTGTTTAAAAGCTTTGCGTTCTTTAAAAACTTTGTACTCCTTTGTGATACTCCAAACTTTGTTGCTTGTGAAAACAAGATTTGCTTAAAATGTTTTCTTGCAAAGATGTTATTATTATTTTCGAAAACTTTACTTATAGCAGAAATCAGATTCAAAGAATTGCGGAAACGTGATATTTTGAAAACAGTTATTGTCGTTTTAAGAAAACCTAGTGTTTAAACATCTAATAGTTTGATAATAACCGAAATGAAAGTTTAAAAGGAAAATAAAATCCATTGGCCTTATTACAAAATATTTACCCCGAAATAAATAACATAAAATAAACTTAAAAACAAGATTAACTAATTTTCGTGAGAAGTAACTCCAATGTATGGCCACCACCGAGTCCTCCACAGCTCCAAATCCTCTAACGCTGGGGATTACCTACAAGGTTAAGGGAAAGGGGTGATTTACGAGAACTCAGTGTGTAATCCCCTAAACGGCCACTATCTGGGCCTGAGCCCTTACGGTATCAATCTGGGCCTAAGCCCTATAAACATGATAATGCAAACAGAACAAAAATGCAACCTAACCCAATCCAACCAACACACCACCCGTACCAACCCTACACTCCTGTGAAGACCAAGTCAACCCACCCAGCCCTACACATCAAGAACGCAGCCGAGCTGCCAGAATATAAACGGCTTAAAGCTGTTGGTAGGTCCACAGTCGTCTCGAGCGACCCGTGCGACCCAAACAATCAAATCGGTGGGTCCACAGTCGTCTCGGGCAACCAGTGTGACCCAAATAATCAAATCGGTGGGTCTACAGTCATCTCGGGTGACCCGTGTGAGCCTAACAGATCAATCACTTCCTCCAGTCATCAAACCCAACCCATGCAACATGTCGTGTATGTCATGCTCAATTATTATACGTGTATGCAAAATGGCCATGCTTAGTAACAGTCATTTCAACACATATTAACAGTAAATCAGACACACGCCCACAGTCAAGTCGGTTAAAACACAGTCATACAATCACAGTCAAATCAGTCAAATCATAGCACAAGTCAATCATTTACCCACAATGGCAAATCAGTCATTTTACCTTATAAGGGTATTCCGATAATCCTACCCTACAGGGGTAATTCGGTAATTCTACTCATAACTAATCCATGTATGCGGTGCATCTCAAACACAATCAATCATACAATTACCACGAGGGTACAACGGTCATTTAATCCGTTAGGGGTAAAATGGTCATTCGGCCTGTAAGGGCATCTCGGTAATTTTACATGTCGACGGTATTTCGATAATTTCACAAACCGAGGTATTTCAGTAATTTCGCAAACTAGGGTACTTCGGTAATTTTACAAACCGAGGGTATTTCGATAATTTCATAAACCAGGGGTATTTCGATGATTTTACAAACTGAGGGCATTTCGATAATTTCATAAACTAGGGGTATTTTGGTAATTTTGCAAACCAAGGGCATTTCAGTAATTTCATAAACCAGGGGTATTTCAGTAATTTTACAAATCGAGGGCATTTCGGTAATTTTGCAAACTGGGGGTATTTCTGGTAATTTTGGAAACTAAGGGTATTTCGATAATTTTAGAAATTAGAGGTATTTCAGTAATTTTGCAATCCGAGGGTATTTCGATAATTTTGTAATCTGGGGGTATTTTGGTAATTTGAAAACCAAGGGTATTTCAATAATTTCATAAATCAAGGTATTATAAATAGAGATAACGATGCGAATGGGCCTAGGGCCCATTTCTCGGCCCAAATGGACCCACATGTTCGTGTGGCCCATTTAGCCCAAATCTAGCCACAGATATGAGATTCACATAGACCAGTTCAATATCTACTACACAATCATACAACTTATTCATATGGGCCCATGGGCCTATTAGGCCCCTTTCGGCCCATCGTGGCCCAAACAGCATCAACCCACAAGAATACTCATGGTGGCCTCAACTATCGCGTTGAAGCCCCCACACGTGCGCTCGAACACTCATGTGGTTACCATTGTCGTGTGACCGGCATTTCGGCATTTGCCGCTCTACAGCTAGAGTAGGGCGAAATACACACCTGATAGGAGTCTGAAGCTAATCCGCGCTCCAAATGCTCTTATGCCCAACGCCAACCAGGTATCCTTACTCTCCTCATAGATTGCTCTATTTAAAGCCAGCTTCTCACCTTCCCTCTTGATAGCTTTCCGATGTGGGATCCCTCATTCAGTAGAGTTTAAATCCAACACAAACTCTGGCCGCCCAATCCGCAAAATAAACACTCCCTTGCTTGTTATGAGATTCGAACCCAGGCTCCCCTGTAGCTTAATCCATGCCGCTAGCCACTAGGCCACAAGCTCCTCTTGTGTGTAAAATTATGCGCAACTAAATATAAGTCTATGGGCCAAAGTCTAAGTTCACTTAAAAAATAAATCAAAATGAAATGCAAGCACCAAGACTTGAACCTTAAACCCCTTGCTTCCTTGTGGCGTCATTCCCTTGTCTCTTATGCGGTATCATTTGCCACTAGACCACAACTCCTTTTGTGTCATTTTACTCCACATGTTATTCTTAAAGCCTACTTACTAATTCCAAGGTTTTATTCACCTAAAACTAAAATTTTCCTAAAGCCCATGTTTGATCCCAGGACTTCATGGGCCCCCTAACCTTCAAAAATCACTCACCTAATAGGTCCAACTTACATTAGTGTCGTTCTCTTGTTCTTAAAAATTTTAAATGCTCCCATGGCCAAGGCCCAATAGGCCCAATTCTACTAGACCCAAATTCGGGTTGTTACATGGGCGACACAAAATAAGGAGAAGGAGAAATTTTAGCAAAAGTTAGGCTATTTTGCAATGAAAGGGAATTGAACTTGGGTTCAAGGCTTTATCATATTTCTTTTAATCACTAGGTTATTTCCACATTCTTGAAATAATTTTTCAATATTTATTTTCAAAACAAGGCATGACACATTCTAGGATTTGATGCAAATTTTGCAAAATAATAAAAATGGTACGAGAGAAGGGATTTGAATTTAGCTTTCAAGGAACATTTCGCTAACACTTAGCCAAAAAACCAATACCTCATTTACTTCTTAAAAGCGCACAAATAATCTAAAAAATTAGGGCATGATCACTCTCTCTTAGTTCACAAACTCGATTCTTCTAATATTCAATTTTTGGGATATGACACCATCCATACCTCAAAAGCAGGAAGGAGAGATTTTAGTTCAAAATAACAATAAGGAATGGAACAAGGAAGATAGGAGAAGCATACAACTCAACGCCAAGGCCATGCACACTCTCTTTTGTGCACTTGGTGTGGAAGAGTATAGTATGGTATCATCATGTGCCAATGGCAAGGAAATTTGGGACAAATTGGAGGTCACTCATGAGGGTACTAATCAAGTCAAGAAATCAAAAGTGGGAATTCTCAGCCTCAATGAGACGTTCATGATGAAGCCCGAGGAGGACATCAAAGCTATGTTTGATATATTCACTATCATCATCAATAAGCTCAAGTCCTATGGGAAGACCTATCCAAATGAAGAAGTAGTGCGAAAAATGCTTAGAAGTTTCCTTATGTCATGGGATACCAAAGTTAGAGCCATAAAGGAAGCAAAAAATTTGGAGAATCTTTCATTAGATGAGATAATTGGTTATTTGCTCACTCATGAAATGAGGCTTAAAGGAGAAGAAAAATTTGAAATTAAAATGGTTGGTATTGCCCTCAAGTCCATAATAGAATAAGGTAATTCAAGTGAATATGTAGATGAATATCAAGAGATGGCTATGTTTGCAAGAAGATTCAAGAGGTTTATGAGGTCCAACAAAAGAAGAAAATTCCAAAAGAAGGAAAGAGTCAAGATTGAATCTATCAAGGAGAAGGACCCCATCATATGCTATGAATGCAAGAATCCGGGACAAATCAAGTTTAATTGTCCTCAATGAAAGAAAGAAGGTCAAGCAAACAAAAGTTTAAGGCTCATGTTGCTATATGGAGTGATAATGATTCATTCGACAATGAAGATCAAGAAGTAGTCAATCTTTTCCTTGTGGTTATCGATGACTCTAAGGTAACTTCTGACTCATCCAATTCCACTTCTTATTCTTTTGATGAGTTACAATATGCTTATGATGAGTTGGGTTTGGTGTTTAAATTAATGGTTTCAAAATATAGAGAAACTATTTCAAAAATTAAAAAGGACAATAATTCACTCTCCAAAGTCAAGCGTGAACTTGAAAGTAAAATTAAATATATGCAAGCTAGTATAAATGATTTTGGGAAAAAGAATTTTGACTTACATAATGTGCTTTCTAAAGTTCATGATGATCATCAAAAGCAACCCGAGTTGATTAGGAGTGAAAAAGCTCATTGTAATAAAGTTTTACCAAAAAATTCTTTTAGAGGAGAAAGCTCAAAAGAAAACTTTGTCAAAACTAGCTTTAACTTCTATAAACATAGAGTCCCCAAAACTTTTACAAAGGAAAACTTATTAAAAGTATATGGGTCCCCAAAGGACTCATAAGTTCTCAAGATAAAAACATCCTTTCAAAATGGATACCTAAATGGACTAAAATTATAGGAACTAATGCTTATGGACCCAAAAGAATTTGGGTACCAAAAATCAAAGCTCATGGTACCTTGATAGTGGATGCTTAAAGCACATGACCGGTGACAAGAGCCACTTCATGAATTTGAAGCCTAAAAATGGAGGAGTAGTTACATTTGGTGACAACTCTAAAGAACAAGTGGAAGGAATTGGCTCTATTGGTACAAGTTCTTCAATTCTTATTGAAAATGTTCTCTATGTCAACGATCTTAAGCATAATCTACTTAGTATTAACCAATTGTGTGATAGTGGTATCAATGTCTTTTTTGATGTTAATGGGTGTAAAATAGTTGACATCGTGTCTAATAAGATTAACCTTGTGGGACATAGGGTAAGAAATATATATATAATGTGCATTTAGATGATTTGCATGATTCACTCATATGCCTTGTTGCTAAAAATGAAAATAATTCTTTATTATGGCATAGAAAACTAGGACATGCTAGCATGAGCATATTGCATAAACTAGCCAAAAATGACTTAGTAAAAGGATTGCCTAAAACTAATTTTGAATTAGAAATAGTTCGCGATGCATGTTTTAAGGGCGAAGATAAAAGAGTTTCCTTTAAACCTGATAATGATGTATCAACTAGTAGAGTTCTTGAACTAATTCAAATAGACTTGTTTGGTCTTATTAGGATAACTAGCTTGGGTGGAAAACAATATGCTTTTGTGCTTGTTGATGACTATACTAGATTTATTTGGGTTCTTTTCTTAAGTACTAAAGAATAAAACTTTAAAAAAATTCATCACATTTTCAAAACTAAATCAAAATGAAAAAGTCTATCACTAGTGTTAGAAGTGACCATGGAACTGAATTTCAAATTCTTGGTTTTGAATTTTTTTTTTTTTTGCAACTCAAATGTAATTAGTCATAATTTTTCTACACCTAGAACCCCTTAACAAAATGGAGTTGTTGAGAGGAAAAATAGAACTTTAGAAGAAATGGCTAGAACCATGCTTTGTGAAAATAATTTACCAAAATATTTTTGGGTAGAAGCCACAAAAACCTCTTGCTATATTGTAAACAGAGTAATGATTAGGTCTATTTTAAAGAAAATTCCATATGAACTTTTCAAAAATAAAAAAAAAACCTAATATTAGCTATTTCCATCCTTTTGGATGCAAGTGTTTTGTTTTAAATAATGACAAAGATATCCTTGGTAAATTTGATGCAAAAAGTGATGAAGGAATTTTTCTTGGCTATTCTTTAAATTCTAAAGCTTTTATAATATTTAACAAAAAAACTTTAGTAGTAGAAGAGTTTGTTCATGTTTTCTTATTATTCTAACTTTCCTCCGAGAAAGGATTCTTGTATTGATGATGATGTTGCAAAAATTTTCACAATGATGATAAAGTTGATCCCTCATCAAATGACAAGATACAAGAACAAACACAAGATGCTCTAAAGGAGCTTACTATATAGGAGAGGAAAACCACTCGTCCAAGATAATTCAACTATGTGAAGGACGGTAAGATATTGCGAGATCCATTCGAAGGGGTAATTATTAGATCTTCTAATAACATAACTCGATGATTCCAAGTCACTAACATTTAAACAGACAGATATTCATAATTCATAATTCATTTATTTCATTGAAACAATTATGTATCAATTAACCTTTATTCTTTCGATGGATCTTTGTAAACGAATTTGATACATAAATCCATAAATAGATAATGCTCATAAGAGCTAATCATATATAGAATAAATGTGTCAGGTTAGCTGACCAGGCTAAACCAATGACAACACAGAAAAATAGCCTGGGCTATGTATACATCTAAGGTTATCATCCAGGTTAAACCTTTAAAACGACAAAGGATTACCAGTCCAGGGTAAATCTAAGTCACATGTATATCTGACTCCACAACACATGCAGGAGCTCGGTCCAAAATAAAAATTCAGTCAGAAATCTTATGTATGAAACTTTTACTCGATCCATCGACATCACTTCAGATATTCATGATATTTCACATAGATCGATTTCATTTCCACAATTTTAACAGAAATATATGTTTCATTAGCAACATTTAATAATGAATTTTAATCAAAGATATCAGTATGAACTTACTGAATTGAGATAGCTACCAAAAATCGAAGACGATTACGAAACGACCTTCTCTTTCCCACGATTAACAATTGGTCTACTCGTTTCTTGATTTAAACATAATAAATTAATTCAAATTAAGTAATTCAAATACCATACAATATTTAAATTCAAACAATTCACCCTTTAATTATATTTTTATGTATTTACCCTCAATAATTAACTTTTATACAATTTAATCCTTACATCAAAATTTAATCAATTAACATCCCTAAGCCAAATTCCCAACAAACAAAACTTTACAAGGTCCCCAAACAATCCCTAAACGACTGAAATTTACAATTTAAACCATACTATTTTAAATTTATAACATTTAAATCGTCCACTATAATTATAAATCATCCACTATGACTTGTGATGGTCTAATTAATATATAATGCCATCAATTTAAGTTTTTAAAGTCATTTAATACTTTTAAGTAATAATCACTAACTTTTCTAACTTTTATGATTTAGTCCTTTATACTTAATTACCTAACTAAATGCTAAAATTTCTTAACCAAACTTTAATACGACATTATAGAATTTCTATAATATTAAATAATCAATAAAACATTGACTTACTAGAATTATGGTATCGAAACCACTATTCCTGACACTACTGAAAAATCAGATGTTACAGAAGTAAAGTATGGACCCTAGTCGAAAGATCAAGTGAAAAATCTACTATAGGTACTAAGTGAGTTTTTAGGAATAAGCTAGATGATAGTGGTAACATAGTGAGGAACAAGACTAGGCTAGTTGCTCAAGGTTACACTCAAGAGGAAGGAATAGACTATGATGAAACATATGCTCTCGTAGCTAGAATTTAAGTCATTAGGATGCTTTTAGCTTTTGCATGCTTTAATGATTTTAAGTTACATCAAATGGATGTAAAAAATGCTTTTCTAAATAGTTTTATAAATAAAGAACTGTATGTTGAACAACCACCTAGTTTTGAAGATCTAAAATTTCCAACCCATATTTTCAAAGTTTCAAAAGCTTTATATGGTTTGAAACAAGCTCCTAGAGCTTGGTATGAAAGGTTATCAAATTCTCTTATTGAAAAAGGTTTTAGTAAAGGGAAAGTTGACACAACACTTTTTATTAAAGAAAAGACAAGAATTTACTAGTAGTTAAAATGTATGTTGATGATATATTTTTTGTTTTACAAATGATTTTTTTTGTCAAGAAATTTCTAAGTTAATGGAAGGTGAATTTGATATGAGCATGATGGAAGAACTAAGCTTCTTCTTGGGACTCCAAATCAACCAAAAGAATGATGACATCTTTATCAATCAAGCTAAGTACACAAGGGATGTAACACCCCTAACCTATATCCGTCAACAGAACAAGATTAAGAAGCATTACCAGAGTTTACAGAATAATTTCAATTAATTCATGCTAATTACTATTCATATCAGAAACCAATCATATTTAATCATAATGTCCCTTGAATGTGTAACACCCCTTACCCCTATCCATCGCCGGATCAGGGTACAAGGCATTACAGCAATCTTATACACTTCTCCGATACATACATTTCAATTATACATTAAAACCATTCATAGTCACACTCTATGTCCCTATTATGGGCTTACGAGGCCCAAAACAATCATTAAAGTTGGTTCGGAACCAAACTAGAACTTTTCGACATTTAGAAAAATTTTACCAAAACAGGGTCACACGCCCGTGTGACATATGACACAGCCGTGTGAGTAGACCGTGAGGTTCTCACATGCCCATGTCTGGATCCCGTGTATAATTCATAATAATACATACAACCAATAACTAAATCTCTATACATGCCATTCACTTGAAAATAATTAGGAATTGTCATGATTCCAACTTGACAAATTGATAGTGTGATGATACCTCCAACAATCTCCAACCCCGAGCCAACCTGACAACAGTAAGAGAAATGGGAAAATGGTGTAAGCTTTATAGCTTAGTAAGTTGGCATATCAATAATAATAAGTAATTTAATTAACAATATTAACCCATTTCTCAATAAATATACTCAAGGGAATAGAATCGATATTCACATAGTTTTACCTTTTTTCTTAAGTTTAGGTTAGGCTGTTTTTCTGAGTCACAGTCACTAATTTAATTATTTCATAAGCTACAGAACTCGAAATTAAGATCCGTTAATTTTCCATGAATATAGACTCACATATCTTCATACATAAAATTTCCAGAATTTTTGATTTAGCTAATCAATACAATTTATTCATTAAAGAATCCCCTGTTTCTCTGTTTGATAGCTCTAACACCTCTTCACTAAAATTAAAATTCCTCATTATATAGAGTTTGGATAACCTTCTCGTTTGTCTCTCTCGAAATTAGACTCACCAAGGATTCTGAGAATATAAATTACACACCATAAACATTTTTATACAATTTTTAATGATTTTTCCAAGGCAGAACAGGGGATCACGTAATCATTCTGAACCAGTCTTACAAAAATTTAAATATCTCAAAATATACAAATCCTTTGCTTGCTCTGTTTCTGTTATATGAAAATAGACTCAATAGGATTTAAATCAATATCTCATCCAACATACAACTCAAATTCTACGATTTATGGTGATTTTTCAAAGTCACATAACTGCTGCTATTTCAATCTATTTTACTGAAAATTTTACTTTCCCATGTTTTCTTTATATTACTTCCATATATGCACGCATAACACCGAACATATTCAAAACTAGCCATACAAATGAATAATCATCACCAATATTTACGAGTACTCATAATGGTGTTTACACCATATCAACCTTACCACAATTTCAATCACGTATCACATATCAAACACATTATGCACATACACACATAGTCACATGCACCCTTGCTCACACGTACATTTGCCACATTTCTCAATTGGTCACTTTCACTCTTGCACTTATTCATAACATGATCGTACCAATCAGTAGTAAGTTATCTCGTTGAACCTCTTCGGAAAATGCCCGATACTCGGTGGTCTCAGCACATAGCTCCACCTACACATAATTCGGCTGTCTTGTACACATGGTGAATGTCCCTTATCACCCATGTGACCTAGCCATTCCATATCGTAGCTTTCTTGTCTACATGGTGTCCAACACTAAGAACCACTCATGTGACCTAGCTACTCATAACCCGTAACTTTCTTGTACACATGGTATACACACAGTATTACACATGCGACCTAGTTACATATGAAATTATTATCCCATAGCTTTCTTGCACACATGGTGAAAGCCCCTTATCTTCTTATCATCCATGTGGCCTAGCTACATATCAAATTTTGCCATCTCGTAGCTTTCTTGTGCACACGGTGAAGATCCCTTATCACTCGTGTGACCTACCTACATATTGTCCATATCTCTCGATTTTCTGAAGGTTCAATTGAGAATTTCCCATTCCATACATTTTCATATTGTAGTTATCACCCAATGATTTCCATAATATCTAGCAAAATAATTATTGAACAAGTAAAATAAATGCATTATTTACATATCAACTTTCCATTTCACATAATAACCATAAGCATAGAAAACACCTTTTATCATAAACATATTATTAAATCAATTCACCAACTTACCTCGGATCTAGAAACGACAATTTACTAACTTTCTCGATTTTCGATTTTCCTCCCGTACTAAGTCCAAATCTCTTTTTTGGGGTCTAAAACATCACATTTCACTTATTTAATTAATGTATTACTCAAAATAGTCCCTAACTCAACTTTGGCAAAATTACAATTTTGCCCCTAAACTTTTCAAAAATTACACTTTTACCCCTAGGCTCGTAAATTAAACTTTATTCCTTTTTCTTATGTTTTATGACATGATGAACATTTTTCCCTTATATGGAAACATCAAATTCTCGCTCTAACATGTACTTATGAACATTAGGTATTTTTACCGATTATGTCATTTTACTCGTTTTCACGTAAAATCGCTTAATAAAAGTTGTTTAACATTATTTTAGCCTTCATATTCTATCATAAAACATAAAAATAAACACATTTCACCTATGGGTATTTTTCCAAATATGACTCTAGGTTAAATTATTGCTAGAATAAGCCAAATCAAGTTACCGGGACTCCAAAAACGTAAAGAACATTAAAAACGGGGATTGAAACCACTTACTATGGAGCTTGGAAGCTTGAAACAAACCCTAGCTATGGAGAACCCTTGTAATTTCGTCCTAATGAAGAAGATGGACATATTTGGCATTTAAATTTTGTTTTTAATTTATTTAATTCACTAAATTACCAAAATACCCCTTAAAAAATCTTTTGAAACATACCCATCCATGTCCATTTTTGTCCACCAACTTAACCAATGGTCTAATTATCATTTAAGGACATCCAATTTAAAATTTCATAACAATTGGACACCTCTAACATGTAGAACTCAACTTTTGCACTTTTTACAATTTAGTCCTTTTGACTAAATTGAGTGCCCAAACATCAAAATTTTCGAATGAGATTTTCATGAAATCATTCCATGAAATTTTAGACCATAAAAATATAAATAAAATAAATTTCTCAACATCGGATTTGTGGTCCCGAAACCACTGTTTCGTTTAGGCCTTATTTCGGGATGTTACAGAATGGGCCCCTCGAGACCCAATTTTTACTTTAGAAACAAGATGGGACTAAATCAAGAACTTAGAGAATTTTTTCTAAAATCTCAAAATATTTCTTAGGTGCAGGGGGCACACGCCCGTGTGGGTAGGTCGTGCGGCTCACACGGCCAAGTGACACGCTCATGTCTCAGGCCTTATGGGCATTCGATGTGAGACACATGGTTTTGTTCTAGCCCATGTCCATACTCATGCAACTCTCTAACTTGGGTCACATGGCCAGCCACACGCCAGTGTGCTAGGCCACGTGGTAAATTTAATTTTCAAAAATTAAGTGCAGGTTTTATACTGCTGAGACACATGCCCGTGTGTTGGACCGTGTGATAAATTTTGAGCATTCTGTTTCTCAATTTTTAAGATGCAGGGGACACAAGGCCAAACCACACGCCCGTGCACATGACCGTGTGTCATACCCAACTGAGAGACACGCTCGTGCCTCTGCCCGTGTGGACAAAATAAGGCTATTTCTAAGACTTATTTCTCAAACAAACTTGTCTTCCACCTACATAAATGTTCCAACACACATACAACAACCAATCCAAGACATTAAAACCAAACCAAAACCAATCTTATGCATGATATACTACTACATATGTTCAAGTATCCATCTTACCTTTTTTATCAAACATTCATTTAAATATGCTTGTACCTATTATACCACTTCATGCATACTCATATCAACATAATACAACCTCATGTATATATATACAAAATATGTCATCAATTGTAACAGCCCATTTTTAATCAAATCAGAACAATGGTTTTGGGACCACAAATCTGAGGTCAAAAAATTTATTTGATTATTATTTTAAGGTCTACAGTATGATAATATGATCATGTGAAAATTTCGTTAAGAAATTTTAACGTTTGAGTGCTTAATTTGATAAAAAGGACTAAATCGCGTAAAGTGTAAAACTTGTGTTCTATTAGTAATAGCTATGGAATATTAAAGTGGAGGTCCTTATGTAGTAATTATACCATTTTTAATATTAGTGGACATATATGGACATATATTAAGTGATTTTAATGTTTTATAACAAAGTTTAAAAAGGTAATTTATGAAATAAGTTAAAGTGAAAATATAGAAAATAAATTGTCATCTTCTTTAATGTAGTCATCCTCCGAAAATTGAAGAAGAGAAAGCCATGGTTAGGGCTTGACATTTGGCCAAAGTATTTTTGTCCATTTAGGTATGATTTTTGTCCCGTTTTTAATGATTTCTATGTTTTTGAGATCGTTGTAACTCAATCTAGCTAGCCCAGGGACTAATTTACAAAAATTTTAAAGGTTTAGAGTTTTTCCATTGATTAATCTATGTGTATTTTGATGTTTTATGATAGAAAATGTCTGCTCGTTGTTAGATAAACAACATTTGTTAAGTGATTTTTTTTATAAAATTGTCAATTAGGGATTGATCGTGTCTGAAAGTCTTAATATTTATATAATGAATGATCGAGCCTAGAAACTAACTTACGACAACGATTGAGGTAAGCACATCTATCGTTTGGTAGTATAGTAATGGCAAGACCGGAAGTATCGTATCCTCAAGGACCAAGAGTACTAGTAATTACTATCTTTTTTATTATTTAGCCTACGAATTAAGGGAATTGTTGTTTAACCTAAAAACTAATCAACTAATCACTAAGCTAAAGATGCTAAGACAAAGAGGATGAATTGGGGAAAATATTTTTGGGGAAAACCAATTGATTAAGACAATACTCGAGGAAGAATCCACCTATACTTCACTTGTTATTCAACTCTGAACCAGACAATTTAAACACTTGACTTGATCCGTATGATTCCCTAATTTATATTAATACCTCTCTCGAGGCTACTAACGTCTAACCTAGGTTGATTAATTGAAATCTCTTTCTAATTAAAACCCCTAGAATTGCATTAACTCGATCTATGGACTCCCATATTAGGTTTGACCCTAATCTGGCAGATTTTCGTCATCCTATCTCTAGGGTTGCGATCAACTCCGCTTAACTATGCTAGATCTACTTTTAAACAGGGAATATTCCTCCACTGGCTAAGCACATCAATACTTGAATAAATATCCTGAAATATCAAAACAAGAATTAAGAACACATAGTTAAGAACAAATCAAGTATTTATCATATAGTTCAGAAAACAATAACAAGATCCGTCTTAGGTTTCATCCCCCTCAAGTATTTGAGGGGTTTAGTTCATAATTATAAAAGAATACATCTCAGAAGAAAGTATAAAACAAAACATAAGAAAAACCCTAAATCCCCTTGAAGGAAATTGAAGGGAAGATCTTCCGTCTTGAGTATGATTCCAGCTTCTTGAGATGAATCAACTGGCTTTCTTCGAGTAAATCCCACAATTTGGCCCTCTCTGGCTTGGCTCCTCGGCCTACCTGAATGCCCCCCTTTTTAGGTCACACTTAGGGTGTTTATATAGGCTTTCGGAATGTCTTTCTTTGCCCCTAAGTATCCTAATCTGAATGGAACTAAAACAGGTCACGGCAGGGACACGCCCATGTGGCACGCCCGTGTAAATCGAGTTCAGGCCGTGTTCAGTTCTGCTTAAAGAGGCACGGCCGTGTGGATTCCTCCAGGCCGTGTGGATTTCGTACTTTGGCCCATTTCCTCCATTTTTGGCCCGTTTCTCATTCTTTTCATCCTCCGATGCTCTCCTAAGTATAAAACATGAAATTAAAGGATTAGGAGCATCAAATTTCACAATTCAGGGGATAAATCATCCAAAAGTATGCTAATTATGAGATTAAAATATGTATATATTACGGTTTATCAAATACACCCACACTTAAGCATTTGCTTGTCCTCAAGCAAAATTCTCAACTCACAATTAAAATGAACTTCCTCAATTCATTATATTCATCAATAGTGTTTCGTCATAATTCATAGATAATTTATACATTGATAATTTAAGTAGAAGAGTCCTAAAGATTCAAACAGTCAAAGTCATAGTTTTTATAGCACAAAAACATAGGTGTTTACCCTTACCTAAATAATCACCTTTAATTCAAAATCGACAAGAGTTGACATCCTCACTAAAGATTCACTCAAATCACTCGAAGTGTTTAAGGTTCAAAATTAAGCACTCAAAAGTCGAACATGAAAAGTTAATCCCATAGGCTTGCATGAAAATCAAATCTCCACCACTATAGAATGAAATGATACACAGATCAAAAGGTCTTTGAAGGGTTGTAACAGGGCTTTGGTTAAAGGTGTGGATAAAAGCTGAATTAATGGGTTAGGATCGAGATTGAATTGACAAATTACCTAACTTAAAAAGATGAACTAAGACTCGAATAATTACATCAATTAAAATTTCATTACTAATAATACGAGCTTCTTCTCAAGATGTGGAATTTAAACGTATAAGCTCACTTCATCATAGAACTAATAAATATTCTTCATTTTTTTAAGAACAAATCAGTTAGATAGATTTTTAACAATTGAAATAAAGAATGTAGTTAGGCAACTGATCAAATCAAATCTCGATATAAAGGTAGTCAAGAGAAATGGTGATAACAAATACAAGGTGGTTTTTGGGTTAATATTAGTGGGTGAGTCAATAAACAGTTTGTTAAGATCGAAGGGGTTCACTAGGGGTTAATTGTGAGGGTAGGCTTTTAGTGGAGTAAGTGGGTTAAATCCTAATTGCCTTTATCATCTCTTTATATCAAATCAATGATGTGGTCTTGACATGTATAATCGAAGCAAGTTTTAGAATAATAATTCAATGCTGACACACTCATAATCAATAAAGTGAGCACGAAAAGATATATGCTCTAAAAGGCTCAAAATCTCACAAAATTATGGGTTTTTGATATCAACCTTGTAAATTGCAAACTTCAAGGTAATAATTAGATTTAGGTAGACAACGTAACAGATTTTTTTTTTAAATTCTGAAAATAGACTTATCATGCTTGATTCTCTAGTCTCCTAAAGTTTAAATCATCACTACACAATTATGAATGACTTAATCCAAAACATATCAATAAAAATCATGACTCAAAGGAAATTTCATTCTAATAGTAAAATGAGAAAATTACTTTAAGAACAAGACATAATTCAGGGATTTGAGAATAATGCAAAAAGTTAGGAACTTTTCAAAATAAAATTCACCCCCGCCACACTTAAGATGTTCATTGCCCTCAATGTACAAAGGTATATATGAAATCATAAGAGATAGGGAGAAGTGCAACTTCCTGAATTTTGGATGGATTCCTTGGGTTGGGAGTGTAGAAATTCGATTTGGAGGTGAAAGATAAGTTGAGGGAGGCGTCTTTGGTGGTGGTATGGTGACCGCCAATAATCTCTACGCTAGATGAAGAAATTGGGAAACTCGTGAAGAATTAGCCAGGAAATAATAAGAATAATTCAAAATATACTAATAATATATTTAAAGAAAAGAAAGAGTGTAAGAAATAAAATTAAAAGAAAAGATTAATGGACTAAAAAGTCCTTATCGTTAGATGGTTCGCGAGGTGGGTGTGATTTCTAAGGGCGTGGTGTGGTGATTCCCTAATAGGCTTTAGAACCTAAATCAAAGAAAAAAAATGTAAGAATAAAAATTAAAGACAAGAAAGATAAAGGGAAGGAAAATAAAGGAGAAGAGAAAAGAAAAAGAAAAATTAAATGGGCGTAAATGTCCTTGGCTCGGCGAATTAATGAAGCGGCCGACATGAACTCATGTAAATCAGTCTCACGTGGGAAGACTGTGTTAGGGCCCTTTCGCTTCTTCGACATGGGAATGGTGGTGTTGGCCTTGCCTTTGGGCATTGGGTGATAGTGGTAAGGATGGTGAAATAGGAAGACAAATTATGGTGGCTAGGGTTGAGAGGAAGGGGGTTTGGTGGAGAAAGTGAGAAGAAAAATGGGGTTTATATAGAAACTGGGGTCTGATGATTTCCCATGCTCGTGTACCATGGGCGTGCTGGGTCACACGGCCGTATCGCACGGCCGTGTACTATCTCGTTCGTTTCACCCATGCCTGTGTGCAGGTCGCCACGCCCGTGTTGATGAAACAGTGTCGACCACGGTTGTAGCACACAGCCGTGGTGTTTAGTCGAAGCCCGTGGCTTGAAGATATTTTTCGTCCTTGGTTCGTACTATCTCTGCCACGCTGGTGCAAGGCTGTGTGGGTAGAGAAACCTGCACTTTGGTTAGTTTATAGTTAGGTGCTAAAAAGGAAAAGTAGAAGTAAAAATAAAAATGTAAAACTTAATGGGGTTAGTGCTCGGGTTGCCTCCCAAGAAGCGCTCCTTTAAAGTCGTAAGCTAGACTTACCTCTCATTCGCATAATCATGGTGGTTTGAGGAGTTGAAAATCTTTTCTCATGCTATCAGTTCTACGATTACTATATAGTACAAGTCGAGTAGCGTTTACCTTAAAAGTGCCAAACTTGGGATTGGTTACCTCAAAAGGGATTTCTTCGTTTGTATCAAGGCCTGAAGCGGCGATTCGAGGGTCTGTTTTGTCCAACAATACCTGATCTCCGATCTTAAATTGATTTGGCTTATCCTTAAGTTTGACATGGTTTCGCTTTGGTTCTGCTTCGTGTGTTCCTAATTTCTCTTTGAAATGCATCTTCCACTTGTCTAGTTCATCGATCAGAAGCATTTGTTTCTCATGAGTTATTTCCTTTTTGGCATGAGGTCTAAGATCTGGCTCAGTTGTGTAGTTTCGTGGTGCTTCCTAAAAAGAAGATTTAACCGAATGGTCATTAATAGAATTTATTTTCTCACCATGATTGCTTGATGTCCTAGACGAGTCAAGAGCCTGAAGACTGATTGATTCATCACCTACACGGAGTATGAGTTCTCCTGTACCAACATCAATTTTAGTCCTGGCAGTTGCTAAAAAGGGTCTTCCTAAAATCAAAGGAATATTATTGTCCTCATCCATATCTAAAACGACAAAGTCTACTGGGAATACGAATTTATCAATTTTTACGAGAACATCTTCGATTATACCACCTATACTTCACTTGTTATTTAACTCCAAACCAGACAATTTATTCACTTGACTTGATCCGTAGGATTCCCTAATTTATATTAATACCTCTCTCGAGGCTACTAACGTCTAACCCTAGGATGATTAATTGAAATCTCTTTCTAATTAAAACCCCTAGAATTGCATTAATTCGATCTATGGACTCTCATATTAGGTTTGACCCTAATCTGGCAGATTTTCGTCATCCTATCTCTAGGGTTGCGATCAACTCCGCTTAACTATGCTAGATCTACTCTTAAACAGGGAATATTCTGCCACTGCCTAAGCACATCAATACTTGAATCAATACCCTGAAATATCAAAGCAAGAATTAAGAACACATAGTTAAGAACAAATCAAGTATTTATCATATAGTTCAGAAAACAATAACAAGATCCGTCTTAGGTTTCATCCCCCTCAGGTATTTGTAGGGTTTAGTTCATAATTATAAAATAAAACATTTCAGAAGAAAGTATAAATAAAACATAAGAAAAACCCTAAAACCTCTTGAACGAAATTGAAGGGAAGATCTTCCGTCTTGAGTATGATTCTGGCTTCTTGAGATGAATCAACTGGCTTTCTTCGAGTAAATCCCACAATTCGGCCCTCCTAGCTTGGCTCCTCGGCCTACCTGAATACCCCCTTTTTAGGTCACACTTAGGGTGTTTATATAGGCTTTCGGAATGTCTTTCTTTGCCCCTAAGTATCCTAATCTGAATGGAATTAAAACAGGTCACGACAGGGACACGCCCGTGTGGCACGCCCGTGTAAATCGAGTTCAGGCCATGTTCGGGTTTGCTTAAAGAGGCACGGTCGTGTGGATTCCTCCAGGCCGTGTGGATTTTGTACTTTGGTCCATTTTCTCCATTTTTGGCCTGTTTCTCGTTCTTTTCCTCCTCTGATGCTCTCCTAAGTATAAAACATGAAATTAAAGGATTAGGAGCATAAATTCCACAATTCAGGGGATAAATCATCCAAAACTATGCTAAATGTGGGATTAAAATATGTATATATTACGATTTATCAGGGATTTAATTAAGAAATGTGTACAATTCATGGTGAAATATGTGAAATAATGAAAATATTGGGGTGCTAAGGACTTAATTGAAATTTGGGTAGCATGGGTATAAGTTGAATTTCATGGATTTGTGTTTTTATGAGCTAAGAACTAAATTGTGAAAATGTTGAAATATTAGGGGCAAAAGTGTAAAATTTCCTTAATGTGTATTTTGGACTAAATTGAATAGAATGATAATTAAATAAGTTAATTTGATTACATTTAGATCAAGAAAAGTGAAATTCGAATTTAGATCGGGGGAAAAACAAAGTTTTGGACCAGTCGACCCGTTCCATCTTTTTAGCGATCGAGGTAAGTTCGTATAGTTAAACTTTAATGTTTATTTATTAAATTGATGAATGGTATTATGTATTTATGTAACACCCCTAACTCGTATCCATCACCGGACTAAGGTTATGAGGTATTACCGATCAAATCAAAACATTTAACCTTCCTAGTTCATATAATATCAAATCATAATCAATCAACATCATTGAGTCCCTTAATAAGGTCTACGAGACCTTAAACATGCACTGGGAAGGGGTCGGGACAAAATCGAGCTCATACAAAATTTTTCTGAAACTTAACATTTTTCAAAGTTACAGAGGTAACACGCCCGTGTGGGTGGGCCATGTGCCTCCCACGGCCTCAGACACACCCGTGTGTCTAAGCCGTGGCAAAACAGGGCATACATACTGACTTGTCCACACGGCTGAAGACATGCCCGTGTGCCTAACCCGTGGTCAACACTGACTTAATTCACACGGCCAGTCACATGCCCGTGTGTCCAACCCGTGTGCGAGTCTGACTTGTTTTGATTTGCATACTTAAGAGACACGGTCGAGCCACATAACCACATTCACACATTATAATCACCATCTTCACATAACCAAAATATATACTAAAGGAATTTAACTTTCAAGCCATATCACATGGCAAGAACTATACATCTCAAAACATACCATAATCATTAGCCTACACATGCCATATACCAAATATACAACATCCAAAAGTACCAAATAGATGACAAATAGTGTGATTGAATTGCTGACGATCCCTGGATCCAAGCTAGCTTAATGATACTGTAAAACAGGGAAGAATTTCACACAATAAGCTTTAAAGCTTAGTAAGTTCGACATATAATACGTTCAACTCAACAAATCGAATTCAATATTCAAATTAAACTATCACATGGTTCAATTCACAATGTTATACAATCTCATTCATAGTCGTTACTCACATAATCATCCACTTATCCATATACAATATCATCAACCACATAGGTTCTGTACATACCTGTACCATCACTTAATTAACGATCACTTTTGCTACTCAATGCTCAATACTACAATTCATTCGATCTTCTTTAACCATTCGATTTACTCGCACACTTAGTGCCAATTTCTTAGCCGAAGCTTTAATATCATCGCACACTTAGTGCCTTTACATTTAACCGAATTTGACTCGGTATCGCACACACAGTGCCAATCAATATAGTCGATGCTTTCTTTATTTTGCACACATAGTGCCGTTCACCACTGTATCGATCCTATTTACGCACACTTAGTGCCACATCTCTCAAATCCACATATAGCATTACTAATTCATCAACCACATATTCATTCATTTCATAACACATGAATATGATTTAAACAAGTCGTATTATACACGAACTTACCTCAGACATAGAAATAATAAAACAAGTCGATCAATCAAACACTTTGTCTTTGCCTCGATCTCGATCCAAATCTCTCTTTTCTTGATCTATATAATATTAAACTCAACTCATTCAACCATCAATTCATTCAATTTAATCCAAACACACATATTTATGGTATTTTACAAAATAGCCCTCACATTTTCACATTTCGACATTTAAGTCTCTATTTCATAAAATCATCAAATACACATAATTTCACTATACACTTGCTTAGCCGAATTTTCCCCTAGATCATACAAGCCCACATATTTCATTTATTTCACATTTTAGTCCTTCAATTTATCATTTTCACAATTTAGCCCATAATACTCAAATTCATCAAAAATTCAAAGATAAAATATGTTAATCTATCACATATCTTCATATTTCTTCATCAACTATCACAAAGCTCAAACATTCATCAATGGCATCTTACAAAATCACCAATAAATTCTAAAATTAAGACATGGGCTTGATAGTATGCTAAGCAGCGATCACAAAAACGTAAAAATCATCAAAAACCAAACAAAACTCATACCTCAATCAAGCTATGCAAGTGCCGAATGTTTCAAAGCCCTAACTCTTTCTTTTCTTCTTAAATTTTCGGCATTAACAAGGATGAATGCTTTCATTTATGTTTTACTTAATTAAAATATAACTTAAATCATCATTTACCAATTTGCCCTTAATGAATTAACCATTAAAACATATAATGGTTGTCCGTAATAGTCCACTATCAATTATAATGGTATAATTACCATTTAAGGCCATCATATTCAAATGACAACTCATTTAAGCACATTAACAATTAGCACACAACTTTTGCATTTAATGTGATAAAGTCCTTTTTCAAAAATCGGCACACAAACGATAAAATTTTCACACAGAAATTTCACACATGCTTAATCACATACTGTAAACACTAAAAATAATATTAAAATATTTTCCAACCTCAGATTTGTGGTCTCGAAACGACTATTCCGACTAGGGTCTAAACCAGGCTGTTACAATTTATTCATATCTATTTTTGAAAATATTATTGTTGAATTATGAAATTTAATTAAATGTTCAAAACAAGTACAATGCAGGATTGAATACAACCGTTTTATGACAAAGGATGGATTGAACGTAAAACCATGGTTGGACCATGGCAGTATTTATATGTAAGACCATAGTTAGGTTATGACATTCTGATGATAAGACCATAACTGGGTTATGGCACAACAAATGTAAGACCATGGCAGGGCCATGGCAATGCACGTGCAAGACCATAGTTGGACTATGGCACAAGGAAAACAATGTACTCATATCCAAAGTCGTTCTCCGATTTGGAAAGACTTGGTAAGTGACATATGAAACTAATATTGAAAGACTTATGGTTATTATTAGTATTGATCCAAAATAAGTGTATCCATTGATATTTAAATGATTCAACGGGTATATCGAAGATATGAAATGGTGAGAAATATATATGTGTCAATACAGGTATGTACAGGAACTATATAAGCATTGAGTCTATGAAAGATATGAGTTCATGGTTAAATTTGTAATTGAATATATGTTAATATTGTGATTAAATGTTTAGTAGTATGATATGTTCATATTCTTGTTTGGTAAATAAATGGTAAGCTTTGCTTATTATTTCATACGAGCTTACTAAGCTTTATAGCTTACATTGTTTATTTTTCCATGTTTTATAGTGAAATCAAAGCTAGCTCGGATTCGAGAATCATCGAAGACCTCATCACACTATCAAGCTATCACTTTGGTACTTTTGAATCTATGTTTTTGGGATATATGGCATGTATAGGAACTTTGGTCATTTTGGTATATAGTTTGGAAATGAGTTTAGCCATTTGGATTGGCTTGTAAATGTTTAATGTTTGGCTTTGTATATGGCCATGAGAGTTGGTTTATTTTGACATATTTGGTGATGTGTATATATATATGCATATGGTTTTATTTATGTGTTTGATGATGGATATGTGATGTGTACTATGAATTGGTAAATTGAGAACTAAATGGTTGAGATTTGAATTTGGTATGTTTGTTAATTTAAGCCAATTAGAACGTAATTGAAAATGACCATTTAGATGATTTGAGAATGTGAAATCCGCATGAAATTGAATGGCATACTATGGTATTTGTGTGACTTGTATTGTTGGTATTGAATTAGCATGAATTAGACTTGGTTGAGGTTGGTTTGAATGCCTATTTATGCCTTGTGTTGTTTCATTTGGTTTGGTGTAGGTGTATGCAAATTTGGGTGGCAAGATGGCTTGGAAATAGCCTATTTTTGTCCACACGGGCAGAGACACGGGCGTGTGCTTCAGCCATGTATGACACATGGTTAAGTTATATGGCTGTGTGTCCCCTGGTATTGAATTAGAAATCAAGTCAGTATGCTCCACACAACCTAGCACACGAGCGTGTGACTTGGCCATGTGGCATAAGTTAGTATACCCTACAAGTTTGGCACGGCCTAGCACATGGCCTGGCACATGGGCGTGTGTGGCCATTTCGAATGGTACACGGGCATGTGGTTGGCCGTGTGAGTCAAGTCAGAGAGTTACATGGGATTGAACACAGGTTGGACACGGCCAAGTGATCCCATTTCGAATGTCCACACTGCCTGTGACACGAGCGTGTCTTTGGCCGTGTGAGAGACACACCGAACCACACGTGTGTGTGTCCCCTGTATTTTGTAAAATTTTTCTAAGTTATCAGTTTAGTCCTAAATCGCTCCAAATGCATGTTTAGAGCCTCGTAGGCTCATATTAGGGACAATGTGTATGATGTTGAATGATGATTACATGGAATTTGAAAATGTATGTGAATGTATGTTTAATTGTATAATAAGTCCGATAATGCTCCGGAACGGCGTTGAATACAGGTAAGGGGTGTTACATCAATAGCCATTCCAATAGCTATTTACAACCAAACCATTTCGTCATTTGGTCTAACGTAACCTATACATGCCATTAAACCAAAAGTAGTTTCGCTAATTATACCAAATTGACATGAGGGATAGTGTGATCTTACTCAGACCCGTTCCATGCTTTACGAGCTTCTGAGTACTATAAAACAAAGGAAATAAACAGAGTAAGCATTTAATGCTTAGTAAGTTCGTATAACAAGAATTTAACTTACCAATCATATTCATTCAATGTAAGTATACATACATGCATCCAAAACATTTTGGCCAATTGACCAAACACATGCTTTCATCAAACAAGTTAGTCATGAAATTCACATGGTTATCGTGAAATCAAAGATGAGCTCATCATGCAACAATTTCCAGGTATTTCAGGGATATTCGAGATATAATTCATTTAAATCTCATATTTTCTCACATTAAGAGTTTTGTCTGTAGAATTATTGAAATATCGATGGATACTCAGGTTGTACACTCGAGGTGTACCAAACAGTGATCCATCAATTCATATTTAGGGGTTCTTATTAAACACATAATCAGGAAGCACTCTCTTGAGCATTTAACAGGAAGCTCATGTGAGCCATGTAACAGGAAGCTTATCCAAGTTGTATAACGCAAAGCTCATAAGAGCCATAATCGGGAAGCTCATACAAGTCAATCACGGGTAGCTCCGAAGAGCCATTAATGGGAAGCTCTGGATAGCCATATATTGAGAAGTTCAAGCGAGCCATATTGGGAAGCTCCGGAGAGCCATTAATCAGGAAGCTCACAAAGAGCCTATAATCGGGAAGCTCACGAAAGCCATGTAATGAGATGCTTATAAGAGCTAAGGTGTGTCCACAACACATGTAGGATCACAACCTATCAGGACGCTCCAAAGAGCTTTAATAGGAAGCTCGCAAGAACCAATTAACAGGAAGCTCGAGAGGGCTTATGAGCAAACGCTCTTTAGAGCTATGGTGTGTTTGCAACATATGCAAGACCACAACCAATTCGGGAAACTTGTATCCGTCGAATTTCATTTAATCAAACAGAACTTAACATTTTTCAGGTATGTCGGATATAAATATTTTCATATACATAAAAAATTCATAATTCACATATACAACATTTAATTCAAACATATAAATATACACAATTTAGTTACATGAACTTACCTCAACAATTGCTAGTGTATGAAAATCTACTAATACGACACTTTTTCTTTTCCTCGATCCAATTCCGTACAAGGTCTATATGGATCTATATGAGTAAATTTAACTCAATTTAACTCAATTTATATTTAATTCAATCAATTTCACATTTTAGGCAAAAGTACCATTTTGCCCCTATACTTTCAATAAATGACGATTTTGTCCATAGGCTCGGAAAATGAAATTCATGCAATTTAATCCTTATTCCAAGCCTAACTGATTTTTACATATAACATTTACAGCCCATATATTTCACTAAAATCAGATATTTTCCATTAACTTTATATCTTTTCAATTTAGTCTCTAAATCACAATTTCATGAAAATTCACTTTACAAAAGTTGTTTATCTATCAACAACCTTTCATTTTCTACGATAAATTTCAAAATTTTAGCATATACATCCATGGAAAAATTTTAATACCTTGATAACTTTGCAAATTGATCACTAAAATAGATAGATTTGGTTGTTACGATCTCGGAAATGTAAAAATTACTAAAAATTGGACATGATTACTTACCCAATTAAGCTTTCATGAAGTTCTTTCTCTTAGCTAGGGTTTCCATAAAACTAATTTGGGGAAGATGATGAAATAAGATGATATTAGGCTATTATCATCTTTATTTCTTTCAAATTCCAATTTAGTCCTTTTCTTTTTCTAATTTTCCATGGATGAATCATCATAAATATCTACTAACTTCTCTTAATGGTCTAATTACCACATAAGGATCTCAAGTTTTGAATTTCATAGCTATTTGATACTTATAGCTACTTAAAACTCAACTTTTGCATTTTATGCAATTTGGTCCTTTCCATAATTAAACATGATATCGGTAATATTTTCTTATCAAAATCTTCATATAATATTCCTATCATAATGCAGACCATGCAATAATATTAAAATAAATTTTCTTTCTAATTCATATTTGTGGTCCTGAAACCACTGTTCCGATTTCACTAAAAACGGGTTGTTACAAGGGAAATGCTCAAGAAGTTTGGGATGGACAATCTCAAACAACAGGCTACACCAATGAGCCCTTCTACAAAGCTTGACAAAGATGAGGAAGGTAAATGTGTAGATTTAAAATTGTATAGGTCAATGATTGGCTCTTTGCTTTATCGTACCACAAGTAGATTCGACATTATGTTTAGTGTATGCTTGTGTGCTAGATATCAATATTGTCCTAAGGAATCACATTTATAAGCCCTTAAAAGAATCTTTAGATACCTTAGAAACAATCCTAATTTAGGCCTTTGGTATCCTTGAGATTCATCCATTAGCGTACATGCATTCTCGAATGTGGATTTTAGAGGTTGCAAATTAGATAGGAAAAGCACCTCCAATACTTGTCAATTCCTAGGCAACATGCTTGTATCATGGTTTTCAAAGAAACAAAATAGTGTTGTTTTGTCGACCACCTAAACGGAATATATTTCTGTTGGTAGATATTGTGCTCATGTTTTATGGATGAAACAACAACTTATGGACTATAGAATTGATGTAGATATCATTCCTATCAAGTGTGACAATACTAGTGCTATTTGTCTAATAAAAATCTCATTCAGCATTCTAGAACTAAGCATATTGAGATTAGACATAATTTCATTAAAGATCATGTCCAAAAAGGAGAAATAGTTCTAGAATATGCAGACACCTTAAATCAATTAGCAGATATTTTTAAAAAACCATTAGACAAAGAAAGATTTTGGACACTTAGAGGAGAACTAAGTATTACTACATTGCCTTAATTTTGTGTTGAAATGAATTTTAGCACTTTGTTGTTTTTTTTAAACTAATTTATGACTTAAAATTTAATGCAAAAGTATATATGCATGATTTATATGGCCCTTGTATGTAAAAAGTTTAGGGGAGTTTTCATATGGATAATTTTTCTATTTTGACCTTATTAGTCTTGCATGACCCTTTTTTTTATGCTCTTCAACATGCTAGAATGGACTAAATCTTATTAACTTAGTCATTTTTTTCTTTTCATGAATCATATGCATCATGCTTACATTATGCATCTTCATGCATAAGAAACCATTAGGAATTATATTAAAGTCATTTCAGGACCTTAGAACCCTTTTTCGACCTAAAATTTCTATTTTTGCATTTTTTTGCACTTGGAAAACAAAACTACAATTTGTTATCGATAACATTTAAAAAATATCAATACTTTTATACAAATATTGATACTCGTGAAAAAAATATTGATACCACGGGGACTTTTGCAAAACGGATTTCCAAAACCATTAAAAAAATTTTCTCTTCCCGAAGACCTCTCATCTCCTCTCTAAAATTTCTTATTTTTTTCATCAAATCTTGCCTTTGCAACACTTTCAAAAACTATTTTATCAAGATTTGTTCAACATTGCTTGAAGATTTTGCCTATTTCAACACTTTTGATGTAAAACTTGAAATCTTCAAACTTTTGATTTCATGCAATGTAGGTTAAAATGTTGATTTTTGATGGACTATTGGGTTTATTTGTATTATATTCTTTGAATTTTGTTGCAGGGGGTTTCCTTTTCCTAGCCTTTTTCTTAAAATTTTTACCTAAAACCCCTGCAGACCAAGTGTTTGTCAAAATTCCCAAATGAATTTTTTTAGTGTTTTAGTCAACCTTTACTGTTTAATTCGCTAGTTATGACTCCTAAAAAAAGATCGAGAATCGGTGCATCTTCCTCACATCAACCTAGTGGTCCTAGATCATCCTTTAACGAATGCTTTCATACTGATTCTTTACGTGAATGTTTTACTAGAAACTTTGTATCTAAGAAAGTTTGAGAGTCTAAAACTATTAATATAGCCATGTTAGAAGGAATAATTTTTTCCTATCTCTCTATTTTTCAAAATTGGGGTTGGATAGATTTTCTTAAAATTTCCTCGCCGACTTTTTACAATCTTGTTTGAGCCCAAGTTCAAACATGATGAGTCTGGCGACACTGTTGTAGCCATCACTTCGTTTTTAATGAACACCCCTATACGTCTTACCTTAGAAGAGTTTGGAAATTATCTACATTTGCCTCCTGAAGTTACCTCTAATGAAAAAGGACCATTTGATCTAAACCTTTTTATTCAGTCTGGATCAGCGTCCGAACTTAGCATTTATGATCATGTCTTCCATATGACCCTTACTTGGAATCTATGTCCATTCCGATAAACGTCCTAACCTAGCCCTGATTATGTTCAATAACATAAATAAGGCTATCGGGAGGGTGATGAATACAAACATCACCCTTCCTTATGGCACTTATTTGTCATATATCTTTAGGGGGTTAGGAATTAGTACTCTTGGAGACACTCTCATTATGTCTCATCAACCTCTTAGTTATGGGGCCATTCACCATGTCGGCTATCATTTCGATGCCAACTTTGGTAAGTGGATTATGAGTGGTCATCCGACTGCCAATGAAGATGATGACAATGAAGGCACTTTTGAAGACATTCTAGCACTCGAGCATGTTCCTTCACCTGACCATGCTCCTCCTACAGCTTCATCATCTCAAGCTGCTCAACCTTCTTTTAATATTAATGGTGTCATCCTCAATGCTATCCATTCTTTGAGCAATAATGTTTGAGGACTTTGATATGAGGTTCGATCTCATAGGGATAAGGTTAAATTTAGGCTATCGACGTTAGAGATGCAAATGGCATCTCTCCTTGCTCATTTTCCATCAACTCCTCTCTTCTCTCCCAATGATGACAATTAGACTAAATTATTAAGTTTGCATTTTCATATCATTATTCATCACATTTGGACTATTACTTTTGGTTCATTCCCTATGTCTATTGCTTCTTTTTTCACCTTATTGTTTATTAAGTATTATAAGATACTTTGGTTATTTTTATTAGTTCTTTATTTCTTCATGTCCATATATATTTGAACTAGCTGTCTTTTTCTCCTCAAGCTTTATTTTTCTATTTTGATATAACAAAAAGGTGGAGAAGAAAAGGTAAATTGCGGTAAATTGATTGATATTGTGTTAACCTTATGCAATGCAAATTATGTGAAAATTTTCCTTAAAGTAAAAATGAATGTCAAATTTTGAAAATGTATGTCAATTTTTATTTTGGCCTTAAATTCAAAATGACTTTTATTAAGGGGGGGCAATATATTCAAAAACAAATTTATCAAAGGTTTTTTTGTATCAAAAAGGGGGAGATTGTTAAACTAAGCTTTATTTGAAAATATATCTTGATATAAAAAATTAAAGGGTTTTTGAATAAAACTTAAATTTAAACAAAATTGACTAATGATTTTTCAAAAGAAGTGTAAGAGATAAATGTTTCAATTCTTACTTAGAAAATTTGTGAGTCATTCTCAAAATCAAGTTAAAATGATTTTAACTAAGTATAGATTTTTTTTCAACTAGACAAACTATTTTTAAAATAAGTCAAAATTACTTCAGGCCAAAAAGTGTAGATACCTTTTTGGCCAAGTATCAATATTTTCAAAATGTTGATACCCCTTGAAATAAACAATACAAATTTGACATTCTAACTTTCACAAATTCAGCTAAGTATCGATCCGATATCGATACCTTTTGTTTGATATCGATAAAATTTTCCTAGTATTGATATTTCAGCTCCAACAGTCACTGAATTTAGCATTTATTACAAAAAAATATCAATACCTTTTTATTTGGTATTGATACTTATGTATTTATACTTACTGTTGAAGGTTTATTAGGTGCTCAGGGTTTCACATCCCCAACGGCTCTATTAACTACCATAAAAACCTCAACGGTTGGAAACCAAATAGGGGTTATAAATACCAGCATCTAAAGATCCTACAACAACAAGAAAGCATATTCAAGCTAAAATCATCAATCAAAAAACCTTTGTGCCCAATACTACCATAATTCTCTTGTACACACTTGTGAGCTTTTATTGTTATTCTTTAGCTCAAGTGTATTCTTGTTTATTTGTGCTTAATTGGCAAACATCCTGATCTTGTTAGGATTATTTCTTTGTAATTCTTTGAGAGGATTTGCATCTTAAATTTTTGTAGAAATCTTAAGGGAGTTGTAAGATTAAACCTTGTCCTCAAAGGTTATTCAAATTATAAATTTTAGAAAATCCTTAGTTGTGGAAAGTTAAGGTAGTGGAGTAGGCAATTGGGGTCGAACCACTCTAAATTGATGTGTTCATTATTTTATCTTTTCTATAACACCCCAAAGTTGGCCTAGACGTTACGACTAGATCTAGAGGTGTTACCGTAAAATGGTTTAAAATCCTGATTTCATAATTTTGAAAAAAAAATCATATACTCCTATCACACGAAAATATGGTTTATTTGAAAACATATCTTACTCAGCTATTTTAATTAAAAATGTTGTTTGTTTACATTTCTAAAAACATATAACTTTGCAGTAGAAATTCTTAGTAAGTTAAATTTTGAAAAACATAGTTTTTTGTTTGGAATCCATTGTTTTTGGAGAAAAAATGAGCGTTGTCAATAAGACGTTTAAAAGATATTATACGAAAAACGAAAATAAAGTTCAAAACCTAAAACATTCCAAACAGTCCAAAATTTACAAAACTCTTAAACCCAAGTTTAAATAAATTAAATATACAAAAATATTGATATTATAACCGAGCTCGCATCGCACTGACCCACCTAAGTCTAAGGATTACCTGAAAGTGATAGACAAACAGAAAGTGAGTTTTCATAATTCAATGTATAACATATCAAATCATTAACAACAATTAATCAGATACATATACATACATATATATATATATATATATATATCAAAAGCATAACATAACAAATGAAGATAATAGTCCTACCCCCATTCGCTACCCACCATCTCCCACCAACCTAAACACCATATAGGGTAATATAGTACAAATCTAACCCTACACACCACATAGTGTCGCTATGACACTTTTCAAAATATTTGCAGAGCTGCTAGTGTGTTAGGTGATTTATCACCTTTTACAAAATCATATATATATATATATATATATATATGTCGTTGAGCCACCAAATACAACAAATTATTACACTGCCCACACTTCCTCCTTATATCAAATCCCATCCCAGATGCAAATGCAGTACTAACAGATATAAGATATACAATAACATATACAGAACATATACTTAACGTTTTTGTAACACCCCAAACCCGGCCTAAACATTACGACCGAATTTGACGTGCCACATCGAAATGTTGTTTGAAAACTGAGTTTGTCGATAAATGTCCGTTACTAAATTTAAAATCTCATTTAACAATTGTTTTGAAAATGTTAGTGTTGTAAAATCTTGTTTTCCAATTATAGGTCGTCTCAATTGTTATAAGCTTATCAAACTGAGATAAAAACCGCAGAAGCCCTTTTTAGTTGTAAACTTTAAGATTTGAAAACGTGATTTTCAAACACGATTATTGTTTCAAAAACCCGTGTTTCCTAGACTAGCATGTTGAAATAAACAGAAATACCAAATAAAAGTTTAAAAACCCCCAAATGGCCTTATTACAAAATTATTAACCCAAATTATTAAAAATAAAATAACCAAGTCTAAGATTAAAACATATCGAGCGTGTGGCCACCTCCGAGTCCCTCGTAGCTCTCCAAATCATCTAAGACTGGGGATTACCTGTACAGTTAAAGGAAAGGATGAGTTACGAGAACTTAGTGTGTAATCCCCAATCATGCAATAATAGTTTAGGCCTGAGCCCTATTCAGTATCAGTTCAATCTGGGCTTTAGCCCTATACAGTAGCAGTGTGGGCCTAAGCCCAAATGATCACAGAATAGAACAGTAATGCAACCCAGCCCAGTCCAGCCAACACACCACCCGTACCAACCAATACACCATGTAGGGACCAAGTCGACCCACCCAGCCAACACACCAATATCGCAGCATAGCTGCTAGTAGTAACGCAGCAAAGCTGCTAATGACAGTAAACGTGGGCCAAGCCACCAAAATCAGAATACGTGGCGAAGCCACTAGATCAGTAAAACGTGGCAGAGCCACTAGTACAGTACTTCCTCCAAATACAAATCCCAACCCCAATGTAGAATGTCGTGTCATACATAATTCGTGTATGCAGTATGTCACAATCATAATCAGTCATATAAATATCACACACACATCACTTAAACTACCATTAGGGGTATAACGGTAATTTTGTTAATTAGGGGTAAAACAGTCATTTCACCCCTCGAGGGTATTTCAGTAATTTTACCCTTCGAGGGTATTTCGGTAATTTCACCCATTGAGGGTATTTCGATAATTTTACCCTTCGAGGGTATTTTGGTACTTTTACCCAACGAGGGTATTTCGGTAATTTCACCCTTCGAGGGTATTTCGATAATTTTACCCTTTGAGGGTATTTTGGTAATTTTACCCAACAAGGGTATTTCAGTAATTTCACCCATCGAAGGTATTTCGATAATTTTACCCTTCGAGGGTATTTCAATAATTTTATGCAATGAGGGTATTTCGGTAATTTAACCCTTTAACGGCCTCTTTGAAGGCCAACAGTCGCCTCGAGCGACACAGACACCCTTTTTGGTCGAAACGGTGCAATTAGGCCCAAAGCCCAAATTTCAGCCCAAGTGGGCCCACACACTCGTGTGGCCCATTCAGCTCAATTTTGGTCGCAGCTATGCGAGCTTCGCAGCCCAATCTATTATCTGACACTATCGTGAATTTTATCCATGTGGGGCCCCCAATGGAACATCTTGACCCAACGAGGCCCATTACGACCTAAGCCCACGGGAATGTTCGTGGCAGCCTCAACGATCTATCGCCAACGATTGTGGCTCTGTTTATCTCTACGAGCGCTCGCACGCTCGAGAGCCCTCAGATTCCGAAGTTTAGGCTTATCGATTTTTCGGCTTTAGCCGATTCACAATTCATTAGGGGTGTGAATACACACCTTCATTCGTCATATTGACAGAACCAAAATTGGGTGTATGATTACACACCTGTTACGAGTTGTAGTTTGAAGCGCTTCCAAGACACCTAAGATAACAACCGTCCATTAATTAGTCACAAACCCTTGTTAAACCATATTATTGAAAGGCTTTAATCAACTCACTTTACTTACCGTGAAACGAAAGATCCCTTGTAGTGAAACAATAATTGGCCTACCCCTTCGTTAAGGAAATCGAGTCCCTAGCAACATTCGACGAGAAAGAAAGTGTTAGCAATATACATTTCCATGGCAACTAGGAAAAAACCTTTCGGCCTAAGAGAAATAAAATTGAATAAGGAGAATAAAGCCAACCTAGATTCGGCTATAGTCCCCACTTACCAACCAATCGCAGAGATTTGGAAATGGTTAGAACGAAGAGAATAAGATACTTAGGCCCTAATAGATTCGGCTGACACAAGAAGAAACAAAGAAAGAAAGTGCTCGGCAGTCTTGCAAAGAAAAGAAAAGAATCACAAGAGGCAAAGAGGAGTTGTGTTCGGCCAAAGAAGAAACCGAAAGAAGAAAGAATGATTCGCAGAAGGTAGGCAGTAACAGAGAAATATCGATGAACAGAAGAAAGAAAAATAAAACCCGAAATGGTAAAAGGTTGCACGAGATGCCAAAAAAAAAGAAGACCCAAACCCGAAATGCAACAAAAGAAAGCTTAAAATGCCAAAGAGAAGATTCGGCTTCTTCACTCACTCCACTTGCCGAATTTGCACAATTGACAACCCCTTAGCCGAAAATCCCTTACTCATCTTTCCCCAAATTCAGCCAAGACTCCTACACACCCCAACTCCCTCAACCTCTCCACCGAATCCTCCATGAATTACTCTCAGCCTTTCATTTGAATTTTTTGACCAATTCTTCAACCTCCTTTGTAGAGTTTGATCCAAACTCTACCTCTTGCACTACCAAGACATAAAATAAAATCCCCTATTTGCTTGTCATGGGATTCGAACCCCACTCCTCTTGCCATCTCAGTGACGCCACAGCCACCAAGTCACAAGTTCTCTTTGTGACACAAAAACACACACATTTATACATAAGTCTTACTGCTAACAGCCCATTCCTCTTAAGAGCAAAAACTAAAATTTTTCCAAGGAGCAGACTTGAACCCAGGCCTCCTAAGAACCCCCAAAATACACTCAAATACCTAAACATTCAAGCACATCATGGAATTTAAGCCAATTCAACAAAATTACAAACCCCACATTTTTGAGGCGTTATAGTTTTTCAGACTAAACAGGGCATATTACAGGTTTTACCTATCTCATATCACTCCAAACATACGTTTTACATCCAATTTAATGCCAAAAGATTATCAGAATTCGTGTTTTATAGCTTATTTAATAGTAAACTAACCCTACGGAAAGCCTACGTTCGATCCAAACGATGTTTGTGGCCCAAGGGTAAAAATTCAAAAATTTGGGCACACACGCCCATGTGGCCCACATGGCCCATTTGGCCCACACTGTGTATAACACACGGTCCATCACACGGCCATGTGTCACACACGGCCTACCATACAGTCTAGCACAGAGCCGTGTGGGGACGACAATGCAGTTTTTTGGCTTTTGAGTTTTTTGTTACACACCTTAGTTAAAAATTCGGTACGCGCTCAGAATCGAATATTATAGTACCTAGATTAATGAATAATACGAATTAAAAACCTAAACCTTACCAACCTAACGATTGATTTAACAATTCCTACACAACAAACCCAATAACTGAAACGAATGAACCCCACAACAATAGAATACTCACCACCTCCTATCGAAACAGCAACTTGAAACAATCTCAATTCGGGGGAGAACCCACTGTCACACGATCCTCTCCTATTCATAATACATATAAGAATTAAATTCCAACTAAATCTTTCACAACAGCATAAAAAAGAATCAAACAATCCCCACAATACAAATCCAACAACAGAAACTAAGCCTTTTCCAACACCAAAAAACCACATAGGAGTGTAATAGTAGAGAAGAAATTGAAGCACAGAGGTTATGAAAATTTTGGCTTAGCAATTGACAAAGAAAAAAATTAAAATTGAAAAAAAATATTTGGGAAAAGAAATCACAAGAACGACACAAGAACATACAAAAAAAATGGAAGGAAAATAACCAAATAAAATAAAAGAACAAGTTGCAACAACAGAGAGAAGAATAGTAGCATGAAATGGGGAATTATAGGGGTTTGTTTTTTAGTGAAATATTTATATTTAATTTCAAGAATAAAAGAGATAAGATAGGTAAAAATAAATAAAATAATAAAATAACTAAATTTTATGATAACAAACCCAATCAAATCCTAACACCCTGATATGATAACAAATTAACCCAAAGCAAAATTTAATCCCACTACAACACTACAAGAGCATCACATTAAAGGAATGGAAAAAAGTTTTCTCACCCAGAGACTCAAACACCAGACCCCTGACACACAATCAAGGCACTCAACCACTGACACAGACACTTGCTTATGACATAATTCAACAAATCAAAAATTCATATTTTGGGGCGTTATAGCTCTCCCCCCTAAAAGAAATTTTGGCCTTGAAATTTACCTGATTCAAACAGATGCAAATGTTACTTTTGAATCAAGTCCTCAGGTTCTCAATTAGCTTCCTCAGTGCCATGATTCTGCCACAGAACCTTAACTAACAGAATGAACTTCCTCCTCAAAACCTTGATGTCTCGATCCAAAATCTGAACCGGCCTCTCCTTAAAAGTTAAATCCAATCTTACCTCAATCTCCTCAATAGATACGACATGACATGGGTCAGACCGATATCGCCTCAACATAGAGATGTGGAACACATCGTGAATACGATCTAATGCTAGAGTTATCTCCAACTGATAAGTGACTAGCCCTAAACATTTCAGAATTCAATATGGCCCAATGACCCTAAGGTTCAACTTACCATTACTTCTAAACCGAAGAATCTTCTTGCATGGAGACACTTAAGAAAAACATAATTGCCCACCAAATACTCAAATAACTCACCTCTTCATATTCGAATATGACTTCTATTTATCAGAAGCCACATTAAGATGATCCCAAATCAGTCTAACTTTATCCTTAGTCCCAAAAACCAACTCATGACCCAAAACCTGTCACTCACCCAACTTAGTCCAACAAAAAAGAGTAGGACACTTATGACCATACAAAGCGTCGTAAGGTGCCATCTAAATACTGGACTAGACTGGACACTATTATTATATATGAACTCGGCCAATGGTAGAAACTCCTCCTAACTACCATGGAAGTCGATCACACAACTCTGTAACATATTCTCTAGTATCTAAATCACCCTCTCAGATTGTCCATCTGTCTGACGATGGAACGCAATATTGAAGTCCAATCTAGAATCCAGAGCCTCATAAAATTTCCTCTAGAACCGAGAAGTAAAGTGAGGACCCCTATCAGAAATAATTGAGACCGGGACTCTATGAAGTCTAATGATCTCAGAAACATAGAATTTAGCCAGTTTCTGAAGGGAGTAGTCTGTCTTGATAGGAATAAAAAGGGTAGACTTGGTCAAACAATCCACAATGACCCAAACAGAATCCTTCTTAGTGGGTGTTAAAGGCAACCCACTAACAAAGTCCATAGTCACTCACTCTCATTTCCAAAAGGGAATCTTAACGGGTTGAAGCAAACCCGAAGGTTTGTAACACCCCAAAATTTGGGCCTAGAAGTATTGGGCATTGAGCAAAGGAACAGTTAGAAAAATGTGCATAAAAGTTTAAGTGAGCTAGGAAATGACACAATTAAATGTCTGCTCAAGTGATTAAGGGACCTGAGAGGAGTTGGAAAAGTCCTGGGTTCAAACCTGGGCTTTAGCAAAAATTTTGGTTTTAAGTGGATAAAACTCTGGATGCTTGGATGTAGGCCTTTTAAATTATTGTGTTAAAAAAATGACACAATGAAGCATGTGGTCTAGTGGTTGTGGCGTCATTAAGGTTGCAAAAGATAAAATATGACACAAAAGAGCTTGTGGCGAGGAGCCAAGTTACGTGTTGTGCTATTGACGGGGGCTTGGGTTTGAATCCCATTGCAAGCAAAAAGGATATTTATTTTGCTAGAATGAGGCAGTAGGAGTTTGAGGTGGTTTCGAACTCTGTTGGGTGAGAGTTTGAATTGGTCTTGGAGGTTGTTATAGAGGATATCAAGGAGGGATAAGGGGAGAGATTTGAGGAGATTTTCAAGGGATTTGGAGGAGAGAGTGTTGTAGCCGAATTGTGCAACTTCTATGTGCAAATTCAGCTAAGGGAACCCATTTGGTGCATTTCGGCAATGTGAGAGTGAGTAGGTGCCAACTTCTTCTGGTATTTTAGGGTTTTGTTTTCTTATCTTGGCACATTTTTTACCATTCGAGTTCTCTTTTCTTTCAACATTATTTCTCGTCTGGCTTTTGGTCACTCTGCCGGAAACATTAGACATCAAGTGCCTAGTTCTAATTGTTTCTTTTTGAAGTCTCTTTTTCTCATTCTTCTTTGGTCGAACTTAACATCTCTCTGCTTCTATTTTCTCTCGACCCAATTCAACCCCTCTCCACTCTTAGTTTGTTGTTTTTCTTCTCGGTTTCTTTAGGACCGAATAGTTCTTCTTCTTCTTACTATTTCTTTTGGTTTTCTTCATAACCGAACTTCTCTCTCACAGTACCATATTATTTTGATATTAAGCCGAATCTTTGTTTCTCTTTCTGTTTCCCTTCGCTCATAGCCTTGAACTAGATAGCAATCTTTTTCTTCTTTCACTGTGGTCGGTCGCAGTTTGGAGGTCACCTAGACTTTCAGTAAGCTCTTATTCTTTCTTGTGTTGTTGGATGCTAAGCGTTTTCTCTTTCTTTAATAAATGTTTTCTTTGGTTGTTCACGCGTGGTCGAATCCCTTTTTCTTCCCCGATGATGGTGGTGGCACTTTCGGTTTTTAGATCATTACAAGGGGTGAAGGAGTTTGTCAAGGATCGCAGTGGTAGTCAATCATTTTCTTATCCCGCAATCTAAGGTAATCATTTGGGCTAATATTGTAAGACGTTAGTCGATTATTCTAGTGTTGGGTTCATAAATCTTTTGATGTTTTCAATCTTTTAATAGAATCCGTGGACAGGCAAATACATGATTAATCAGGTGATCGATTCTGTTAGTAGTCTAAGAAAGCTAGGGGCATCCGATCAAGCAAGGCTTGGGTTTGACATTCGGGAGTTTCTGCGCTATTTCGAAAAAGGTGTGTATTAGTACCGTAATTGTTAATCGGTCAAAAGCCGATAAGCCGAAATGCCGGAACCTCGGCATTCGAGGCCTCACGAGTGTACGAACGCACTTGGGGCGAACCGAGCCCCAAATTGTGGGTAGCAGACTGTAGAGGCCACTACGTGCATTTTCGTGGACTGGGGCCGTTATCGAACTCGATAAGTCGAAATGGGTCGTATAGGCCCAATGGGCTTGTGGGCCCACACGGGTAAATTCCTCGGTAAGTGATCATTGATAGGTTGGTTTATGAGGCTCGCGATGCCGTATGTGAATATAGACTAAATGGGCCACACGAGTGTGTGGGTCCACTTGGGCCCAATAGCGGGTTTTGGGCCCATATACACTGTTTTGGCCATATGGGTTATCTGAGTCGCTCGAAACGACGATAGACCCTCTAGGAGGTCACAATAAGTACTGAGACCCCAATAATTGTGTAATGATCGAAACATTCCCATAGAGTAAAATGACCGAAATACCCCCATAGGGTAAAATGTCCGAAATACCCCCATAGGGTAAAATGTCTGAAATACCCCCATAGGGTAAAATGACCGAAATACCCCCATAGGGTAAATGACCGAAATACCCCCATAGGATAAAATGACAGTAATACCCTTGTAGGGTAAAATGACCGTAATGCCTCTGTAGGGTAAAATGACTATAATTCCCCTGTAGGATAAAATGACCGTAATACCCCTATAGGGTAAAATGATCGCAATACCCCTATAGGGTAAAATGACCGAAATACCCCTATAGGCTAAATGACCGAAATACCCCCATAGGGTAAAATGATCGAAATACCCTTGTAGGGTAAAATGATCGAAATACCCTCATAAGGTAAAATGATCGTAATGCCCTTGTAGGGTAAAATGACCGTAATACCCTTGTAGGGTAAATGACTTACTTGTGCTATGATTTGACTGATTTGACTATGATTGTATGACTATGGTTTGATTGACTTAACTGTGAATGATATGACTGATTCTGAGCATGGCATACTGCATATACGACATACTGCATGGGGTTGGGATACTGTTATGGAGGAAGTGTATTGTTACTGGTGACTTTGCCACATATACTGTTACTGGAAGCTCTACAGCGTTATTATTACTGGCAGCTACGCTGCAATATTGGTTAGTGCCGCAACTGGTGCTACATAAGGAGTGTAGGGATAGGTGGGTCAATTTAATCCCTACAGGAGTGTAAGGTTGGACAGGAGACAAAGTGCAGGGTCGGTTTGGGTATTTATGCATTGCATATACTGATTCTGATACTGAGATGTGTTTAGGCCCAGACAGATGTGATATGTGACATTTGATATGGGCTCAGGCCCAACCGAGGCTGAGATGGGCTAGGCCCAATTGATTCTGTTATGGGTTGTGACCCAAATGACATTGTTTTGGGCTTTGGCCCAGATATACTCTGAACTGAACTGTACTATCACTGTTAAAGGGCTCAGGCCCAGACTAATTCTGTTTCTGTATACTGATTGTTTCTTTAATTAGGGGACTGCATACTGAGTTTTCATAAACTCACCCCGTTTTTAACCTTTTAGGTAATCCCTAGCATTTAACGGTTCAGAGCTACGAAGGACTCGGAGGTGGCCACACTATGAATAGTCGCATTTCTGTGTTTTTAGTTTACTTCATTTTTAATTATGTTTTCTTTAATTTGGGTTTTTGTTGTAATAAGACCTATCTCTGGTTTGTTTTAAATTTGGTTTTTGATTTGATTGTGATTTATATCTGCTAGAAGTAGAACACGATTTTCTAAAACAATAACTATTTTCAAACACTACGTTTTCGCAACTCAATTTTTAAATATCACGTTTTAGTAAATCATTTTTTTTAAATTAAGCTTCCGCAACAATAAGGTTTTGAAGGTAATAACTTTTTAATAAGCCTCGATTGAAAATAAACAAACGCAAACTAAGGTTTTGTACAAGTTTTAAATGGCAAGAAGTTTGAAATTTCAAGAAAGGTTTTCAATGAAAACATGGTTTTTGAAAAACACTTCAATGTGACACACCAGATTCGGCCATAACATCTAGGCTGGGTTTGAGGTGTTACAAGGTAGTTGGTGCTCAACCTTAACTTACTGACACGCCAAACATCAAGAGACGAACTTTGTTACCTCCCATTTCAAATCAGGCCACCAGTAAAGCTCTCGGAGATCCCGATATATCTTATTCCCATCGAGATACATAGCATCAGGACTACTATGTGCTTCCCGCAGAATAGACTGCTTCAACTCAAAGTCATTAGGTATACAAAACCATCCTTAGAAACACAAAACCCCATAATTGTTCAGCCAAAAATTAGAAGTATTACCATCCTCAACCTGACGGAGTTGTAGAACCAAATAGTTATCCCCCAACTATTTAACCCAAACCTAATCATCCAAGTCGACTTAACTTGCAACTCGGCTAACAGACTCCCATCATCAGACAGACTTAGGCAAGCAAACATTGCCTTCAAATCAGACACTGCTCTACGACTAAGAGCATCGTCCACCATATTGGCCTTACCAGGATGGTACTCAATCGTGCAGTTGTAGTCTTTAAGCAACTCAATCCATCTACGTTGCCTAAGGTTCAACTCATTTTGAATAAGGAGATACTTGAGGCTCTTGTGATCAGTGTAAATGACACACCTCTCACCATACAGATAATGCCTTTAGATCTTTAATACGAAGCAGCTAACTCAAGATCATGCGTGGGATAGTTGCCTTCGTGTGACTTAAGTTGTCGGAACGCATAAGCCACTACCTTACCATCTTACATCAGAACACAAACCAATCCAATATGTGATGCATCACTAAAAATCACAAATTCCTTACCGAATTCAGGCTGTATCAGAACAGGAGCCTAAGTCAGAACAGATTTGAGCTTCCCAAAGCTCAATTGCTACTTATAAGTCAATATAAATGGTGCCTTCTTACGTAAAAACTTAGTTAGAGAAGCTGCAATAAGAGAAACCCCTCAACAAATCTTCGGTAATAACCCACTAAATTGAGGAAGCTATGAATCTCAGAAATATTCCTTGGCTATTTCCACTCAAGTACAACCTCAATCTTTTTAGGATCAACTCGGATCCCCTTAGCAGACACCACGTGTCCAAGAATAGTTACATTGTTTGACTAGAGCTTGTATTTACTCAACTTAGCATAGAGCTTTTTTTCACGAAGTATCTGTAGAACCACTCTAAGATGCTTATCATAATCATCCTCAGTTTTAGAGTATACCAGAATATCATCGACGAAACCCATGATGAACTGATCTAGATACAACTGAAATACTCAATTCATAAGGTCCATTAATGCAACCGGAGTATTCGTCAAACCGAAAGGCATGATTAGGAACTTGTAATGACCATAACGAATCCTAAAAGAGGTCTTATGAACATCGACCTCCTTAAACTTAAGTTGATGGTACCCAAAACGAAGATCTATCTTGGAGAACACAAATGACCCTTGAAACTAAGCAAATAAGTCATTGATCATCAGAAGTGGGTACTTATTCTTTACTATCAACTTATTCAGGTGGTGGTAATCTACACACATCCTCATAGTCCCATCTTTCTTCTTTACGAACAGAACTAGTGCTACCCACGAGGACACACTAGGCCGAATGAACCCTCGATCAAGAAGTTCCTAAAGTTGAGCTTTCAATTCCATAAGCTCCTTTGGTGCCATGCAGTAGGGAGTAATGGACACCGGGGCTGTACCCAGTAGAATCTCAATACCAAATTGGACCTCCCTATCCGAAGGCAACATCGACAACTCCTCAAAAAAAAATCTGGAAACTCCTTAATCATGTGAATGTCCCGAACAGACGAATCCATAGAACTTGAGTTATACACAAGTGCCATAAATGCTTCACAACCTTTGCGAACCAACTTTTCAGCCATAAGAGCAGGGATCACATTGGATAAGTAATCTCGACGCTCACCAATCATAACAACCTCTTCACCATCCTTAGATCTCAGAACCACCCTTTTCATAGCACAATCTAAGCTGACTTGATGTTCCATGAGCTAGTTTATTCCCAGAATTAATTTGAATTCCCCGAATGGCAATTCCATCAGATTAGTCAAAAATACAATCCCTTCTATCTCCAATGGCACTCTCCTATAAATCCTATCAACTTGAACAAACTGACCAAATGGATTGATCATAATAACCTCACCAAAAGTGCTCTTAACAAAATACCCAGGTTCACTGAAGTAGAACTAGCTATATAGGAATGTGTTGATCCTATGTCTATCAATGCAAAATACAGAGCAATATGAATGAAAAATGTACCGGCGATAATGTCTGCGGTGTATCTATCCTTGAACGCCTAGCCACATATACTAGTGCAGGCTGCCTAGCCTCAGTCTGATTAGCACCTCTGTCTGGTGCTCTGTAACCTTTACCAAATCCATTACCACCCCTGGTCGGACCACGGCCCCTAGGCAACTGTTGGCTTGCCCACTGAGGCTAAACTATATCTGGAACTGGAGTTTTCACCTTATTAGAACGCTGTGGACAATCCCTGATACGATGTTCCATCAACCCACATTGTAAGCAAGCTTTCAACCTCCTCTAACACTCACCCGAATGGCGTCTACCATAATCTCCACATGTTTGAACCACAGTGGAAGCAACATGAGCCTCAACCCTCGAAGGCCTATTAAATATGACCCATTTCTTAGGCCTCTGAACAAAACTAGAGGGCTATGAATCTCTATTATTTTTACCCATCTCATGGTCCCTATTTTCACGCTTAGTGCACTTAACTTATTCAACATTTCTTGCCTTCTCCACCATGACGACAAAAACCCACTCCCTTCACAGAGCTATCAGAACCTTGAAGTCATACCTCAACCCTTCCTCGAAGCTGATACATTTATCATAATCATTCGACACCAGCCCACAAGCATATCTGCTAAGTCTAAGAAATTCGGCCTCATACTTGGACACAGTCCTATTTCCCTGAATAACGCTCATAAACTTACATATACGAGCATCCACATAACTCGCCCCTACATATTTGCTCTGGAAGGAGTTCTTAAAATGATCCCACGTAATCTGACCAGGTTGGGTACCTTCTTTAACCGTCAACCACCACTGATATGCCTCGTCGCGAAGTAAAGATTCAATTTCTTCTCTAGGGTGCAATCAATATCGTTCATGATTCTTTTTGTAGCCTCCAACAAAATATTCGTCCATAGTCGGGGTGAATCTAGTGACGCCCATAAATAATTCAGCATCGATGGACTGGAGTCATTCAATTACTGATCCTTGGCTCCCAGTCCTAGAACAGGGCCCAACGACATGATATCAGTATTAGGTATACCCGACGTCTCACTTTTATCCAAATTGGGCGTGTTGCCCATCGAGGACGGCTCGGCCCGAAACCCTCTTTGGCGCCTGCCGCGCCTACGGGTATCGTATCCTCAAGTTTCGCATGCACTCATTATGCTATCTACATTACAGAATTTTATGTATTAGTTCAAATTTTCTTATCCGATGTTTTATGTAAAAAAAGTCTTATTAGAGTATTCTTTTTCAGAAGTGTTATAGTTTTGGACAAGAGCATTAGTATTTCTAATATTACAGTTTCATTTCTAACTAAGCAGTTTATCTAAGCATAAATAATTACAGGATCGGCATCAGAGACTCGGTATTCCATATACTTATTTTTCAAATTTCAAGCAGAAATGGGTTTTGTTTAGAAAACAATTTTCACAAAAATTTTGAAGCCCAAAATTTTTCAGCCCGAGTTTTATAACCTAGCTCTAATACACAAAATGTAACACCCCGAACCCGACCTAGACGTTACAGTTAGATCTAGAGGTGTTACCATAAAAATAGTTGAAAATATTGATTTCATAATTTTGAAAAAATGTCATATACTTTTATCACACGAAAACTAGGTTTGTTTGAAAACATATCTTACTCAACTATTTTAATTGAAAACATTGTTTGTTTATGTTTTCTAAAAACATATGAATTTGTAGTGGAAATTCTTAGTAAGTTAAATTTTGGAAAACACAGTTCTTTGTTTAGAATCCATTGTTTTTGCAGAAAAATGAGCGTTGTCGATAAAATGTTTAAACGATATTATACGAAAAGTTGAAATAAAGTTCAAAACTCAAAACAGTCCAAATTTTACAAAACTCTTAAACCCAAGTTTAAATAAATTAAATTTATGAAATAATCGTGCTTTCGTTGCACCAACCTGCCTAAGTCTGAGAGTTACCTAAAAGTGACAGACAAATAGAAAATGAGTTTTCATAACTCAGTGTGTAATATATCAAATCGTTAACAACAATTAACCAGATCGCTAAATATATTAGAAGCAAAACATAACATATGTAGATAATAATCCTACCCCCATCTACTACACACCATCTCCGACCATCCCAACACACCATATAAGGTAATATAATACACATCCAACCCTAAACACCACATAGTGTCGCTTTGACACTTTTCAGAATATTTACAGTAGAGCTGCCAGTGTATTAGGCAATTTATTTTCATTTACAGAATCATATATATGTGGCTGAGCCACCAAATATGGTAGATTATTACACTGCCCACACTTCCTTCTTATATCAAATCCCATCCCAAATGTAAATGCAGTACTAATAGATATCATATATACTTACAATGTACACGCTTACAATAATAGATACTGAACATATACTTAACATTTTTCAGACTAAACATGACATATTACAGGTTTTACCTATCTTAAATCACTCCAAACATACGTTTATATCCAATTTAACACTAACAGATGATCAAAATTCGTGCTCTATAGCTTATTTAATAGTATATCGACCCTATGGAAGGCTTACATTCGATCCAAACGATGTTTACGGTCCTAGAAAAAAATTCAGAATTTTGGTCCCACATGGCCTAAATGGCTAGCTTGTGTGGCCCACACGGTCTGATATAGGGTTACACACATGTCCGTATGGCCAACATGACCCATTTAGTTCAGATCGTGTGTCACACACGGTCCATCACACGACCTGTCACATGGTAAAAAATTTGGAGCACGCTCAAAACTGAATATTCCAGTACCTAGATTGATGAATAATACGAATTAATAGCCAGAAAGTTACCAACCTAATAATTGATTTAACAATTCCTACATAATGAATGCAATAACCGAAACGAACAAATCCCACAATAACAGAATACTCACCTCCTATTGAAACAACAACTTGAAACGAACTCAATTCGTCGGAGAACCCACTGTCACATGATCCTCTCATTTTCATAATACATATAAGAATTAAAATCCAACTAAATCTTTCACAACAACATCAAAAAGAAGCAAACACTCCCCAAAATATAAATCCAACAACAAAAACTAAGCCTTACTCAACACCACGAAACCATATAGGAGTGTAATAGCAGAGAAAAAACTGAAGCACAGAGGTTATGACGATTTTGGCTTGGCAATTGATAAATGAAAAATTAAAATTGAAAATAAAAATATTTGGGAAAATAAATTACAACAACAGTGCAAGAAAAATACAAAAAAATGGAAGGAAAATAACCAAATAAAACAAAAGAAAAAATTGTAACAACAGAAAAATTGCAATAACAGAGAGAAGAATAGTGGCGTGAAATGGGGAATTATGGGGGTTTGTTTTTAGTTAAAGTACTAACTAGACACATTAGCGTAGAAGTTAATCTTAGTTTAGTCTCACCTCTCTTGGGAATGATCCTCGGAGTAATCCAATACTTCGTTGTAAAAACTATATTACAACCTGACTCGTACACTTGCGGGCACTGCCTTAACTAATATCTTTAGTTGTGAAAATTTATCAAGGGTGTGAAAATTTCTAGAGGCACACCACCCATTAACTATATTCTTTTTGCTGATGATTGCTTTATCTTCTTCAATGCTTCTATCCATTCCTGGAGATCTCTAAAAGTTCTTCTTACTACATTTTGCAATATCTTATATCTTCAGATTAGTTTTAACAAATTTGAACTCTTCCTTAGCCTTTCTATGAAACCTCAAGAAAAAAAGATGGTTCATTGGTATTCTAAACGAAAAATGAGTGGATAAACTTGGCAAAGACCTTGGTTTAGAATTGGGAAAGTTGCATAACAAAAAGGACTTCTTTAACAACATCCTTGATAAGGTGAACTATAAACTTACATCTTGGGATGTTGAATGTTTTTCGGCTGGTAGAAAGCTTACCTTTATTAAATCCACTCTAATCTTTCTCCCTTTATACTCCCTCTCAGTCTTTAGGGCCCCAAAAAATGTCTGTGGCAACATTGATAAAATTATGCATAACTTCTACCCAAGCCATGGCACTAATGAAAAGAAGCTTCATCTTTGTAATTGGAACAAGATATGTTCCCCTATTTCAGAAGGGAGGCTAGCAATTCGCAAAACTAATTCTTTTAATGAAACTCTACTTTCTCAACTTGCATGCCAATAACAGCTAAACCAAACTACCTCCTCATAAAGGTATTACAAGAAAAATATTGCAAGAAGCATCTTTTTTAAACTGTTAAACAAAAGTCTTCTGACTTTTGGGCATGGAAAGACATCCTCCATAGAAGAGGAATCTGCAACCAAGGTAAAGACATTCAACTTTGTAGTGGGAAAATCTATTGGATTTCTACTAATCCAAATGATCATATTTTTTACTCAATCAGAACTAATGGTTCAACATTTCAAGCCCAAAAGTGTCTCAACCTCTGTTTAAATGATTGAAACTACAGAAATGATTTGGAATTACTTGGACCAAGTTGTGCCTCCGATCTTTTTAATAGACCTCCCTTAATACAAGGGAGTAGAGACAAAATTGTTTGGAATATGATCACAAGGGTATGTTCTCTATGATAAATGCTTACTCATTGCTATAAAATTTGGATCCTCTCACTCTATCAGGAATAAGTTACCATAAAGCATAGATTAACCTATGACTCCCTAAACTCCTTTTCAAAATCTTAGTCTACATTTAGAAGACTTCCAACTGAAGACTTCCTTTCAACACCAAAACGTCTTCTTCTTGAATGCCTTTTTATATGAGCAGTCTAGTTTGGATCCCTCTCACTCTTCACCTTGAAGCCCTTCAAACCACCTCAATGTCAACTTCGCTTCTTTAATGGCTTCAAACCAATGAGATCAGAGCCCACTACTCTAGATTCTTTTATTGTTTTGTCGGGTGCACCCTTTAGATCATCTAGAAGACTAGAAATGAACTTATCTTCAAGAAAAGCAACCCCAATCCTTTCAGTGTAATTAAAAGGATCAATGATTTGTACCTTTCAGTTCTTTAATCCTTTCAATTTGATACTCCTCTTTCCACTCAAAATAGACTCCCTAAATCAATAAATTTGGGGGCCCAGTCCCCCCAACGGACTCTTTGCCTTTACATCATCTTGGGATCTTAAAATTGCATGATAGATGGAGCTGCGATCATACATGGACCAAATGGCATGCAATTTCTCTTTGTTATGAGCAAACTATAGGCTAGAATCTTAGTACTGCAATCTATTCTTATGATCCCCAAATCTCATATTACCTCTTCTTCCAAATTTCTTAAAACGAATCCAAAATGGGATAACATCATCTTTAGTTGTACCATTATGGGATGAAAGGGTTTTTTTTCGCTTTTGATGACACTTGTCTCCTCTTCCACTCTATACTCCTCTACCAAGAGGTCACAAACTATCCGTGACTCAAAAAGAAGACTAGATAATGAGTTGTGTGTGCTTCTAAAACGTTCATTAATTTCACTTAACCTTAATTTCTTGTTTCTTGAAAAAAAAAAAAAAACCACCACAACCAATCCATCTGGCTAGACGCATGCATAACACCTCCCTACCAGAAAAAGGGAAAAAAATAAACCCAAAAATCTTAGCAAGGGACTCAACAAAGCATATATAATATAATCTGACTACAATATAAAAGATATGAGGAATAAATGGACATGTTATTACACGGCTTGTAATACTAGAATTTATTGCAACTTTTATTCTCAATCTTCATTTTTTTTCCCAAAGAAAAAGGTAGTCGTTTTGAAGGAAGATCCAAATAAAATGTTGAGATAAAATTCAGATTGCGCAGATTTGCATTATACTTGAAAAAATAATGTGATTGCCTGTGAAAAAAGATTAACAGGGTTTTAGTGATAAAACTAGTTGACTCATTGGGTTGAAATGGGCAATGTGTTTTCCATTTCAAGGATTTCACGATGATGATTGATGTCAGTGGTGCTTGTTATTTTATTATTCTTGAAATAGGGTGAAGTTGGAAGAAGCTACAACTTTTCCCTGTGGAAAAGGGCCACTTGGAATTGGTATAAATATGCAGGCAATGCCATGGAAACCCAAGCTGAGAAAAGAGAGCTTAGTAATTCAAGTATTTGAGGGAAAAACATGTTTAGAGGAAAGGTGTTAATTGTGTCTTCTGTTTTAGTTCTGCTTCTCAAACTATGTCATGCTACTCTAGGGATCCAACCCCAAACTAACCTCTCTCAATTTACACCTGATCTTGACCCCATTGATGGTACTTTTATCATCACAGTATACTTTACAACAGATTACTCTTTTGCCTGTGAATGTTTCATATATAAAGAGCTTACCAATTTTAATTTATCATGCCTCACAGTATTTTTTTCACCTATTTTATTATGTTAAAATCATATTTAGTGATGCTCATTTATCTATAATTTTTGAGAATTTTTTTTTTTCTATAAATTTAAAAATATGTTGATGGCTCATATTATATAAAATTTAAAATATTCATTCATAAAATTTTTATATTTTATTTTATTTTATTTTTCGGTGTAACCTCTACTATGTTTTAATCTGATAAAGTAGGAAAAGTGCATGTCCTTTCTATTAGCAATTTTTTTACTGGGTTTGCTTTTCTAACTACTTGTATTATAATAATATTATTATTTACTTTATTTAGATAAAGTTATTAGTGGAGTAATACGACTTCAAAATAAATGATTAGACCATTTTCAAATCATGGTCTAGGATTATCAATTTAAATTTAGTATAAAGTAATCAAATTAAGTATTTTAAATTTAGTCCAGATTTTCCTATCAATTGATGAAATTAATATATTTAAAAGTTTATTGTTGTTAAGGATTAACACTTGATACATGAATATTATTCGTAATTTTTTTTTTTTTTTTAAATTAGGACGTGTTTCGTTGAGGATGCTTTATATAGTATGATTGGATGAAATATTGAGTTATGAATATTAACTTGAAATATTGGGAATGGTAGTGAATGCTATAACTAAGGTTGCTGAAGAGTTGAGGTTGAATTGGGAGGGCGACGAGAGAGAATTCTCGAGTAAGAGCTGTAATACCTCCAGCAAAGTGCTTTGTGATTGTAGCTTCAACAATCATACTCTTTGTCGAGTCACTAAAGTGTGAGAAATATCTTTCTTCCTCACTTGTTCACTTTTTGGCTATGCTTGCTTCTTTTTATTCTTATTTTATTTTATTTTAAATCTACAAACCAAAAGAAAAGAAAAAGAGTTATTATTTGTTTTTAAGACTAATTAGATAATTTAGCTACTTCAGTCCCAAGATAGTTTTGTTTTAACAAAAATGGCTTAATGCGTTATTTAGGCATTAAAGTATACCACTTTTTCTATTTCAGTCCTTAAAGTTTTTTTCCCAGATAAAGACCTAACCTTTTCTACCATTCACGGTTTAGTACCCTTTTGGTGTTAACAAAATTGATGAGACTTTTAACCACTCATTCCCTGCCATGTGTCAAATGATGATCCGAAAATTTTATATTTTTTGTATTATGCATTTATAATTTTTATTTTTTATAATTTTTATAAATTTTTAATAATTTTCATGACACGTGGTGGACAATGACCAACTAAAAGTCTAATTCGATTTTTTTTTTAATGTTAAAAAGATTAAACTGGTGAATGGTAGTAAAGGTTAGGGCCTTATCTAGAAAAATAAATTAAGGATCAAAGTGGAAAAAGCGATATATTTTAAGTACTAAATGATGCATTAAACCTAACAAAATAGATTTTTTAGGAGAAATTTATAATTTTTAAATAGGGTTTTAACTAAAGTTGATATGTTTTGTAAAATTTTAAAATTAATTTTTTAGAAAAATATGTTCTGTTTTTGTATGCTTGACTCAAGTCATCCAACTTAAATAAAGATTTTATGATTAATACAAATTTTAGGGTAAACTTCACTCTTATATTTTGGTCATACTTTAACATTTTAATTTGTACCCAAATAATTGCCTGTAACCTATTATTTATTCTTTAATAAACTCTAATATAAATTAACATTTTTATTTGAAATAAATGTTTGATTAGGCATGATAAAAAATAAAGAACCATTAAAGAAAAATGAAAATAGTTTAGGGACCTTTGTAATATTTCAACCCTTATTTTAAAGCAAATATTTAACCTTCCTTGCTTGTTTGTTTTCCCATCGGCAGTGATTTTTCTGGCGAGCGTCTGAGGGGTGAAATTCCACCCGCTATAGGAAATTTGACCTTCTTGAGCTGGCTGTAAGTCCCTCTTTTTTTTTTCTTCTTTTTTTTTTAATTACAAAATTACTATATAATATCATTATTCCTAAATTCCTCAATGACACTAGCAAAAAACAATTGATTTTACTTATATTGTCCAACTTAATTCCCATATTCTCTATTTCAGTCTCTTTTCTTTTCAAGCATATAATAAATAATAATGGAGAATTATAATATTAAGGTATTATTTGGTATGATTAAAAATAATTATTTTTGTTTAAATTTTATCAGTTGAAAAGTGATTTTAATGTTTAGTATGTTAAATTTTATTTACTTTCTTTGGAATCTAATATTTCATGAGAGTTACTTCCCCATACATATGTCAATATAATTTCTATGATAAAAGATGAGAGTTATTTCCTATTTAGATTGAGAAGTTAAAAAAAAATATTAAGACAAAATTAACTCTATTTTATATTAGTTTAGATAAAAAAAAAAATCATTGCCTCCTTCCTTGCTAGTACTTTATTTTCTCTATTACTTTAACCCATCTTCACAAGCAAGTTCTTTTTCTTCTTATTTTATTTTTTTCAATTACAAATTTGATTTATCACTTGTATTTGTATGAAATACTTATTAATTTTTGGCTTAAGGGTGCAAAAAGCAGTCAATTTTTTTCAAAAAAAAAAAAATTAAGCCCCTATTTTTTTTTACTCATTTGAGTACTTAAACTTTCAAAATGCATCAAAAAGACCCTCAAACCTTTTCAAAAAAAGCAATTAAGCCCCTACTTTTTTTTTACGCTCAATTGGTTACTTGAACTTTCAAAATGCATCAAAAACACTCTTGAACTTTTTCAAAAAAGCAACTAAGCCCTTGCTTTTATTAAAAATTATAAAAAAATTATAAAAAATTAAATTCAATAAAAGCTATAAATATTATTAAATTTTAATAAAAAATTCCAATATTAAAAATCATAAAAAACATAAAAAATTGTAATATTTTATAAAAAATCATAAAATATACAGAAATATAAAAAATTATAAAATTTTATAAAGTCGTAAGAAAATTATACAAAATGTAAAGAAATATAAAGTTCGTAAATTTTTTTTTATAAAAATTATCGTACGAAAAGAAGCATTTTATAATTTTTCTATAACTTTTATTGATTTTTATTTTTTATCATTTTTCGCCACATGTCAAGCTGTGTTGCGACACGTGATGACTTTAATTGAAAAAAAACTAGGGATGATTAATTTCTTTTATGATTTTTATAAAATTTTACAGTTTTTATTTTTTATGATTTTTATAAAAATTTCTAATTTTTAAAAAAAGATTCTAATTTTTAAAAAAATTTAGATTTTTTTATATTTTATTAAAATTTAATAGTAAAATTTATTTTTTTATAATTTTCTTTCTAATTTTAAGGGTCTTTTTTATGTATTTTGAAAGTTTAAGTACCCAATTGAGTGATAAAAAAAGCAAGGGCTTAATTGCTTTTTTTTTGAAGAAGTTTGAGGCCTTTTTTTTATACATTTTGAAAATTCAAGTATTCAACTGAGTGCAAAAAAAAAAAGAGGATAAGTTTAGTTGTTTTTTTTTTTTTAAAGTTTGAGGACTTTTTACACCCTTAAGCTTTAATTTTTTTTGTAGAATATGCAAAGGCAAATTTGAGGGGCCAACCCCAAAATGAAAGATTTTCAATTTAGTCCTCTTATAAATAGAGAAACTATATATTAATTTTTATCTATGAAAATTTTATGATTAAATTTTGGTCCCACCTAAAAATATGTGGGTTCGCCACTAGAAATAGGAGTAAGATTGTTCTATTTAAGTTGTGCAGAACTTGTGAGTTAGATTGTCTATGATTTTACATTCTTATAATTTAATTATTTGTAGTTTTACTTAGAGCAATACTAAGATCAATTTTGTTATTATTATTATTTTTACATTCCTATGAATTAACCTTTAGCTAAAACAAAGATTTCAAGTATTATTTTTTAAATTTATTCTTTATATTCATGATTTTATTTATGTATTATTATATTAGAAAATATAAGTAAGACAAATTTTAAAAAAAAAATGCTTTCAATTAAAATTATAAATTAAATTTTTTAAAAAAATTATCTATAAATTTTATTATTAAAATATTTAATCTAAATATTTGTTAAGAATAAAGTATATTATAAAAATTAAATACATAAATATTATATTCTATTTAAAAAGAATAAATTTATAAATTATAATTACAAATAATATAACTTTCTATAAAATACTTTCTGAACTAAACTTAATAATATAATTTTTTGATATTTTAATTAATACCTAGTTCGAATGTATTTAAAGTAATTTTTATAAAAATCATATACACACAACTCACACACCTCTGGCACACGTGCACACAACACACGCAGATGATCCCCGCAACTCAAACTCACAAATGTATGCATGCATGCTCATACCGGTAAAATCATGAACATATTCATTGGGATAATTAAGGAGAGAAGAGACCTGAAACATGTTGTGAGTGCAGAGGCATAGAGTGTGAGCTTTCGTTTTAATCTCAATCTTAATTTTTGTTTCATTTCTGCATTCTCAGCGACTTGAGGTCAAACAGGATCCATGGAAAAATTCCGGACTCGTTGAGAAATCTGATGAAACTTCAATACCTGTAACTTCCTTGCTATCTATTGCTTATTTTGGTTCATAATGTCTTTTGATGCTTTTCATATATACATATGAACTCCTAAATTCACAAGAATCCTTAATTTATGACAGTGATCTTTCTTCAAATGATCTTCATGGGCCTATACCTGACTTCTTTGGCAGAATGATGTCATTAAATGTTCTGTCAGTATTCTCCAGAATTCTTCCACACTAGCATTTTATATAATTTTTCTTGTTTAGAATTTGACCATTTGTTTTGCATTATTCAAATTCAATCTATTTGAAACTCTTTCCTCATTTTCTTTACTAATCTTCTCCTTTTGGTTTTTTGTGTTGTTGAAGTATACTATCTGAAAACTGGCTAAAAGGTTCAATACCAGAAAATCTGGGCAACTCATCTATTGAAACTCTGTGAGCAGCAAATTCCTGATTTTATGTTGTATACTTAACCATTAGCATTGGATATGTTGTTACACCATGAAAATTTATATATAAATATATATACACTTTTTATTGAATCATCATTTTGTTATTTGACTGTAGGGACTTGGCAGAGAACCAACTATCTGAAGAAATTCCTGAGAGTTTAGGAAACATTTCGAGTCTTAAGCACCTGTAATACCCTTGCCATCAATGACCTCCCATTTTTTTGCTTCCTGGTTTTTCCCACACTCACCATTCAGTTTTTCACAGGCGTTTATCTGATAACCAGTTAACTGGGACGCTTCCTAAATCTCTTGGAAACTTACAGAATCTCTATGGAATGTAAGGCTTTCTTTTTTTCTTTCTACTCTAAGGTTGAACCCAAACTGACTTATCTTGGTCGGCTTGCAGGGTGACGGCAAACAATAAACTTCAAGGAAAGCTGCCTCAAAGTTTTGAAAATCTTACAAGCTTAAGGCAGTTGTAAGGAAAACTTTTGCTCTTCCATGTTTATCTCTGTTTAAACTATATCTTCTGATTATTGCTTTGTCCATCTGCAGCAATGTTAGGGGCAATGAATTCATTGGTCCAGTCCCAGCATATATTGGAAATTGGAACCAGCTGCAGTTACTGTAAGCACCCATTTTCCACTTATTACAGGTTTTAAAGTTCTGAACTTTGATCAGGATATTTGCTTACAACGTTTTGGTATTAACAGGGTACTTCAAGGTAACCATTTTGAAGGCCCTCTTCCTAGTACAATCTCCTCCCTGGACAAGGTCACTGAGATGTAATGTTCTTATTCCTCAACTTTGAATTGAAATAATATCATTGGTTTTTTTTCATATGTTTGATATCCTCCTGTTAGGCGCATTGCTGACTTGTATGGAAGAAAAGGAGAAGTTTTCCTATTTCCAAATATTTCAAGAATGACACAACTTGAAACTTTGTGAGCTTGTGAATTGATTAATCTTTCTTTGTCCAGGTAATTCAATCTTCAAACTCACGCTTAGCCTTTCTTTCTGTAGGGTCCTGAGAAACTGTTCAATCAATGACTTAATCCCACCATATCTTGGTGATTTCCTTGCACTGAGCCATCTGTAAGTCATTTTCTCAAGTATAATGGAAATGTTTAGAAACAAGTGCGATACAGAAATGAGATTGAACCCTTAATTATTTTCACTTTTCAGCACCTGAATTAGTATCATTCTTTGCAGTTTCAGCGATAATCAAGTATTCTATTTTCTGGTCTTTTTCTTTCTCTGATATAGGGACTTGAGCTACAACAAATTGACTGGTGAAGTCCCAGATTTCGCAAACTTAACAAATTTGTAAGAGAAACTGCATAGATGTGTGTTAGCATCGATTTAAATTAAAACGTTGTTTCTTTGATCTGAAAATTAGTGTTAATTATGTCAATGTTCTCTCCTAGAGACAATCATATTGTTTGTGATAACTATTGTTTTACCTTTTTATCAGATATCTTCGAGCAAATAAATTAATAGGGCCAATTCCTACACTGTCTACAAATAAGACAGAAGCAAATCTGTAAGTTCTTATTTCATTTTTACTTTCACCAATGCAGGTAGTTTAGGTAGATATAGTATAAAGAAAACCAAGTGTAATTCTTCCAGGTGCATGAATTGTTGGCTTAAGTAACTGAAAGCAATTTGAGAAATTATCATCTCTTGATAAATTACAATGATCAGTATTTGTAAATTACACGAATTCTTTCTTTTGGAAAATAATTACTAGCAGTATTCAAATAGAACATAATTTGTTCTCGAGTTAGAAATCATTGTGCTTTTAATTGTTGTGCAGGGATTTCTCAGAGAACAATTTCACCTATTCATCTATTGCAGATTACAGATCCAACAGGAATACGTAAGGCAAATGAGGAAAAGAAAGCTTACCATTTTGTTTATATCTTTTATATTAATTAATACTTTTTTTTTCTTCCATGCATAAATTTTCAGGAATTCATTTGCATGTTGCTCTTCATCAGCAGACTTGTAAGCTCTAGCTTCATTGCTTCTTTCTCCATTTTTATTTTGAGCAAGCAACGGTATATATATACATAAATACTAGTTCTAACCGCTTCTTTTTCCTATTTTAAAGGGATAGTGCATGGCAAAATAACAATTTCTCCTGTGGTGAGGATCAATTGGAAAGTAAGTATTTCCATTTTCTTTGCATCGTTACCTTGAACTTTAGAATGAAATTGGAAAAGTTCCAAACATCAGCAGGCTACTGTCAATGGCTTAGCAAGCATGTTTTATGTTTTGACATGATCAGCTTCTTAGTACTTGAAAAGCTAGGCTTTGCTAATGATCGATAACTGATGTTTGGCCTGCAGATGATCGGTTGTATATTAATTGTGGAGGTGACAAGGTAACAACAGCCCAAGGTACATTCGAAAGTGATGTAAATCCTGAAGGAGCATCAACATTCTATATCAGTGATGACAAGAAATGGGGGTACAGTAGCATGGGGATATATGACCCGGAGCAAATCTTTTCCATGAGTTACGCCAAATCAATTGAATCCCATGAGGATTGTGGATTTGAAAGTATTCAAAATAAGGAGGTATCACTATACAAGTCAGCTCGTGTTTCTCCCATATCTTTGAAGTATTTCGGGTTCTGCATGAAAAATGGCTTGTACAAAGTAAAACTTGATTTTGCTGAAATCACATTTAAAGAGGAAGCGGATCATAAGAGTAGGGGGAATCGCCTTTTCGATGTCCTTATTCAGGTCAACTTAAACTTTTTCTTTTCTCCATTAAATCATCTATAAGAACTCAATGAACTTGTACTTATCATAACTGACTGGGACTGCAGGGTACAAAGTTTTTAGCTGATTTTAACGTCAAAGATGTTGCTGGAGGTCTAAACAAGAATGTTTCTCGGACATTTCAAGTTGAAATCAAGGGGAACAACCTTGAAATTCACTTATATTGGGCTGGGAAAGGCTCAAAACGTGGTCCTTATGAACTCTACGGTCCTCTTGTTTCAGCTATTTCAGTAGAGCCTGGTAGCACACCTCTTCATGCTAGCTTGTCAGCCTTTTTTTTTTTTTTTTTTTTTTGTTTTCTTGCCATTAATTTTTAACAACTATCAACTTCATGTTTGAATGCAGTTCTCAAACCTGTAAAGCCTCCCAAAAAGCTCTCTCCTTTAACCATTGCTTGGATTTCAGGATCCATTGTTCTATTCCTGGTTCTGGTTTTTATTTGCCTCTGGAAAATGGGTTACCTTCGTGGCAAGGAATCAAAAATCGAAGGTAAAGACTAAATCAATAAGATTTAAATAAGGGTTTAGCTACTAGATCGTGTTACTGGGACGGCTCTTATTTGTTTCTTTGTATACTGTTAACAGCACAAAAAGAACTCATTTCACTGCCTGGTGGAGGACTTTTTACTTATAAGCAACTAAAAGTTGCCACACAAAATTTCAACAACGAAAACAAGATCGGTGAAGGAGGGTTCGGGGCTGTCTTCAAGGTATGGTCTCTTTATTCCTTGCTGCTTGATGGTAATGACAAACTTTCAAGCTCTTACCTGTCACTGCTGTCGGCATGATTTCGATGAGAAAGCTCTTATTTTGGCACAAATATAGGGAGTGCTTCCCAATGGGACAACCATAGCAGTAAAACAGCTTTCTGCAAAATCAAAGCAAGGGAGTCGTGAATTTGTCAATGAAGTTGGTGTTATATCAGCTCTGCAACACCCAAATTTAGTAAAACTACTAGGATGCTGTATAGATGAAAACCAACTGCTTCTAGTCTATGAGTATATGGAAAACAATTCCCTTGCACATGCATTATTTGGTAAGCCCGTATGATCCTATGTTTAACAATTATTCAAACATTCTACACTTTTGATGTGTACTTTTTAACAGACTGATAACATGAACATCACCATTCAGGTCCTGAAGAACTGAGGGTGCAACTTAACTGGACGATCCGATCTAAAATTTGTCGTGGAATAGCTAAAGGATTGGCATTTCTCCATGAAGAATCAAAACTAAAGATTATTCACAGGGATATCAAGACAACAAACATTCTTCTTGATAAGGATTTTACTGCAAAAATATCTGATTTTGGATTTGCCAAGCTTCATGAAGGCCACCAGACCCATGTCATTACCAAGATAGCTGGAACTACGTAATGTTCGAAATCCGTTTTTATCTAAACTTTCATGCTCTTCCAAGACTTAAAATTTTATAAATCGATTGATAAAAAATTTTAATGACTTTCATGCTCTTCCAAGACTTAAAATTTTATAAATCGATTGATAAAAAATTTTAATGTTCTTACAGTGGATACATGGCTCCTGAGTATGCCATGAGAGGTCATCTGACCAGTAAAGCAGATGTATACAGCTTTGGAGTAGTCTTGCTTGAAATTGTCAGTGGGCAAAACAGTGCCAGTTATAGACCAAATGATGAGAGTGTTTACCTTCTAGATTTGGTAAGTGTTGTATATAGATTATATATATGTATGTTTCTATCTTCTCTCACCTTGGCACCTTGGAGAATGACCATCATGTTTGTCTTGAAACTGAATGAAACGACCCTGCAGGCGTATGTTTTGCAAGAGAAGGAGGATCTTTTATCACTGGTTGATCCTATTCTAGGATCTGAGTATGCAGTAAAAGAAGCCAAAATGATTCTAGAATTAGCAATGCTTTGCACTAACCCATCTCCTACACTTAGGCCTAGAATGTCTGAGGTGGTAAAGATTTTGAAAGGAAAAAGTCGGCTTAATTATACTCCATCTCTTGCCCCCTATTCAGCTGATGGTTTTGCACGGGCCAAGGCAATAGCTAGCCGTTCATTTTCCAACTATTCACGGAGCATGTCTAGGGAAGAACCATCTAACCCTGCGAGTTACGAGTTCAGCATTAAGGAAGAAGAAGTGCATATCTCTGCTGATTACACCCCAGAGATCACTGATGAGACTGGAAGAGCACCTCTTAATAATGTCTAAATTTCTACACAAGTAACTTTCCTATGCCATTTCAAGTTTGGTAAACTTGAAACTGTTATATATAGGTTTTCCTTCTTTCTTCTGATGTAATATCTTAGTCACTACTGTTTTCATTGTAGCATTGCCTAAATAAACATGAAAAGAATAGTCTCTTAGGAGTGATAATAACTTGATGGTTCAGTAGCCTAATGTGTATCATAATCATTCCCAAGTTGATGAATGTTAGTATAAATCTCCGATGAAGAAAATCTCGAACACTCGAGCGAAATTCAAACAGAAAAAGAAGAAATAGGACAAGGCTCCAAGGTGTGTATCAGACACTATCTTTAAGGTTATATTCGCCCCACCTATCTTCGGTGTGCAAACGAGTTTCAAGCAAATTAACCTCGAGGATACAATGAAGCCAATGACTATTTGCGTTTTGCACTGACAAAAATAGTCCACTAAGCACTAATCAATGTATAACAAGAAACTCAATTTCTACAAAGAATTTCTGCAATAACTCTTTATAGAACAATCTAATAAATAGAAAGAACTTTTAGAACTTGTTGGTGTGATTTTCAAATTAAATTTTATTCTAATTTATAGGAATTTTTATGTCTTTTCGTAGAAACGTCTTTTAATAGGTGTTTTTCTAAATAATAATATCTTTAAAATAAACACAGTCTCTTAGGTGTGTAAGTTAGAGTCTTTCATCTTGAGCACAGATACATTATGTGCTATATAGTCAGTTGAGGCAATATTTTTATCCCAGAAATGTCCTGTGCTACTAACTTCCCGTTTTGATCCTGTTGGAACATATTTCGTTTCACCCCCTTGGTCGTGATCAGCTTCATAATCAATGTTTCCTATAGTAGTTTTTTCCCCCACCACAATTTATATGGAAAGAATATTGATCTACAGAAAAAAATAGGGTAAAGTGTTTACTAAATGTACACAAACAAACAAAGAAATGCAGAAGAAATTTACAGTTATTTGATCAATTGAGTATACGTATTGAGCACCCCAAAACACATCTCAAAAGAAGATCAAAACATGAATGAAAATACAATTGAAGCACATACTAGCATCTTTTAGTCAAAGCAATGCAAATTACCTTTTGAACATGAAAAGCTTTGAAACACTCTCGCAGTGGTCTGTATCATGGTAGAATCATGAAAGAAATCAATTTTTGTGAAATAGAATTGAACTTCATTTAGAAGTTTGGTAAGTTGACAATTAAAGGGTCTAGATTTCTCTTAAGAAGTTTGTTAAATTGGAGCTTACAATTTTTTTCCTCCAGTGGAGCTTTTGAACAAGTTTCTGATAGAACATCAAAATAGTTACTTCGTAAACTTTGAAAGCTAAAACGAAAGGACACATGTACTTGAATGTTCAAGGAAGAACTTGGGGGGGAAATTGTTCTTACAGTGATCCATGACAATCGAGTGGTACAGAGTCCAAAGAAAAATTATTGTAAGAAAGATCTACTTCACTGCAAAATAAATTTATATTTCTTCAAATTACATTGTGAATGCATGTTGTCAAGAGTTGGCCTGTTATTCAACAAAGAACTACTAGCAGCAAAGGCAGCATCTTAGCGTGGAGTTGTTAAGATAATTATGTAATGGTGGAGTTGTTAAGATAAATGTGTAATGGTGGAGTTGTTAAGATAAATGTGTAATGGTGGAGTTGTTAAGATAATTATGTAATGGTGGAGTTGTTAAGATAATTGTGTAATGGTGGAGTTGTTAAGATAAATGTGTAATGGTGGAGTTGTTAAGATGTTTCTTAACCAACTATTGTATCTATATATATAATTTCTTATCAATGAAAGTTCATTAAGTTTTCAAGCTATTAAGCTTTGCTCCTTCAAGTTTTCTTCACTTAAGTTTCGGTTTCTTCTTCTTATTTTTGTTGTTCATTTTTTATTTTATGCAAATTACATGCACATTGCATATTGAGTTGCTGCCCTTGTTCCAACAATTGGTATCAGAGCCAACTTCTTTGAGGACCTTACTTGTTGATTTTTTCGGTGGAAACAAAATTTAAGAAGAAAGAAACCTCCTTGTTGTTGATCCATTACATTGTTGCTGAAAAATGAGCTATACACCACCTCCACCACCTGTGTTTACCGGTGAGAATTATCACATCTGGTCTGTGAAGATGAAGACTCATCTCCTGGCACAAGACTTGTGGAGTGCAATCGAGAGAGATACTGAGCCACCTCCATTGAGAGCCAATCCCACTATTGCTCAGATCAGGCAGCATAGTGAGGATCGAGCCAAGAAGTACAAGGCTATGGCCTGCCTACAGAATGGAGTGTCAGATGTCATTTTCACTCGAATCATGGCCTGTGATTCACCTAAACAAGCATGGGAAAGGCTGAAGGAAGAGTTCATGGGCTCGCACAAGACAAGGCAGCAACAGGTGATCAACCTTAGAAGGGAGTTTGAGAACTTGAAGATGAAGGAATCAGAGACCATCAAGCAGTACTCTGATAGAATAATGGCAACAGTGAATAACATAAGGCTCCTAGGTGAAGATTTTACTGACAATAGAGTTGTGGAGAAGGTCATTACCACTCTCCCTGAGAGGTTTGAGTCAAAGATTTCCTCATTGGAAGGCTCAAGGGACCTCACAAGCATCACCCTGTCTGAGTTGGTGAACTCCCTCTATGCACTCGAGCAAAGAAGGGCCACTAGACAGGAAGAGCATCCTGAAGGAGCTTTCCAAGCAAAAGCCAATAATGGCTCAAGTTCAAGTCAGAGACCAAAGAAACCTTGGGCTGACAGAAGGGAAAGATCCGGGAATCAAGCAGAAAGAAGGAAGCTTCCACCTTGCAAATATTGCAAGAAGACTAACCACCTGGAGAAGAACTGTTGGAATAGGCCAGACATTCAGTGCAAAAGTTGCAAGAAGTTTGGTCATCATGAAAAGGTTTGTAGAAACAAGGACAAGCCACAAACTGAACAACAAGCTCAAGCCAAGATTGCTGAAGACTTTCCAGCTCAGGAGGAGCATGTTTTCACTCTTCAAGCTTTGCAACCAAAAGCAAAGCCAAGTGTAGTTGGCCAGTGGATAGTGGCTGCTCGCATCACATGTTAGCTGATGAGACTTTATTCAAGCAGCTTGACAAGAGCTTCACTTCAAAGATCAAGATAGGCAATGGAAGCTTAATTGAAGCCAAGGGTAGAGGAGATGTGCTGATCAACTCAGGCTCAGGTGACAAGCTAATCACAGATGTACTTTATGTGCCTGATATAGATCAAAACCTGTTAAATGTTGGTCAGTTGGTCCAGAAGGGTTATTCATTAGTCTTCAAAAATGATTCATGCATCATTCAAGATTGTTATGCCCAGGAAATTGTCACAATTCCTATGACATACAAATGCTTCATGTTTGATGTAAGTCAGCTTGAAAACAAGGCTTACACAAGCCTAGCTGACAGTGCTGGTCTATGGCATAAAAAATTAGGCCATGCCAACTTCAGATCACTTGATTTGATGCACAGACAGAATTTAGTTGAAGACATGACCAAGGTAGAGTCAATAAGTGTTGTTTGTGAGGCTTGCCAACTTGGAAAACAAGCCAGGTTGCCTTTTCCAGTCAACAAGGCATTGAGAGCTCGAGAAAGGCTTGAGCTGGTGCATTCTGACATCTGTGGTCCAATGAAGACCCCTTCACTCAATGACTGTAAGTATTTTGTACTGTTTATTGATGACTTAACCAGATTCTGTTAGGTCTATTTCCTGAAGCAGAAGTCTGATGTGTTCGAGGCCTTCACCAAATTCAAGGCTCAGGCAGAAAATCAGTCAAATTGCAAGATCAAGGCATTGAGGAGTGATAATGGGGCTGAGTACTTGTCTGAAAGGTTTCAGAAGTTATGTGAACAGACTGGGATCCATCACCAACTAACCACTGTGTACACTCCTCAACAAAATGGAGTGTGTGAAAGGAAGAACAGAACTGTAATGGATATGGCCAGATGTTTGATGTTTGAAAGCAAGTTGCCAAGCACCTTTTGGGCTGAGGCTGTCAACACCTCAGTGTACTTGCTCAACAGACTTCCAACACATGCTGTGAAGGATAAGACTCCATTTGAGGCCTGGCATGGACAGAAGCCATCAGTCTCCTACTTGAGAGTGTTTGGATGTGTGGGCTATGTGCATATACCCGCTGAAAGAAGGACCAAGCTCGAGAAGAGGTCTGCTCCAGCTATATTTGTGGGCTACAGCAGCAACAATAAGGGCTATAGGCTTTATGATCCATCAAGCAAAGGAATTGTGGTTAGTAGGGATGTCAAGTTTGATGAAGCAAGGACCTGGAACTGGGATGGTTCAAATGCAATACAGCTTGATGAAGACTCAATTAATGGCAGTTTAGAACTGGCTGAACAGGAGCCTAGCAATGCGAATGTGGATGATCTACCTGTAAGGGGCACCAGAACCATTGCTGACATCTACCAGAGATGTAATGTGGCCATAGTGGAACCTTCAAGCTTTGAAGAAGCTGTCAAAGACAAGCAATGGAAGAAAGCTATGGAAGCTGAGCTTGACATGATTCACAAGAATCAAACCTGGGATTTGGTAGACAGACCTGTCTAGAAGAAAGTCATTGGTGTCAAGTGGGTGTTTCGAGCCAAATTCAATGCTGGTGGTTCATTGAACAAGCACAAGGCCAGGCTTGTGGTGAAAGGGTACAGTCAGCAGTATGGCATCGATTTCATGGAGACTTTTGCTCCTGTGGCAAGATTGGATACCATCAAATTGTTGTTTGCTTTGGCTGCTCAAAAACAGTTGAAGATTCACCAGCTGGATGTCAAGTCAACCTTCTTGAATGGCTACCTTAAGGAGGAGATCTACATCGAGCAACCTGATGGTTTCAAGGTTCTAGGAAATGAAGACAAAGTGTACAGGCTGAGGAAGGCACTTTATGGCCTGAAGCAGGCTCCTCGAGCGTGGTATGACAGGATTGACTCCCACCTGTCTAAGCTCGGATTTGAAAAGAGCTTGAGTGAGCCAACACTTTATGTGAAAAAGTCCAACAAGGAGACTCTGTTGATTGTCTCTATCTATGTGGATGACTTGCTGGTAACTGGAAGCAAGGAAGACTTGATTGATGAGTTCAAAACACAAATGCAACATGTGTTTGACATGACTGACTTGGGAGTCATGACTTACTGTAACACCCCTAACCCGTATCCGTCGCCAGATTGGGTTTAAGAGGCATTACTGTTCTAAACTAATTTCAAAATAGACTTCTATTGAATTTAAGCACAAGTAAGGCAATCGTTATCATATTGTATGACATTACAACCATTTAAAATAAATAAGTAAAATTTTTAAAAGTATAACGAGTTTTACTACCCGTAATTAATACATACAAATATTTGGATCACATAATTTAAACATTCATGATATATAAATATATGAATACATATATTTACATATATACATATTAGACCCATATTTCAATTTATGCCAAATTATTACACCTTGGCCGAATATACTATTGCACCATTTATTTGGACTTGTAACCAACCCATCAAGAAACATATCAATTTCTTATCATTAATAATGACATTCGAATATTTATTAACTGTCAATCACTTATCTCAAAAATATATATTATATATATTTTATTAAACCAGACAAAACATCTCAATAAAGTTTAATATTCAATATCATATATGGTATAAAAAAATGGTTATTATGAACAATTTACTTATTACAATTAATAAGAAATAACATATATATATTTATTTTTTTATTTATAAGACCATACACATATGATTATTTTAATAAAACCCATGACAACAAAATGTATACTTATTTTATTGCAAAAGACATATTCAAATCAAACATACAATAATTATTAGTCAGGCACGAATGAAATTCCAACCCAAATATAACATCCAATACATTTTCTACTTAATATTATGTATAGCCGCATACATAACTATTAAGATTAATCCTTTTATTTCATTATCATTTCTATATTGCACATTCAAGTAAAACATGCATAATTAATATAATAATTATTAAACACAACTAAACATATTACACCTAGATGCCGTGACCAACCTATATATATATATATTATATGCACCTAGGTTACAACCGAATATGCCCAACAAAATTTCTAATATCCATGCATCGTAATAATATACTCATAAACATTACTAAATCATCAAACCATATGTCTTCAAACAATTAAACATAGAACTTAAGCCATATTCATATGGCTATAATACATATACTATTAAGGTTTCTACTCAAACAAGGTCATTTTCAAATCCCTCCTATACATGCCTTTATCTAAAATTAACGCAAACTAAGGGAATACCAAAATAGTTAATAGTGTGGTTGACTTTCTTGACGATCCCGATGAGCTTGTAGCTTGAACTTAATCTATAAAACAAAGGAGAACAATTCACACAAATAAGCTTACTAGCTTAGTAAGTCCTAAGCTCTCGATAATATAACATTAAAAACTTAAGCAATTTAAAACATTCAACTTATGACATTTGCGAGTAAACATTTAAGTATATATATATATTTATACAAAGCCGAATACCCATAGTTCAATAACCTAGGTAATTATACTTCATTTCCTTCTACCTACATCTCTTTGAAGCTCAAATAAGTATATCACAAGAATCACATACTCCAAATCGTATAAGTAAAGCATTCGCATCAACCATGCTAAGGTACTAAAATTTCTTTTACCTTTAGCATTCCTATTTGAAGACTGAATTTCCATAATAGTATATTTAAACTCGAATTCAGTCATATAATACTCATACACATCAATATTAGCCTCAAACATATATAACACAATTCTCATAGTATTAACTCGACTCAAGTAATGCTAAACATAACATACCTTACATGCTTACCTGAGCCGTTAGCTAGATACATTAATTATGGTTTGCCTTGAATAAAATTTGGTTTCTCCTTTATAAAACACATCACCGGCATCTAGCCTGCTAGGCGATAAAGCCCGATAAATAACACTGGCACGAGGCCTGCTAGGCTCAGAGCCCGAAAGAGTCACCGGCACTAGGCCTGCTAGGCTTAAAGCCTGAATTAAATCACCGGCGCTAGGCCTGCTAGGCTTAAAGCCCGAAACACATCAATGTGATAAATCATTCCACACACATTTTATAATAATATTACATGTCCAATTTAACTAAACTTATTCACATTAAACAATTAAAATCATTATGCCATTTTACGATTTCACAATTCGCATCAAGACCCTTTTCCATATCACATTGTCAAATTATGCAATTTATCTAATATACTTATAAACATTCGGCTAAGACATAAATAGGTACTAAAATGTATCAAACATTTTCATATAATAAGTTCATAAATAATTCTTCAATATTTTATAGCTTAAGAACTTACCTTAGAAGTCGATAGATTTGAAATTTTCGGCTATTTGTTCACCTTAGCCTTTCCCCGATCTAGCTCTTTCTCTTTTTGTTCCCGATCTATGAAATATCAAATAATTTTTGTTCACATTCATTCTATCTATTTGCTTAAACTCAAAGATACACATAATTTAATTTAGAAACCTAAGAACCGAATTTCCTTCTTCATTTGTTTAATTAAATCAATAATCACATAAAAATTTAAGCATTCAACTTTAACCGATTACACTATTTCACAATTTCTATTTATAAAAGTATGCATACCCAAACAATTTAAGAAGAAAATGATCACATATGGCCATCTTAATATTCGGTCGAACATAAGAGCATGTCAAATGATTAAGTTGCAACAATCTCACTTAGCAATCCTACAAGCTTAAGTTACTACTTTCCATTTCATCCTATTTTCTATCCTTATTTATCCCACATACCTTAATACAACCATTAAACCACCCCCCTCCATCGCCGAAACTCATCACGCATAATATCAACAAATTTTTACTTGTTTTCAATAATGATCAAAGAAATCAACCCAATTCCCATATAGATTTTTAAGTTAAAGTTCAAACTCTTACCTTGCCTAGCACATGCAAATGGCCGAATGGAGAAGATGAATTTTTTTTCTCCTCTTTTTGAAGGTGATTTCGGGTAGAAGATGAATGAGGGAAGAGAAAATAATTTCCTTTTTGTTTAGTCAATTTACACATTATTATAGCATGCTTATAATATAATAATACTTAAATTATAATATACTAAGAGAATATTATATTTATAAGCATGCTTACCGTCCACTATATTCAAAATATGGGGAATTTGACATGCAAATCCCTAAGTTTAATAAACAATTCACTTACCTTTTTAATTTCATGCTCACTATTTTTGTCACATTAGCAACTTAATCCTTTTTGTTAAATTAAACACTCAAACGATTAAAATTTTCTACGAGACTTCCACACCCATCAATTTACATATAATAATCACAAAATATAATATTTAAAATATTTAACGGGCTCGGATTCGTGGTCCCGAAACCACCGTTCCGATTAGGGTCAAAATCAGTCTGTTACACTTACTTTCTTGGCATGGAAGTAAATCAAGACAATCAAAGTATTTTCATTAGCCAACATGCTTTTGCTTTGAAAATACTTAACAGATTCAGCATGGAAAATTGCAAGCCAGTGAGCACTCCTATGGCTCAAGGAGAGAAGCTAACAAGCATTGGTGACTATGAAAGAGTTGATGAAAGGGAGTACAGAAGTTTGGTTGGCCGCTTACTTTATCTGACAGCAACTAGACTAGATCTAATGCATGCTGTTAGTTTGCTTTCAAGATTTATGCATTGTTGCAATATAATGCATTTTAAAGATGCCAAGAGAGTGCTTTGATACATCAAGGGGACATTGAGCTATGGAGTCAAGTTCAAGAGAGAAAATGAGTTTAAATTGGTTGGTTTCTCGGATAGTGACTGGGCTGGATCTTCTGAAGACATGAAAAGTACCTCAGGCTACTTCTTTAGCCTTGGTTCGAGTATGTTTTGTTGGTGCTCGAAGAAGCAATCAACTGTTGCCCAGTCGACAGCTAAAGCTGAGTATATTGCAGCAGCAGCAGCAGTGAACCAAGCCATTTGGCTTTGAAAGTTACTAAAAGATCTCAATGAGGAGCAACTTGAACCTACTAAAATTCTTGTTGACAACCAGTCAGCAGTTGCCATTGCCAAGAATCCGGTTTTCCATGGGAAAACTAAGCATTTTAAGATTAAATTGCATTTTGTTCGAGAAGCTGAACAATCCAAGGAAGTCAGTCTCGTGCACTGCAGTTCACAAGACCAATTGGCTGACATTCTAACCAAACCACTTGGTACATTGAGGTTTGAGCATTTGAGAAACAACATTGGTGTTTGTTGCATACAGTCCAAGGAGGAGTGTCAAGAGTTGGCCTGTTATTCAACAAAGAACTAGTAGCAGCAAAGGCAGCATCTTAGCATGGAGTTGTTAAGATAATTATGTAATGGTGGAGTTGTTAAGATAAATGTGTAATGGTGGAGTTGTTAAGATAATCGTGTAATGGTGGAGTTGTTAAGATAATTATGTAATGGTGGAGTTGTTAAGATAATTGTGTGTGGTGGAGTTGTTAAGATGTCATTTTCTTAACCAACTATTGTATATATATATATAATTTCTTATCAATGAAAGTTCATTAAGTTTTCAAGCTATTAAGCTTTGCTCCTTGTTTTCTTCACTTAAGTTTCGATTTCTTCTTCTTATTTTTGTTGTTCATTTTTAATTTTATGCAAATTACATGCACATTACATATTGAGTTGCTGCCCTTGTTCCAACACATGTTATGTTCCTGTATAGATGACCAAACATGTCACTGGATGATAGTTGAAGTATTCAAAAACACTTTCAAAACACTACGAACTTTTGGAGTTAGATTAAGCCTAGATTAAGCCTATGCAGTTTTTTTATTTATTCTTTTAGATAGTTAAAGACATTGGAATTGAATATCTAATGAGGTTTTATTGGCCTAATAACAACAAATATATCAGTAATCATTGTACAACTTCTGAATGCTAAGCATTCCAAATAGGATCTCTGTTCAGTCACATGGTTAACATGACTTTTTCATGCTACCAAGCTGCGATCGAATCGAACTGAAACTACTTGAAAATGAAGACTAATACATAAAGTCTTTTCCTATGAGCACATCTGAATATATTTTCATAAAAAAGGAATAAATATCGAGGCATCGTAAAGATGGAATTAAACATGAATTACCTATCTAAGTTCTTGATCCAATAAGGAATGGGACCACTGATTGAGTTGTTTGTTAGATACCTATTTAATTAGCATCATAAATCACATTACAGGTAAATCATGAATGAGACTAGAAATGTCATTGAAAAACAATACATAAAACTATTTGAATTGGGGCAAAACCATCAGGATTTATTTAAGGAGTATCGATAAAGAAAACCACTTGATTAATGATCCACCTACTGATGAGACTAGGCAGGCTTGATTGAGAGATGGCTCACAACTGTTCTTGTAGATTCGCAACTCTATTGACAATGAGGTAATCACTTTGATTGTTCACTGTAAGTTTGTTAAAAAACTGGATTATTTGGATTTTCTGTATTCTTAGAGAGGAAATATCTCATGGATGTATGAAGTATGTCAAACCTTCTATCAACCAGATAAGAAAGATAGGTCACTCACGACATACTTCATGAATTTCAAGAGTATATGAGAAGCTTAATGTTTTGCTACCATTCAGCTCGGATGTGAAAGTTTAACAGACTCAACGGGAGAAAATGATAATTATTAGTTTTCTCTTTAGCCTTCCTTTAAAGTTTGAAGCTGTCAAATCTCATATTCTCTCAAGTTCTGAGATTTCATCACTGCAAGATGTTTCCAAGAAAGGGTTGCATATTGAAAGTTCTCATTTTGTTCAAGTTAATAGTAACGCCTTAGTGAGTCATGGAAATAAAACCCGAGGATTAAGCAGTCATGATAGGGGTAACATAACCATAATCAAGAGACTGGGAGAATTTTATGCTATTATTGTCATGAGTCAAGCCATACAAAGCACAACTGAAGCTTTAAAGTAAGGTTCGGAGATCGCAGTCTGCAAATATTGCAACATCAAGTAACGAGACAATTTCACTGTTTAAAAATTTCACTTCTTCTGTCACTACTATCGTCGAGTAAGGTACTCCACTGTGTTATGGAATATAATAAGCATTAATTGTAAAAGTTAGTTAAGATAGTTAGTTGGGTTCAGTTGTTAAATGGTTAGTCAGTTAGCAGTTAGTTAATGACTTTCTGTATTAAATACTCGGCTTATTCTTCTTTCGAAAGTGCAAAAAATGAAGTCAATTTACTTCTCAACTGAGTACGTTAACATGGTATCAAGAGCCATGGATTCTTTGGTATAAAATTTTTTTCTCTTTCCTAGTTCCTCGTGTTCGTGGCAACAGACGCGGTCCCAACAGTTGACACGCCTCGGCATTCTACCAATACTGGTGAAGCAGTCCATCAGCTTGGTCCTGGCAGCCTTCCTTCATCCGATGTTCATTACTTTTCCAAACATGATACTATTAAACTCAGTGAGCATAATTTTCTTTTGTGGAAGCACCAGCTACTGTTGATTCTCGAAGGTTATGGTCTTGAAGGGTTTGTCTTAGGCACTGCTCTTTCTCCTTCTCTTTTCCTACCTGGGACCTATGGTCAGCTTGTTGATAATCCTGCGTTCATTGTGCATAAAAAGTAGGATAAGTTCTTAGCCTCTTGGCTCTTGTCCACAGTCACGGATGAAATCTTAGTGCATTTAACAGCAGCCAAGACCAGCTTTGACATTTGGACAACCATTGACAGAAGGTTTGGTGCCAAGTCCAATATCAAGATCTCGAGTATGCGCCATGCACTATACTCGATCAAGAAAACAAATCTTACCATCAAAGATTACCTGTCCAAGGTCAAGATCTAAGTGACAGTCTGACTGCAGTTGGTAGTCTAGTTACTAAACAAGAACAGGTCAGCATTATCTTGGCAAGTCTCCCCATCGAATTTGAGTCCATTCGAGTACTTGCTTCTGCCATTCCCATGAGTCTTGAATTGGTCACTGAAATGCTTCTTGATTGTGAAGCACGACAAATGGCCCTATTGACAGAAGTGCTTTTGCAAGCTAACTTGGTGTCTCGGTCACAGCAAGGTAATCTCGACAACATGAAATTAGGATCAGATTCCAATCGTGGTTCTCATCAAGGACACAGAGGTCAAGGTCATAGGTGGTCTCGTGGTCGAGCTCGTGGTTCAGGTCGTGGGTGGTCCCGATCTAAACCACAGTGCCAGCTATGTGGTAAAATAGGACACATGGTGCAAACGTGTTATCACAGATTTGATGAGGATTTTTCTGGTCTTGGTTCGAGTCCCTCAATGTCAATCAATTATCATCAGCTTAATGAGTCTCCTACATCCCATTGCTCCTCGACTCATTATTGTGGCTCATTTTCACAACCTTCCTCTGCAGCTCTTCACCCATCCTCTCGAGCTCCATCTTTCTCCTTACCTACTCAAACCTAGTACCCCGATTCTAGTGCAACTAACTATATCACCCCGACCATGGCTAGTCTTACCAATGCTTCTCCTTACACAGATACAAGTCAAGTCTCCATGGGCATTGGTGAGTCTGTTTCCATAGCTAATATAGGCTCATCAACCTTTGTGGCTGGTTCTCGGTTGTTACACCTCAAAAATATACTACATGTTCCTACAGTTTGTAAAAATTTGATATCTGTAGGGCAGTTTGCAAGAGATAATTCAGTCTATTTCAAGTTTCATCCCTTTTTATGTTTTGTGAAAGACATTCGGACAGGGAGGACTCTACTGGAGGGCCACATGCATAATAGCTTGTATAGGTTTGACTTTTCTCGAGCTGCTTTACATAAGCCTGGTCCTGCTCAAAGCTCAGGGTCTCATCTTTTGTGCAACGTACAAGCTCCTTCCCCCTTTAAGCTGTGGCACAACAGACTTGGACATCTTTGCCATAATACACTTTCTCGTGTTCTGCGTTCTTGTAATGTGTCGTTCAAGCATAGCAGCTTGCATTTTATGTGTACACCTTGTAAATTGGGAAAATCTCACAAGTTTCCTTTCACCGCTTCACAAGCAGTGTACTCATTTCCCTTTAAATTAGTCACATCTGATGTTTGGGGACCAACACATATGCCATCAAGTGGTTTCTCTTATTTTGTTTCCTTTGTTGATATGTATAGCAGACATACTTGGCTATATTTTCTTAAAAACAAGTCTGAGGTTCTTCGTTGTTTCCTTCATTTTCACAAAATGCTTCAAGTGCAATTTGGAAAGTCTATCAAAATGCTACAGACAGACAGGGGGGCGAGTATCGTTCCTTATCCACTAAGCTCTCTGTAACATCCCCAAACCCGGCCCATTCACTACGACCGAATCTGGTTATGTTAGTGCGGAAAAGTCGGTGGAAAATCTATTTAACTTAGAAAAATTTAAAACTTGCTAACTTTTGAAAAATCCATGTTTATTTAAACTTATGATTAAAACTTTGTTATTAAAATATACTCATACTAAAAGATTAATATATACAAGCCAAATTGAATAAGTAGGTTGGAAAAAATATACTTATCTTCACATAGTGTTTCAAATTCTTCAAACCATAATAAATACTAATATAATCATAACAAAAATAAATAAGAGTTAAAAGGCCTTTATTACATATTCTATTTAAACCCAAATACTTAAAGTAAGCCTAAAACATTTAATCTCTTCTTCTGCATGGGCCACCATGTGTCCACTCCAACCCGGTCCGATCGACGTGTCACCTGCGATGCTTAAAAAGTTGGGTGAGTCATACAGACTCAGTGTGTAACCAAACCATCGAAATCCACCCACATGCTAACCACATAACATCCCAATTATCAAATGCAACATGCAAGTATAATTATTAGACATTACCACAATCTGGGCTTGGCCCACCTTCAAATTATAACAATTACTGGGCTAGGCCCTTTTCACATTAGTCCACTGATCACTGGGTTTGGCCCATGTCCACGTATGTTCCCAAAACATACCTATTCATTGGGCTTGGCCCATTTTCATATTATTTCATAAACGGAATAATGCAATCATGAAACCCAACCCAAGCCTAGGGTCCATCCGCTACACACCCCCTGATCCAGCCTACCACACACCAGGGGACTATCGAGTCACCCTCTCCTTTTCCCTCCAAAAAGGCAACCAATGCCATCCACGATGTAGCGTATAGCTAACATCAAACCACGATGGAGCACATAGCAATCCATCAAGCCACGATATGGCATAAGCCGATATCAATCAAGGTAACCACGCGAACTAAATCGCAAAGATCCACAACGCGACCTCAGTCAGCGCCAATCCACGATGTAGCACAAAGCTGACATCAACCTCGTACTCGAAGTACACCCGTACCTTCTTTTCATAACCCGCCCATGCACATGTAACATAAAATGATGATAAGGTGGTGCATGTACATATTAAACACAATCATAGGCATACTCACATAATAAAATCAGTGATCATATTTACAAACTTTGCTACTAACCTGATCATCTTCATACCCCTTAAGGGTACCATTTTCACATTTAACTGCACTTATTGGCATCATACAACATAAACAGATATACTCAAATCCCGGAAACAATGGTTTAACTACACACCTTATAACCTGGAGCTCTAAACCCTCGATCCCAACGCTATCGACTAGCGAGACTACCGCTATCTGCCTATAGCTATCTCCTGCCGCTGGCCCACACCCCGGTGGCCAATCCCGAACTGCTGAAACCGCTCTTTTCTTGAACTTTGGGATAGGGACCTTCCCTTGCCCACTTTGACTGGTTGTGGCCTCCATCAAAAAGCTTAATCAGGTAAACAGGTTAACCCCCAAAACACCACTTAAGCATTTAATCTAAATAAATATCTCTTACCAACTCAACTTGAATCCCGAACGCTACTCTATGCCACTGCAACTGCTGACTAAACGACCTTGCTAACCACTCCCTATTGCTCCAGCTAGAAACGACCACCACCAAGGAAGTAAGGTTCGGCTCAGGGACTTGTAACCAAAGTGAAGAGAAATGTGAGAATGGGTGATTCGGCAAGGCTCTTAAACAGTGTTTGGGATATTCAGCAATGGTAGTTTTCTATGGATGGTTACGGTTTAAGCAAGGTTTAAAAAGAAAAAGGTGAGAAGGGAGAGGGATATAGGTTCATAAAAGGTTAAGCCCTCTGCTACTTTCGGCTACAAGGAAATAGGATGGAAAAGGGGTTTGCTTGGACTAACTTTCGGCAATGGAGAAGGGAAGAATAAATAAAAATAAAGGGAAGAACTTTTTGCTAAGGGAGAAAGCAAATGGTGAATGAAAAATGAGCACCACCCCCTCCCTTTATATAGCATTCGGCCAAGCCCCAAGCTCCCAAAAAAAAAATCCTAAAATCACTCCTAAAACACCTCCCCTCCATCCATTTTAAAAGTTTGAAAAAGTCAAACCTATCTAGCCAAATTCAAAAAAAAATTGACCAAGTCTTTGCCCATCTTTTAAGCCTCCCAAAACCGTCCAACACTCTACCTAGATGACGCAAAAACAAAGCCCCCTGCTACCCTTGCGAATCGAACACTGGCCCCCTTCCCTTGCACCTGAGACGTCACTTCCCCAAGCTCTTAGTGGCGTCTCCCTTGCCACTCCACCAGCCCAATTCTTGTGACATAAACTCCCAAATAATTCTCTTAAGACCCCCTCTATCCAAGTTCCCCTTTTTAGCCCCTAAAACTAAAAATTTTCCAAAGCGTTCTACCATCACCTAGGGTTCTCAGGACCCCTAAAACTTACCCAACCACACACTGAAGTGTGCCAACACTTGAGCTAAGCACCAAAAATCCAACCCCTAAAACCAGGGTGTTACAATTCTACCCTCCTTAAAATAATTTCGTCCCCGAAATTACTTGTCTAAACTAACAGTCCAATTCCTCCCGCTACGCTATAGCTGCGCACTCTGATCTTAAAGAGTTAACATACTTCCCAATCATAGTCTCTAAGTTCGCACTCAAAATTCAAAACAACTCAGAAAAAGCTATTCCCACAAGCAAGCAAAGCAATTAGAGCATGCACCAAAGCAGAGGAGCTTACCCGATATCACCTCCTTGGTTGATTCTGACTGGAACCATTCCCTCCATGTCTTGAACCATGACCCCTCATTGATCGAGGACAGTTCTTAACCAGATGTGCCTTAGATCCGCACCGAAAGCATGTTTTACTATTCCCCCAACACTTTCCTGTGTGAGGTCTTCCACATCGAGCACAGAGACAATTCCGATTCTCAGCAACTGGCACGGGTGTATGTACCGTATTCCCAACTCTTGGCCTTTTCTGAGCATCTCCAAACGATGCTGACCATCCAACACTTCTCTTATTCTCGTTCCTATTCTTTCCTCGGTTTTCCCTTACCGTCCTCTTAACTTCTTCGGCTATACGAGCTTTCTCCACTAGCACCGCGAAATCTCTTTCCCTCTGCGGAGCGATCAGCACTCGAAGTTCATCTCGCAATCCGTCTTCAAACCGGACGCACCTCTCATAGTCAGTGGCCACAATTCCCTTAGCATACTGACTTAGCCGTACAAATTCTGCTTCGTATTCCGCTATCGACTTATTTCCTTGCACCAGATTTAGAAATGCCTTCCTTTGCGCATCTAAGTAGCTTGCTCCAACGTATTTTCCTTCAAACTTTTCCTTAAAGTAATCCCAATCCAATCGATCTGCCGGTACACCTTGTTTGACAGTGAGCCACCATCGATAAGCCTCGTCCCGAAGTAGCGAAACAGCACCTTTCAATTTTTCCTCTGGGGCACAATCCAAGTCGTCCATAATTCTCTCGACTCCTTCTAGCCAATACTCCGCTACGTTCGGAGCCGTTCCCGACACTCCTCTAAAAACTTCAGCCCCGTTCGACCTAAGTCTCTCGGACACTGACTTCCGAGCTCCATTTCCCCTACTAGCTCTTGCCACTTGCTGAAGCACGCGTAACATAGCCTGCGACACTGCGTCCTCTTCACTTATCGGATCTTGTTCCTCTACATCCACTGCTGGCGGCACTTCGCTTTCTGACCCATAGCCAGACCCTACTGGTTCCGAAGCTGTCATTCTACCTCTACCGCGTCCCCTAGAACTCATCTCTAGCGCTTCGATTTAATCTGTTTAGAAAGTTTTATGGATTAGAAATTATTGTTTCACTGTTTTATCCACGAGCAATTTTATGCAATGAAGGTTCCGAGAGTAGTTCTTTCGAGCAATCAAGTTTCCTTTTCCTACCCAGGGGTAATTTCGTCATTTTTCCTAAAGAGATATTTCGGTAATAAATCAGGGTCAATTTTGAAAATAGTTTTTCCAACTTAGAGATTTTTTTCAAAATTTGCAAAGCTCAAGAGTCATCTTGCAAATTTTGTTTCTCAAACAAAGTGTGTTGCAAAAATTTCAGAAAGTAGGGTCATTTTCGTAATTTTGGAAATCATGGGCATTTTCGTAAATTCTCAAAATCGAGATATCACAACATTTTACAAAATAGAATTTTCCGATATTTAATAAAGTAAGAATATTTCAGTAGAAGTTGAGAGAAATTTGAAAATTTAGAAACCAAGGGCATTTCGGTAATTTTGTCAACCAGGGGTATTTTCGTAAATTTCCACAAGTTAGAGTATCCTAATATTTTGAAAACTTGGATTTTAGTATTTTGCAAGGTAAAGAACATTTTATCAAAATTTGAGGGTAGTACAGTAATTTTGCAATACAGGGGCATTTTGGTAATTTTACCACTAAGGGCATTTTGGTAATTTTGTAAATCGAAAGAAAAACGTCCTTCAAAATCAGATTTAAGGTTTCACAAACCAGAGGGGTAAATTTGAAAATTTAAAAACAGGGAATTTAGAAAACCGCAAGGCTAATTCCCTTTCGGGTTTTAATAACCGGTTTAGCCTATGAACAAGTCCTCTTGGTTAAGGTGAACCGTAGCTACGCACCAGGTAGGATTCGAGTAAAGAGGAGGTGAGTCGCTAGGACTGCTTAAATACCAAGCTCTTACTGAATGCCACTCCTAGACATGCGTACAGTGGTTACCACACCTTAACTCGGCGACTTACTTCACAGGTTTGTTTAAGAGCTTTAAGTTTTATGCAAGTGTTTGAGTAGACTAATCCTAGGGTCCAATAGCCTTAATATTCTAAACTACGAGCCCAACTAAGCCCATAACAGTTCATAATAACAAATCACTTCCAAAGTTCGAAGTACTTACCTGGTGGACTTCGGGTCGGAGGTACAGGTGCCATGCCAAAATATCCTGAAAAACTTTTTATAAAAGCCCATTTTTTCAAAAAGTCCATTTTGAAAACTGTTTCGGGCCCAAAAACCCTCAAAGCCGAGTTTTGAACTTGGCTCTGATACCAAACTGTAACATCCCCAAACCCGGCCCATTCACTACGACCGAATCTGGTTATGTTAGTGCGGAAAAGTCGGTGGAAAATCTATTTAACTTAGAAAAATTTAAAACTTGCTAACTTTTGAAAAATCCATGTTTATTTAAACTTATGATTAAAACTTTGTTATTAAAATATACTCATACTAAAAGATTAATATATACAAGCCAAATTGAATAAGTAGGTTGGAAAAAATATACTTATCTTCACATAGTGTTTCAAATTCTTCAAACCATAATAAATACTAATATAATCATAACAAAAATAAATAAGAGTTAAAAGGCCTTTATTACATATTCTATTTAAACCCAAATACTTAAAGTAAGCCTAAAACATTTAATCTCTTCTTCTGCATGGGCCACCATGTGTCCACTCCAACCCGGTCCGATCGACGTGTCACCTGCGATGCTTAAAAAGTTGGGTGAGTCATACAGACTCAGTGTGTAACCAAACCATCGAAATCCACCCACATGCTAACCACATAACATCCCAATTATCAAATGCAACATGCAAGTATAATTATTAGACATTACCACAATCTGGGCTTGGCCCACCTTCAAATTATAACAATTACTGGGCTAGGCCCTTTTCACATTAGTCCACTGATCACTGGGTTTGGCCCATGTCCACGTATGTTCCCAAAACATACCTATTCATTGGGCTTGGCCCATTTTCATATTATTTCATAAACGGAATAATGCAATCATGAAACCCAACCCAAGCCTAGGGTCCATCCGCTACACACCCCTGATCCAGCCTACCACACACCAGGGGACTATCGAGTCACCCTCTCCTTTTCCCTCCAAAAAGGCAACCAATGCCATCCACGATGTAGCGTATAGCTAACATCAAACCACGATGGAGCACATAGCAATCCATCAAGCCACGATATGGCATAAGCCGATATCAATCAAGGTAACCACGCGAACTAAATCGCAAAGATCCACAACGCGACCTCAGTCAGCGCCAATCCACGATGTAGCACAAAGCTGACATCAACCTCGTACTCGAAGTACACCCGTACCTTCTTTTCATAACCCGCCCATGCACATGTAACATAAAATGATGATAAGGTGGTGCATGTACATATTAAACACAATCATAGGCATACTCACATAATAAAATCAGTGATCATATTTACAAACTTTGCTACTAACCTGATCATCTTCATACCCCTTAAGGGTACCATTTTCACATTTAACTGCACTTATTAGCATCATACAACATAAACAGATATACTCAAATCCGGAAACAATGGTTTAACTACACACCTTATAACCTGGAGCTCTAAACCCTCGATCCCAACGCTATCGACTAGCGAGACTACCGCTATCTGCCTATAGCTATCTCCTGCCGCTGGCCCACACCCCGGTGGCCAATCCCGAACTGCTGAAACCGCTCTTTTCTTGAACTTTGGGATAGGGACCTTCCCTTGCCCACTTTGACTGGTTGTGGCCTCCATCAAAAAGCTTAATCAGGTAAACAGGTTAACCCCCAAAACACCACTTAAGCATTTAATCTAAATAAATATCTCTTACCAACTCAACTTGAATCCCGAACGCTACTCTATGCCACTGCAACTGCTGACTAAACGACCTTGCTAACCACTCCCTATTGCTCCAGCTAGAAACGACCACCACCAAGGAAGTAAGGTTCGGCTCAGGGACTTGTAACCAAAGTGAAGAGAAATGTGAGAATGGGTGATTCGGCAAGGCTCTTAAACAGTGTTTGGGATATTCAGCAATGGTAGTTTTCTATGGATGGTTACGGTTTAAGCAAGGTTTAAAAAGAAAAAGGTGAGAAGGGAGAGGGATATAGGTTCATAAAAGGTTAAGCCCTCTGCTACTTTCGGCTACAAGGAAATAGGATGGAAAAGGGGTTTGCTTGGACTAACTTTCGGCAATGGAGAAGGGAAGAATAAATAAAAATAAAGGGAAGAACTTTTTGCTAAGGGAGAAAGCAAATGGTGAATGAAAAATGAGCACCACCCCCTCCCTTTATATAGCATTCGGCCAAGCCCCAAGCTCCCAAAAAAAAAATCCTAAAATCACTCCTAAAACACCTCCCCTCCATCCATTTTAAAAGTTTGAAAAAGTCAAACCTATCTAGCCAAATTCAAAAAAAATTGACCAAGTCTTTGCCCATCTTTTAAGCCTCCCAAAACCGTCCAACACTCTACCTAGATGACGCAAAAACAAAGCCCCCTGCTACCCTTGCGAATCGAACACTGGCCCCCTTCCCTTGCACCTGAGACGTCACTTCCCCAAGCTCTTAGTGGCGTCTCCCTTGCCACTCCACCAGCCCAATTCTTGTGACATAAACTCCCAAATAATTCTCTTAAGACCCCCTCTATCCAAGTTCCCCTTTTTAACCCCTAAAACTAAAAATTTTCCAAAGCGTTCTACCATCACCTAGGGTTCTCAGGACCCCTAAAACTTACCCAACCACACACTGAAGTGTGCCAACACTTGAGCTAAGCACCAAAAATCCAACCCCTAAAACCAGGGTGTTACACTCTCTCAACTTGGTATTCAACATCAAATAACTTGTCCTTATACCTCAGAACAAAATGGGGTCACTGAAAGGAGACATCGACATATCATTGACATGGGGCTCATACTTCTAGCTCGGGCATCCATGCCTTTGGAGTACTAGTCAACTACCTTTTCTCATGTAGCTCATCTGATCAACAGGTTACCAACGCTTGTTTTGCAAAATCAAACTCCTTATGAGAGGCTATATAAAGCTCAACCTGACTATTCTCAACTAAAAGTGTTTGGGAGTGCGTGTTTTCCTTACCTAAAGCCCTTTCAGCACCATAAGCTACAATTTCAATCTCAAAAGTGTGTTTTTCTAGGGTTTGCTTTTAACCAGAAAGGTTACAAATGCCTTGCTGAAGATGGTCGTATGTTTGTCTCTCATCATGTCCTGTTTGATGAGACACATTTTCCATTTCAGGCTCGCTTTTCTTCACCAACAACCTTGGCTCCTGTTAGGTTCCTTCATCAAAGTTCTCACGTTCCTATGGTGGCATCAACTAGTCCTCCTTCTCCTGGTTCTTTACATTCACTTCAAGTTCTCCCAGCCTCTGCTTCAACCCAACCTCCTTCTATCATGCGATCTCCTAGTTCATTACCTTCACCTAGGGATTTTTTTACGATTGCTAGTTCACCTGCATCTAGTGCTCCAGATGCCATTCCTGCAAGGTCATCTTCTCCTGTCAACTGCCACCCTATGTGGTCGTAGTGGGAAAGTCTTAAAATTTATATAATGAATGATCGAGCCTAGAAACTAACTATCACCACGATTGAGGCAAGTGCACCTATCGAACAGTAGTATAGTTTAGTGGTAAGACCGGAATGTCGAACCCAAGGGAACCAAAAGTACTAATACTAACTTTCTTTTTATTATTTATCCTAAGAATTAAGGGAATTGTTGTTTAATCTAAAATTAACTAACTATTAAGCTAAGGATGCTAAGACACAGAGAATGAATTGGGGAAAATACTTTTGGAAAAAACCAATTGATTAGGATAATACCCTAGGAAGAATCCACCTAGACTTCACTTGTTATTTAACTCTGAACCAGACAATTTATTCACTTGACTTGATCCGTAGGATTCCCTAGGTTATATCAATACCCCTTTCGAGGCTACTAACGTCTAACCCTAGGTTGATTAATTGAAATCCCTTTCTAATTAAAACCCCTAGAATTGCATTAACTCGATCTATGGACTCCCACATTAGGTTTGACCCTAATCCGGCAGATTTTTGTCATCCTATTTCTAGGGTTGCGATCAACTCCGCTTAACTATACTAGATCTACTCTTAAACAGGGACTTTTGCTCTACTGCCTAAGCACATCAATACTTGAATCAATATCCTGAAATATCAAAGCAAGAATTAAGAACACATAATTAAGAACAAATCAAGTATTTATCATATAGTTCAGAAAACAATAACAAGATTCGTCTTAGGTTTCATCCCCCTCAGGTATTTGAGGGGTTTAGTTCATACTCATAAAAGAATACATCTCAGAAGAAAATATAAAACAAAACATAAGAAAAACCCTAAAACCCCCTGAAGGAAATTGAAGGGAAGATCCTCCGTCTTGAGTATGACTCCGGCTTCTTGAGATGAATCAACTGGCTTTCTTCAAGTAAATCCCACAATTCTGGCCTCTCTAGCTTCGTTCCTAAGCCTACCTGGACGCCCCCTTGAAGGTTGGCCTCTAGGGTGTTTATATAGGCTTTTAGAATGTCTTTCTTTGCCTCTAAGTACCCTATTCTGAATAGAATTAAAATAGGTCACGTCAGGGACACGCCTGTGTGGCACGGCTGTGTGAATCGAATCCAGGCCGTGGTCGGGTCTGCTAAAGAAGCACGGCCGTGTTGCTTGGGCCCAGGCCGTGTGAATTTCGTGCTTTGGCCTATTTTCTCCATTTTTGGCCCGTTTCTCGTTCTTTTCATCCTCCGAGGCTCTCCTAAGTATAAAAAATGAAATTAAAGGATTAGGAGCACCAAATTCCACAATTCAAGGAATAAATCATCCAAAAGTATGCTAAATATGGGATTAAAATATGTATATATTACGGTTTATCAAATACCCCCACACTTAAGCATTTGCTTGTCCTCAAGCAAAATTCTCAACTCACAATTAAAATAAACTTCCTTAATTCATAATATTCATCAATAGTGTTTCATCATAATTCAAAGGTAATTCATACATTGATAATTTAAGTAAAAGGGTCTTAAAGATTCAAACAATCAAAGTCATAGTTTTTGTAGCATGAAAATATAGACGTTTCCCCTTACCTAACTAATCATCTTTAGTTCAAAATCGAAAAGAGTTGACATCCTCACTAAAGATTCACTCAAATCACTCAAAGTGATTAAGGTTCAAATTTGAGCACTCAATAGTCGAACATGAAAAGTTAATTCCATAGGCTTCATTGAAAATCAAATCTCCACCACTATAAAACGAAATGATGCACAGATCAAAAGGTCTTTAAAGGGTTGTAACGGGGCTTAGGTTAAAGGTGTGGATAAAGGCTAAATTAAAGGGTCAAAATCGAGATTGAATTGGAAATTTACCCAACTAGAAAAAATGAACTAATCTTGAATAATTACATCAATTGAAAACTTGTAATACTAATAATACAAGCTTCTTCTTCAAGATGTGGAATTTAAATGTATAAGCTCACTTAATTATAGAACTAATAATGAATATACTTCGATATTTATTTATTTATTTAAGAACAAATCAAGTATTTACAATAATAAGAAAGAACTTTAACAACTGAAATATAGAACATAGTTAGGCAATTGCTCAAAATCAAATCTCGACAAAAAGGGAGTCAAGAAATGGTGATAAAAATACAAGATGGGTTTTAATATTAGTGGGTGAGTCAATAAAAGGGTTGTTAAGATCAAAGGGGTTCACTAGGGGTTAATTGTGAGGGTAGGCTTTTTAGTGGAGTGAGTGGGTTAAATCCTAAGTGTAACACCCCTTACCCGTATACTACGTCGGAATCAGGTACGAGGCATTACCAGACTTAACAATACATTCTACCAAATCCCGAGCCACAAAATTTCACTTATAATTTAAACTTTAACAAACACATGCATACACAAGCATTATAACTCTATGACCAATATGAGCCACAACTCGTGGCTAAATACAGAATAATCCTTAATGAAATTTCTTTATAACATACCTTATTGGAAGGGGGTGAGGTTGTAACGCCTCTGACTTGCCTCTTATATACTCATGCATATAACTTAACACTCATTAATATATATATTTTATTTCAAGTAACTTAACATGCATACTCATTTTACACAACCTTCCTATCATCTTATACAAACAAGTGCACTTATACTTTCATTCATAAATCTCGAGTAAAATTACTCATAACATTCACTTAATTTCACAAGTTATACTCATAGCATTATACAAATGCCAATCAAACATGAACACTTATCATAGTATAAACTTTCCTTTTATCTCATCTTTCATATTTCAAGAGAAATTCCCATCCACAATTTATTCATAATCACATAAACATCATAAACTACTATTCTTATTTTTTACGAGTCTCAACTCATCATAAACACACTGTCTGCACTATCAAATTTAGCTCAGTTAAAGTGCGCATCTGTCCAATAAAACAATTTACATTAGGGTCGGGAGTCGTCACACTATCATAGTTCAACATGGCATGTATAGCTAGACTCTCACACTCACTATGGTAGTTCGAGAACCGACTAAACCATAGCTCTGATACCACTAAATGTAACACCCCTTACCCGTATACTACGCTAGAACCGGGTACGAGGCATTACCAGACTTAACAATACATTCTACCAAATCCCGAGCCACAAAATTTCACTTATAATTTAAACTTTAACAAACACATGCATACACAAGCATTATAACTCCATGACCAATATGAGCCACAACTCGTGGCTAAATACAGAACAATCCTTAATGAGATTTTCACGAAATCATTCCGTGAAATTGTAGACCATAAAAAATATAAATAAAATAAATTTCTCAACATCGAATTTGTGGTCCCAAAACCACTGTTCCGACTAAGCCCAAAATCGGGCTGTTACACTAAGTGCCTTTATCATCTCTGTATATCAATTCAATGATGTGGTCTTGACATGTATAATCAAAGCAAGTTCTAGAATAACAAATCAATGTTGGCACACTCATAATCAAAAAGTGAGCACGAAAGAATGTATGCTCTAAAAGGCTCAAGATCTTACAAAAATTATGGGTTTTTGATATCAACTTTGTATATTTCAAACTTCAAGGTAATAATTAGATTCAGGTAGACAACCTAACAAAATTTTGATTTTTTTTTTTTAAAATAGACTCATTATGCTTGATTCTCTAGTCTCCTAAAGTTTAAATCATCACTGCACAATTATCATTGACTTAATCCAAAACATATCAATAAAAATCATAAATTAAAGGAAATTTCATTCTAATAGTAAAAATGAGGAATTTTACTTAAAAACAAGACATAAAAACAAGACATAATTCAGGGATTTGAGAATAATGCAAAAAGTTAGGAACTTTTCGAAATAAATTCACCCCCCACACTTAAGATGTACATTGCTCTCAATGTACAAAGATATATATGAAATCATAAGAGATAGGGAGAAGTGAAACTTCCTAAATTTTGGATGTTTCCTTGATTTGGCAGTGGTCGTGGTGTGGTGGCCGCCGACAATCTCTGCGCTAGATGAAGAAATTGGGAATCTCGTGAAGAATTTGCCAGGAAATAATAAGAATAATTCAAAATATACTAATTATATATTTAAAGACAAGAAAGATAAAGAGAAAGTAAATAAAAAGTAAAATACAATTAAAAGGCAAGATTAATGGACTGAAAAGTCCTTATCGTTAGATGGTTTGCGAAGTGGGTGTGATTTCTAGGGCCGTGGTATGGTGATTCCCAAGTAGCCTTTAGAACCTAAATCAAATAAAACAAAATAAAATAGACTAAATTAAGTATAAGAGAAATAAAGATAAGGAAAATAAAGGAGAAGGGGAAATAAAAAGAAAAATTAAATGGACTCAAAGGTCCTTATCCTGTTGAGTTGATGAAGCGGCCGGCATGAACTTATGTAGATCGGTCTCGCAGAGGGAGACTGTGCTAGGATCTTTCCATTTCTTCGACATGGATATGGTGTAGATCAAGAGTTGAAAGAATGAAAATGAAAAGGGAGGGGAGTGTAAAGGATATGGAAGAAGGGGAACGGGGAGTAGGTGAGAAGGGGAGAGGGGTGTTTTAAATAGAAATTTTAGATCTGGTTCATCCCCACGCCCGTGTACCTTGGGCGTGTTAAGTCGCACGGCCGTATCACACGCCCGTGTTGTTCTACGTTCATTTCTCCCACGCCCATGTGCAGGTCGCCACGCCCATGTTGATAAAACAGTGTCGACCACGGTTGTATCGCACGGCCGTGGTGTTTAGTCAGGGGCCGTGGCTTGAAGATATTTTTTGTCCTGTTTCGTACTATCTCTACCACATCGGTATGGGAATCCGTGGTGTCCACACGGCCACAGCCACGACCGTGTGCAAGGCTGTGTGGTATGGGAATCTGCGTTTTAGTCAATTTGTAGTTAGGTGCTAAAAAGGAAAAATAAAAGTAAAAAGAAAAATGTAAAAATTAATGGGGTTAGTGCTCGGGTTGCCTCTCGAGAAGCGCTCGTTTAAAGTCTCATTCGCATAATCATGGTGGTTTGAGGAGTTGAAAATCCTTTCTCATCCTATCAATTTTATTATCAATATATAGCTCGAGTCGAGTAGCATTTACTTTAAAAGTGCCGAATATAGGATTACTTACCTCGACTGTTTTGTAAGGGAAGACATTGAGTACGTTAAAAGAGATTTCTTTGTTTGTATTAAGGTCGGAAGGAGAGATTCGAGGGTCTTTCTGTCACAGACCGAATTTGACCCTAATCGGAACGGTGGTTTCGGGACCACGAATCTGAGTTTGAAATATTTTTTTATATTATATTCTGTGCTCATTATGTGTGAATTAATATGTGTGAAAGTTTCATAGAAAAATTTTATCGTTTAAGTGCTTAATTTGATTAAAAGGACTTAATCGCGTAAAGTGTAAAAGTGGCATACTATAGTGAAATGTGCTAATTTGAGCATGGCTTTATAATATGAAGTATAGAAAGGGTAAATAACCCATTTTATGAGCTAGTGGCCGGCCATGGACAAGTTTGTCCTTAAGTTATATTATTTGGTTATTTTAATTTTAAGGTTAGTTAAGTAATTTAGTAATAACTTAATATATGTTAAAGTAAAACAAAAGAAAATGCTATTATCATCCATTTGTTCTTGGCTGAACCTTGGCATGAGTAGAAGGGTTTCATTTCTTTAAAATTTCGGCACTTTGAAGCTAAAATTCAAGGTGAGTTTTTAGTCGGTTTTAGATAATTTTTATGTTTTTGAGATCATTGCTTCGAATTGTAGCTGACCCATGTTAAAATTTTTAAGAATAATCATGTATGATGTTCGGCCTTTGCTATGTTCTTGTGATTTTTGGTGTTTTATGATTTTATGTAAATGATATGTTAAAGATTAGTAGTTATTGAAATGGAAATTTTAGTAAATTTTAGTATTTTGGACTAATTTGTAAAAATAACATTTTTGAGGGACTTGTTTGCAAAATAAATGAAATGTATGCCTTGGTATGAAGGTATAGAAGATTCGGCCCTAAAGTATTATGTGCAAATTATGTGTATTTTGTGTTATATGCAAATAGGACTAAATTGTAAAAAAATGTGAAACATTAGGGGTAAAATGGTAATTTGCCCATTTATGTGTTTTGGGACTAAATTGAAATGAAATGTGCTTGAATGAGATTATTTTGGATATGTTTAGATCAAGAACAAAGAAAAATGGATTTGGATCGGGGAAAGTCGAAAGTTATCGAATAGTCGATATACGCGGTTCGTCGGCAGTCAAGGTAAGTTCTTAAGTTTAAATATAATAAAGAGAAAATTATGAAATTGTTGTTTGATATTATTTGATTTATTTGCGCAATGAAATAAATGATAGCCGAATGTCAGGGGCATATATATTGGACTAAATGTGTTTTGATTGTGAAATAAAAACTAGTACATGTAATATGATAATTGATTGTGGTACATGTACATGAATTGGAAATGATATAAGTGTTAAGATTTTTAAGTTGATGAAATATTTGATGTGTTATTCGGGCTTATAGCCTAGCAGGCCTTGTGACGGTGTGTTATTCGGGCTTTTAGCCTAGCAGGCCACGTGCCGGTAAAACAATTCGGGCTTATTGCCTAGCAGGCTTAATGCCGGTGATATACTTCGGACCTTAAGTCCAGCAGGCCTAGTGCCGGTGAATGTGTTTTGAGCTCTAAGCGCATGAGAATCGAGTTACGAACATATCAAGAAATTTAGGCTTTGAAACATGATTCGTATAAATTCGACAGAGAGGTACGTATTTTATAGTCATGTTACTCAATAAAATGGCAAACAAGTATACGAGTAAGTGAAGGTTTTATACATTGATTTATTAGAGATGAATGAATATGTATATGCATGTTATATCGTGTGATAGTAAATATTTGAAAGCATGAATGGATTTAGTTGATTGGATAAGCATATGATATGTACATATGTCTTTGATATACTTGATGATTGGTGTATGTGAATAATAAAGGTAAAGCTTTAGTATTAAGTGCATCAATGATATTTAGTTATTTCGGCTTTATAGGTAAAAGAAGTTATGTATTATTTATGTTTGAATTGGTGATAGAAGATATTGAATCGAATGGTTGTATGTATGTTATATATATATATAAGTATATGTTTTCTTAAGACTTACTAAGCTAGCAAGCTTACCGTGTGTGTGCTCTTATCTACCTCTGTTTTATAGATCTTTGATTCAAGCTACAGACTCGAAGGATCATCCAAGAAGTCAATCGCACTATCAAATCTTTTGGTATACCTATCTTAGTTTTATTCGAAAGGCATGTATAGGCTAGACTTAAGTGTTAACTATGAGATTTTGGGTGATTGTACATAACTATAATATAGCCTTGCGAAAAAGGCTTAGTTCCTTTGGATAAAAATTAAGTTCTACATGGTAATGGCTTGCATGATAGTATTATGGATGTATGATTTTGTTCATGGCTTAATTCATGATTGAAGAGGAATCGAATAGCCTAGGTGTATATATATATATATATATATATATATATGGTGTGGTATTTGATATTGTGTTTAGCTAATAGGTTAAGTCATGGATGTTTATAGGTTAAAGCATGTAGGATATTAATTTAGTAATATGATTAAAGAATGGAATTTTGATGTTTGTATTATTGACATAGAATTCGGTGACATAGTCAAGTTGATTCCATGATATATATTCGGCAATGGTGTATTGTTTGTTATGGTCGAGTAGATTTTGATCATTGATTTGTGAATTGAATGTGGCAGAAATTATTTAAATTCAGTAGGGGGTTGTGATGTGGAATCAGGCATATTTCTTTTAGTCAAATTTGCCATTTATCGCACAATTATAATAATGAATAAGTTATATTCTTAAGTCAAGAAAAGACATAGGATTATTGTTCAAATTGTAAATTTGAGAGTTCATGTTTGCATTATATGAACCATTCAATATAGTTATGCCTACTTGAAAATGCTAGTTTATTTCAATGCATGTGAACTGAGTGGCAAAGTTATATAGATATGCAATGCAGGTACTTTGTAGACATTTTTGATCCAATTGGATACGCAAATGAATTCATGTTAGTTTTGCTTTGATATAAGAATGAGTTTCAATGAATGCATAAAATGATCTATGTATAGTTAGGTAATGCCTCATAACTCAAATTCGGCGACGGGTACGGGTTAGGGGTGTTACATTTTATTGTTACATGCCTTTAATTGTATATTTGATAGTGTGGTGACTTCTGACATTTCGAACTGTGTTTTATATATAGTAAATGGATCTTGATCCCGACAGAGTCGTAGCTGATGACGTAGAGAGTGTAGCGCCTGACCGTGCACACGGATCAGCGCCAGTAGACTCTCGACCAGTTACGGGTAGCCACGAAGGGGAGGCTAAACAAGCCTTCTACCAGTTGATGAATGAGTGGTTTACCCAGTTTGTTCAGAATAATCCGACTGTACAACAACCTCCACCCCCGAATAATCCAACTCCGGTACCTTCAGCACCTCCGATGATAGATCCGATGAGATCTAGAAGGCCTCCTGTTGATAAAATCAGAAAATATGGGGCCGAAGAATTCAAAGCTAATGACGATGATGATGCAGAACGGGCTGAGATGTGGCTTGATAATACTATTCGGGTACTCGATGAACTATCTTGTACTTCAGATGAATGCCTAAAATGTGCTATATCTCTACTTCGGGACACTGCCTATCATTGGTGGAACACACTAGTATCAGTGGTTCCGAAAGAAAAAGTAACTTGGGACTTCTTTCAAATTGAGTTCCGTAAGAAATATATCAGTCAGAGGTTCATCGACTAGAAACGGAAAGAATTTCTGGAATTAAAATAGGGCCACATGACTGTAACTGAATATGAGCGAAAATTTGTTCGGTTGAGCCGATATGCCCGTGAGTGTATATCTACCGAAGCCATTATGTGTAAAAGGTTCGAAGACGGCCTAAATGAAGACATAAAATTACTTGTTGGTATTCTTGAAATCAAAGAGTTCGTAGTACTTGTCGAGCGAGCTTGCAAAGCTGAAGAACTTGGAAAAGAGAAAAGAAAGGCTCAAATAGAAGCTAGAGACACTCGTAAAAGATCATCGAGTAAGGCTTTTCAATCGGTATCTAAAAAGTTCAGAGATGACTTAATCCGACATAAGACTACTTCAGACATGCCTAGACGAGATCGACCTCCAGTGGGTTCTCGAGCTACTTCGATGGCTAATGTTGGTAATGTTCCGCAGAACCGGGCTGAGTGCAAACATTGTGGGAAATGACATTCTGGGAGTTGTAGAGTTCGTGATCGGTCCTGCTTTAAATATAGATCGTCGGACCATTTTATTCGAGAGTGCCCGATGGTAGCTGAACAGAATACGGCACAGTACACCAGACCGAGCAGTGCACCAGCACGGGGCAGACCACCCAGACATTTAGGCAATGTAGGTGGTAGTCAGAGAGGGACGAAGGACACTGCAGTGCGATCAAGACTCTACCAGTTGAGTCTACTGAGCTTGTGATTCGTGTGTCCAACCCTTTGGGTAGATGTGTACTTGTTGATAAAGTGTGTAGAGGTTGCCCGTTGATGATTCAAGATTCTTGCTTTCCAGCCGATTTAATGTTGTTGCCTTTCGATGAGTTCGATATAATCTTGGGAATGGATTGGTTAACTTCGCATGATGTAGTGGTGAATTGCAAAAGAAAGCTTATTGATTTGAGATGTCAGAACTGTGAGATCATCAGAGTTGAATCCAGTGATTTAAGTGGGTTACCTACAGTAATATCCTCGATGTTAGCCTAAAAGTATGTGAGAAAAGGGTGTGAAGCTTATTTGGCCTATGTATTGGATAATAAAGTGTCTGAAAAACAAATTGAATCTGTATCGGTTATATGTGAATACCTAGATGTGTTTCCTAAAGAATTACCGGGTTTACCACCAGTAGGAGAGATTGAGTTTGGCATTGAATTAGTACCGGGGATGACTCCGATCTCGATAGCTCCGTATCGGATGGCACCTGCTGAGTTAAAAGAGTTGAAAGCACAGTTGCAAGATTTAACAGATAGGGGCTTTGCATGATCGAGCTTCTCTCCTTGGGGTGCACCAGTTCTTTTTGTGAAAAAGAAAGATGGAACGATGCAAATGTGTATTGATTATCGGCAATTGAATAAGGTAACTATAAAGAATAAGTACCCGTTACCTCAGATTGATGACTTGTTTGATCAGTTGAAAGGGGCTTCAATATTTTCGAAGATAGATCTGAGATCGGGCTATTATCAGTTGAGAGTCAGAGATACAGATGTGCCAAAGACTGCATTCCGAACGAGGTATGGACATTTTGAGTTTCTGGTCATGCCTTTTGGACTTACTAATGCACCTGCTGTTTTTATGGATCTGATGAATCGGGTTTTTAGACAGTTTTTAGATCGGTTTGTAGTAGTGTTTATTGATGATATACTGATCTACTCTAAAGACGAAGCCGAGCAGGCCGAGCATCTGAGATTGGTGCTACAAACTTTGCGAGATCAACAGTTGTATGCAAAGTTTAGTAAGTGTGAATTCTGGATGAATAAAGTCAGCTTTTTGGGACACATTGTTTCAGCATCGGGTATTCAGGTTGATTCAAACAAAATATCGGCTATACTTGATTGGAAACCACCAAAGAATGTTTTTGAGATTCGAAGCTTTCTGGGACTTGCGGGATACTACAGACAGTTTGTGAAAGGTTTTTCTGTGATAGCTACACCTTTGACAAAGCTGTTACAGAAAGATGTCAAGTTTGAGTGGTCAGAAAAGTGTCAGAAAAGTTTCGATCAATTGAAAGCCCTTCTGACCGAAGCTCCAGTGTTAGCTCGGCCTGAATCAGGTAAAGAATTTGTCGTTTATAGTGATGCTTCTTTAAATGGTTTGGGTTGCGTTTTGATGCAGGAAGGCAAGGTTATAGCCTACGCTTCGAGACAACTGAAGCCACACGAAAGAAATTATCCAACTCACGATCTGGAATTAGCAGCCATTGTTTTTGCATTGAAAATTTGGCGTCATTACTTATACGGTGAAAAATGTCATGTTTACTCGGACCACAAAAGTTTGAAGTACTTGATTACTCAGAAAGATTTGAATTTGAGACAACACAGATGGTTAGAGCTGTTGAAAGACTATGAATTGGTGATTGATTACCATCCGGGAAAAGCTAACGTAGTTGCAGATGCATTGAGTCGAAAATCATTGTTTGCTTTTTGTGCATTGAATGCACATATGGCAATGTCTGGTGATAGTTTGATCATAGCCGAGTTGAAGGCAAAACCGATGTTTATTCAGCAAATTTGTGATGCACAGAAAATTGACAAAGATTTGACTGCTAAACGAATTCAGTGTGAAAAAGATGTGGAATCAGAGTTTCAAATTGATAAAAATGATTATTTAAACTTTAAAAGCCGAATATGTGTTCCGAAGAACTCGGATTTGATTCAGATGATTTTGAGTGAGGCACATAGTGGTCGATTATCGATACATCCGGGTAGCACAAAAATGTATAATGATTTGAAACAGTTCTATTGGTGGCCTGGCATGAAACGGGATATATCTGAATTTGTTTCAAAGTGCTTAATCTGTCAGCAAGTAAAAGCCGAGCATCAAGTGCCTTCTGGGTTGCTTCAGCCGATCATGATACCTGAATGGAAATGGGATAGAATCACTATGGATTTTGTATCTGGTTTGCCTATGACACCGAACAAGAAAGATGCAGTCTGGGTTATAGTAGATAGACTGACCAAATCGGCTCACTTTGTGCCGGTTCGTACTGACTTTTCACTCGATAAACTTGCTGAGTTGTATATATCTCAAATTGTGAGATTACATGGTGTGTCGAGTTCTATTATTTCAGACAGAGACCCGAGTTTTACATCGCGATTCTGGAAGAAGCTGCAGGATGCTTTAGGTACTAAACTTCATTTTAGTACAGCTTTTCACCCGCAGACAGACGGTCAGTCTGAGCGAACCATTCAGACACTTGAGGACATGTTAAGATGTTGCGTTCTTGAGTTTGAAGGTACGTGGGAAAAGTACTTACCTTTGATTGAATTTGCTTATAATAACAGTTTTCAATCAAGTATTAAAATGGCACCCTACGAAGCTCTATATGGCCGCAAGTGTCGTACACCCCTGTACTGGACCGAGCTCAGTGAGAATAGGATACAAGGTGTTGATTTGATTAAAGAAACTGAACAGAAAGTGGCTATAATCAGAGGTAGTTTGAAAGCTGCATCAGATCGTCAAAAGTCTTGCGCTGATTTGAAACGTAAAGATATTGAATTTCAAGTCGGAGATCGAGTATTCTTGAAAGTATCTCCGTGGAAGAAAATACTTCGATTTGGTCGGAAAGGCAAACTGAGTCCGAGATTTATCGGACCGTATGAAATCATGGAACGTATTGGGCCTATTGCTTATAGATTGAAGTTGCCTTCTAAATTAGAAAAGATACATGACGTATTTCACGTTTCGATGCTTCGTAAATATAGATCAGATCCATCGCATGTGATCACTTCATCTGAGATTGATATCCGACCCGATATGATGTACGAGGAAGAATCGATCCGTATTTTAGCTCGGGAAATGAAAGATTTAAGAAACAAAAGGATTCTGTTAGTGAAAGTACTATGGAGTCGGCACGGAGTTGAAGAGGCTACGTGGGAGCCTGAGGATTCAATGAGGCAACAATATCCGACTTTGTTTAACAGTAAGATTTTCGGGGACGAAAATCCTTAAGCGGGGAGAGTTGTCACAGACCGAATTTGACCCTAATCGGAACGGTGGTTTCGGAACCACGAATCCGAGTCTGAAATATTTTTTTATATTATATTCTGTGCTCATTATGTGTGAATTAATATGTGTGAAAGTTTCGTAGAAAAATTTTATCGTTTAAGTGCTTAATTTGATTAAAAGGACTTAATCGCGTAAAGTGTAAAAGTGGCATACTAAAGTGAAATGTGCTAATTTGAGCATGGCTTTATAATATGAAGTATAGAAAGGGTAAATAACCCATTTTATGAGTTAGTGGCCGGCCATGGACAAGTTTGTCCTTAACTTATATTATTTGGTTATTTTAATTTTAAGGTTAGTTAAGTAATTTAGTAATAACTTAATATATGTTAAAGTAAAACAAAAGAAAATGCTATTATCATCCATTTGTTCTTGGCCGAACCTTGGCATGAGTAGAAGGGTTTCATTTCTTTAAAATTTCGGCACTTTGAAGCTAAAATTCAAGGTGAGTTTTTAGTCGGTTTTAGATAATTTTTACGTTTTTGAGATCATTGCTTCGAACTGTAGCTGACCCATGTTAAACTTTTTAAGAATAATCATGTATGATGTTCGGCCTTTGCTATGTTCTTGTGATTTTTGGTGTTTTATGATTTTATGTAAATGATATGTTAAAGATTAGTATTTATTGAATTGGAAATTTTAGTAAATTTGAGTATTTTGGACTAATTTGTAAAAATAAAATTTTTGAGGGACTTGTTTGCAAAATAAATGAAATGTATGCCTTGGTATGAAGGTATAGAAGATTCGACCCTAAAGTATTATGTGCAAATTATGTGTATTTTGTGTTATATGCAAATAGGACTAAATTGTAAAAAAATGTGAAACATTAGGGGTAAAATGGTAATTTGCCCATTTATGTGTATTGGGACTAAATTGAAATGAAATGTGCTTGAATGAGATTATTTTTGATATGTTTAGATCAAGAACAAAGAAAAACGGATTTGGATCGGGGAAAGTCGAAAGTTATCAAATAGTCGATATACGCGGTTCGTCGGTAGTCGAGGTAAGTTCTTAAGTTTAAATATAATAAAGAGAAAATTATGAAATTGTTGTTTGATATTATTTGATTTATTTGAGTAATGAAATAAATGATAGCCAAATGTCAGGGGCATATATATTGGACTAAATGTGTTTTGATTGTGAAATAAAAACTAGTACATGTAATATGATAATTGATTGTGGTACATGTACATGAATGGAAATGATATAAGTGTTAAGATTTTTAAGTTGATGAAATATTTGTTGTGTTATTCGGGCTTATAGCCTAGCAAGCCTTGTGCCGGTGTGTTATTCGGGCTTTTAGCCTAGCAGGCCACGTGCCGGTGAAACAATTCGGGCTTATTGCCTAGCAGGCTTAATGCCGGTGATATACTTCAGACCTTAAGTCCAGTAGGCCTAGTGCCGGTGAATGTGTTTTGAGCTCTAAGCGTATGAGAATGTTACGAACATATCAAGAAATTTTGGCTTTGAAACATGATTCGTATAAATTCGACAGAGAGGTACGTATTTTATAGTCATGTTACTCAATAAAATGGCAAACAAGTATACGAGTAAGTGAAGGTTTTATACATTGATTTATTAGAGATGAATGAATATGTATATGCATGTTATATCGTGTGATAGTAAATATTTGAAAGCATGAATGGATTTAGTTGATTGGATAAGCATATGATATGTACATATGTCTTTGATATACTTGATGATTGGTGTATGTGAATAAGAAAGGTAAAGCTTTAGTATTAAGTGCATCAATGATATTTAGTTATTTCGGCTTTATAGGTAAAAGAAGTTATGTATTATTTATGTTTGAGTTGGTGATAGAAGATATTGAATCGAATGGTTGTATGTATGTTATATATATATATATAAGTATATGTTTTCTTAAGACTTACTAAGCTAGCAAGCTTACCGTGTGTGTGCTCTTATCTACCTCTATTTTGTAGATCTTTGATTCAAGCTACAGACTCGAAGGATCATCCAAGAAGTCAATCGCACTATCAAATCTTTTGGTATACCTATCTTAGTTTTATTCGAAAGGCATGTATAGGCTAGACTTAAGTGTTAACTATGAGATTTTGGGTGATTGTACATAACTATAATATAGCCTTGCGAAAAAGGCTTAGTTCCTTTGGATAAAAATTAAGTTCTACATGGTAATGGCTTGCATGATAGTATTATGGATGTATGATTTTGTTCATGGCTTAATTCATGATTGAAGAGGAATCGAATAGCCTAGGTGTGTATATATATATATATATATATGGTGTGGTATTTGATATTGTGTTTAGCTAATAGGTTAAGTCATGGATGTTTATAGGTTAAAGCATGTAGGATATTAATTTAGTAATATGATTAAAGAATGGAATTTTGATGTTTGTATTATTGACATAGAATTCGATGACATAGTCAAGTTGATTCCATGATATATATTCGGCAATTGAAACACCCCACACCCGGCCCACGAGCCTTGACCGGATCTGGTATGTTCCCCGGTGTAAACCGTTTCAAATTCTTTTGTGACTTAGGAAAAACTTGGGTGTTTTGAAAGAAAGTTTGTTTTGGGTTGGGCTTGAGTTGAAAACGAGTTTATTTGAGGTGACAAAATATTTAGAGTTTATTTGAAAATAAATTTCACTTGATCTTTAATTAATAAAAATTGGTACCGTAATAAATAAAGGAAAAATAAAGTAGTTCAACTATGGCCTTATTACATCAAATAATTCCCAAAAATGAATTAAAGTGCTTAAATAAAAGAAAAGTCCAAATAATAAAATTTTCCTTGTTGTGCATGGCCACCTTTAAGCTCCTGCCGACCTGGTCCATTACTGATCATCACCTGGAAGAAAAAAAAGTTCCCCAACGGGGTGAGTCAAACAGACTCAATGTGTACACAAACACTAAGTCTTAACATTTCAGGCATGCATTATCATATCACATACATATTCAAATAACAGGTAAAAATAATGATGCAACCCAAACCCAAACCTATTAAGCCATCCGCTACACTCCCCCGTACCAACCTGTACACCGTGGGGACTACTAAGTCAACCCTCCTTCCGCTACACTCCATATCGCGGTCTTAGGTCACCGCATTCGTGGTCTTAGGTCACCACGTTCAGATTACTGTGGTCTTAGGTCACCACATTCAGATTACTGTGGTCTTAGGTCACCACATTCAAATATCACGGTCTTAGGTCACCGTGTTCGTGGTCTTAGGTCACCACATTCACTTCCCCTTTTCATATAACCCGAATGCCCCATATCATACATATCATGCACATCATGCCTTAATTCACATTCTTATCACTTTTTCACATGTTACAAATAACATATATTCATAATCCTAGTAGGAGTAGGAAACGTACTTGAGTACTTTGTACCATTGCATGGTACTTTAGCCATATTTTCACATTCTTAATAACACATTTAATTTAAAACATAGCCATGAACATATTAAAGCTTAGGGTAGGGTACACACCTGATTCGCTTAGGGTTTCCAATCCAAATCCCGAAAAGCTTGATCTAATGCCTTAGATCTTAGATCTCTACATTTAATCAATCATTTAATACTTAGTAAAGAGCCATTCGGCCATAAATCCAAATCCTAGTAGGATTAGTACACTAAAACTTACCTTGGTGTCGAATTGACTATAGTCAAATCCCGAAACTTCGCAGAGTTGTCCCCTTGAAATCGGCTAGGCACTAAAATCACTTAACTAATTAGTTTCGGCTTTTAAACGAAGTAAGAAATAGATCTTCATACCAAAATAAGCCTTGGCCGAATGCTATAGACACATGCCTTGTGGATTTTAAATCCCGAAACTCACCGAATAACTAGGGAACACGCGGCCTATGGTGTACCTTCGGGAAAAGAACTTCTCCTTCCTTGTAGTTGACACTTAGTAAATCCTGAAAGATCTCCTCAATGTTTCGACAACAAGAATATTGATGGGATTAGTCCTAGATTTTCGACAAATCTAAAAGAAAAGAATAGAAATCAAACTTGTTCTTACCTTTGAAGAAATCGACAGCACCTAAGCTTGAAGCCACTTGAGATATTCGGCTATGGCCTTAAAAGGCTTACTTCCGGCTTTTGGAGGGATTAGAAAGAAAAGAGAAGGAAGAATAAAGATGGAGGATTCGGCTAGAACACAAGGTATTTCGGCTTTGGCTAACAAAGAGAAGAAGAATAAAAACTGTAGGAAATTCGGCAGAGAGAGGAGAATTTGCTTAAGAGATTCGGCAAAGGAAAAGTGAATGAATGAATGGCCTCTCTTTTCCTTTTATAGCCGAATTTACTAGCTACAGTCCCTTACTTGGCCACCACTCTTCTATTTTGATAGCTTTATCCCTTGAATTATCATTTTATTAAAAGAATTTAATCCAACAATTATCTCTTGAAAATAATGATAAATAAATCCTTTATTTATCCCTTATTTATCCACTAATTATAAAAGAATAAAAGCTCCTAGAATTTAGCCATGTGCCGTCCAACTCCCTTGCTCCTTGCAGCAAAATAAAACTCTTTTATTTGCTCCCCAAGTGACTCGAACTCAGGCCCACTTCCATAGCTTGTGGCGTCACCTACCTGGGCCTTAAGTGGTATCTCTAGGCCACTTTTCCAAGCCTGTTTGTGTGTCAAATTCCTCCTATTAATTTTCTTAAGGCCACCCTACCTTAGTTTCCTCTTTTTAACCTTTAAAACTTGACATTTCTTTACATTTCCAAGTTTCCAAAAATTTTCGTTTGCCTCCTTTAAACTTAACATTTCTTACATTTCCAAGTTTCCAGAAATGTTCACTTTCCTCTTTTGAACTTAACATTTCTTACATTTCCAAGTTTCCAGAAATGTTCACTTTCCTCTTTTGAAACTTAACATTTCTAAATCATTTCCAATGCATTCCCTCATATCTTAGGGTTTCTAAAACTCCTCAGAACACATCCAACACACCCACTGAGCCCACTATCTCATGAATTACGCACGAACGCATAACCCCTAATCTAGGATGTTACAGCAATGGTGTATTGTTTGTTATGGTCGAGTAGATTTTGATCATTGATTTGTGAATTGAATGTGGCAGAAATTATTTAAATTTAGTAGGGGGTGTGATGTGGAATCATGCATATTTCTTTTAGTCAAATTTGCCATTTATCGCACAATTATAATAATGAATAAGTTATATTCTTAAGTCAAGAAAAGACATAGGATTATTGTTCAAATTGTAAATTTGAGAGTTCATGTTTGCATTATATGAATCATTCAATATAGTTATGCCTACTTGAAAATGCTAGTTTATTTCAATGCATGTGAACTGAGTGGCAAAGTTATATAGATATGCAATGCAGGTACTTTGTAGACGTTTTTGATCCAATTGGATACGCAAATGAATTCATGTTAGTTTTGCTTTGATATAAGAATGAGTTTCAATGAATGCATATAATGATCTATGTATAGTTAGGTAATGCCTCATAACTCAAATCCGGCGACGGGTACGGGTTAGGGGTGTTACACTTTCTTATCTAATAATACCTGATCTTCGATCTTAAATTTGTTTGTCCCATCTGTAAGTTTGACATGGTTCTGCTTTGGTTCTGCTTCGTGTGTTCCTAATTTCTCTTTAAAATGTGTCTTCCACTCGTCTAGTTCATCTATTTGAAGCCGCCGTTCCTCGTAAGTTATTTCTTTGTTGGTATGAGGTCTAGGATCTGGCTCAGTTGTGTAGTTCCGTGGTGCTTCCTAAAAAGGAGGTTTAACCGAATGGTCAGTAACAGAATTCATTTTCTCACCTTGATTGCTTGATGTCCTAGCCGAGTCAAGAGCCTGAAGAGTGATCGTTTTGTCACCTGCACGAAGTATGAGTTCTCCTATACCAACATTAATTTTAGTCCTGGCAGTTGCTAAAAAGGGTCTTCCTAAAATTAAAGGAATATTATTGTCCTCATCCATGTCTAAAACAATAAAGTCTACTGTGAATATGAATTTATCATTTTTCACGAGTACATCTTCAATTATACCCCTAGGAATTCTAATAGTTTTATCAGCTAATTGAATGCTCATCCTAGTTTGTTTGGGTTTCCCTAGACCTAGCTGTTTAAACATTTTATAAGGCATAACATTTATGCTTGCCCCTAAATCAGCTAAAGCATTATCAACAGATAAACTACCGATTAAGCATGGAATTGTAAAACTCCCTGGATCTTTTAATTTTTGTGGTAGTTTATTTTGCAACATTGCTGAGCACACTGCGTTTAGTTCCACATGCGACTCTTCGTCTAACTTCCGTTTGTTTGTCAAAAGCTCTTTTAAAAATTTCCTTGAATCTGGCATCTGCGAAAGAGCTTCAAGAAACGTATGTAATATCTTTAAAAGTTTGAGAAATTTACCGAATTGTTCATCTGTGTTGTCTTTCTTCATCGCATTGGGGTACAATATATGAGGTTGGTATTCTTTAATTACCGATTTTTGTTTGTAATGGTTTACCTCAACCTTACCTTCCTCTACCACATTCTTTTTCCTTAATTTGGACTTATCTAACCCTTCACTGTCATGAGCTGTTATGGCTTGAAGTTGCTCCTTTGGGTTAGTTCAGTGTTGCTTGGTAGGCTTCTTTGTGGTCGTTCTAATATGATCTTGGCCAGTTGTCCTAACTGGTTCTCGATCCCTTGAATCGATGCTTGTTGATTTTTAAGTGTTGTCTCGGTGTTTTGGAAACGAGTTTCTGACACCGTGATGAATTTTGTCAACATCTCTTCAAGGTTCTGCTTCTTCTCTTGTGGATAAGGCTGTTGTTGGAAGTTTGGAGGGGGTTGTTGTCTCTGATTTCCTTGACCACCCCGTGAAAAATTGGGATGGTTCCTCCAACCTGGATTGTAAGTATTTCTATAAGGGTTATTTTGAGGTCTAAAATTATTACCCATATAATGAACTTGCTCGTTTTCAGCGCTAGGGTTGTATGGTGGATATTCTGTATTGCTCATCCCTCCTCCATTCATATCGCACTGCATAACTGGATGTACCTGCGAAGAACCACATAAACCATCAATCTTTTTATTTAACATATCTACCTGATTTGATAGGATGGTTACTGCGTCGAGGTTGAAAACACTGGTGGCTTTCGTTGGCCTTGTCCTCGTGACTTGCCACTGATAATTATTTAGTGACATCTCTTCAATGAATTCGTAGGCAGCCTCAGGTGTTTTGTTATTCAGGGTTCCGCCGGCGGCTGAATCAATTAACTACCTAGTTGAGGGGTTCACACTGTTGTAAAAGGTTTGCACCTGTAGCCACAAGGGTAATCCATGGTGTGGGCACCTTCTCAATAGATCCTTGTATTTCTCCCATGCATCGTAAAGTGTCTCTAAATCCATCTGCACAAAAGAAGAGATATCATTCCTCAACTTAGCCGTTTTAGCCGGCGAAAAATATTTTAACAAAAATTTTTCTATCATTTGTTCCCATGTAGTGATTGATCCTCGTGGAAGAGAATTCAACCACTGTTTAACTTTATTCCTGAAAGAAAAGGGAAACAACCAAAGACGGAAGGCATCATCAGAAACACCATTTATTTTGAAAGTATCACAAAATTCTAGGAAATTCACCAAGTGATTATTTGGATCTTCATCCTGCAAACCATCAAACTGAACAAATTGCTGTATCATTTGAATTGTGTTAGGTTTTAATTCAAAAGTATTTGCAGCAATAGCAGGTTTAACAATACTTGACTCAGTTCCTATTAAATTAGGTTTAGCATAATCATACATATTTCGAGGAGCATGATTTTCGGCTACCTTGGGAGGTAGTGAATTATTCTAAGCCATCTCTTCGGTAGTATTAATTTTGTCTTCTTGCTCTTCTTGTATGTATTGTAGGCTTCTCCTTATTTCTCTTCGGTTTTTACGAACTATGCTTTCAATTTCACTATCGTAAAGTAGCGGTCCTGACGGGTTTCTTCTAGTCATAAACTAGAATACCTGCCAGAAGCAAAGAAGAAAATTTAGAAAAGTAAAAATAAAATTTAATTGAAAAATAAAATATGGCTAAAGTAATAAAAATTGAGCGTTCTTAATATTTCAGTTCCCCGGCAACGGCGCCAAAAACTTGATTGTAGTGGGAAAGTCTTAAAATTTATATAATGAATGATCGAGCTTAGAAACTAACTATCACCACGATTGAGGCAAGTGCTCCTATCGAACAGTAGTATAGTTTAGTGGCAAGATCGTAATGTCGAACCCAAGGGAACCAAAAGTACTAATACTAATTTCTTTTTATTATTTAGCCTAAGAATTAAGGGAATTGTTGTTTAATCTAAAATTAACTAACTACTAAGCTAAGGATGCTAAGACACAAAGAATGAATTGGGGAAAATACTTTTGGGAAAAACCAATTGATTATGTAACAGCCCGATTTAGGGGCTAGTCGGAACAGTGATCTCGGAATCACTAGTTCGAGGTTAGAGAAAATTATTTTCATGTTATTCTAGTGCTATAACATGTTTATAGGGATGTATGAAAATTTTGGTGCCTTAATTTTAGCAATTTCTAGCCAAATTGTGAAAAATGACTAAATCACATAAAGTGCGAAAGTTCTATTTTATTTGCTAAAGGTGCCAAATAGATATGGAATATAAATTGGAGGTCCCAAATGATCAATTTGGCCTTGTTAAGTGAGTTGGCCGGCCATAGGGTGCATAGGGGACAAGTGCATTTATTTTGGTCAAAAGTTGGTGATATTAGTTGGAGAAAATGAATACAATAAGATGATATAAGCAAAAGTTATCATCTTTTTATTTGGTCTTCTTCTCCAACCGAAAATATCAGCCATGGGAGGGCTTTGGAAGCTTGAAATTTTAGCAGCTCATTTTCTCTTCAAGTAAGTCAATTTGATGGTTGTTTTTTATTATTTTTGTATTTTTGGTGTCCTCAAAGCTTAAGCTGGCTAATGAGGGGACCAATTTGCAACATGGTTGAGAGTCTAGGGACTTGCCATGAGAGATTTTATGCTAGTTGCTGAGTTTTTATGGAAGAAAATGAATGTTAGGATGTTGATAAACAACTTTTGTGAAAGGTGTTGTTATGAAAACACCTAATTAGGACTAAAATGCAAAAGTTGTAATTTGTTCATTAAGGCATGAAATAGTTGGAATTATGAATAGTTGTAAGAGGATTAAATGTTCAGCTAGGCTTGTTTAATAATAAAATGTGATAAAATTTTATTTACGAGCCTAGGGGCAAAATCATAATTTTGCCAAAGTGTAGGGGCAAAATAGTCATTTTTGTCTAAATGGTGTATTAATGATTTATAAGTGATCAAATCAGTAAATTCCATTGTACTAGATCAAAGAAAGCGAGTTTCGGACTTAGAACGGATGAAAAGAGAAATGTGGGCAAAAAGTCACTTTCGACCCTTTCGACATTAAGGTAAGTTCATGTGCAAATGTTGTAATTACATATGAGTTATTTTAATATTCCAATGTTGTATGGAATGTATAATTATGCAGTGAATGTATCAAATACTTGTCGATGAGTTGTTAAGAGAATTGAATCTAAGAATAGTAGGAAACGTAAATAGTATGAAATAATGAAAGTTAAGGTTCCATGTAAGACCATATTGGAATATGGCCTCAGTGAGAGATATTAAATAAGACCATGTCAAGGACATGGCAACGATGTGATATTTAGTATAAGACCTTGTCGGGGACATGGCATCGATATGTTAATTCATGTATGACCCTATCAAGGGTATAATGTCAATGTGACATTATGGTATGAGACTCAAGGGAGTTACTTAACAATTTTAGTGACTCAACAAGTATTTTGAAAGTTGAGAATGAATGTGTTGTAGCATGAGAGGTACAGGTATGTGTTAGAATTTAATTGAGATAGATTCCGTATATGATGAACCCCTAGTGGGTTACGTGTAATCAATACACCTTAGTTGCATGAGATAGATTTATTAATGCATTATGAGAATGCAAATGAGTATCGTAGAAAGTTAAGTAAGAATAGCAGTGTGTGAGGATGTTCTCAGATGAACATTTAAAACTGAGAAATACATGTGGATAACTACTCATGAATGTATAATAATTGTGAGCTATGTGCGATATCACCATATTAATGGTTAGTGATGGGTTGTGTGCGATACCATCAACTATATTATTATCAATGGGCTATGTGCGATACCATCGCTTATAAATGATTTGTGGGCTGTGAGCGATACCACCCTATTAGAGATTCAATGATGGGCTAAGTGCGAAACCACCGAGAGATTAGTAGTATGAGTGGTTTATAAAAAATGCTTGATGTATTGTTTTATATGATCATGTGGTGATCAGTGCAAGAATGCATGCTAAATAAACGAGCAATTATCTTGTGGCATGGTAAGAATGTGGTAAGAGATAGAATGAGTAAGCTTCATGAATGGTTGAGTAAGTTACCGTGTGTTAATGAAAAAAACTCGGTATAATACTTTGTGGTTATGTATATTCAATGAATATCAATATTTGTCAGATTAAGCAGATGAACTTACTAAGCATTATTGCTTACTCTTTTACTTTTCTCATCTCTTATAGGTTATTTTAACTAGCTCAGGTTGGAGGCCACCGGAGATGTTTTCACACTATCGAATAAACGCTTGTATGGTGCTTCAAGTTCTTATGAGTCATGGCATGTATAGGGATTCTTTTAAAGTTGATTAATTTCTAATTGATGTAGCCAAATTGTGTTGGCCTAAGAGAACTTAGAGTTGGTTGTGTATAGCCATAGATGATGGCTTAAGCTGTAATTGTAATTGTATTGGGAATAGTTCTCCCAAGTGTATGGGATGAAGTCTTTATCTCTTTAATGATTAAATGTCTTTAATTCATGTGTTTTAATTGATGATTGGAGAATGTTTGAAATAGCATACGGATGTATGCAATGTAGGGTGGAAGAGGGCTTGGTAGATAGCCTGATAATTGTCCACATGGGTAGACACACGGGCATGTGTCTAGGCCGTGTGAAGTCTGAACTTTCCACTTGGAATTTAATGCACCCCATAGCTGAAGCACACGGGCGTGTCTATATGCCGTGTGGATAAGTCAGAATGCTAAGTTTTAGCACACAGGTTATGGCCACGGGAGTGTCAAGGTCGTGTGGAATTGGTCAGTGTAGATCACGGGTGGAAGACACGGGCATGTCTTAGAGACACACGGGCGTGTCCCTAGACCCACATGGGCGTGTGACCCCTGTTTGTTAAAAAGTTACTTGAACTCGTAAAAGTTCCTGGAATAGTTTCCAGACTTCTCAGAAGTATGTTTAGGGCCTTTTAGGCCAAGTTTATACAAAGGATGGGTTTAAACGAATTTTTTTATAACCCTATTTGAGATGTTTAAGTAAGATCAGTTAGGTAATGCCTCAAACCCTATTTCAGCTCGATTACGGGTAAGGGGTGTTACAAATTAGGACAATACCCGAGGAAGAATCCACCTAGACTTCACTTGTTATTTAACTTTGAACCAGACGATTTATTCACTTGACTTGATTCGTAGGATTCCCTAAGTTATATTAATACCTCTTTCGAGGCTACTAATGTTTAACCCTAGGTTGATTAATTGAAATCTCTTTCTAATTAAAACCCCTAGAATTGCATTAACTCGATCTATGGACTCCCATATTAGGTTTGACCCTAATTCGGCAGATTTTCATCATCCTATTTCTAGGGTTGCGATCAACTCTGCTTAACTATGCTAAATTCAAGTATTAGGAGCACCAAATTCCACAATTCAAGGAATAAATCATCCAAAAGTATGCTAAATGTGGGATTAAAATATGTATATATTACGGTTTATCATTATGCACACTCGATCGAATAATGGCATTTTTAAACCAAAGCTTTTCTCCTCTACCTTGGAAGAAAATGAGCCATCTAACATTGCTGAGGCCTTTAAAAGTCCTGCCTGGACTGCAGCTGGACAAGCAGAATATGGTGCCTTAATGGCCAATAACACATGGGACCATGTGCCTTTACCCGTAGGCCGTCGAGCTGTTGGTTGCAAATGGATTTTCAAGGTCTAAAGACATGCAGATGGATCAGTAGCTCGATACAAAGGACGGTTGGTTGTTAAGAGCTATCTACAAGAGGCAGGTATGGATTTTTCAGAAACCTTTAGCCTTGTGGTCAAGCCAACAACGATCCGGGTAGTGCTGCCCTTGTTGTTTCTCTAGGGTGGTCCTTCAGATAAGTAGACATCAAAAACGCGTTCTTGAATGGGGACCTGCATGAGGAGATTTATATGACACAGCCACCAGTATTTGAGCAACAACGAACTGATGGTCAACAGTGTAACGCCCCGAATTTGGGCCTATTGGGCCTTGGGCATGGAAGCGTTTAAAATTTTTAAGAACAAGATAGCGACACTAACCAAGTTGTAATGCCCCGAAAATCCCGGAACTTTAAATTTCTGTGCATTGAGGTTTGTATGTATGAGTAGCACTTAGAATATTAATTTTAAGGTATTATCAGGATGATTTGAAGTCTTAGAGATAGGGAAGACCATAGGGAAAATTTATTTTTCTTGCTTTAGTGGACCCTAGTCTCAGGCATTAGACCTCTTAAGCATATTAAGAGAAAATGGGACACAAATGGGCTTGTGGTCTAGTGCCAAGTGGCGTCACTTGGGGAGCTATAAGGTGGCGTGTTGTCAGCTGAGGAGGTCCAAGGTTCGAGCATTAGGAGTGGTATTTTTGGAGTGTTTTATTTTGCATAGGTGGACGACCAGAGTTGTGTTGAATATGAACTCTTGCGTTGGAGTGTTTGAGTGGTAAGGGGAACTGACAATGGAGGAAAATTCAGATAAGGCTAAGGTGTTATCAGGAGAAAAGTTAGGAGATGAGGAGTGTGGATGAGGTGGTGCCGAATGGGACTCTAGGGCAAGGCATTTTCGGCTAGTGGCTATAAAAGGAGAGTGCCGAACCCTTTGAAGGGTTCTTTGAGTTGCCATTATTCTTTTTCTTTCTTTTTTCTCCTCAATCGGTTCTTTCCATAGCCAAATTCTCCCATTGCGGAAATCTCCTAAAGTCGAATCCCTTTGTGCCGAATTCTTTGAAAGGCTCTTTCTGTTTTCAATACTTTTCTCTTCTCTCCCATTCTATTTTCCCATAAGCCAAATTCTCTCATTGCTGAAGTATCACCATCTTTTCCTTGCTGAAATTCCTATTGGTGCCGAATCTTGGTGGTTGTTTCTCCATCACAAATCGGTTGTTACCTACTCTCAGTTAAGTGTTAAAAGCCGGATCTAGTTAATAGCTATCTAGGCCGCAGGATCAAAAGGGGATTTGGTACGTATTCGGTTAACCTCTCTTGTACATTTGCTAAATGTCGAAAGGCTATCTAACTATCCTGTCGTTAACTCTGTGGTAACAAGGATAAGGTTCAAATATCGCAAGCGTGGTAGAATCGTTAGCAAGGGTAAGTGTACTCAACTCGATTGTGGTTTAAGTAAATGGCCGAATGTGTGTATGATCTATAAGGGTGACTTGTGTGGATTATGAGTCACTCAGATTTTGATGGTGTATGTGTGAGTGCAGATCTAGGGGATACTCCTGATTAGTAGCTAAGTAATGGCTATTAGAACCCGGTGGCACACGGTAAGGTTACGGTAAGGTTTCGACTTTTGGTAAATGTTTTGATTTAGTGATTGATTGAAGGTTGGTTGGTTGTAGGTTCAAGGCTAAGGATAGTATAGCACGTCACAGTAACCAAGTGTGTACAAACACTACACACATACGATATCAGTAATGCCGAAAATCCGGAAAGCCGGAAAGCCGAAAGTGGCTAAATGGGCCCGGAGGCTATGTTTTATGAAATTATTTGGTGGGTTATACGAATTGAGTTAGTCATGCATATTACATGATCTAGAATTTTTTTGGGCCTAATAGGCCATATGGATGAGATTTGGGCCTAATGGGCTGTAAGGATGTGATTTGGGCTTGATGGGCTTTATGGGGATGTAGAAAAGTATGCTAAGGTTTAATAGACTTTAGGCCTAGTTTTTAATAACTCTTAAACCGCATAAGACTTAATATAATAATTAAACATGTCCGTGGACAAGTCGTTGGGTTAGAGTGTGGCAGCGTTCATATGCATGTCTAGGATTGGATCTAGGGAGAGCTTGGTACGTAAGCGTTCCTAGTGGCCCACCTCCTCTTCTCTGGAATCCTACCTGGTGCATAGTGTTTCTAACATCCGGGGTTTAAGATCTTTGCATTTAGAATGTTTCTGCGTGTTTGGAATGCTTTTTCTATTAATTTGTTCTGTTGGGGGTCTCGGGAAGGCTCGGGGTTAAGCCGGAACCTTGGCCAAATTTCACTTTTAGGCACTTTAGGGGAAAGCTAGCTGGGGCAGGACCTAGAGGTTCTTGTTGTGGTTGCTGACACAAGAATTCAAATGGTAAAGTGGTAAGGAGGCGCCACTTAAGGTGCAGGTAAGTGACGGCTTAGGGGGAGCAGTGAGGGGGCAGGATCGATTCGCGTCGTCAGCATTGTGGAATTTTATTATTTTTGCTTATGCGCCTAAGGAGCTTGGATGATGGATTCGGCAAGGACACTTCTTAGATGAGTGTTGAAAGATTATGACTGTTCGATCGAGTATCATCTAGGTAAGGCTAATGTGGTGGCAGATGGGTTAAGCCGGAAGGTAATATCAGATTTGAGAGCTATGATCGCCCATCTCAGTTTATATGATGACGGAAGTTTATTGGCTGAACTGCAAGTGAAGCCGACGTGGGTAAATTAGATTAAAGAGAAACATTTATCGGATGATGTCTTAAGTGCTCGACTTCTGCAAGTACAGAATGGTGGGGTTGAAGATTATAGCTTGAACGGTGATGGGGTCTTGTGTTTTTGTGAGAAGGTTTGTATGCCGAAGGATGTGGAGTTGAGGCAGATGATTCTGTTGGAAGCGCATAGTAGCCCTTACCCTATACATCCTGGAGGGAATAAGATGTACCGGGATCTGCGTGAATAGTTTTGGTGGCCTGGATTGAAGCGGGAAGTTACGGAGCTTGTGGGAAAGTGTTTAACGTGTCAGCAGGTAAAAGCTGAGCATTAGTTGCCTTCGGGGTTATTACAGCTAGTGAAGATTCCACAGTGGAAATGGGAGAGGATCACTATGGACTTTGTTAGTGGGCTACCTCTTACGCCTACTAAAAAAGATTCGGTATGGGTGATTGTGGATTGGTTGATGAAGTCCGCTCATTTCATACCTGTTCGTGCCGACTATTCTCTGCAGAGGTTGGCTAAGCTGTATGTGGCAGAAATTGTAAGGTTGCATGGGGTACCAGTATCGATCATATCAGATAGGGACCCTAGGTTTACGTCACGATTCTAGAGGGCACTGCATCAAGCATTAGGCACAAGACTGGATTTCAGCACAGTGTTTCATCTGCAGACAGATGGACAGTCTGAGAGGGTAATTCAGATCTTAGAAGGTATGTTGAGAGGTTGTGTCATCGACTTCAGGGGTAGTTGGGAAGAGTTCTTACCGTTGGCAGAATTCGCATACAACAACAGCTACCAATCTAGTATTCAAATGGAGCCCTATGAAGCGTTATATGGGCGGAGGTGTCGTACACCGACCTGTTGGACAGAATTGGGTGAGCATCAGATTTTGGGACCAGACTTTGTTACAGAGACGGAGGACAAGGTTAGGTTGATTCAGACTCGACTAAAGGAAGCGTCCGACAGGCAGAAATCATATGCAGATCTGAAGCGAAGGGAGATAGAGTTTGTAGTAGGTGATCGGGTTTTCTTGAAAGTTTCACCGTGGAAGAAGGTAATAAGGTTTGGTCGGAAAGGCAAGCTAAGTCCCAGGTTTATCGGGGTTTATCGGGCCTTATCAGGTTCTGAAACGTGTGGGACTGGTGGCGTACCAGCTGGAGTTAACTTCAGAATTGAAATAGATACATGATGTGTTCCATGTTTCAATGTTAAGATGCTGCCGTTCGGATCCGTCTCACGTTGTGCCTGTAGAGGAGATCGAGGTAAGGCCAAACCTGTCTTTTGAGGAAGAACCAGTGCAGATCTTGGAACGAGACGTCAAGGTGTTAAGAAGGAAATAAGTTCCTTTGGTCAAAGTCTTGTGGCGGAATCACGGTATGGAAGAGGCGGCGTAGGAGCCTGAGGATGTTATACGTCAGCATACCCTCATCTCTTTTGACCAGGTAATTTCGAGGCTGAAATTTCTTTAAGGGGGTAGAATTGTAACATCTGGGGTTTAGGGGCTTTGCATTTAAAATGTTTCTGCGTGTTTGGAATGCTCTGTCTATTAATTTGTTATGTTGGGGGTCTCGGGAAGGCTCAGGGTTAAGTTGGAGCCTTGGCCAAATTTCACTTTTAGGCACTTTAGGGGAAAGCTAGCTGGGGCAGGACCTAGAGGTTCTTGTTGTGGTTGCTGACACAAAAATTCAAATGGTAAAGTGGGAAGGAGACGCCACTTAAGGTGTAGGTAAGTGACGCCTCAGGGGGAGCAGTGAGGGGGCAGGTTCGATTCGCGTCGTCAGCATTGTGGAATTTTATTATTTTTGCTTATGCGCCTAAGGAGCTTGGATGATGGACTCGACAAGGACACTTCTTAGATGAGTGTTGAATGGGTCAAAAGATTTGAATGTGATGCTAGGAGGAAAAAGGGGGAATGTGAAGTATTCAAACTGTTTGAATGGGTGGACAAGAGTGAAGTTAGGAGAAAATTTGGGGATTTGATGTTGGTGAGGTTGGTGGTCGAATTTTTGGATGCTTGATGTGGGGGGAAGAAGTCGGTTTTGGCTTGTGGATGGGTGTGCCGAAAGTGTCTAGCCAATTTTTCATTTCTCATTTCCTATGACCTATAGCAGAAATTGAGGAGATCATTAGTGCACCTTTTCTTCATCTTTTCTTTTTCTCTCTACTCATCCTCTAAAACTTCACAACCGAGAGCACCACACCATTCCCTTGCAATCTAGTGCTTCTTTTTCTTCTTCTTTACTTTTCTTAAACCGAAACCATTTTCTACCTCCCTCTTTTTCATTTTAGGTAACGTGAGTTCATTATCTTATCATTTGAAGCCGAATCTTCAACCGATACCTTGGTGTTTCACTTTTTTATTTCTTTCACACCTTTGCAAGGCCGAAACATCTGTTGTTTTAACTCCTTCTCTATCTTCTTTGGTAAGCCGAACCTCCATAGCCGTTTCTTCTTACATTTTCCCTCTGTTACTTTAAAAGCCGGAACCTATCTTTTCTTTTTTCTCTTCAGGTTGTTTTATTTTCTTGATTAGCTGAATCTCTTTGGTGTTTACATCCCCTTGTTCGATTCTTGTTTCAGTGAAGGGCCGCCACTCTTCCTCCTATCTCTCTCTCAAATCGGTTTCTTCCTGTTAAGTGGTAAGCTCTATCTTTTTCTCAATTCTTTCTTATTCTCTAGATTGGTTGGTAATCGATGGGGGTTAATCCTGAATTTAGTTTCTTTGGCCGAATGTAGGAGGGGCCTCCTTTCATATTTTCTTTCTGCATCTGATTAGCGTTGAAGGATCCTAAGGAGACAATCGGTCAATCAAGGTAAGAGGTGTACATCTTTTGTTGGCCGAAAGGCCACTCCTTCTAACCTATATCTTGAAGAGCCGAATCTGATTTGATTGATGTGTAGGGATTTCAGTGATTCCTTAATCCAAGTCTTTTAGTCTCCGGGTTCTGTCGATTTAGGCAAGAAATCGTTATATCGTTGAGCGTATATCCTTACTTTCTCTGCTTCGATGCCTTAACCCGGTCTTCTGACCAAGATTGTTTTTATGGAATCAAATACCAGCCAAGCAAAGGAGGGGGTTGGACCCGTAATCCTAGCCCCTAAGTTCAAAAAGCGTGCAGTGTCTGCTGTTCGTGACTTTCCACCGGGTTGTGGGCCGGCTTCAGAAAGGGATAAGCAGATCGCTATGATCTCTACGAGTGAGGACGCTAGTGAGATTGATAGTTTAGTTCTTCGAGTTTACAGGTGTGTAATTACCACACTTTTCCCTTTAATGTTTAAATCGTTTATGGGGTGTGTTGAAAGCTGAAAATCTCGGCAGCGGTAATTGAGTTACCGTAAAAGGGGGAAAACCGAAGCACCAGGTTAGTGATTTTTGATTGAGCTTTAATATTTATGTTGATAGCATGTTTGTGTGAGTACTTTAAACTTTGGAAGTATGACATCATACGGCTTGTTTATTATACCATGTTGCATGTGCATGGGGTATGGGATGATATTAATATGAAGGGGAAGTGCATATCGGTGACACTGTCACGCTAGTTGATGGCTTAGTGCCTCAGTATCATATTGGTGACTCAGTCACATGATTATTGGTGGCTAGACCACGATATATTGACTTTGAGCAGCTTGACTGCCAAAGAGGTGTGTAGAGGATGGAGGGTTGATTGTAGAAATCCCCACAGGTGTGTTGAGGATGGACATATGGAGTGGTGTGTAGAGGATGGAAAATTAGGCTGGGTGGGGCTATCATATTGATTGTGTTGCTATGCGATTATGATTTGGGCTTTGGCCGATTATGGTTGGGGCTTAAGCCCACTTGTGGATTATGTGGACTAATTGCACACTGAGTCTTGCGACTCACTCTTTTTATTCTAACAAATTGCAGATGACTCATAGTTTAGTGGATTGGGCTGGACTGGACTCGAGGTGGCCATGCATGGGTTTCGATTAATTAAAACTTTGCTTTAATTATAGTTGTTCTATTTTTGGGGATTTTTGGTTGTAATAAGGCCACTATTAACTTGGTTTAAATTTTCAGCTTTAAATTTTAGATGTTATGAAAACGGTTTAATGGATGAGACACATTACTTTCAAAAACGAACAAAAGTTTTCTACAACCTAATTAACTATTTTCATAAAATGGACTATAACACAAACTGTTACTTTAACCTGATATGTATAAATGTATATATATATATATATATATACACCAATACGTGACTAATTCAGCACGTAAGTTCATATGCCGGCTAAATGGAATTTGAAATAAGAAATGAGTTTTCAGACAAACTATTAAACGGGTCTCAAAAGTATAACAAAAACTTAATGTTTTTCGGAAGATCGAGAAGTATGATAAAACTTTCTTTTAGTGACATGCCAGATCCGGTCGTGGTGTTTGGGCCGGGTTTGGGATGTTACAGTGTTTGTTCACTTTAGTCGCAAGGACTTGTTAATGGGCCAAAGTTCATAACTAAAACCCGAGAGGGACCAAATACCCCTGATTTGAAAATTACCAAAATATCCTTAGATTTGTAAAATTATTAAAATACACCTGATTTAGAAATTACCAAAATATCATTAGATTTGTAAAATTACTAAAATACCCCTGATTTGGAAATTACCAAAATATCCTTAGATTTGTAAAATTACTAAATACCCCTGATTTGGAAATTATCGAAATATACTTAGATTGTAAAATTACTAAAATACCCCTGATTTGGAAATTACCAAAATATCCTTAGATTTGAAAAATTAATAAAATACCCCTGATTTGAAAATTACCAAAATACCCTTAGTTTGAGAAATTTCCAAAGTACCCATGTTTTGCAAAATTACAGAAATACCCCTGTAGGGTAGAATTACGAAAATACCCCTGGGTGGTGAAATGACTAAAATACCCCTAGGTGCTTAAAGTGTGAAAATGTGTGTTGCATTCACGAAATATATGTTGCACTTGGGTGGGTTATGATGATACGGAGGAAGATTTGAGGATCACATAGTCACTTGACGACCGTGGATCCACCGGGGGCTTCAAGCCCATTATAGCAGCTTTGCTGCAACGTTTGAGTAGTGTAGCTGTTGGTGCTACCTTTGGTGTGTAGGGATGGGTGGGTTGATATTTATATCCCCACAGATGTGTAGGGTTGGAAGGGAAATGGTGTGCAGTGTTGGATTTGGGATGGGTGCATTGCATTCATGTGACTCTGATGTGGTATGAGGTCATTGTGGGCTAAGGCCCAAGACCACCGATTTTGATAGGGTTTAGGCCCAATGTAATATTTTCATGTTGATTGGATTGCCAAGGGTCATACACACTGAGTTACGAAACTCACACCCTTTTTATTAAATGTTTCAGGTGATCCTCGGTAGACGACTCGACGTGGGAGAGGACTCGGAGATGGCCACACTACAAGATATTTAGAAGTTTTATTTATTTGTTTCAAAAGATATGATTTAAATTGCTTTATTTTCATTGGATGTATTAAGGCCTTGTACTCTATTTTGACTTTGGATTTTGAGTTTCGTTGTTTCAACTGTTTACTTAATTATTAAACCTGAGTAATTTCTTATGTTTAAACATGGTTTTTGGAATACTTAAAATGATTAAATGGGCTTTTATCATTACTTAACAAGATTCAAGGATTTTGGGCTTTTAGGCCTTAAATTTTAACTTAGCAAAATCATTTTGAAAAATGCCTTCGATATGACATTCCCGAATTTGGCCATAATATCTGGGCCAGGTCTGGGGGTGTTACAAACAGCTTGTCTACAGGCTACGAAAGGCTTTTTATGGCCTTACACAGGCACCTCGAGCATGGTTTCACAAACTGAGGGAGTTTTTGTTGGCTACTAAGTTTTTTGCCTCTAAAGTTGACAATTCTCTCTTCATTCGACGAGCAGGATCCCAACTACTCTATGTTTTAGTATATGTTGATGACATAATAGTCACTAGCACTGACTCTCTTGGCATTAATCAGTTTTTCAAAGACCTTGATGTTCACTTTTCTTTGAAAGACTTGGGCCAGTTGAGCTATTTTCTTGGAATTGAAGTAACTCATACTTCGAATGGTGTTTTCTTGAATCAGAAGAAGTACATCTTGGACTTACTTCAACGAGCTTCCATGGATAGGTCGAAAGCTTCTCCTACCCTAATGATGACCACCTGTCAATTGTCAGCTCATGAAGGAAGCCCGATTGAGGATGAACACTTATTCAGAAGTATTGTGGGTGCCTTACAATATGTGGTAATCATGAAGGAAGCCCGATGGAGGATGAACGCTTATTCAGAAGTATTGTGGTGCCTTACAATGTGTGGTAATAACGAGGCCAGACATTGCCTTTTCTATTAACAAGGCTTGTCAGTTTATGCACAAACCCTTGGATACACATTTTAAAGCTATCAAATGGATTCTAAGGTACTTGCAAGGGACGCTAGATTATGGGTTATAGTTCACCCAAACCTCAAAGTTCCTTCTTGAAGGCTATTCCGATGCAAGTTGGGGATCAGACACTAGTGATCACTGGTCAACCTCAGGGTTTTGTGTCTTTCTTAGAGGAAACCCAATTTCATGGAGCTCCAAGAAGCAGCAAGTGGTGTCAAGATCAACCGTAGAGGCAGAATATAGAATTCTGGCCCATGTTACTGCAGAAATAGTTTGGATACAGTCATTATTGTCTAAACTCAGTGTTTCAGCTCAAAACGAAGCACTGGTTTGGTGTGATAGCTCACCCGTGGTTACTGTAGCAAGCAACCCTGTCATGCACTCTAAATTCAAACACGTTGAATTGGACTTATTCTTTGTTAGAGAAAAGGTTACAAACGGGTCCTTTCAAGTAAGTCATGCATCTGGACAGGATCAAATTGCTGATATCTTGACCAAGCTCTTATCAGTAGGGTTGTTCGACAAATTTAGAAGAAGGCTTAGAGTTGTTTCCACAAGAGGTGATGACATGAAGAAGCAGGAGAAGTCGATAAGCATGGTGTAACACCCCTAACCCGTATCCGTAGGAATAGGTCATATACCTCACACGGCTCCAGGCACTCCCGTGTCCCTGGCCGTGTGAAAACAGGACATATATACTGACTTGGGTCACACGGCTGACCACATGCCCGTGTGTCTAGCTCGTGTGCCCTTTGAAATGACCACACACGCCCATGTGCCAAGCCATGTGCTAGGCCGTGCTAATCCTGTAGGGTATACTAACTTATACAACACGACCAAGTCACATGCTCGAATGCTAGGCCGTGTGCCATTTAGGGGGTATACTAACTTGTGCCACACAGCCGGTCACATGCCCGTGTGTGAGGCCGTGTGGAGCATACTGACTTCAATTTAATTCCAACATCAGGGGACACACAGCCGTGTATCATGATCGTGTGTCGCACACGACCGAGACACACACCCGCGTCTCTACCGTGTGGACAAGAATAGGCCATTTGCAAGGCCAATTTTCCACCCTTTCTCATGCTCACCTAAACAACCAAAATAATACCATTTCAACACATTTATAGGCAACCAAAACATACCAATTCATATACAAATCATGCCATTTCATCTTCAACCATTTCACTACTCAAATCATAACCATAAATATACCAAAACTGTGATAGTCTGGTTTAGACCCTAGTCGAAATAACGGTTTTTGGACCACAGATCCAAGTCATAAATATTATTTTCTGTGTCTGCAGTATATGATTAACCATGTGTTAAAGTTACGTGAGTTAATTTGTCCGTCTATGTGCTTAATTTGAGCAAAGGATTAAATCGTATAAAACGTAAAAGTAGCTTTCTATTTGATGGCCAAATTGATGTGGTTTTTAAATGTGGAGGCCTTATGAGGCAATTAAGCCATTATTTAGTAAGTGGATGGTTGATGGGCAAAGGCCTTAATGTATAAAAGCTTATTATGATTATTAAAAGGTGAATTTTGTAAGTGATTAATAATGTTAGTATAATAATAAAACATAAAATAAGTTATCTATTTGGTGTTCATCTAGCCGAATATTGAAAGAAAAGAAAGGAAAGAATAAGCTAGGTTTCGGCTAGGTTTTGATATGATTCAAGGTATGTTTTTAATCAGTTTTTGATAATTTCTATGTTTTTGTAATCGTTGCTTTACGTTCTTCAAAACCCATGCTTTAATTTTGTGAATTGATGAAGATTTTGAAAAGTGCCATTGATGAATTTATGAGTTTTATGATGTTTGAAGATGAATTATGAAAGATATGTGTTAGATTAACAAGTTTTGTTTTTGGAGTTTTGATGATTTTGAGTAATTTGGACTTAATTGAGATAATAATATTTTGAAGGACTAAATTGTGAAATAAATGAAATGTATGGACTCATATGAGCATGAGTAAAATTCGGCTAATCATGGGTAATATAAAATTATGTGTATTTTGTGATTTTGTGAAATAGGGACTAAAATGTCCAAATGTGAAAATATGAGGGCTAATTTGTAAATTGCCCTAAATGTGTGTTCTTAGATTGAATTGAATGAATTGGTGAATAAAAGAGTTAATTTTGAATATGTATAGATCAAGAACCGAAGAAAACAGACTTAGATCGCGGAAAGTCGAAAGTGATCGAATAGTCGAGTCCGTACACTAACCGAATCCGAGGTAAGTCTATCTACAAATAAGTGTATTTGTATTAATTTCTATATGTTCATATGAAATCTCATTGTGATGAATGTATATGAGAATGATAGTATATGAATTCCGAGGAAGTATTGACAATGTATCAATGTTCGAGAAGTCCCGTCTGAATCTAGGATTAGAAAGGGTTGTATATGTCATGACATAGGTGTCCGATATGTGATATCATGTAAGACCACGTCTAGGAAGTTGGCTTTGATTCGAGATTTCGTGTAAGACCACGTCTAGGACGTTGGCGTCGATATGAGACTTACGTGTGAGACCATGTCTGGGACATTTGCATCGTATTGATTCATGTAAGCCCTGTTTGGGACAATGGCATCGATATCTGATTACATGTAAGACCACGTCTGGGATGTTGGCATTGTACGACTATTTCGAGCATTCTGAGTAACCTTTTAGATTCTGTACAGTTCAACGGGCAAGTCCGAGAAATGAATGTCTAAGTGGAAAGTATAATTGAATGAGGTATGTTTGATATGTATACATTGTGTGTATATGGAAGGTAAGTATATTTATGAACTTACCTAGATGAGTTATGTGTATGGAATTAAAGAAGTAGAATGTGATACTTGAATAAATAAGCTATAATCTATTTTAGTACATGGTGATATGCATGTTGGAAAGTGAATGGCTAAGCAAATGAGCCAAGAAGAACTATGGTTATGCAATTGAGCTATTAGTAAACTCATATTGGATATGTGCATTGAATGCTTATACTTAAGTTATTTGTATATGGCTTACTAAGCTTTGAAAGCTTACTTTGTGTTTGTTTGTTCTGTTTTATAGATTGTCAAAGCTACTGAAGGCTCAGGGACCGTCGAGGACTGTCATCACATAACTCAATCTTATTTTGGTACCTTTCAAAAGTGTATATACTAAGTATGTCATGTATATGCTAGTTATCTTGGATTATGTTTGAAATATGTGGATAGCCATGTGATATGGCTAGTTAAATGGTTGTGTAATGAATGAAGAGTCATGCTATATGATGTTTGGTTTTGGTATGATTCCTTGGTTATGAAATGGTCATGAAAATGGTCAGCTTATTGATGGATTGATGCCATAGTGAATTGGTAAAATTGTAGATGAATCATGCTTGGTTATACTTATGATTTAATTGTGCAAATTGGCATAAAAGTTGGTATGTTTAGAAATGTATTTGAATGGGTTGAAAAGATGATCATTTGACATGATTTTGGTTGCCAATTGTGTATGGGATAATGCTTGTATGTGCTTGTAGGAATGACCCATGTGTGAGTGGCATTTTGGCCTTGAAAATGGCCTATAATTGCCCACACGGTCGAGCACGGGGGCGTATGGTTCAACCGTGTCCCTCGTGGTTGTAATTCATAGCAAGTCAGACTCGACCACGGGCAGGACACACGGACGTGTGACTGGTCGTGTGGTGCAAGTCAATAGCGACCACAAGTGAGGTACACGGCCGTGTCCACGGCCGTGTGGACAAGTCAGTATGTATGCCCTGTTTTGACACGACTTAGACACACGGGCGTGTCTGAGGCCGTGGGAGGCATACGGCCTACCCACACGGGCATGTGGCCTCTGTAACTTATAAAAGTTTTTAAAATTTCCAAGAATTTTCGTATGTGTTCAGTTTAGTCCCGACCCTATTCTAAAGCATGTTTAAGGTCTCGTTGACCTATTAAAGGGACACTTTGATTGAATTTGATGAACTATATTATGAAATATCTGTAAAAGTTTTTGATTGTTCAGTAATACCTCTTAACCCTAAACCGGCAATGGTTACGGGTTAGGAGTGTTACAAAAACAGTATGTCATTATCAACAATTTCACCTATCTTCCCTATGCATTTTTTCTCATCATTTTTTCAACTATTTCATCATCCTTATATCTTTCCAAACATGCCAAAACTCAAAGCCATATATACATCACATATCACTTACCAAATTCATAAATTAAGCCAACTTAGATGGCCAAATACACACCAACATGTACATCATTTACAACCCAATTCTCATGGCTAAAATCACAAATCAAAACATAACATCTTAACACTAGCCTATACATGCCATATACCATATACATATAACATCAAAAGTACCAACAAGTTAATCAACAGTGTGACGATGTTCCTGATGATCCTCGAGTTCGAGCTAGCTTCGATTATCTATAAAACAGGGAAAGAACACACTAAGTAAGCTTTAAAAGCTTAGTAAGCCATATACAAATAAACTTACACATGAATCAACGTCATTTTCTTCAATAGGCAATCTATGAGTATGCACATATAATTTCACAAACCTTTCCCATTGTACACATATTTAATATCATAATTGAATTCATAAAATACTTCCATTTCCAAAACTCGTATGAATCTCATATGTACCTGAGCCACTTAACTCATTCACACATTCTTTCTTAACTTGACTATGCCCGTTGAACCATCTGGAATCGTTAAGGATACTTAGAAATCACATATAGCTCGTACAATGCCATATCCCGTATATGGTCTTACATGTTATCACATATCGATGCCACTGTCCTAGACAAGGTCTTACACGAAATTGAATAACGATGCCAATGTCCTAGACATGGTCTTACACGTAATCACATAAGATGCCAATGTCCCAGACATGGTCTTACACATAATCACATCTCATTAATCCTAATGTCATGACATTCGTATCCTATACTATTCCTGAGGTTCGTACGGGACTTTCGAATATTGTAACCTGGTCAATTCTTGCTCGTATTTGATCATCCAACATTCATAGCAGTTCAATTACAATTAAACATATATAATTCAATTTAAAGAAATTTATTTGCATATGAACTTAACTTGTATTCGGGATAAACATACTGGATCGACTATTCAATAACCTTTGATTTTCCTCGATCTAAATCCGATTTCTTTAGTTCTTGATCTATATACATTCAAAATTAACTCATTTAATCATCTTTTCATTCAATTTAGTCCACAAACACTTATTTGGGCATTTTTACATTTTAGCCCCTAAAGTTCCACATTTTTATAATTTAGTTTCTATTTCACAAATACACAAAATTCACAAAATTCAACAATAAAGATGCTTGGCCAAATTTCATATAAGTCCCTAGCAGCCCAAAACTTTCATTTATTCACACATTTAACGACACATTTTCACATTTTCACAAATAAATCCCTATTTGACATTTTTGTCAAAGATCACTTTACAAAACTAGTCTAACTATCAACAATTATTCATTTTTCATCATAAAACATTCAAAAGCTCAATAATTCATCAATGGCATTTCACAAAATCATTGACAACTTCAAAAATTAAGGCATGGCCTAGCTAGAATACAAAGTAACGATCTCAAAAACATAAAAATCTTCAAAAATTGAGCGAAAACCATAACTTAATAGCCAAGATTGAAGTTGCCGAATTTTAAACCTTAAAATGGTTCTTTCTTTTTTTTTGAAAATTGGCTAGGAAGAAGAAGTTGATAGAATTAAAATGGTATATTGTTTTATTTAATTATCATTTAATAATCTATTTACTTATTTAACCTTTAAATTAAACCATGAAAATACAAATATGATGTCCATGTATGTCTACTAAATATATTAATGGTCTAATATCACCATAAGGACCTCTAATAGAATGCCACTTTTGTATTTTACGTGATTAAGTCCTTTTATCAAATTAAACATCCAATCGATAAAATTAAATCACGAAACTTTCTCACATACATGCTATCATGCTGTAAACACATAAAATAATATTAAAATAATTTCTAACCTTGGATTTATGGTTCTGAAACCACTGTTCTGACCTAGCTAAAACCGGGCTGTTACACATGGGGCATGTTATGGAATATAATAAGCATTAATTGTAAAAGTTCGTTAAGATAGTTAGTCGGGTTCAATTGTTAAATGGTTAGTCAGTTAGCAGTTAGTTAATGACTTTATGTATTAAATACTCGCGCTTATTCTCCTTTTGAAAGTGTAAAAAATGGAGTCAGTTTACTTCTCAACTGCTATTATTGTCATGGGTCAAGCCATACAAAGCACAACGGTGTGAAGCTTTAAAATAAGGTTCGGAGATCGCAATCAACAAGTATTGCAACATCAAGTAACGAGAAAATTTCATTGTCTAATACTTTCACTTCTTCTATCACTGCTATTATCGAGTTAGGTAACTCCATTGAGTGCCTATGTAACAACCTGATTTTCAATGCTGTTGGAAAATGCAGGTTCGGAATCCCATTTTCGTAAATATTAAATCTGAATATATACAGAGTTGGTATAATAGGTTATTAAAGTTTAGTGTTTGAATTTTGTTTATTAATTGCTCAATTAAGGTATAGGAACTAAATTATAAAAGTCTTATTGATATAGATTTTCAAATAGCTAAAGGTCACAAATGGTAATAAAACCATTTTTTTATATGGAATGGTGGAAAATTATGTTGTCATCCAATAATTTTAGCTAAATATGATTAAGGTTAGTTAATTAAAGATTAAATTAAGTAATTAATGTTAATAAAAATTAAAACAAGGTATATAAGGATACATTAGTGGATTTTTGTTATCTTTTACCTATTCTTTACTGTCCAAACCATAGAAACATAGAAAAGAAAATGGTTTTGAGCTTCAAAAACTTTCGGTCAACAAATTTGGTAAGCATTCAAGTAATTTTCTTGTGATTTATATGTTTTTGAGGATATTGGAGTTTGATTTAGCTAGTTCATGTATCATTTGTAAACTGTTAAAAGTTTTGATAGTTGTCATTGTTAATTTATTGAAGAAATTGGTGTTAAATTGATAAACTTTAAGCTTATATGTGAAAAAAGAACTAGATTGAAATGTTTAATTTTTAGTTTTGTTCATAAGAGCTAAAGTGAATAAAATGTAAAATTGATTTGAAATCTCAATATTAATAGATATCGGAGGGTCTCTAATAGATGTAGTTGAGATTAGATCTAAAATCGAGGCTAAAAAATTAATAGATATAGTTATTTCAATTTTAGGGACTAAATTTAATAAATTACAAAATTTAAGAGGCATTCAGAAAATAGAATTAAATAGATTCATGCATATCATGTAAAGATATAAAAATGTGTGGTATTGATAAATTACTTAAAATAATTGTTTAGATCAAGAATTGAATCAAATCAGAGATGATTGGGGAAAAACAATAATTATCACTGAATCCCTGGAGGTTCAACTTATTTGTTGTTTTTCCAAGTAAGTTCATATGGTACAAGAGTGTTTAAATTGTATCACCCCAAACCCGGCCTAGACATTATGGCCGAATCTGGCGATGTCATATGGAATGAAATTTTGAAAACTAATTTATTATGATATAACCGTGTTCATTTTATTACTCTTATTGATTCCAGAAAACGCTTAAAACATAATTCATTGCGAAAGCTTTAAGAATTGTTTATTTTATGAAAAAAAGAGTTAATTAAGTAAGTCCGTCCATGTTAGAGAAACCTCTTTGTTTTCGAGAAAACCGTGTCTTCCTACGTCTAGCAGTTATGAATCCATAAAAACAATAATAAACCACATTTAAGCAAAAGTCCCAAAAAGTCCGCGGAATACATCAAAATAAACCCATAATCGTAAAATAGAATAAAAACCATGAAAGTCTAGGACCGTGGTTACTACTGTGTCCTTTGCCACACCGACCCAGCTAATGCTGGGGATTACCTGAACAAATTAAACAGAAAAAAGGATGAGTTTTCGCAACTTAGTGTGTAATCCCCACAGAAAACATGCACACAACATCATATTAGAAAACATTCATATATTTACATTTCGGCTCTGAGCCCATTACAGAATCGGTGTGGGCCTTAGCCCACTCAGATACAGAATATACAGAACAGAACAGAGTAGAACAGAATATCAGAATCCTACCCACCATCCTCTACACATCATCTCAGTCCAACCCTACACACCATGTGGGGATAAAATCAACCCACCCATCCCTACACACTATACTGTACCGAAATGTGGAACATAACCAAATATTTGCAACTGAGCTGCCAGATAGTGGCTTAATAGCTTTTCAGATACTTCCTCCAATACCATCAACCAACCCCAATGTAATGCATCATGCAATACATGACATACAAATATGCAAATAACAGATCATACATTCGGTTCAGTACATGATTTCATATAATATAATTGGATCACACAAATAGGGGCCTAGGTACTGCATACTGACCCTACAGTTGGTCCACAGTCGACTTGGGCGACCCGTGCAACCTTACAGATCATTTCAGGAAAATGGGCTAACACGCCCATGTGGCCTGCCCGTGTGGGCCCACATGCCCATATGGCCCACATGACCCAAATTGGCTTTGGCCGTGTGGATCACACGGCTTGGCCCAGAATTCCACACGCCCGTATATGGGCCCACATGCTTGTGTGGCCCTTACGGCCCAACAGGTCAAGCCCGTGTGTCGCACACGGCTTGGCCCGGCCGTCACACAATCGTGTCACTTGCACACGGCCTAGTTCGTCGATCAAACGGCCGTGTTGTGGCTCACAACCTTGCACACGGCCTACCACACAGCGGTGTGGTGTCAATAGAAAGGTTTTTGGCTCTTGTCGAAAACACGATTTCTTGTGATTCGGGTACACACCTGATAACAATTCACTGCAAAAGCAATCCTGAGCAATCCCGAACCTATAATTGACATTACAAATCTCAGAATTAGCCTATAACCACGGTTTAAACGAATCCATCATTCCAACAACGAACCAACACAACCACTTAACACTTACCTCCAAACGAACAGTAGGGACTTTACAACCTCACACCGTTAATGGCTAGTCTTCAGCCCCTTGATTGACTCCTAACAATCAAATAAACACTTCTCTTAATTCACTTATCCACGATCACATTCAGGATAAAACATAAACAAAACTTACCGATCACGCTGACATCGTACAGAACCAAACAAGTTAATGGAAAAAAAGGGAACGAAAAAGGGAAGAGGTGCGGGAGAATTTCGACAGCAATGCGGAGAGGAAAGGAAGGGGAAAAGTCAAATTTTTGAAAAAAAATGTAACAGCCCAATTTAGGGGCTAGTAGGAATAGTGGTTTCAGAATCACTAATTCGAAGATAAAGAAATTATTTTTATGTTATTTTATGAGATAGAGCATGATTATATAGGTGCATAAAAATTTTGGTGCTTAAATTATAGCGATTGCATGCTTAATTGAGAAAAAAGACTAAATCGCATTAAGTGCAAAAGTCTTAGTTTACAAGATAGAGGTACCAATTAACTATAGAATTTTAATTGGAGGCCTTTAATGTGAAATTTGGCCTTTTTAAAGGCCATAGCAGGCCATAGGGGGGACAAGAGGATTAACTTTGTCAATGTTTTGGTGGTGTTAGGTAATTTATGAGTAAAATAAGAGAAAAATAAAGAAAGAAAAGATATCATCTTTTTCCTTCTTCTTACCATCGAAAATTTTAGCAATAGAAGGGGTTTAGAAGCTTGAATATTTTCATCCATTTCAATCTCTACAAGTAAGTGATCTTAATGATTTTTGGTTGATAATTTTTGTTCTTTTGGAACCCTTAAAGCTTAAGCTAGCTATAGAGGGGATTGTTTTGCAAAATGGTTGAAAGTTTAGAGTTTGACCATGTGAGCATGTATGTTGTTTGCTGCATTATTATGGAAGAAAATGAGTCATAGTTGTTTAATAAATAACTTTTGTGAAAGGTGTTACCATGAAAACACCTAGAAGGACCTTTTTGTAAAGGTTATGGAATATGTGGTAAATGTGGGAAACAATGAGTATTGAGGGCTGCCATAAGAGTAATAAATGTTCACCTAGGCTCGTTAAAGAAAGAAATATGATTAGAATTAATTTTCGAGCCTAGTGGTAAAATGGTCATTTTGTGAAAGCTTAAGGGTAAAATAGTAATTTTGCCAAAATTATGATTATTGAAGTGTATTTACTAATGTGGCGATTAATTGAGCTAAATTGTTATTATTGATCAAGAAGAGCAAAGAATTAACCTCGACCGAGGAAAGGGCAAAGTATCGGACTAGATCGACAATCTAGCCTCTTTTGAAATCAAGGTAAGTTTGTGTGCAATAAATTCAACATCATGTTATTAAGTTTCTAAATGTTTGATATTAGTGATGTTGTATAATATTTCTATGAAATTGAGTTATGATGTTGAATGAGAAAATGATGAGAACTATAATGTCAAAGTCCCGGTTGGACTTTAATAAATGAGAGAATAAGATCATCGAAACATGAGATTGGTAAGGTCCCGTATAAGACCATGTCTGGGATATGGCATCGGCATCAAATATATGAATCGTATAAGACCATATCTGGGATGTGGCATTGGCATCGAATATAGGAATCCTATAAGACCATATCTGGGATATGACATCGGAATCTAGAATTGACCCCATGTAAGACCGCATCTGGGATGTGGAATTGGTGTCGTAATTATGTGAATGAGGATGATCATATATCCTTTAATATCCCAAGTGATTCAATGTGGTAGATAGTTAAGATCATGATAGAGATGAGATTAATGCTAAGACTAAATGATGAAGTGATACAGGTATATGTGAGTAATTCTCGAGAATGGTTCACGATATGTAGCTTGATATGTAATTGGTAAGAGCAAGTATGAGTAAGTTATGGAAATGAGCTTAAGACTTATGTTTTTATCCAATGCAATGGATGTATGACAATATAAGCTTTATGTTACTATTTATTTCATGCAAACTTACTAAGCTTTATGCTTACTCCTCTCATTTCCCTTTTCCTTGTAGCATTGCCAAGTAAGCTCGAGAATTCGTGGAACGTCGGAGTTCGAAAATCACACAATCGACCACTCTTTGGTATAGAAAAGTTAAATTCATTTTGAGTATGGCATGTATAGGACTTGGTCATTTTGTTATGTCATATTGGTTAGCCAAAGTGTTGGCTATTTATGTTATCAAATTTATCTTGTAAGTGGTCATTGGAATTGGGCCAAAACTTGACAAGTTTATATATATATTCAATGATGATGAAATTCATTAAGTATATGCTTGTATGGATATCTTGATTTTGAGTCTTTAGAAGTGCTTCATAATTCTGATATTTGTTGGATTGAATTGGTGTAAGTATGGTTGCGGTGTAGGGTGGCATTTGGCTTGGTAGATAGCCTTTCAAATGTCCACACGGGTAGACACACGGGCGTGTGTCTAGGCCGTGTGTGACACACGGTCAGCCCCATGGGTGTGTTGATTGGTCGTGTGTCCCCTTGCATGCTAGGTTTAGAAGTCAGTATGCTCATTAGTAAACACACGGGCAGAGACACGGCCGTGTGGGTGGCACGGCCATGGACATGGGCGTGTGCCCAGGCCGTGTGAAGTCTGCACCTAAATTTAGGAATTTAATTTGACACACGGTCTAAGGACACGGGCTAAGACACGGGCTAAGGCACGGGCGTGTCGTGGTCGTGTGTAGAACATGGGCCACGGACACGGGCGTGTGTCCGGCTGTGTGAAAACGCCTGTAGGTTCAAAATGAGAAATAAATAGACACGGGTGAGGAACACGGGCATGTCCTTTCCTCTACATGGGTGTGTGGCCCTGTTTTTAGTAAAAATTTCTAGGTGCGTAAAAGTTTACGGTTTGGCCCCGGACCATTCCAAATGTATGTTTAGGGTCTCGTAGACCCGTAATAAGGATGTTATGTATATGAATGAAAAGGTTTTAAGTTTAGAACGAAATTTTATAGCCTGATGTTGTATGTTTAAGTTAGTTAAGTTTGGTAATGCCTCGTATCTGATTCCGTTGTTGAACACGGGTAAGGGGTGTTACAAGAAAACAGAAAGATCAGAATTAGATTTTTTGATAGACCCCAACTCAAACTCCCTAAATTCTCTCCACCAACTCCCCACTATTATGATTTTCAGTACAACTCAAACTCTACCTGAATTTTGCAGCAAAAATTCTATCCCTTGCTGTCCCTGGGAATCGAACACAAGACCACCAACATACCAACACTCCACTCAACCACCAGACTAGCAGGCCCATTCTGATATCATTTTACCAATAACAGCTTAAAAGCCTACCGACCCCAGTGAGAGTTTTATTCATAAAAATGCCAAAATTTGCCCAAGTTCTGACTTGAACGTAGGACCTCTCACACACACCCAGAACATACAACCACTAAAGTAGACATATATTTGTGTCAGTTAATTTCAGAAACCCATACAGACATTTTTGTGGTCCAAAATCACATAAGCCAAAATTAAGAAAAATTGGGGCGTTACATAAATTATTATGTATTTTTTTTTTTGAATTTATGCTCTATTGTAAATTGATTATGGTAAATTAGTATAAAGGTGAAAGTTGGACTAAATTGTAAAGAAATGTTTACATGGGCAATAGATGCTTGTCTGAACTTAGTAAATGTTAGGATACGATTGACATGTTAATAGGGTTTTTTGCATGCTTGTATGGGATATATGATTTTACGGAGATCATTACAAATTATATCGGGATCCATCATTTATTATGGACCATTGAATAATATATGTCCCTATAGAGACCTTGGTGTGGTGGAGGGTTGTATATACTTATAAGAATGCATTTGATGGCTACAGGCTTTTCACTTCGATGTCTTGTTACAATATAGTTTAAGCTCTTACGAGCTATCTGGTGTCTTATAGTTTAGTTGTGTATCCGAGTCTATCTTACTAGGGTTTCATTGGGCAAAACATTGTATATAAAACAAGAATTTGAAATGAGATGAAGTAAACTCGATGTTCAAATAAAAGATTATTGGATGATATGAGTACAAAGCTTTTATATATATACATGTGATTACACTACTTTTAGATTGAATGAGATTTGAGTTTATTACTTGTTACGATATGAATTGGTATATTAAACACTTGTGATATTACATGGTTTGATTATATGTTAAACTTACCTTCTTGATGTTGTGCTTTTCCATGTCTAGCCAATTATGTCAAGGTTAGTAACTTATTGTTTTTAATTGAAAGATAATTAACACCCCTTACCCGTATTCAACGCCGGAATAGGGTACGAGGCATTACCAAAACACATACACTTGTAAACGTATTAAACTTGTAACACCCCAAACCCGGTCAATACGCCATGACCGAATCTGGCATGCCACAGAGGAAAACGTTTTGAAGAAAATCGAGTTAACAATTAAATTTCAGTGAAAAACTCTTTGTTGTTCCATGTTTGTAGAAATCAGGTGTATAATAAGTTAAAAACTGATAATTCACTTTGAAATTCCGTAAATAAATCTTTAAAACATATTTGCAAATCCATAGATTAGAAAACCTTTTATAATTTTAAAATAAACCAAAGCGATTAGTTTGAAAAACCGTTTCTAATTGAAATTTGGAAACTTGAGTTTTGGAAAATAGTATAAGTTATCGAAAAACACTTAAGTTGTTAAATATTATCAAATGATTTATATTACCCGATGGTAATGTTTTGAAAACATTGCATTTTGAAGTTTAGAAAACTTTGTACTCAATTTATTAACCATGTAATTTATAATCCATATTTAAAAAAAAAAAAACAAGTTCAAAGCATATAAATAATCCAAAAACATAATTAAAGAGGCCTTATTACAATTCCAAATAAAGATGAAAAACCAAATTTAAATAAAATATAGTACCCAAACCAAAGTCCGTGTAAATCGAATTTTTTTTTATTGCATGGCCTCCTTGAGATCAACCGGCTCCTCATCCGCGATCTACGAATCACCTGAAAAGATAAGGGAGAAGGTGAGTCACCAAGACTCAGTGCATAAATCCTTCCCCCGGTTGATGCAACATACTTACACAATTTATAACCAAGCAATATATATATAATGCACCCAAACCTAGCCATCCATAACTCCTTTTCTACCCCGTGTGGTACCAAACCACTGGTGGTGCCAAACCACTGGTGACCCAAAGTCACGAATAATCCATTTGTGGGGCCAACCCACATGTGATACCAAATCACTGGCGACGATCCCATAATATCAAATGTGGGGCCAACCCACTGTGGTACTAAGCCACTAGGACGAGTCGCTATGAGGTGCCAAACCTCTGGTGTCCCAAAGACACGAAATAAACTGTGGTACCAAACCACTGGAGGTGCCAAACCTCTGGTGTCCCAAAGACACGGATATCAAATCCTTCCCCCTCCACTCATATCACCCAAACCAATGTATTACGAGTGTAAATCATGCTATCATGCTTTGATATGAACATATAACAAAAATATATCGTAGATCATGATATTAAACAACATATAGCAACATCATATCGAAACGGACTTACCCGAATCCTTGCTCATACCCATCAAGGTATCATATCAAGATCTCACCGTTTTTCGGCTTTAATAACATGATTAGTTTATTAATATATATATATATATATCGAATTATAAAGTGTGTAAGGTACACACCTGTTACTAGCGAAATCACTAAATCCTGAAGACCCGATCTACCGTACTAGATCTCCTTGTCCTACATTCGGCCAAGACTTAGATTAATAACTTAAACCATTCGGCCATACCACTAAATCCCGAAGGGTGAAATAACATATAACTAACACAAACCTTACCCTTGACTTACCAAAATCGATTGTCAGAGAATTGAGACTTAGATCGACTGCTTCCAAAGTCCCGAAGAGCCTAAAAGAAATCGATTCCTATAGATGATTAGAAATCTATTAACAAGTGCCGGATTTAGACTTTTTGTCTAAACATGTCGACATAGAAAAGAGAAAATAGGAATAAAATTTCGGCTAAGAACACTTACCCTTCTTAAAACTGAATAGAAAAGAGCCCAAAGAAAATCTACCCTTGATGATATTCGGCCAAAATAACTAGAAGAAAGAAAGAAGATTCGGCTATGGTTGATAGAAGACAACCAAATAGGATTCGGCTAGAGTGGAAAAAGAAAAAGGATAAGAGAAAAGAAAGAAATTGCAATAGGAGAGGGAGAACTCGGCAAATAGAAGGAAAAAGAAGATGATATGGTCTTTGAACAATTATGAAAAGAAAGAAAAGAGAGATGGGAGAAAGAGATTCGGCCGAACACCTTGTTTGCCGAAAAAGAGAAGAGCACAAGTGCTAAGTGTGGTTTCGGTTTCAAGGAGAAATGAGAGAAAACAATTAGAATTTGGTTCAAGGATGAAAGCCAAAACAAAAACAAAATTGCACCTAATGTCCAAGACACATTCGGCTAAGGAGGAAGATTTTGGAGAGGAAAAGAAAAAAAAATGCAAAAGATGCCCAAAATGCTAAGAATTGACCAACTAATCCCCCCCAAATTCCTATCAACATTCGGCCAACCCCCCTAGCCACCCATGCCGTCCACATTCATGGTCAAACTTTCCACACAAAACTTTCCATAGCAAAACACCTTACATCATGCCTTATGTCCCCTTATCCTTCCATAACACCTTGATTATTATCCCAAAATACAAGCTTTCCTAATCTATTAATCAACTTGCCATAAAATTTTAAAGTCCAACCTTACCTTAATTAGAGCTTGACCAACACATGCCATATTAAAGCAAAAAAATAAAAGTCACCTTAACTCCATCCATGGGATTCGAACCTAAGCCCCCTTTCAATGCTTGTGGCGTCACCTTCAAGGCTCTAAGTGGTGCCTCCTTGCCACTTTACCTAGCCAATTCTTGTGTCTTAATCTCCACATTAATTCCCTTAAGGCTTAGCTCCCTTAGTTCCTTTTAACTAACACTCAAAACAAAAATTTTCCTACAGCTCGAGCCTACCCTTGGCTTATTCCTAAGCCCTAGAACATCTCACTTAACAACACGACAGTTCGAACTCATGCAAAACAATACAATCAAAAATAACCCCTAATTCAGGATATTACAATTCTACCCTCCTTAAAGAAATTTCGTCCTCGAAATTTCCAACCAAATAACAGTCGTACATCCTAACTTACAACAATACGCCCACGCTGCGCACTCTGATCTTAATAAAATTAATGTACTTTCTATGAACAGTCTCAAAGTTCACACTCAAAGTTCTAGATACTTCACTAGCAATACATGAATGAGTTGACCCTATATCTAACCAGGCAATAAAGGGTATTCCGGAAATAAGGAACGTACCCGTTATCACATCTGGCACATCTTCCTCCTCACGACGCCTGACTGCATAAACCAACCCTGGCTGTCTCGCATCTACACCCTCAGCACCTCTGCCTGATGCTCCACGACCTCGGCCAGAACCATTACCTCCTCTACTGTTACCACGACCCCTCTACGGTGGCGGTCCCTCATTTCTGATCTGAGCACGACCCTGACCCTCAGACTGATTCACCCAGATGATCCAAAACTTCTCTTATGTCTATTCCTGTCATGATTCTGCCTCACAGATTCCTTTATCTCTTCAGCTATTTTAGCCTTTTCTACCAGAACAGCAAACTCACGCTCCTGCTGTGGAGCAATCAATAATCTCAGCTCATTCCTCAGTCCGTCCTCGAACCTGACACATCGCTCGTGTTCCGTAGCCACGATACCTCTAGCATACCGGCTTAATCTTAAAAATTCTGCCTCGTACTCCGATACAGACTTACTCCCCTGAACCAGCCTCAGAAATGCCTTCCGCTGCGCATCAATGTAGCTAGACCCAACATATTTCTTCTGGTACGCTGCCTTAAAATAGTCCCAAGTGAGATCCTCAACTGCAGTACTATCCCGCACCGTGAGCCACCACTGGTACGACTCATCCCAAAGAAGCGACACTATCCCTTTCAGCTTTTCCTCAGCATTCAGATCCAAGTCATCCATGATTCGTTCTGTCGCCTCTAACCAATACTCTGCCATACTGGGAGCTACACCAGATACACCTCTAAATACCTCAGCTCCATTGGCTCGGAGTCGCTCAGGTACAGATTTCCGAGCTCCCGCACCTCCACCTACTCCAGCTACCCTCTCAAGAACTCGCAGCATCGCCTGAGACACCGCGTCATCCCCCGTTTGATCCTGATGCTCAACTCCAACCGCTGGTGGTGGGGGTGGTGGTACCTTATTTTCTGACCCTTGACCAGACCTCACTGGCTCAGACACAGCCATCCAACCTCGACCGCGTCCACGCATAATACGACCCCGACCACGAGTGCTCATGTCTAAAGTCTCGACTTATCTGATTTAAAAGTTTTATGCATTAATTATTATTCCACTATCTTTAAAACACAGTTTTATGAATAATTTTTTTAATAAGAGATTGTTTCACGAGTACATCCAACCTATAGTTTTGGGTCTCTAGAGTAGTTCCTACTACTATACAGTCACACCATCATCATCATATCATCAAAATCAACAGTTTGAAGTACTTACCTGGGCGGATCGGTGCCGGAGACTCGGTGCCATGCTTTTCAAATAATTTCAAACAAAAACATTTTAAGACCATACTTTAAAACATTTTGGGCCTCGAGCCCACAGCCGAGCCTTTGAACTTGGCTCTGATACCAATTTGTAACACCCCAAACCCGGTCAATACGCCATGACCGAATCTGGCATGCCACAGAGGGAAACGTTTTGAAGAAAATCGAGTTAACAATTAAATTTCAGTGAAAAACTCTTTGTTGTTCCATGTTTGTAGAAATCAGGTGTATAATAAGTTAAAAACTGATAATTCACTTTGAAATTCCGTAAATAAATCTTTAAAACATATTTGCAAATCATAGATTAGAAAACCTTTTATAATTTTAAAAGAAACCAAAGCGATTAGTTTGAAAACCGTTTCTAATTGAAATTTGGAAACTTGAGTTTTGGAAAATAGTATAAGTTATCGAAAACACTTAAGTTGTTAAATATTATCAAATGATTTATATTACCCGATGGTAACATTTTGAAAACCATTGCATTTTGAAGTTTAGAAAACTTTGTACTCAATTTATTATATCAACCATGTAATTTATAATCCATATTTAAAAAAAAACAAGTTCAAAGCATATAAATAATCCAAAAACATAATTAAAGAGGCCTTATTACAATTCCAAATAAAGATGAAAAACCAAGTTTAAATAAAATATAGTACCCAAACCAAAGTCCGTGTAAATCGAATTTTTTTTTATTGCATGGCCTCCTTGAGATCAACCGGCTCCTCATCCGCGATCTACGAATCACCTGAAAAGATAAGGGAGAAGGTGAGTCACCAAGACTCAGTGCATAAATCCTTCCCCTGGTTGATGCAACATACTTACACAATTTATAACCAAGCAATATATATATATAATGAACCCAAACCTAGCTATCCATAACTCCTTTTCTACCCCGTGTGGTACCAAACCACTGATGACCCAAAGTCACGATATCCAATAATGTGGTGCCAAACCACTGGTGACCCAAAGTCACGAATAATCCATTTGTGGGGCCAACCCACGTGTGATACCAAATCACTGGCGACGATCCCATAATATCAAATGTGGGGCCAACCCACTGTGGTACTGAGCCACTAGGACGAGTCGTTATGAGGTGCCAAACCTCTGGTGTCCCAAAGACACGAAATAAACTGTGGTACCAAACCACTGGAGGTGCCAAACCTCTGGTGTCCCAAAGACACGGATATCAAATCCTTCCCCCTCCACTCATATCACCCAAACCAATGTATTATGAGTGTAAATCATGCTATCATGCTTTGATATGAACATATAACAAATATATATCGTAGATCATGATATTAAACAACATATAGCAACATCATATCGAAACGGACTTACCAGAATCCTTGCTCATACCCATCAAGGTATCATATCAAGATCTCGCCGTTTTCGGCTTTAATAACATGATTAGTTTATTAATATATATATACCGAATTATAAAGTGTGTAAGGTACACACCTGTTACTAGCGAAATCACTAAATCCTGAAGACCTGATCTACCGCACTAGATCTCCTTGTCCTACATTCGGCCAAGACTTAGATTAATAACTTAAACCATTCGGCCATACCACTAAATCCCGAAGGGTGAAATAACATATAACTAACACAAACCTTACCCTTGACTTAACAAAATCAATTGTCAGAGAATTGAGACTTAGATCGACTGCTTCCAAAGTCCCGAAGAGCCTAAAAGAAATCGATTCCTATAGATGATTAGAAATCTATCAACAAGTGCCGGATTTAGACTTTTGTCTAAACATGTCGACATAGAAAAGAGAAAATAGGAATAAAATTTCGGCTAAGAACACTAACCATTCTTCAAAACTGAATAGAAAAGAGCCCAAAGAAAATCTACCCTTGATGATATTCGGCCAAAATAACTAGAAGAAAGAAAGAAGATTCGGCTATGGTTGATAGAAGACAACCAAATAGGATTCGGCTAGAGTGGAAAAAGAAAAAGGAAAAGAGAAAAGAAAGAAATTGCAATGGGAGAGGGAGAACTCGACAAATAGAAGGAAAAAGAAGATGATATGGTCTTTGAACAAATATGAAAAGAAAGAAAAGAGAGATGGGATAAAGAGATTCGGCCAAACACTTGTTTGCCGAAAAAGAGAAGAGCACAAAGTGCTAAGTGTGGTTTCGGTTTCAAAGGAGAAATGATAGAAAACAATTAGAATTTGGTTCAAGGATGAAAGCCAAAACAAAAACAAAATTGCACCTAATGTCCAAGACACATTCGGCTAAGGAGGAAGATTTTGGCGAGGAAAAGAAAAAAAATGCAAAAGATGCACAAAATGCTAAGAATTGACCAACTAATCCCCCCAAATTCCTATCAACATTCGGCCAACCCCCCTAGCCACCCATGCCGTCCACATTCATGGTCAAACTTTCCACACAAAACTTTCCATAGCAAAACACCTTACATCATGCCTTATGTCCCCTTATCCTTCCATAACACATTGATTCTTATCCCAAAATACAAGCTTTCCTAATCTATTAATCAACTTGCCATAAAATTTTAAAGTCCAACCTTACCTTAATTAGAGCTTGACCAACACATGCCATATTAAAGCAAAAAAATAAAAGTCACCTTAAGTCCATCCATGGGATTCGAACCTAAGCCCCCTTTCAATGCTTGTGGCGTCACCTTCAAGGCTCTAAGTGGTGCCTCCTTGCCACTTTACCTAGCCAATTCTTGTGTCTTAATCTCCACATTAATTCCCTTAAGGCCTAGCTCCCTTAGTTCCTTTTAACTAACACTCAAAGCAAAAATTTTCCTACAGCTCGAGCCTATCCTTGGCTTATTCCTAAGCCCTAGAACATCTCACTTAACAACACGACAATCCGAACTCATGCAAAACAATATAATCACAAATAACCCCTAATTCAGGATATTACAAAACTGAGTCATAAAATTTCATCCAAATTATACAAAATGAACTGCTAAATATTAAAGGCCAACATTTTAAGCCAAACCAATTATAACATAGACAAATGACTAAGTCCCCTATACATGCCATAAACATAAGAGGTTTGTATTCACTTTTACCCCACGATGATAGCTTGATAGTGTGATTACATATCCGGCGATCTCCAACTCGAGTTAGCATACAACCCTATAAGATATGGGAAATGAAGGGAAGTAAGCTACAAAGCTTAGTAAGTAAGTAAGTAAATAATAAGTGATTTATTAAAAGGTTTTATAAATCTTCACAATATATTCTCAAGATAATACAATCATAATTGCACATAGTTCCACTTTTTATTCATGTTCATCTCAAGCTATCTACTCAAGTCACAGTCACTAAATTATTTATATCTTGAGCTACGGAACTCCAAATTAAGATCCGATAATTTTTCCTGAAACTAGACTCAAATATATTATTACCATAAAATTTTCAGAATTTTTGGTTTATCCAATTAGTACAGTTTATTCTTCAAAATCTCCCCTGTTCTGCTATCCAATAGTTCCAAGCATTCTTTACTAAAACTTAATTATCTTTTCATATAGAATTCAAATTAAGTTCTACTTTGTTTCTTATAAAACTATACTCAATAAGAAATATAACCATATAAATTATGTCCCAAAATTATTTGTTTACAATTTTCAATGATTTTTCCAAATCAGAACAGGGGATCTCGAAATCACTTTGAACCAGTCTCAGAAAAATCTAAATATCTCAAAATATGGAAATCCTTTGCTTTCTATGTTTCTTTTATATGAAAATAGACTCAATAATTTTTAAATCAATATCTAATCCAACATATAATTCAATTTTTACTATTTATGGTGATTTTTTAAAATCACGTAATTGCTGCTGTTTCAATCTATTTTACTGAAAATTTTACTCTCCCATGTTTTTTTTATATTACTTCCATATATGCGCACATAACACCAAGCATGTTCAATACTATCCATACAAATGAATAATCATCACAAATATTTACGAGTACTCATAATGGCGCTCACACCATATCAGCCTTACCATAATTCCAATCACGTATCACATATCAAACACATTATGCACATATACACATAGTCACATGCACCCTTGCTCACACGTACATTTGCCACATTTCTCAATTGATCACATTTACTCTTGCACTTATTCATAACATGATCATACCAATCACCATTAGTAATTTATCTCGTTGAACCCCTTCGAAAAACACCCGATACTCGGTGGTCTCAGTACATAGCTCCACCTACACATAACTCGGCTTTCTTGTACACAAGGTGAAGGTCTCTTATCACCCATGTGACCTAGCCATTCCATCTCGTAGCTTTCTTGTCTACATGGTGGCGAACACTAGGAACCACTCATGTGACCTAGCTACTCATAACCCGTAACTTTCTTGCACACATGGTATACACATAGTATTACACATGTGACCCAGTTACATATGAAATTATTATCCTGTAGCTTTCTTGCACACATGGTGAAAGTCCCTTCTCATCCATGTGGCCTAGCTACATATCAAATTTTGCCTTCTCTTAGCTTTCTTGTGCACACGGTGAAGGTCCCTTATCACTCGTGTGACCTAGCTACATATTGTCTGTATCTCTCGATTTTTCGAAGGTTCAATCGAGAATTTCACATTCCATTGATTTTCATATTTTATCACCAAATGATTTCCATATATCTAGCAAAATAATTATTGAACAAGTAAAATAAATGCATTATTTACATATCAACTTTCCATTTCACATAATAACCATAGTCATAGAAAACACCTTTAAGCACAACATTTCGACCCATTTTCCATGTCACCTATGTCACCTTTTATCATAAACATTATTATTAAATCAATTCACCAACATAATATACAAAACATGTAATCAGAAAAATAAATTTAATACCACAATTTAGGTTTCAAACACACATTACGACATTATTGCATTATTATTTACACACCAACTTACCTCGGATCCAGAAACGACAATTTACCAACTTTCTCGATTTTCGATTTTCCTCCTGTTCTAGGTCCAAATCTCATTTTTTTGGGGTCTAAAGCATCACATTTCAGTTATTTAATTAATGTACTACTCAAAACAGCCCCTAACTCAAACTTTTGCAAAATTATAATTTGCCCCTAAACTTTTACATATTTACACTTTTGCCCCAATACTCGAAAATTAAACTTCAGCCCTTATTCTTATGTTTTATAACATGCTGATCATTTTCCCTTCTATGAAAACATCAAATTCTTACTCTAACATACACTTATGGACATTAGGTATTTTTACCGATTATGTCGTTTTACTCGTTTTCACTTAAAATTGCTTAGTAAAAGTTGTTTAACATAATTTTAAGCTTCATATTCTACCATAAAACATCAAAATACACACTTTTCACCTATGGGTAATTTTCCAAAGATGAACCCTAGCATGAATTATTGGTAGCATAAGCTAAATCTAGCCATCGGGACTCCAAAACTGTAAATAACTTGAAAAACGGGGCTAGGACGGACTTACCATGAGCTTGGAAAGTTAAGAAAACCCCAGCCATGTCTTCCCTTGGTAAATTTCGTCCATATGAAGAAGATGGACAAATTTGGCATTTTAATTTTGTTTTTAATTCATTTAATTTACAAAAGGACTAAAATGCCCTTACAAAAAAATATCTTATCTAACATATACCATATCCATTTTTGACCAACAATTTAACCAATGCGCTAATTAACATTTAAGAACCTCTACTTTAAAATTTCATAGCAATTTGACCCCTCTAACTTCTAGAACTCAAGTTTTGCACTTTTTACAATTTAGTCCTTTTGACTAAATTGAGTGGCCAAACGTCAAAATTTTCGAACGAAATTTTCACGAAATCGTTTTATAAAATTGTAGACCATAAAAATATAATAAAAATAAATTTTCTTACGTCAGATTTGTGGTCCCGAAACTACTGTTTCGACTAGGCCCTAATTCGGGATGTTACATTTCTCCCCCTTTTTAGGATTTTCGTCCTCGAAAATCTTACCAGAAGAGTGGCTTAATATCTTTCTCTTAATTTCCAACATCACTAAATATTCTAGCAATAAAACTCATTCTAATCCGTTCACTAGTGCATCACTGAAAAAAATCATAAACTCATTACTCAATTCCAACTGAACTCAGAACTAGAGCTTCAGTTAATAATACCTTCAATTGCTTTAACTTTGTTAGTATACCCAGACCATTCAAACTTTCACAAATGTGATAACTTTTCCAATCAGAACAAATTTAACTTATAATAACATCATCCGATTAGAATAATCCAATAGGCATATCTCTTTATTATGCTTTCTAGAATATAATTTTTTCTTTCAGACTATCCGTCTTCATACTCGTGAATACACAAAATTTATTCTCTTAGTTGAGGCATGTTTAAATATACATAACTCACAAGAAAATAACAGATATCCTGATGATTCCTCAGAGAAACCCAGCAGAAAAAAAAACAATGCTTATCGACTCTGGACTTCCATCATAACAGAGATAATATAATTTTCGTATATATAAAACAAAACCATAATCAGTAGAAACATAAGAATAGTCTCACATAAATTTTTACCATCGACTTCATTCCAACATATTTAAATAGAATTCCGAAGAGATAAAGATATACCAATCATAAACCCGACCAGACCAATAGGGCATTCGTCTAACATCATAGTTAGCTTCTCACAACGTAAGAACTCCATCAGAAACTGAATAATCACACACATATCTCTGGGGATAAAAGAATATATAGAATACACAGAAACGATCATCATATTCATTTCAACTATAATTGTCACACACACAGACATCTTTACTACTCAAATATCATTTCTTGATCATCATATTCATTTCAACTATAATTGTCACACACACAGACATCTTTACTACTCAAATATCATTTCTTTGACTAATTCTGTTATCATGAACCCCGTATTATTCCACTCACTAACAAAAATCAATTCGTGAAAAAATTTCAGCAAACACATACTTTAGACATCATATCTGAATAAGTCGATTAGCCGAGACTAACTTCTCCTTTATCCGTGACATTGCATAATCTTTATAATCTTTAAAACATTCTGATATCCTTCCAAAATTGTTTCCACTTTCCAAACTATTCTTATCTCTATATCCATTACTAAGTATTTCACCACTAAACTTTTTAGCCTCACATTTATGGACTTATTGTACGTGGTTCTCATGAATTTTCGTTATAAAACAACACTGGTAAGGGGGTGAGGTCATAAAGCTTCTGACTTGACTCTCATAAATACACACATATGACTTTGTATTCATCACCAACATCATATAATCACAATTACATAATTCACTTCAAGCTAATTAACATACATAGTCATGTTACACGAACTTTTTTGATTATCTTATTCAAACAAGTGTATATAAACACACATTCTATCAATTTGAGTAAATTTACTTATCGTATTCACTTAACCAAATATGTTGGGCACATAACATCATATGCATGCCAAACAAACATGGATGGGCTTATCACCATATAAACTTTCATTTCATTCCACTTCTCACATTTCTCAACTTATGGTTATCTCATTTCCTACATTAACACATATATATCGTGAACTTCCAATCATACCTTTCCAAATTTCGACACATCATAAGCACGTCTCAATCATTTCAATATCATTATCAGCATTATAGAAAAATAGTTCGGTTGGAAGTCATCTTTTTATTAACAAAACAATTTCGTCAGAGTCGGGAGATATCACACTATCACGAGTAGTAATATGGCATGTATAGCGAGACTCACATACGCTATGTTAGCCCGAGAATCGACTAAACCATAGCTCTGATACCACTAAACGTAACACCCCTTACCCGTATTCAATGCCGGAATAGGGTACGAGGCATTACCAAAACACATACACTTTGTAAATGTATTACACTGAGTCATAAAATTTCATCCAAATTATACAAAATGAACTGCTAAATATTAAAAGCCAATATTTTAAGCCAAACCAATTATAACATAGACAAATGACTAAGTCCCCTATACATGCCATAAACTTAAGAGGTTTGTATTCACTTTTACCCCACGATGATAGCTTGATAGTGTGATTACATCTCCGGTGATCTCCAACTCGAGTTAGCATACAACCCTATAAGATATGGGAAATGAAGGGAAGTAAGCTACAAAGCTTAGTAAGTAAGTATGTAAATAATAAGTGAGTTATTTATAGGATTTTATAAATCTTCACAATATGTTCTCAAGATAATACAATCATAATTGCACATAGTTCCACTTTTTATTCATGTTCATCTCAAGCTATCTACTCAAGTCACAGTGACTAAATTAATTATATCTTGAGCTACGGAACTCCAAATTAAGATCCAATAATTTTTCCCGAAACTAGACTCAAATATATTATTACCATAAAATTTTCAGAATTTTTGGTTTATCCAATTAGTACAGTTTATTCTTCAAAGTCTCCCCTGTTCTGCTGTCCAATAGTTCCGACCATTCTTTACTAAAATTTAATTACCTGTTCATACAGAATTCAAATTAAGTTCTAGTTTGTTTCTTATAAAACTATACTCAATAAGGAATCTAACCATATAAATTATGTCCCAAAATTATTTGTTTACAATTTTCAATGATTTTTCCAAATCAGAACAGGGGATTTCGAAATCACTCTGAACCAGTCTCACAAAAATCTAAATATCTCAAAATATGAAAATCCTTTGCTTTCTATGTTTCTTTTATATGAAAATAGACTCAATAATATTTAACTCAATATCTAATCCAACATATAATTCGATTTCTACTATTAATGGTGATTTTTTAAAATCACGTAATTGCTGTTTCAATCTATTTTACTAAAAATTTTACTCTCCCATGTTTTCTTTATATTACTTCCATATATGCACACATAACACCAAGCATGTTCAATACTATCCATACAAATGAATAATCATCACCAATATTTACAAGTACTCATAATGGCGCTCACACCATATCAGCCTTACCACAATTTCAATCACTTATCACATATCAAACACATTATGCATATATACACATAGTCACATGCACCCTTGCTCACACGTGCATTTGCCACATTTCTCAATTGATCACATTTACTCTTGCACTTATTCATAACATGATCATACCAATCACCATTAGTAATTTATCTCGTTGAACCCCTTCGGAAAACACCCGATACTCGATGGTCTCAGCACATAGCTCCACCTACACATAACTCGGCTTTCTTGTACACATGGTGTAGGTCTCTTATCACCCATGTGACCTAGCCATTCCATCTCGTAGCTTTCTTGTCTACATGGTGTCCAACACTAGGAACCACTCATGTGACCTAGCTACTCATAACCCGTAACTTTCTTGTACACATGGTATACACACAGTATTACATATGTGACCTAATGTAACATCCCAAGTTAGGGGCTCTGCAATTCATGTTTTCTGTGTGTTTGATTTGTTTGCTTGCTTTTTGGTTGTGGTTGGGGGTCTTAGGAAGGCTCGGGTTTAAGCCAGAGTCTAGATTAAATTTTGTCTCAGGGCACTTTAGAGGGAAGAGCTTGTAGAGGTAGGCCTTATATATATATATTTATATATATATATATTGTGTGTGTTTGATGACACAAAAAGGAGTGTGGAGGAGTGGTAAGTGGCGCCTTAGGGAGCAAGGGGGATGACACCAGAGGAGAGCAGTGAGGGTGGAGGTTCGAGTCGCGTATGCCACATTTTGGAGTTTCTTTTTGGCGTTAGGATGGAGAGGTGGTAGATTTCGGCTTGGACTTTGATGAGTGGGGGTTAAATGGGTCAAATATCTTTGAAGAGTGGGCAAGAGGAGTTGTGGGAGGTTTGAATGGGTCAAGGTTGTTAGGGGATTTCAAAGGAAGGATGGAAAGTGAATGGGGGAGAGAATCGTGGGATGTGGAGAGAGGGAGAGTTGTGGCCAAATGTGGGAAGGTGTGTGAGGTACATGTGCGGTTTTAGTTTGGGTTAGGTAGGGCCAAATTCCCTTTTGGGTGCTTAGGCATTTTGGTGAGCAATTTCGGTCATTAGTGAAGGGTGAGTGCCGTTTCTTCAAGTGGTCATTTTGAGAGTAGTGTTAACTAAATATATTCTGGAAACTCTGTCTTTTCTTTTGTATTTTCAAGCATTGATTCATCTCTTTTTCTACCAAAACCGCAACCCCCCTTTGAGCTCTTTTCTTCTCCTTCTTGTCACTTTGGTAAAAGCCGAATCTCAGAGTAGTCATCTGTGCTTTCTTCCTTTCTTTTCCACCTTTTGCTAATTTCTTCTTCTCCATAGCTGAACCTCCCTAGTAGCTGATTGGAATCGTTCCTATTTGGGTAAGTGCCTTAGCCGAATCTTGATTCTCTATCTTTACTTCCTCTTCTCTCTTCTGTATTCATACTTTGTGGAAGCCGAACCTTTCTTTGTGTCAACTTAAGACATTCTTCTATTGTTTTGCCAGAAGCCGAATATAGCCTTTCCTATTGGCATCTCCTTGTTTCGGTAAGGATTCTTCTTCTCCGGTTTCCTTTCATTCTTTTCCTTTTTCTCTTATTGTTGCGATTAACCGAAGTTGTTGACTTGTTGCTTTTGGGGCTTTGCCTGAATGTAGAGAGACTCACTCTCATCTTCTTTTCTTCATTAGCCTGTGTTTGGGGAAGTCTCTGGTAAGTATGGATGTTGGTCGAATGGGTAGTAAGGGGTCTTTCTCGTTTGTTTGGCCGAAAGGCCGTTTCCCTTTGTTCTGTTTTGGGAATCGATTCTAATATTGGTGCTATCTAGGGACTCATTCGGTTTGTAAGCCAAACCTTCGGGCATTCGGTTTTCGTTTATCAAGGTAAGAAACTTCTCTGAATTTGGGTACCTATTCTCTCTTTCTTTTTCATTGCCTTAACCTAGTTTCCTGATCAAGACACTTATCGTGGATATGAGTGCTAGCCGATCCAAGGGGGGTGCATCTAAGGAGCCTGAGGGGAGCAGACCAGTGGTCTCTGCTCCTAAGTTTAAAGAACATGCAGTATTGGCGGTGCGAGACTTTCCACCGGGTTGTGGTAGGGAACCGACATCTACTTGGGATAGGTAGATTACGATTGTTTCTTCTAGTGAAAATATCGACGATATCGAGAGTCTAGTCCTTCACGTTTACAGGTGTGTAATTCTCACACCTTCCTTCGATTGTTATACAATAAATATATGTATTGTTTAGAAGCCGAAACTTCAGTAGTGTTATTGGGTTACCCTTGGAGGGTAAAATCGAGATATCAGGTTAGTGATTTTTCTGACTAGGCCACCTAAACACTTTAGCATGGATATATATATATATATATATATATATATATATGCTTTGATGATTCTGTGTATGTTAATAAGTGTTGCATCCATTTCACTATGATTGCAAGTGCATGGGATTGGGGAACTGATAATGATGTAAAGGGGCAGTGTATATCGGTGACTTTGTCACACTATTCCGATGGCTCGGTGCCATATATGTATATCGGTGACTTGGTCACATTGATTCAGTGGCTAGGCCACATCATATCGGCTTTGAGCAGCATGACTGCCAGCATGACTACCAAACAGGAGTGTAGCAGATGGAGGGTTGATTGTAGAAATCCCCACAGGTGTTCTGAGGTTGGATATATGGAGCGGAGTGTAGAGGATGGAACATTAGGATGGGCTGGGTTTATTATATTGACTATCTATTATGCTATAGTGCTTGGGCTTCGGTCGATTGAATAATGGGGGCTTAGGCCCAGTTGTGGTTTATGTGAGGTAATTGCACACTGAGTCTTCTTGACTCACCCCTTCTGCTTAAATTCTTGTAGGTAATTCTTAGTTCAATGGATTTGGGCTGGAGTGAACTTCGAGGTGGCCATACACAGTTTTTATTAAATTAAACTTTACCTTTCTTTGAATTTTCTTTAATTTGGGGATTTTGTTATGTAATAAGGCCATTAATAATTTGGATTTATTTCTGGTTTGAACTTTACATGCTTTAATTTTTGAATTAATTGGTAAGACGCTTTCTTAATAAAACGCAAATGAAAGTTTTTTTCAAAAACTCAACCAACGAGTTTACAAATGATACTAAACAACAATCTCAAGTTAGTTTAATGCAACATCATGTGTTTTCAAACGTCACCTAAAAGTAGGATTGGGCTAATTACAACTTTTATAAAATGAACATTGAGTTTTCACATGAGCTACCAAACTTGAGGGTTTCAAAAGAAATTCTAAAATTTTCAGACGAATGCGAAGTTTCATAAAAACCTTTTTACATGACATACCAGGTCCGGCCGTGGTGTCTAGGCCGGGTTTGGGGTGTTACACCTAGTTACATATGAAATTATTATCCCGTAGCTTTCTTGCACACATGGTGAAAGTCCCTTATCATCCATGTGGCCTAGCTACATATCAAAATTTTCCATCTTGTAGCTTTTTTGTGCACACGGTGAAGGTCCCTTATCACTCGTGTGACCTAGCTACATATTGTCCGTATCTCTCGGTTTTCCGAAGGTTCAATCGAGAATTTCACATTCCATAGATTTTCATATTATAGTTATCACCCAATGATTTCCATAATATCTAGCAAAATAATTATTGAACAAGTAAAATAAATGCATTATTTACATATCAACTTTCCATTTCACATGATAACCATAGTCATATAAAACACCTTTAAGCACAACATTTCGACCCATTTTCCATGTCACCTATGTCACCTTTTATCATAAACATTATTATTAAATCAATTCACCAACATAATATACAAAACATGTAATTCAGAAAAATAAATTTAATACCACAATTTAGGTTTCAAACACACATTACGACATTATTGCATTATTATTTACACACCAACTTACCTCGGATCCAGAAACGGCAATTTACCAACTTTCTCGATTTTCGGTTTTCTTCCCGTTCTAGGTCCAAATATCATTTTTTTGGGGTCTAAAACATCACATTTCAGTTATTTAATTAATGTACTACTCAAAACAGTCCCTAACTCAAACTTTTGCAAAATTACAATTTGCCCCTAAACTTTTACATATTTACACTTTTGTCCCAATACTCGAAAATTAAACTTCAGCCCTTATTCTTATGTTTTATAACATGCTGATCATTTTTCTCTTCTATGGAAACATCAAATTCTTACTCTAACATGCACTTATGGACATTAGGTATTTTTACCAATTATGTCGTTTTACTCGTTTTCACTTAAAATCGCTTAGTAAAAGTTGTTTAACATAATTTTAAGCTTCATATTATACCATAAAACATCAAAATACACACTTTTCACCTATGGGTAATTTTCCAAAGATGAACCCTAGCATGAATTATTGGTAGCATAAGCTACATCGAGCTACCGGGACTCCAAAATCGTAAATAACTTGAAAAACGGGGCTAGGACGGACTTACCATGAGCTTGGAAAGTTAAGAAAACCCTAGCCATGTCTTCCCTTGGTAAATTTTGTCCATATGAAGAAGATGGACAAATTTGGCATTTTAATTTTGTTTTTAATTCATTTAATTTACAAAAGGACTAAAATGCCCTTACAAAAAACTATCTTATCTAATATATACCATATCCATTTTTGTCCAAAAATTTAACCAATGGGCTAATTACCATTTAAGAACCTCTACTTTAAGATTTCATAGCAATTTGACACCTCTAACTTCTAGAACTCAAGTTTTTAACTTTTTACAGTTTAGTCCTTTTGACTAAATTGAGTGGCCAAACATCAAAATTTTCGAACGAAATTTTCACGAAATCATTCCGTGAAATTGTAGACCATAAAAATATAATAAAAATAAATTTTCTTACGTCGAATTTGTGGTCTCGAAACCACTGTTCCAACTAGGCCCTAATTCGGGATGTTACAGATAAGGTAAGTTTTTGTTTAATACCTATGAACTTACTAAGTATCGTATATTGTAACATCCTAAAATTTGAATTTTTATATGTTGTATTATTTTGGTGCTCAGCTAGTTAAATTATCCAATGTGTGTGTTTAAATAGTCCTGAGAAGGCTCGGGATTTATTTGGAATTGGTAGAATTATTTTGACAATTAGTACTTTAAGGAAATGGAATAAGTGACCTTAAAGCTTAAGGTAATTAAGTTGTAAAAAGTAAGCATAAGTGAGCAATTGGTAAAGAGGATATGGCGCCATGTGTGTTACCTTGAGGGAAGGAGTTCGAATCCCTTTGTGTGCATGTGAGAATTTTATTTTTTGCTTTCCTTCCTCATAGTGTCGGTCAAGCATTGAACTTATGGTAAGTTGGACTTTTATTTTTTTTTATGGCAAGATGGCTAAGAGAAAAGGCAAGATTGAACTTAGGGAAAGGAATCAAATGGAAAAGGCATGTAGGAGGAACATAAGGCTTATAACAAGGGAGATGTTTTGGAAAGTTTGGGTGGCTAAACTTTGACCATTTGGCCATGCACTTGGACGGTTTTAGGGGCTAGGGGGGATGGCCGAATTTTTGGGTAGCATTTGGTAAGGTAGGTGCTAGTTTTGGTCATTTTTCATTTTGGCGTTTTGGTGTATCAATAGTTTTCCTCTCCAAAATTTTTCTCTCCAAATTCTTCTCCCTAGCTGAATATGTCATGAACAATAGGTAAAACTTTTGTTTTCTTTTGGCCATTTCATTTTTGACCATTTCGGTATTATTTTTCTTTCTCCCCAAAGTCTTTTCCTCTTTGTGCCGAAACCATACATCTTGAAGGGCATTTTTCTTTTCTTTTCATTTCTTTTCTTGCCGAATGCACACTAGTCTTAATACTTTTTCTTTGTTCATCTTCCATTCTTGAAAAACCGAAACATAAACACCCTATTTTCTTCTTCTTTTTCTTCTTGCAAAAACTCTCAAACATCACTCCCTTTTTAATATTTTTACCATGGCCGAATGTCATTGATCACCATCCTCTCCAATATTTTCTACTATAGCTGAATCTTCCTTCCTTCCATTGAACATTCTTTTTCATTCGAGTGGTCATCTTTGAACAATCGGTAAGAACACTTTTTTTCAATTCTTTTATTTTTCCTCTATTGCCGAAATTCATATGTTGGCTTGGAAGGGTCTTTTTGACCGAAAACATCATCTTTTCTCTTTTAAACAAAACCCTTTCTTCTTGTAGTGGTATAGTGGAGTGCCGATTATTTCTACATCGTTTAATCGACTTTAGCCATAGGAAGATCGTGTGAAAAAGGGATTTCATTGTTCAAGGTAAGGAATTTTTCGAAGGGTTCTATATTACTTTTTATTCGTTAAAGATAGTGTTGACTAACCGGTTTTATCTTAGGGATTCTATCACTCAATTTTCATCCTGTGAACGTAAGGATTTTGGGGTAAGCCGACTTCGCTCATAAGATCAATTGGTTATAATAACGTAATATTAGTTTGGACTGATATTTATTTTCAATGGAGGCAAGCAAGATCGAATCAAAAGGGGTGGTGATTGGTGATCGAAAAAGGAGCGGATTTGCGATCCCTTCTACATTCAAGCGAAGGGCTATTTCAGCGATCCGGGATTTTCCACCGGGTTGCGGACCCTCATCCGGTGAAAATCAACTATTCGAGGTTGTTCGCAATCGTGAGGCATCAACGATTCGAGATTTTCCACCGGGTTGTGAACCGTCAACCGGGGAGAACCGGCAAATAGTTGTTATTCGTGATTCCGAGGGTAAAAACCTAGATCGTTTATTTAGAGCAGATTTACTATAAGTGTTAATGTTCTAATCGAGTGTTAAAAATATTTTTAGGTGTTGACGATCAGGAAAGTGTAGTGCTTACCGTAATCAAGTGTGTACTCTCACACCATATCTCATGAGTTAGATAATTATATTGAGTTAATCGCTTGATTAAATCACATGTTAGTGAAATCAGATAAAATGGCATAATTATCAGTATATTGGTAAAGACTATGAAATTAGCATTAAGACTGTGAAAATTACGAAATTGCCCTCTATGGGCCAAATCGACAAAAGTGACTATATGGGCCAAATGTGATAATTGATATATGGGCCAAATGTGATATTTGATATATATGGGCCAAATGTGATAATTGATATATGGGCCAAATGTGATAATTGATATATGGGCCAAATGTGATATTTGATATATGGGCCAATTGTGATATTTGATATATGGGCCAAATGTGATATTTGATATATGGGCCAATTGTGATATTTGATATATGGGACAATTGTGATATTTGACATATGGGCCGAATTGTGATATGGGCCAAATTGTGATAATGTTTATAATGGGCCTTATTGTTCGTATTAAATATTTGAATGAATTGTTGTAAATGAATATGCATTATATACATGGATTGCATGGGATGGGATATTGACGAAGAGAAGTTCTGGTAGCTCTGCTACAAAATTCTGGTGGCTCTGCCACAAATCTGAAATAAATGGCAATGCCATGTAAACTCTGTAAATCTGGTGGCTTGTCCACAAATTGATATAAATGGCTTAATGCATATTTGGTGTGTTGGTGGGGTGGGTGACTAAAGCTCCCCACAAGTGTGCTGGTTGGTACGGGTGGTGTGTAGCGGATGGAAATTAGGTTTGATTTGGGAATTGCATATCACATGCATATTATATATATATGTTATAAATGTTATATTTGTAAATGGATTTTGGCCCAATAAATGCTTAATTGAATTTTGGCCCAGTGGACAACTGTAAGTAGGTTACACACTGAGTTCTAGTAACTCACCCTATCTTCCTTACCCTTTTCAGGTAATGGACAGTAATGGAGACTTGGGCTATGGATATCTTGGTGGAGGCCATACTTCGTAAACGGTTAAGATTTGGATTTTGGATTTCTTTTAGTATTTAAATTACTTTTGCTATTTTGGGTTTTATGTTGTAGTAAGGCCTCTAGATAAATTTTTAATTGTTTTATGTCTGATGGATTTATAATTTGCTTTAAATGCTTCAAAGAGGGATTTTTTTTCTAAAACTTAAATAAATGATTTTCTCAAATGGATATGCAAAAGGGGTTTCGTAATAACTTTCGTAATAATTTTCTTTTTAAAATGTTCATCAATTTTATTATCATCTATCAAATTCTTCTAAATCATCTCGAAATATTAAATAAATTTCCTAAAGTTTCGATTTAAAAACTATTATGTCTCAAATTGTTTGATTTATCAATCAACCTTAGTTTTCAATAAATTCCATGTTAAATTTTTGAAAATCTGTTTTACTTAAATCTAAAAAAAAAAAAACTATATGTACATTTATTTCGTGTGACATGTCAAGTCTGGCCTTAACGCATGGGCCGGGTTTGGGGTGTTACATATATGCTTACCCAGTTTGTTTCCCTTTCCCTTTTAGATCTTCACCTTGCAGAACATATCAAGTCGGACCGACTCGAAGCTCACACTATCTTTATTTCGGTAGCTATTTTGATTACCTTGAGTCAAGGAATTGTGACATGTATATAAGTATTTTGGTACATCCTTTAATGTATGGAAGTCTTAATAAGTGTTGGTAACATGTGATGATTATGATGCATATGATGTTTTTGAATGTTGCTCGTGTTAAATGAGTTAATGCTTGAAATGGAAATTTTATGTTTCTAGAGAGGTAATATATATGTATCTATTTGAACTAGTCATGTAGAAGATTGTGGTATGATGTAAATGAATGGATAACTTGATGTAAGAATTGAAATGGTATGTATAACGATTATGCTTGATGTATTAATGGTCATTTGGAGTTCATCATTGATGACATAAAAGTATTGGTGAATGAATTATGTTTATTTTAAAAGAGAACTGATAAGTTTTGATAGATTTGGCATATGTAAGGTTAGGTATTTGAATGAATTAGGTTAGTATGCTAAAAAAGTATTGAAAATTTTAGGTTTAATTGGTATATGTAACGACTCAAATTTGGGCTTAGTAGAATTGGGCCTATTGGGCCTTGGGCGTAGGAGTGTTTAAAATTTTTGAGAACAAGAGAACGGCATTATTTCAAGTTGGACTTATTAGGAAGGTGATTTTAGAAAGTTACGAGGTTGCTAGGAGATTCGAACCTCTCCCCTTCAAGTCCAACTTATGGCGCCATCACCACTTTGCCAATTGCTTATCTTATGCCATCTTTTATCACTTAATTAACTTAAGCATCATAATCACCTGATTCCTCTACATTAAAGTACTCTTCACTTAATGCCATAACCTCTTTACCAATAGCTTATTTATGCAAGCTAATTACTCATAAATTTCCATATGTCTTGAAGCTACTTACCATCTCTCCTTAAAGTGCTAAAATACCAAATTCTTCCTAAAGCCCAATTAAACCCAAGACTTCATAGAAACCTCGTAACCTTCCAAATCCACTTAGCTAATAAGTCCAATTTAAAAAAAAACACCATTCTCATATTCTTGAAGATTTTAAACACTCCTAAGCCCAAGGCCCAATCGGCCCAATCCTACTATGCCCAATTTCGGGATGTTACAATTCTACCCTCCTAAAAAAAAATTTCGTCCTCGAAATTTCCAACCAACTACTAACACACTGCTCAAATCACACCACTATGCTTTCGCTACGCACTCTGCCCTTAAAAACCACAATGTACTTTTTAACATAATCTTGAATCCTTTTTCACACAACCAAACATCTAACCACAATAGCAAACCGTTATCTACCACTTATACCAAAAATTTTCCTACATTCAATCATCACTTCCAACCAAAACATACCTCACTTGAGGGAAACAATCCCGAGCCTTATGCTCCTTAGACCCGCATCTCAAGCATGCTCCTAACCTCCTCCAATACTTCCTTAACTATCTGAGTCAGCTCATCAATCCCAACTCGATCATGAGACCCCGTCTCAGCCACTAGCGATGCTAATGCCTCCTTTTTGAAAATATGCCTCGGTGCCGAAGATCTAGCCCTAGCACCTCGGCCTTTACCACGTCCACGACGACCACGTCCCCTAGAACTCATGTCTACTTCGCACCTTATCCAATATTACGAAAATTTTATGCATTAAAGTCTTTTCACTTTCTTGTTTAAAGAAAATTTTATGCAACAGAGTTTTAATCAGTGGTTTTTCCGTAGAAGTACACATATACCTAGGGTCCATGTCTCTAAAGTGTAGTTTCCTTAGGGTTATCAACTAAAGTATTACACATCAACATACTGAGACTAATTCATCAACAAAAGAACTTACCTGGCGGACCTGGGCCGAGAACTTGGGTGTCATGCTTCCATAAAAACCAGTTTAACCAAAACTTTTCACAAAAACTCATTTGGGCTTAATTTTGAAAACGTTGTGGACTTTAAAACCCAAGGCTGAGTGTTTAAAACTGGGCTCTGATACCAAGTTGAAACACCCCAAACCCGGCCCAGAAGCCCCGACCGGATCTGGTATGCTTCTTGAGAAAAACTCGTTTTGTCGTTTTAGAAAACATGTGATTTTGAGGTAAGAGAATAGATTTGAAGTACGATCTTGTTGAAAACCGGGTTGTGATTTAAGTTTGTATATTATAAAATCGTTAACTCTATGTTTTTAGAAAATTTATATATCAAAACAAGAACCAAATTTAGAACTTATTATTAAGTTGAAAACCATAGGTATTTAGGTGTCAGAACATTTTAATTCAGTTATCGAAAATATTTAATTATTTAGTTAAAGTTGAGCGTAGCAGAATAAAAATTTAAAACGTATAAATAAAACAGTTTATGGCGGCCTTATTACAAAAACAAAACCCAAAATAAATCCCGAAATAATAAAAGAAAACGTAATAAGTTTAATTATAAGGAAAATCGAAATACTGAGTTGAGCAATGGCCACCACGTAGTCCTCGCTGACCCAATCCAACAAGCTAAGTATCACCTGAAAAAGGTATCCCACGAGGGGTGAGTCAACAGACTCAATGTGTAACAATACACTAAAAGCCCAATCGATCATAGCAATAAAGCCCATTTAAATCACATTTAGCCATAAGCCCATAATATAGCAAATCATATAATAACTGATTAAATCACATGTATATATAACATGAAATGCAATCCCGAGCCCAACCTAGATATCCATCCGCTACACACCACCCGTACCTGCCAATCACACCGTGGGGATTACTAAATCGACCCTCCATCCGCTACACACCATCGAAGGCAGTTGCTGCAGTCAACATGCACATCGCCCTTATAAATTGTGGCATAGCCACCAGATTCATAATATGTGACCGAAGTCACCGGATTCATAATATGTGACCGAAGTCACCGGATAATGTGGTAAAAACCACCGGAACACTTCCCCTTTATTAATATCACCCATATGCCCATGCAATAAACATATTATTTCGATATCATGCCATATACCCCAAAATCATGACGAAATCATACACATTTCATATTAATGCTTATAGCATTATTAACGAAGTATTAGGGGTTCAACGTACCTGAATGTCATGTACCATTGAATAGTACCCGAAGCCATAATCATTCATATTACTTATTAACACATGCTAACATTAATATTATTAATCTATCGGAAATTTAGTGTAGGGCTACACACCTTATAACAGTGAGAACTATACTTTTCCGCTCGTCGATACCTAAATATTTATCACGCTTGATTAGAATACTAATACTTATAAAACTATACAAATGATAAGTAATCTAGATCCTTACCCTCGGAATCTCGAACAACAACTATATGCGATTTCTCTCCGATTGATGATTCATAACCCGATTGAAGAACCACGAACAAACAATGGCTTGGGGGTACGTACGACTTCAAATAATCAATTTTCGCCGGCAGAGGGTCCACAACCCGAAGGAAAGTCTCGGATTCCCGACACAGCCCTTCGTTTGAAATTTGAGGGTATAGTAGAACCACCCCTCTTCCAAACACTATTTACCGCTCTTTTCGAACCCATTCTTGATTTCCCCAAAATCTAACGTTCACGGAAAAATAATAATCGAGCGATAGAGTCCCCTAAAACATAATCGATTAGTAGTCCAACTAAAACGATATAACAAGTAATATAAAAATCCTTACCTTAACACTTCGATTCAATTTTCTAATGAGTCACGAAGATTATGAAGAGAAAAGGTTGAGATTTGATGTGATTAAGCTTTGGTGTCCAAAGAGATATTCAGCCTTAACAAATAAGAAGGAAAAGAAATGGAGTTTAGGGAGATTCGGCAATGATGGTGTTTTGGGTTGAAGAGGTTGCAGCAATGGTGAACTTTGGAAGATAGATTTCGGCCTTGACAAAGTAAATGAGAAGAGAAGAGAAGAAAATAAAAGGATGAAAGAAGGAGATGATGATGATTCGGTTTTCAAAAGAAAAGAGGTGAGTTTAGAAGCAATGTGCATTCGGCAATGAGGGAAAAAGAAAAGAAAATGGTCTTTGATGTTTTGGTATTTTCGGTCACAAAGAGGAGAGAAAGAAGATATGATTTGGAGAAAAAGGACAACTCAAAACCGAAATGGTAAAAACTCAAATGACCAAAAGAAAAGAAAAAGGTTTACCTTTTGTCTAATGTACATTCGGCTAAGAGGAGGAATATTAGAGAGAAATGCTTTGTGACACAAAATGACTAAAAGAAAGATGTGCACAACTAACTCCTAACTCATCCAAAAGCCTTCAAAATTTTGGCCACCCCCTAATCCATAAAACCGTCCAAGTTCATGGTCAAAATGGCCATGAAATAATTTCCAAAACATCCACCTAGATACATGCCTTGAAATCCTCTACTTTCCCAAAGTTAAAGAAATTCTATCCCTTATTTCATGCTTACCATAACCTTAAGTCTTCTTGCCATAAAAAAAATGTCCATCTTATCCATATTTGATGCTTGGTCGACACATGCTAGGAAAAACCAAAAATAAAAGCTCCCAATTTGCATGCTAGGAGATTCGAACCTCTCCCCTTCAAGTCCAACTTATGGCGCCATCACCACTTTGCCAATTGCTCATCTTATGCCATCTTTTATCACTTAATTAACTTAAGAATCATAATCACCTGATTCCTCTACATTAAAGTTGTAACATCCCCAAACCCGGCCCACAAGCCCTGACCAGATCTGGTTATGTCACTGCGGAAAGACGGTTGAAAATCTATTTTTGACCTTAGAATAAAACATGAGAATTTGATTACTTTTGAAAACCATGTCCATTTAAGATTTGTATGAAAAACTTAATATTATAAAATATCCAAATTAAAACCTTAGTGTATATCTTTTGAATAAAAGTTGTTAAACAAAATCAACTTCAAATAGTGATTCAATGTCATCAAGCCATAATTAAAATAATACCCAACAATAACAATAATAAGTCCTTTATTACAACCCATTCATAAACAAAATACTTAGTATTAAAAAGGCTTAAAGTAATCAAAATATCTTCTTCTGCATGGGCCACATTGTGTCCTCTCCAACCCGGTCCAAGCTCATGAATCACCTGAAATGTTTAAAGGAAAAGGTGAGTCACCAAGACTCAGTGCGTAACCCTTTTCCCGGTTAATGCAACATCATACTAACACATCATAACATAGCAATTCAATTAATGCACCCAATCCTAACCAGCCATAACACCTTTTCTACCCCGTGTGGTACCAAACCACTGATGGTGCCAAACCACTGGTGACCCAAAGTCACGATTAATCCATTTGTGGGGCCAACCCACGTGTGATACAAATCACTGGTGACGATCCCGTATCTCGAAAGTGGGGCCAACCCACGGTGGTGTGAAACCACAGGGACAAGTCACTATGAGGTGCCAAACCTCTGGTGTCCTAAAGACACAAATGTGATACCAAATCACTGGTGACAGAAGTCACGAATAATCAAGTGTGGGGCCAACCCACGTGTAATACCAAATCACTGGCGTCAATCCCATAATATCATCTGTGGGGCCAACCCACTGTGGTGCTAAGCCACTGGGACGAGACGCTATGAGGTGCCAAACCTGTAACAGACCAATATTGACCCTAATCGGAACGGTGGTTTCGGAACCACGAATCCGAGCCCGAGTGATATATTAATATTTTATTTTGTGTTCATTATATGTGAATTAAAATGTGTGAAAGTTTTGTAGAAAAATTTTATTGTTTAAGTGCTTATTTTGATAAAAAGGATTTAATCGCGAAAAGCGTTAAAGTTGCATGCTCAAGTGTAATGTACTAAATTGCTTGTGGCTTTTTAAGTGGGTGTCCTAAAAGGACAATTAGCCCATTGACCATAATGATGGACGGCAATGGGCCAAGTTAACTAGATATATATGTTAGTTTAATTATATTTTTTATTATATGCTTATGTTAGTATTTTTATAAAGAATTAATGTTAGTAAACAAAGCATATAATAATAAAACAAGTGGGAAGAAAGAGAACATACCTTGTTCATCTTCTTGGCCGAATGTTGGAGGAAGAAAACTCCATTGTTGAAGCTTAAATTTTGGCAACTTGGAGCTTAATTTGGGGTATGTATTTTGCTTAGTTTTTGATAATTTTTACATTTTTGGAATGGTTACTTGAAATACAATACAACCCATGTGGTAATTTTTGAGATTTTGGCACATTGAGATTCGGCTATGGTTGTATATGCATGGCATGAAATGTTTGATAGTAGATTATAATTAGTATGTGTTAAATCATCATTTTTGGAATTAGAAGTTTTGATGAAATTGGATGTTAGGGATTTATTTGAAAAAAATAAAATTCTTGAAGGACTAAAACATGAAATAAATGAAATGTATGGACACATATGGCTATGGGGAAGATTCGGCCTAGCTATGGTGTTTAGAAATTTTGCATATTTTGTGTTTTGTATAAATAGGACCAATTTGTAAAAATGGGAAACTTTAGGGGCAAAATGGTAAATTGCCCATTTGTGTGCTTTGGAACTAAATTGAGATGAAATGCAATTAAATGAGCTAAATTTTAATCTGTTTTAGATCAAGAACAAAGAAAAACGGAATTAGACCGGGGAAAGACGAAGGTTCTCGAATAGACGATTCGCACGGACTATCGACAACCGAGGTAAGTCCTTTAGCTAAAATACATCAAAGAACTAATTATGAATATATTAAGTATTAGAAATGAATAAATTTTAGTACTTGTTATGTCATGGCCGAATGTATGTAGATACAAATGGTTGATGATTAAAGTTGGTTATGTGATGTGAATAATTATTTCTATGTGAATTGTTGTATATTATAATGAGATAATGATTTTATTGGTTTAAGGTGAGTGAGCTCAATGGAATTGGACATGTATATAAAATAGTTATGAAATGTGTCTAGAATGTTTAACTACATTGATATGTATCAGGCTTTTACGCCTAGCAGGCCTTGTGCCGATGTTACTTATCGGGCTTTTACGCCTAGCAGGCTTTGTGCCGGTGTTACTTATCGGGCTTTTACGCCTAGCAGGCTTGAGGCCGGTGACGTATTCTACAAAAGAGGAACCGAATTTTGTTCAAGGCATATTAAAGCTGAATTATTAAGTTAAGGGCTCAGGTAAGCATTAAGGTATGAATTAATTTCTTACCTATTTAAAATAAGGTAAGTAAGTAACTCAATTATTTATTACAAATTGTATGTGTTACAAACGAAGTATATATATATATATATATATATATATAGTTATAATATGTGTACTCGGTTTTATAAATGAAGGATATGAACGTGGTGGTTTTGGTCTTTTGATATGTGTATACAAGACCAGGTATATTCGGCCACATGGATAATTTGTGTATGTGATGCTATATTATAATTATTGAACTTTAAGTATAAGAATGTTTATACGTTTGGTTATAATGGCATTTTGGCTTTTGAAAGACTGGACTATGAGTAAATAGTTTGATGAGATGAGCATTCGATTAAGGAGAAATTGTTCTGTGAAATTATATGTTATATAGGTGTGAAATTGAAAGTTTGAAAATAATTGTGATTTCTAGTATACAGGCTGATTAATTTTAAATTAAATGCTAAATGTTTAAATGTTATATTAATTGGAGCTTAGGACTTACTAAGCTAGTAAGCTTAATTGTGTGAATTGTTCTCCTTTGTTTTATAGATTGAGTCCAAGCTACAAGCTCATTGGGATCGTCAAAGAAGTCGGCCACACTATCAACTATTTTGGTACTCTTTCATTTTGGTTTTCGAATGAAGGCATGTATAGGAAAGACTTTGACTTTGTTTTGATGAAAACTTTTGGTTCATGTATATAATAGCCATGCGAATATGGCTAAGTTTTTAGTTAAGTATGCTTTTTGTGCTTTTGATACAAATGTCGGTTTATGATGGTAATGTTTGTGCATTTTTTTAATCGAAGTTTAATCGTTTTTGATAAGGAAATGTATGTTTACGAAATGACCCTTTGAATTAGGTATTGTGGTAAGTAACCAATGGTACACTCGATTATATGGAACCATAATGGTGTTCGGTTATAAACTAGTTAATCATATTTTGCAATGAAATAGTTTTTAGTTAGTAGCAGTGATGTGATTTTTAAAAATCTCCAAAAATAGGATAAATTGAATTAGAAAGTGAATAAGATATAGAATTAAAGCTTATTGTGTCTATTTTCATATGAAAGAAACAGAGTAGGCAAAGAAATTTTATATCATGAGATATTTAAATTTTAGTGAGACCTGTTCTGAATGAATTCGTGATACCCTGTTCTATCTTGGAAAAATTGTTAAAAATTGTACAAAACTAATTATGGAGCATAGTTTATAAGTTTAGAATCCTTAATGAGTCTATTTTGGATTGGAATAAACAAGAATATTATTGAAATTTTGTATAATGAGATAACTGAGTTTTTGTAAAGATAGGTCAGAATTATCAAACAGTGATATAGGGGTAAATTTTATGAATAAACTGTACTAATTGGCCACATGAAAAATTCTGGAAAAGTTATGGTAGAAATTTATATGAGTCTAGTTTCAAGGAAAATTTACGGATCTAAATTTCGAGTTTTGTAACTCGAGTTATAGTCAATTTAGTCAGCATGACGCAGTTGGACAGCTTTAAATTTTTATGCCCCAAATTAGTAGTCAAGTCTAGTAATGCCACACACTCGACTCCGGCAAGGTTTCGGGTAAGGGGTGTTATATTTGATTGGTATCAGAGCTTACGGTTTAGCCGATTCTAGGACTACCGTAGCGCGTGTGAGTCTAGCTATACATGCCTTTATCATATTTTGATAGTGTGGTGACTTCTGACAGTCTAAACCTTGTTTTATATAGTAAATGGACACTGATCCTGAAAGAGCCGTAGCGGATGATGAAGAGAGTGTAGCGCCTGAACGTGCACACGGATCAGTGCCGGTAGACTCTCGACCTGTTTCGGGTAGCCACGAGGGGGAGACTAAACAAGCCTTTTATCATATGATGAACGAGTGGTTTACCCAGTTTATTCAGACTAATCCGGCTGTATACCAACCTCCACCCCCGAATAATCCAACTCCGATTCCTTCAGCACCCCCGATGATAGATCTGATGAGATCTAGTAGGCCCCCAGTTGATAAAATCCAAAAATTTGGGGCCGAAGAATTTAAAGCCAATGATGATGATGACGCAGAGAGAGCCGAAATGTGGCTTGATAACACTATACGGGTACTTGATGAGCTATCTTGTACTCCAGATGAATGCCTGAAGTGTGCTATATCTTTATTGCGAGACACTGCATATCACTGGTGGAATACACTAGTATCAGTAGTTTCGAAAGAAAAAGTGACATGGATTTCTTCCAGAATGAATTCCGCAAGAAATATATCAGTCAAAGATTCGTTGATCAAAAACGAAAGGAGTTCCTTGAGCTGAAACAGGGGCGAATGACCGTGACGGAATATGAAAGAAAATTTGTCAGGCTCAGCAGATATGCTAGAGAGTGTGTTTCTACTGAAGCTATTATGTGCAAAAGATTTGAAGATGGCCTAAATGAAGATATAAAGATGTTTGTCGGCATTCTTGAAATTCAAGAGTTTGTGACACTAGTTGAGCGAGCTTGCAAAGCTGAAGAGCTCGAGAAAGAGAAAAGAAAGGCTGAGACAGAAGCTAGAGATATTCGTAAAAGATCTTCGGTAAGGTCTTTCATTCCACATCCAAGAAGTTCAGAGATGACTACAACCGACATAAAGCTACTACAGACCTACCTAGACGGGATCGACCTCCCGTGGGCTCCCGAGCTACCTCGATGGCCAGTGTTGGTAACATTCCATAGAATCGAGTTGAATACAAGCACTGTGGGAAATGGCATTCTGGGAGCTGTAGATTTCATGATCGGTCTTGCTTTAAATGTGGATCGTCAGATCATTTTATTAGAGAATGTCTGATGTTAGCTGAGTAGAATACAGTTCAGAACATTAAGCCGAGTAACACGGCAGTGCGAGGCAGACCACCCAGACATTCAGGCAATGTAGGTGGTAGTCAGAAAGGAACGAAGAACACTACAGTTTGACCTGAGGCTAGAGCTCCAGCTAGAGCTTATGCTGCACGAGCCAGAGAGGATGCTTCCTCCCCCGATGTCATTACTGGTACTTTCACCCTTTACGATACTACTGTGATTGCACTAATTGATCCTGGTTCGACTCATTCTTATGTGTGTGAAGCTTTAGAATTCGGTAAGACTCTGCTAGTTGAGTCTACCGAGTTTGTGATTCGTGTGTCCAACCCTTTGGTTAGATGTGTGCTTGTTAATAAAGTGTGTAGAGGTTGCTCGTTAATGATTCGGGATTATTGCTTCCCAGTTGATTTAATGTTGTTGCCCTTTGATGAATTTGATATAATCTTGGGTATGGACTGGTTAACTTCGCATGAGGCAGTAGTGGATTGTAAAAGGAAGCTTATTGATTTGAGATGTCGAAACGATGAGACTGTCAGAGTTAAATCCGGTGATGTAAATGGGTTACCTACAATAATATCTTCGATGTTAGCCCAGAAGTATGTGAAAAAAAATGGGGTGTGAAGCTTATTTGGCTTATGTACTGGATAATAAAATGTCCGAGAAATAGATTGAATCTGTATCGGTTGTATGTGAATACCCAGATGCGTTCCCGGAAGAACTATCGGGTTTACCACCAGTACGAGAGATTGAGTTTGGCATTGAATTACTACCGGGAACGACTCCGATTTTGATAGCTCCGTATCGGATGGCACCTACCGAGTTAAAAGAGTTGAAAGCACAGTTGCAAGAGTTGACAGATAGGGGCTTTGCACGACCAAGCTTCTCTCCTTGGGGTGCACCAGTTTTATTTGTGAAAAAGAAAGATAGGACTATGCGAATGTGTATCGGCTATCGGCAACTAAATAAAGTAACTATAAAGAATAAGTATCCGTTACCTCGGATTGATGACTTGTTTGATTAGTTGAAGGGGGCTTCAGTGTTTTCGAAGATAGATTTGAGATCAGGCTACTATCAGTTGCGAGTCAGAGATACAGATGTACCAAAGACTGCGTTCCGAACAAGGTACGGGCACTTTGAGTTTTTGGTTATGCCTTTTGGACTCACTAATGCACCTGCTATTTTTATGGATCTAATGAATCGAGTCTTCCGACAGTTTTTGGATCGGTTTGTAGTAGTGTTTATTGATGATATACTGATCTACTCCAAAAATGAAATCGAACATGCTGAGCATTTGAGATTAGTGCTACAAACTTTGAGAGATCAACAACTATATGCGAAGTTTAGTAAGTGTGAGTTTTGGATGAATGAAGTTAGCTTTTTGGGTCATGTTGTTTCAGCATCAGGTATTCGAGTGGATCCAAACAAAGTAGCAGCTATACTCGATTGGAAACCACCAAAGAATATTTCCGAGGTCTGAAGTTTCCTAGGCCTTGCGGGATATTACAGACGATTTGTAAAGGGTTTTTCTGTAATAGCTACACCTTTGACGAAACTACTACAGAAAGATGTCAAGTTTGAGTGGTCGGAAAGGTGTTAGAAAAGTTTTGAGCAGTTGAAAGCCCTTCTGACCGAAGCTCCAGTGTTAGCTCAGCCTGAATCAGGTAAAGAATTTGTTGTTTTTAGTGATGCTTCCTTGAATGGGCTGGGTTGCGTTTTAATGCAGGACGGCAAGGTTATAGCCTACGCTTCGAGAAAACTAAAGCCATATGAGAAAAATTATCCGACTCACGATCTGGAACTAGCAGCCATTGTTTTCGCATTGAAAATTTGGCGTCACTATTTATTCGGTGAGAAATGTCACATTTATTCGGATCATAAAAGTCTAAAATATTTGATGACTCAGAAAGATCTAAATTTGAGACAACGCAGATGGTTAGAATTGCTGAAAGACTATGAATTAGTGATTGACTACCATCCGGGAAAAGCTAACGTTGTTGCAGATGCGTTAAGTCGAAAATCACTGTTTGCCCTTCGTGTAATGAACGCACAGATAACTCTGTCTGGTGATGGTTCGATTATAGCCGAGTTACAAGCAAGACCGATGTTTATTCAACAAATTTGTGATGCACAGAAAGTTGATAAAGATTTGATTGCTAGTCGAATTCAATGTGAAAAAGGTGCAGAATCAGATTTTCAGATTGATGCAAATGATTGTTTGAATTATAAAAGCCGAATGTGTGTTCCAAAGAACTCAGATTTGATACCGATGATTCTGAGTGAGGCCCATAGTGGTCGACTGTCAATACACCCGGGTAGCACGAAAATGTATAACGATTTGAAACAGTTCTATTGGTGGCCTGGCATGAAACGGGATATATCTGAATTTGTTTCTAAGTGCTTAATCTGTCAGCAAGTGAAAGCTGAGCATCAGGTACCATCCGGACTACTTCAACCAATCATGATACCTGAATGGAAATGGGATAGAATTACAATGGATTTTGTATCCGGTCTTCCTATGACACCGAGTAAGAAAGATGCTGTATGGGTTATCGTTGATAGACTGACTAAATCAGCTCATTTTGTACCGATACGTACCGACTATTCACTTGATAAGCTTGCCGAATTGTATGTGTCGCAGATTGTAAGGTTGCACGGTGTACCGAGTTCCATTGTTTCAGATAGGGACCCGAGATTCACATTGCGGTTCTGGAAGAAATTGCAAGATGCTCTAGGTACTAAACTTCATTTTAGTACAGCCTTCCATCCGCAAACAGACGGTCAGTCTGAGCGAACTATTTTGACACTTGAAGACATGTTGAGGTGTTGCGTTCTCGAATTTGAAGGTATGTAGGAACGATACCTACCTTTGGTTGAATTTGCTTACAATAATAGCTTCCAATCTAGTATAAAAATGGCGCCTTATGAAGCCTTATACGGGCGAAAATGCCGCACACCGTTATATTGGACTGAACTCAGTGAGAATAAGATACATGGGGTTGATTGGATTAAAGAAACCGAACAGAAGGTAGTTGTTATTAGAAGTAATTTAAAAGCTGCTTCGGATCGTCAAAAGTCCTATGCCGATTTGAAACACAAGGACATTGAGTTTCAGGTCGGAGATCGTGTATTCTTAAAAGTTTCTCCATGGAAGAAAGTACTCCGATTTGGTCGGAAAGGCAAGTTGAGTCCGAGATTTATCGGACCGTATGAAATCATCGAGCGTGTAGGGCCTGTTGCTTATAGATTAAAATTGCCCTTCGAGCTAAAAAAGATACACAATGTATTTCATGTTTCGATGCTTCGCAAGTACCGATCGGATCCGTCTCATGTGATCACACCATCAGAGATTGAAATCCGATCCGATTTGACATATGATGAAGAACCGATCCGTATCTTAGCTTGAGAAGTGAAAGAGTTGAGAAATAAGAAGATTCCATTAGTAAAAATATTATGGAATAGACACGGAGCTGAAGAGGCTACGTGGGAGCCCGAAGATACAATGAGGCAACAATACCCGAAATTGTTTAACGGTAAAATTTTCGAGGACGAAAATTTTTAAGGGGGGAGAGTTGTAACAGACCAATATTGACCCTAATCGGAACAGTGATTTCGGAACCACGAATCCGAGCCCGAGTGATATATTAATATTTTATTTTGTGTTCATTATATGTGAATTAAAATGTGTGAAAGTTTTGTAGAAAAATTTTATTATTTAAGTGCTTAATTTGATAAAAAGGATTTAATCGCGAAAAGCGTTAAAGTTGCATGCTCAGGTGTAATGTACTAAATTGCTTGTGGCTTTTTAAGTGGGTGTCCTAAAAGGACAATTAGCCCATTGACCATAATGATGGATGGCAATGGGCCAAGTTAACTAGATATATAGGTTAGTTTAATTATATTTTTTATTATATGCTTATGTTAGTATTTTTATAAAGAATTAATGTTAGTAAACAAAGCATATAATAATAAAAACAAGTGGGAAGAAAGAGAACATACCTTGTTCATCTTCTTGGCCGAATGTTGGAGGAAGAAAACTCCATTGTTGAAGCTTAAATTTCGGCAACTTGGAGCTTAATTTGGGGTATGTATTTTGCTTAGTTTTTGATAATTTTTACATTTTTGGAATGGTTACTTGAAATACTATACAACCCATGTGGTAATTTTTGAGATTTTGGCACATTGAGATTCGGCTATGGTTGTATATGCATGGCATGAAATGTTTGATAGTAGATTATAATTAGTATGTGTTAAATCATCATTTTTGGAATTAGAAGTTTTGATGAAATTGGATGTTAGGGATTTATTGGAAAAAAATAAAATTCTTGAAGGACTAAAACATGAAATAAATGAAATGTATGGACACATATGGCTATGGGGAAGATTCGGCCTAGCTATGGTGTTTAGAAATTTTGCATATTTTGTGTTTTGTATAAATAGGACCAATTTGTAAAAATGGGAAACTTTAGGGGCAAAATGGTAAATTGCCCATTTGTGTGTTTTGGGACTAAATTGAGATGAAATGCAATTAAATGAGCTAAATTTTAATGTGTTTTAGATCAAGAACAAAGAAAAACAGAATTAGATCGGGGAAAGACGAAAGTTCTCGAACAGCCGATTCGCACGGACTATCGACAACCGAGGTAAGTCCTTTAGCTAAAATACATCAAAGAACTAATTATGAATATATTAAGTATTAGAAATGAATAAATTATAGTACTTGTTATGTCATGGCCGAATGTATGTAGATACAAATGGTTGATGATTAAAGTTGGTTATGTGATGTGAATAATTATTTCTATGTGAATTGTTGTATATTGTAATGAGATAATGATTTTATTGGTTTAAGGTGAGTGAGCTCAATGGAATTGGACATGTATATAAAATAGTTATGAAATGTGTCTAGAATGTTTAACTACATTGATATGTATCGGGCTTTTACGCCTAGCAAGCCTTGTGCCGGTGTTACTTATCGGGCTTTTACGCCTAGCAGGCTTTGTGCCGGTGTTACTTATCGGGCTTTTACGCCTAGCAGGCTTGAGGCCGGTGACGTATTCTACAAAAGAGGAACCGAATTTTGTTCAAGGCATATTAAAGCTGAATTATTAAGTTAAGGGCTCAGGTAAGCATTAAGGTATGAATTAATTTCTTACCTATTTAAAATAAGGTAAGTAAGTAAGTCAATTATTTATTACAAATTGTATGTGTTACAAACGAAGTATATATATATATATATATATATAGTTATAATATGTGTACTCGGTTTTATAAATGAAGGATATGAACGTGGTGGTTTTGGTCTTTTGATATGTGTATACAAGACCAGGTATATTCGGCCACATGGATAACTTGTGTATGTGATGCTATATTATAATTATTGAACTTTAATTATAAGAATGTTTACGTTTGGTTATAATGGCATTTTGGCTTTTGAAAGACTGGACTATGAGTAAATAGTTTGATGAGATGAGCATTCGATTAAGGAGAAATTGTTCTGTGAAATTATATGTTATATAGGTGAGAAATTGAAAGTTTGAAAATAATTGTGATTTCTAGTATACAGGCTGATTAATTTTAAATTAAATGCTAAATGTTTAAATGTTATATTAATTGGAGCTTAGGACTTACTAAGCTAGTAAGCTTAATTGTGTGAATTGTTCTCCTTTGTTTTATAGATTGAGTCCAAGCTACAAGCTCATTGGGATCGTCAAAGAAGTCGGCCACACTATCAACTATTTTGGTACTCTTTCATTTTGGTTTTCGAATGAAGGCATGTATAGGAAAGACTTTGACTTTGTTTTGATGAAAATTTTTGGTTCATGTATATAATAGCCATGCGAATATGGCTAAGTTTTTAGTTAAGTATGCTTTTTGTGCTTTTGATACAAATGTCGGTTTATGATGGTAATGTTTGTGCATTTTTTTAATCGAAGTTTAATCTTTTTTGATAAGGAAATGTATGTTTACGAAATGAACCTTTGAATTAGGTATTGTGGTAAGTAACCAATGGTACACTCGATTATATGGAACCATAGTGGTGTTCGGTTATAAACTAGTTAATCATATTTTGCAATGAAATAGTTTTTAGTTAGAAGCAGTGATGTGATTTTTAAAAATCACCAAAAATAGGATAAATTGAATTAGAAAGTGAATAAGATATAGAATTAAAGCTTATTGTGTCTATTTTCATATAAAAGAAACAGAGTAGGCAAAGAAATTTTATATCATGAGATATTTAAATTTTAGTGAGACTTGTTCTGAATGAATTCGTGATACCCTGTTCTGTCTTGGAAAAATTGTTAAAAATTGTACAAAAATAATTATGGAGCATAGTTTATATGTTTAGAATCCTTAATGAGTCTATTTTTGATTTGAATAAACAAGAAGATTATTGAAATTTTTTACAATGAGGTAACTGAGATTTTGTAAAGATAGGTCAGAATTATCAAACAGTGATATAGGGGTAACTTTGATGAATAAACTGTACTAATTGGCCACATGAAAAATTCTGGAAAACTTATGGTAGAAATTTATATGAGTCTAGTTTCAAGGAAAATTTACGGATCTAAATTTCGAGTTTTGTAACTCGAGTTATAGTCAATTTAGTCAGCATGATGCAGTTGGACAGCTTTAAATTTTTATGCCCCAAATTAGTAGTCAAGTCTAGTAATGCCACACACTCGACTCTGGCAAGGTTTCGGGTAAGGGGTGTTACAAAACCTCTGGTGTCCGAGGACACGAATGTGATACCAAATCACTGGAGGTACCAAACCTCTGGTGTCCGAAGACACGATATCAATCTTCCCCCTCCACTCGTTTAACCCACCAAGTTATGATATGCATTTAAACAGAATTCATGCCAACCCTGTTTAATTAATAACATACACTGGATTTATCATCAACCACATAATATATGCCACATTTACCAAATATGTCATGCTTCCCAAAAGCATCATAAAGAAAGCTCAAATTGACAAAGACTTACCTGAATCCATGCTTATACCCTTAGGGTATTAGATCCACATCCACATAAAGCCGGTTTAGCATACACAACTTATATTAGCACATTAATACACAAATAACAGGAAAAACAGTGCGATAATTACGCACCTTAACACTTGAAGTTCTAAACTCTCGATCCCTACGCTATCGCTAAGCGAGACTACAGCTATCTGCCTATAGCTTTCTCCTGCTGATGGCCCACACCCCGGTGGCCAATCTCGAACCGCTGAGACAGCTCTCTTCTTGAACTTCGGGATAGGGGCCTTCCCTTGCCCTCCTTGACTGGTATTCGCCTCCATCAAAATGCTTAATCAGATAAACCGGTTAAACCTCCTCATCATAAACTAAGTATCGAAACTTACTAAAATATTCCTTACCAACAAACTTGAACCCCGAAGGCTACTAAATGCCTCTGCGAACACTGACTAACGACTCCCGAAAAGGTCTCCTGCGTTAGGCTCTGCCTCCCCCTACAATCGGCCTTAGCACATAATAGAGAAAACTCAGGGCCATTCAGCCAAGACATAAATCCTAAAACAAAGAAAAGATCGCACCCTTACCTTGCTAACCACTCCCTTTAGTTCTCACCAAGAATCGGCCACCACAAGAACTAAGGTTCGGCTTCAGGGACATGCAAACGAAGCAGAGAGAATGGGAGAATGACTGATTTGGCAATGACTCCTAGATGGGGTTGGGATATTCGGCAATGACAAGTTTTAGAGGTGATTTCGGCTTAAGTAGTGTTTAAAAGAAAGGTGTGAAGGAAGAGGGAAATAGGTACACAAAAGGTTATGTCCACTTTCGATTTTGGCTACAAAGAAATAAGAGGGAAAAGAGAGTGTTTTCCTTGGGCTTACTTTCGGCAAGAGACTAAGGGAAGAAAAGAAATAATTCGGCACAAGGGGAATGGTGAAACAATTTCGGCAAAGGGAAACAAATGGGGAAAATGGTGGCCAAAAGGGTGAGCACCCCTACTTATACTACTAAGGTTTCGGCACACACCTAAGCACACACCACCAAGCCGAAAATACCCTCCCCAAGCTCCCCAAAACCGGCCACTAGCTCCCCCTCCTCCTAAATCCCAAGATTCCCTCCTAAACTTCCTCCCTAACACTCATTCAAAAAGTTTGAATGAGTCAACCTATATCCTACCTTCCTAGCCGAATTTCAAAAAGAGAAGACCAAGTCTTCCTCATCCTTTGAAGAGCATTCTAGCCGTCCAACACCTCTCCTCCATGACGCCAAAAAAACAAACCACAATGCCGCCCTTGCAACTCGAACACTGGCCCTCCTTGCACCTTGAGGCGTCACCTTCCATGTAATATCCCGGGTTAGGGGCTATTTTGTTGCTGCATGTTACTGTATGTGTTTAGTGTGCTGTGTTGTTGTTTGTGTAGTTTCGGGGTTTAAATGTAGGCTAGAAGTGTGCCTGAGTAGGTAGGAAAAATTTGATTTTTGGGCTTAGGTGAGAGGAGTTGGAAGAGCTGGGGTTTAAGAATTTTAATTGGTGTTTTAAAGCGCAAGTGAAGAGATGGCAGAGTGGCAAGGGAGGAGCTTGGTGTGGCGTCATCTGCATGTGAGGGAGGTCCAGAGTTCAAGCAGCAGAGTCCCCTTTTTGTCACTTATTTTGGACGGCATGGAGGGAGGAGTTTGTGGCAGTTCAAACTCTGCTTAAGACTTGGTCAAGTGATGAGGTGGTGGGAAGAGAGGAAAAAGGGGAGTGTGACTTGGTCCACTCATTTGAAATGAGTGGTGGTGAGTGTGTTTGGGGATATGGCCGAATTTGTGGGGTGTTGGAGTGGGGGAGTGGACGGCATGGTGTGGGTGTGAGGTAGTGCCGAAAATTCACTTTGAGTTTTGGGGTGTTTTCGGTCAAAATCTTTAGAAGCAATTCTCTCTTTATGCCTTACCAAAACCGAAAGTCTAAGCATCTCTTTTGGCATATTTTTCTTAGCATTTTCGGTCACTAGCTTGGTAAACCAAATTCTCTCTTTTGTCTTCTAGCCAGCCGAAACTTCAATTTCTTTCTTATCCTCTTTACTTCTTGAAAACCGTAAGACCAAAGCAAACATACATTGCCATTTTCTTCTCATTTCTTTTGCACTTAGCCGATTGTGCATTTGCTCTCTCAACATCTTTTGGTAGCCGAAATTGCTTTGGTTTCCTCTACTTTGTAAGCCGAATACTCTCTTCTCTCCCTTACATAGTTTCTTCATTTTCTTAAGAGCCGAACTTACCATTTCCTTCCCAACCGATTCTTCCATTCATCCTTCTTAATTCTTGCCGAAACTTTGCTCCTATTTCATATCGATTTTTCCCTTAAAACCGAAAAGCATCTACCTCATAATCACTTTCTTTCTTCTTCTCAAAAACCTTGGCCGAATCTTGTTGGTGTTGTGGTTTTGCTTCAATCGTTTGGAGATTGGTAAGTCCTTGGCCGAATGGCCATCTCCTTTTTCTCCTTATACTTTGTCGATGTTGGTTGTTTAAGAGCCGAATATGGCAACCATTGATGGGTGTTATTCCTCTTTGTTAAACCGATTTCTTGTTGGGATATTCAGGAGTTTGAAGCAATCAAGTGGAGCCTTCGTTCTCTGATTAGCCAAGTGGGGTAAGTATTGGTGTGGGCCAGTACTATTAGTTAATTCTTTTATCTCGTTTAGCCAAGCTATTAAGGATTAATGGTTCTTCTATTTAGGTGTAGCCGATTGTTAAAGGAGAACCACTGCTTGGTTCAGGTTTGGTAAGAACCAGATCATCTTCAAGGTAAGGGTTCGATATTAACCCCTTTGGTTAATTAGTGATGGCCGAATGTCATAGATGCCTAACCCCTATGTTGGCCGATTGTAGGAGCTAGTCATCAAGGGGATTTAGATCGTTTTCGTTGGGATTCTAGACTCGTATTTACCAGGTGTGTAACTAACACACCCATACTTAGTGATAATGTTATTAAACCTGTTTGCCTATCAAAATCATGGCAGTTTGATGGATTGGTATGATACCCTTTTGGGTATGATCTTGGACTCGGGTAAGTCAGTATCATTAATATTATGAGTTTATGATGATCTATATGTTACCATGGCTGTGGATATATGTGACATGGGATATGAAATTAGACATATTAGCATGATATGCATGATTGGATGATATGCATGATTACATGAGTATGGTATGTTGATGGGTGATACGAGTGGAGGGAGCAGTGATATTTTGTGCTGACGAGCACCAGTGTTTTGGTAACACACTTTGTGACTTTGGGTCACCAGAGGTTTGGCACCTCCAGAGGTTTGGTACCTCAGCGTCTCGTCCCTGTGGTTAACACCACCGTGGGTTGGCCCCACTTGTGAGATACGGGATTGACGCCAGTGATTTGGTATCACACGATGGGTTGGCCCCATCACCAGATTTGTGACTACGGTCACCAGTGCTTTGGTAGCACATTGTGTCTTTGGGACACCAGAGGTTTGGCACCTCATTGCGACTTGTCCCTGTGGTTTGACCACCGTGGGTTGGCCCCACTTGAGATATGGGATCGTCTGCTAGTGATTTGGTATCACACGATGGGTTGGCCCCATCATCATTGGATTTGTGACTTCGGTCACCAGTGCTTTGGTAGCACAATTGTGTCTTTGGGACACCAGTGGTTTGGTACCACATTGACGGATATTGTGTCTTTGGGACACCAGTGTTTTGGTAACACATTGTGACTATATGTCACCAGTGGTTTGGCACCACCAGTGGTTTGGGACCACACGGGGTAGAAAAGGCGATATGGATGGTTAGGAACGGGTTGCATTAATTATATTGCTATGTATGATGTGTGTTAGCATGTTGTTTTATCGGGAGCGGGATTTATACACTGAGTCATTCGACTCACCCTCTCCTTTAACATTTCAGGTGACTCGTAGACGCGGACATGGAGCCGGGATGGACTCGGGGTGCACATGCCATGCTTTAATAAAAGTTTTGCTCGGACTATAGAATTTGGGTACTTTAGCTTATTTACTTTCATTTGGGTTTTAAATTGGATTTGTAAAAGGCCTTTAATTTATGTTTTATGATGTTTGATGTTTTAATTAGATTTTAATATGCCTTAACAAAATAAGTTGGTATGAATTTTACTAAAACTTGGAAAGATAATAATTTCAAAATCATAACGCAATGTGTTTTTAAACCATACCATCGGGTATCACACTAAGTCTGTATGTTAAACAAATACAAATGGTTTTCAATTCAAACTTGTATTTCTCCTAAGTCTAAAAATGTTGTAAGTAACATTAAGAAACTGTTGAGGTTTTAAATGGTTTAAACTTGTTTTAACTACACATTTTGGTTAAGTTTTCAAAATCTCCGGGTTTCAAATACACCAACTGTTTTTCAAACAAGTCTACTCAAATTTGTTTCAAATACACTGTGTTTTCACTCAGCTTTTAAACGGAAAATCTAACTTTTCAAAAACGATTTCCCCGTAGCATACCAGATTCGGACGTGGTGTCTTGTCCGGGTTTGGGGTGTTACAATTTTGGTATTAGAGCCAAGTTCAAAGGCTCGGCTGTGGGCCTGAGGCCCAAAATGTTTTCAAAAGTCTGTTTAAGTGTTTGTTTTGAAAGTATGGTTTGAAAGGCATGGCACCGAGTCTCCGGCACCAGTTCGCCCAGGTAAGTACCCCGTACTATTACTTGTGATTTGATTGGATATGATATGATTTGATGACTAGCAATAGTATACTACTTTAGAGATTGAAACTGATAGGACTCTGTGAACTCGCGAGAACAAATCCTCTTTAAATATTCATAAGACTTGCTTTTAAAAACAAGTGGAATAAATACTGATGCATAAAATTCTTTAATCAGATACGTAGAAAGATTAGACATGAGCACTCGAGGCGGACGTGGTCGTAATACTCGTGGTAGAGGTAGGGGTAGAATGACGGTTTCTGAGCCCGTAGGATCTGGGAAAGGTTCAGAAAATGAGATACCGGTTCCGCCACCAGCTGGAGGTGGTGAGTTCCAAGATCAGACTGGAGACGACGCGGTGTCACAGGCGATGCTGCGAGTGTTGGAAAGGGTAGCTGGGGCAGGTGGTGGTGCAGGAGTTAGGAAATCTGTTCCTGAGCGACTCCGGGCTAATGGGGCCGAATTCTTCCGAGGTGTATCGGGTGTTGCTCCTAGCACTACTGAATATTGGCTGGAGGCAACTGAGCGGATCATGGATGATCTGGACTTGACGGCTGAAGAGAAGCTGAAGGGCATCGTATCGCTTCTCCGGGATGAGTCATATCAGTGGTGGCTCACGGTTCGGGATAGTGTGGCCGCAGAGGATTTGACATGGGATTATTTCAGGGCTGCTTATCAAAAGAAGTACATCGGGGCTAGTTATATCGACTCCCAGAGAAAGGCATTCCTGAGGATTGTTCAGGGGAGTAAATCTGTTTCTGAGTACGAGGCTGAGTTCCTGAAGCTGAGTAGGTATGCCAGGGGCATTGTAGCCACTGAGCATGAGAGGTGTGTTCGTTTCGAGGATGGTCTGCGAGACGAGTTGAGGCTGCTGATTGCTCCACAGCAGGAGCGCGAGTTTGCTGTCTTAGTTGAGAAGGCTAAGGTAGCCGAGGGTGTTAAGGAGTCAGTGAGGCAGGGCATGGACAGGAGTAGGCTTAAGAGGAGTTTTGGGTCTTCTGGATCGTCGAGTAATCCGCAGAAGAGGGCTAGACCGAGTGGGCCGAATCAGTCTGCTAGGTTTGTTGCTGCTAGACAGGGACCGCCGCAGTGTAATCAGTGTGGGAAATCTCATTGGGGTGGTTGCTGGACTGGTGGAAAAGGTTGCTTCGAGTGTGGTTCTCTGAAGCATCGCATTAGGGACTGTCCGCGTAGGATGGCCAGGATTCAGTCTGAGAGTCAGGGCCGTAATCAGTTCAGAGGTAATGGACCGCCACCGCAGAGGGGCCGTGGTAATGGCCGAGGTGGCAATGGTTCTGGTCGGGGCCGTGGAGCACCGGGCAGAGGTGCGGGTAGTTCTGATGCCAGACAGCCTGGATTGGTATATGCTGCGAGGCGCCGAGAGGAGGGCGAGGCACCGGACGTCATAACTGGTACGTTCTTGATTTTTGGTACTCCTTATACTGCTTTAATTGATGTGGGTTCGACGCACTCTTATGTTGCCAGTAGTATAGTAGAGACCATGGACTTAGACTCTGAGATATCTTCTAGGCAGATGACTGTGATTAGTCCTTTAGGTCACTCTGTAGTAGTAGATAAGCTGTTTAGAGATGTACCTCTAGAACTCCAAGGGGTAGTGTTTGCTGCTGATCTGATGGAACTGCCGTTTGGGGAGTTCGATCTGATTCTTGGGATGGATTGGCTGGTTAAGTACCAGGCGAGGTTGGATTGCGCGGCCAAGCGCATGGTTCTTAAGACGGTTGATGGTGATGAGGTGGCTATGATAGGTAATAGGAGAGATTACTTATCAAATGTGGTATCTGCTTTGAAAGCAGGGAAGATGGTCAGGAAGGGCTGCGAAGCGTATGTGGTTCATGTGTATGCCTTGGAGGCTAAAGAGTCTGCTGTTGAGAAGGTTCGTACTGTTAAGGAATTTGCTGATGTGTTTCCTGAGGAACTTCCGGGTTTGCCGCCAGATCGAGAGGTAGAGTTCGGGATTGATCTATTACCCGGGACTGCGCCAGTGTCTATTGCTCCGTATAGGATGGCACCAAAGGAATTGGTGGAGCTTAAGGCTCAGATCCAGGAGTTATTGGATCGAGGTTTTATCAGGCCAAGTGTTTCACCATGGGGTGCGCCGGTTCTTTTTGTCAAGAAGAAAGATGGTACAATGCGGATGTGCATAGACTACCGCCAGTTGAACAAGCTGACGATTAAAAACAAGTATCCGTTGCCACGGATAGATGACTTGTTTGATCAGCTGAAGGGTGCTGTGGTATTTTCGAAGATCGGCTTGAGGTCTGGGTATCACCAGTTGAAGGTTAAGGAGGCGGATATCCATAAAATAGCGTTTCGGACTCGGTATGGGCACTACAAATTCCTGGTAATGCCATTCGGGTTGACTAACGCACCGGCAGCATTTATGGATATGATGAATAGGGTGTTTCAGCAGTATCTGGATCAGTTCGTGGTGGTTTTCATAGACGACATCTTGGTGTACTCAAGGACAGAGGAAGAGCATGATGCGCATTTGAGAGTGGTGCTGCAGATTCTGAGGGAAAAGCAACTCTATGCTAAGTTTAGTAAATGCGAGTTCTGGCTTAGAGAAGTGACGTTCTTGGGTCATGTAGTGTCGGCTGAGGGGATTCGTGTAGATCCTCGTAAGATTGAGGCAGTTTTGGATTGGAAGCCGCCTAGGTCAGTGGCGGAGATTCGTAGTTTTCTGGGTTTGGCCGGATACTACCGAAGGTTTGTTGAGGGTTTCTCGCTAATAGCAGCGTCGATGACCAAGTTGTTAAGGAAAGAGGTTCCGTTTATTTGGACTGAGAAACAGCAGGAAAGCTTCGATAAGTTAAAGAAGATCTTGACTGAGGCTCCGGTTTTAATTCAACCTGAGGCTGGTAAGGAATACACGGTCTACTGCGATGCATCACATACGGGTCTGGGTTGTGTGCTGATGCAAGAAGGTAAGGTTGTGGCTTACGCTTCTCGACAGCTGAGGCCACACGAGGTCAACTATCCGACGCACGATTTGGAGCTAGCGGCTGTAGTTTTCGCCTTAAAGATTTGGAGGCACTACTTATATGGAGAGAGATCGATAGTCTACACGGATCATAAGAGTCTGAAGTATCTACTGACTCAGAAGGATTTGAATTTGAGGCAGCGTAGATGGGTTGAGTTGCTGAAGGATTATGACTGTTCTATTGAGTATCATCCGGGCAAGGCTAACGTGGTGGCAGACGCGTTGAGCCGTAAGGTTGTTGCGGACTTAAGAGCTATGTTTGCCCATTTGAGCTTGTACGAAGACGGAAGTATTTTGGCAGAGCTGCAGGTTAAGCCTACTTGGGTTGAGCAGATCAGAGAGAAACAGTTGTTGGATGAGGTTCTGAGTGCGCGAAGGTTGCAGGTACAGAATGGTGGTTTGGAGGGTTACAGCTTGTCTAGTGATGAGGTGTTGTGTTTTCAGGGTAAGGCTTGTATGCCTAAGGATGTTGAGCTAAGGCAGAAGACTCTTCAGGACGCACATAGCAGTCCTCATGCTATGCATCCTGGAGGTAGCAAGATGTATAAGGATCTCAGGGAGCAGTTTTGGTGGCCTGGTTTGAAGAAAGAGGTGACAGAGTTTGTTGGGAGGTGTCTGACTTGTCAGCAGGTCAAGGCTAAACATCAGTTGCCGTCGGGTTTGCTTCAGCCTGTAAAGATTCCTCAGTGGAAGTGGGAAAGAATAACCATGGATTTTGTCAGTGGGTTACCGCTTACGCCAAGCAAGAAGGATTCAGTTTGGGTAGTGGTGGATCGTCTGACTAAATCAGCTCACTTTATCCCGGTGAGGGTTGACTTCTCACTGCAGAAGCTAGCGAAGTTGTATGTTTCAGAGATAGTGAGGTTGCACGGTGTGCCAGTTTCGATAATCTCGGATAGGGATCCCAGGTTTACGTCAAGGTTCTGGAAAGCATTGCATCAAGCATTGGGTACTCGTTTGGATTTCAGCACGGCTTTTCACCCGCAGTCTGACGGGCAATCAAAAAAGGGTTATTCAGATCTTAGAAGATATGCTGAGAGGTTGTGTCCTGGATTTCAGAGGTAGTTGGGAGGAGTTTCTACCATTAGCTGAGTTTGCCTACAACAACAGTTACCAAGCGAGCATCCAGATGGCACCGTACGAGGCGTTGTATGGTAGGAAGTGTCGCTCACCTACGTGTTGGATGGAGTTGGGGGAACGTCAGTTGTTGGGACCCGAGTTGGTTGCTGAGACAGAATACAAGGTTAAGTTGATTCAGTCTCGCTTGAAGGAAGCTTCGGACCGGCAAAAGTCTTATGCCGATCTTAAGCGAAGAGATATAGAGTTTGCTGTTGGGGATCGAGTTTTTCTGAAGGTCTCGCCTTGGAAGAAGGTCCTGAGGTTCGGGAAGAAAGGCAAGCTAAGTCCGAGGTTCATTGGGCCATATAAGGTACTGAGGCGAGTTGGACCAGTAGCGTATCAGCTTGAGTTGCCAGCAGAGCTATGTCAGATTCACGACGTTTTTCACGTTTCGATACTTCGGAGGTATCGTTCAGATCCTTCACATGTGGTAGCAGTGGAGGAGATCGAGGCAAATCCAGACTTGACTATGGAAGAGGAACCTGTGCAGATTCTTGATCGGGATGTGAAGGTTCTGCGTAGGACGTCTGTGCCTTTGGTTAAGGTACTTTGGCGGAATCATGGCGTAGAAGAAGCCACGTGGGAACCCGAGGATATGATGAGACATCAATACCCGCAACTCTTTTGACCAGGTAATTTCGAGGCCGAAATTATTTTTAAGGGGGGTAGAACTGTAATATCCTGGGTTAGGGGCTATTTTGTTGCTGCATGTTACTGTATGTGTTTAGTGTGCTGTGTTGTTGTTTGTGTAGTTTCGGGGTTTAAATGTAGGCTAGAAGTGTGCCTGAGTAGGTAGGAAAAATTTGATTTTTGGGCTTAGGTGAGAGGAGTTGGAAGAGCTGGGGTTTAAGAATTTTAATTGGTGTTTTAAAGCGCAAGTGAAGAGATGGCAGAGTGGCAAGGGAGGAGCTTGGTGTGGCGTCATCTGCATGTGAGGGAGGTCCAGAGTTCAAGCAGCAGAGTCCCCTTTTTGTCACTTATTTTGGACGGCATGGAGGGAGGAGTTTGTGGCAGTTCAAACTCTGCTTAAGACTTGGTCAAGTGATGAGGTGGTGGGAAGAGAGGAAAAAGGGAAGTGTGACTTGGTCCACTCATTTGAAATGAGTGGTGGTGAGTGTGTTTGGGGATATGGCCGAATTTGTGGGGTGTTGGAGTGGGGGAGTGGACGGCATGGTGTGGGTGTGAGGTAGTGCCGAAAATTCACTTTGAGTTTTGGGGTGTTTTCGGTCAAAATCTTTAGAAGCAATTCTCTCTTTGTGCCTTACCAAAATCGAAAGTCTAAGCATCTTTTTTGGCATATTTTTCTTAGCATTTTCGGTCACTAGCTTGGTAAACCAAATTCTCTCTTTTGTCTTCTAGCCAGTCGAAACTTCAATTTCTTTCTTATCCTCTTTACTTCTTAAAAACCGTAAGACCAAAGCAAACATACATTGCCGTTTTCTTCTCATTTCTTTTGCACTTAGCCGATTGTGCATTTGTTCTCTCAACATCTTTTGGTAGCCGAAATTGCTTTGGTTTCCTCTACTTTGTAAGCCGAATACTCTCTTCTCTCCCTTACATAGTTTCTTCATTTTCTTAAGAGCCGAACTTACCATTTCCTTCCCAACCGATTCTTCCATTCATCCTTCTCAATTCTTGCCGAAACTTTGCTCCCATTTCATATCGATTTTTCCCTTAAAACCGAAAAGCATCTACCTCATAATCACTTTCTTTCTTCTTCTCAAAAACCTTGGCCGAATCTTGTTGGTGTTGTGGTTTTGCTTCAATCGTTTGGAGATTGGTAAGTCCTTGGCCGAATGGCCATCTCCTTTTTCTCCTTATACTTTGTCGATGTCGGTTGTTTAAGAGCCGAATATGGCAACCATTGATGGGTGTTATTCCTCTTTGTTAAACCGATTTCTTGTTGGGATAGAAGCAATCAAGTGGAGCCTTCGTTCTCTGATTAGCCAAGTGGGGTAAGTATTGGTGTGGGCCAGTACTATTAGTTAATTCTTTTATCTCGTTTAGCCAAGCTATTAAGGATTAATGGTTCTTCTATTTAGGTGTAGCCGATTGTTAAAAGAGAACCACTGCTTGGTTCAGGTTTGGTAAGAACCAGATCATCTTCAAGGTAAGGGTTCGATATTAACCCCTTTGGTTAATTAGTGATGGCCGAATGTCATAGATGCCTAACCCCTATGTTGGCCGATTGTAGGAGCTAGTCATCAAGGGGATTTAGATCGTTTTCGTTGGGATTCTAGACTCGTATTTACCAGGTGTGTAACTAACACACCCATACTTAGTGATAATGTTATTAAACCTGTTTGCCTATCAAAATCATGGCAGTTTGATGGATTGGTATGATACCCTTTTGGGTATGATCTTGGACTCGGGTAAGTCAGTATCATTAATATTATGAGTTTAATGATGATCTATATGTTACCATGGCTGTGGATATATGTGACATGGGATATGAAATTAGACATATTAGCATGATATGCATGATTGGATGATATGCATGATTACATGAGTATGGTATGTTGATGGGTGATACGAGTGGAGGGAGCAGTGATATTTTGTGCTGACGAGCACCAGTGTTTTGGTAACACACTTTGTGACTTTGGGTCACCAGAGGTTTGGCACCTCCAGAGGTTTGGTACCTCAGCGTCTCGTCCCTGTGGTTAACACCACCGTGGGTTGGCCCCACTTGTGAGATACGGGATTGACGCCAGTGATTTGGTATCACACGATGGGTTGGCCCCATCACCAGATTTGTGACTACGGTCACCAGTGCTTTGGTAGCACATTGTGTCTTTGGGACACCAGAGGTTTGGCACCTCATTGCGACTTGTCCCTGTGGTTTGACCACCGTGGGTTGGCCCCACTTGAGATATGGGATCGTCTGCTAGTGATTTGGTATCACACGATGGGTTGGCCCCATCATCATTGGATTTGTGACTTCGGTCACCAGTGCTTTGGTTGCACAATTGTGTCTTTGGGACACCAGTGGTTTGGTACCACATTGACGGATATTGTGTCTTTGGGACACCAGTGTTTTGGTAACACATTGTGACTATATGTCACCAGTGGTTTGGCACCACCAGTGGTTTGGGACCACACGGGGTAGAAAAGGCGATATGGATGGTTAGGAACGGGTTGCATTAATTATATTGCTATGTATGATGTGTGTTAGCATGTTGTTTTATCGGGAGCGGGATTTATACACTGAGTCATTCGACTCACCCTCTCCTTTAACATTTCAGGTGACTCGTAGACGCGGACATGGAGCCGGGATGGACTCGGGGTGCACATGCCATGCTTTAATAAAAGTTTTGCTCAGACTATAGAATTTGGGTACTTTAGCTTATTTACTTTCATTTGGGTTTTAAGTTGGATTTGTAAAAGGCCTTTAATTTATGTTTTATGATGTTTGATGTTTTAATTAGATTTTAATATGCCTTAACAAAATAAGTTGGTATGAATTTTACTAAAACTTGGAAAGATAATAATTTCAAAATCATAACGCAATGTGTTTTTAAACCATACCATCGGGTATCACACTAAGTCTGTATGTTAAACAAATACAAATGGTTTTCAATTCAATCTTGTATTTCTCCTAAGTCTAAAAATGTTGTAAGTAACATTAAGAAACTGTTGAGGTTTTAAATGGTTTAAACTCGTTTTAACTACACATTTTGGTTAAGTTTTCAAAATCTCCGGGTTTCAAATACACCAACCGTTTTTCAAACAAGTCTACTCAAATTTGTTTCAAATACACTGTGTTTTCACTCAGCTTTTAAACGGAAAATCTAACTTTTCAAAAACGATTTCCCCGTAGCATACCAGATTCGGACGTGGTGTCTTGTCCGGGTTTGGGGTGTTACATTCCAAAGCTTAAAGTAGCGCCTCCCTTGCCACTCTACCAAAGCAGTTCTTGAGTCTAAACCTCCCAAACATTTCTCTTAAGACTCCTCTAGCCAAGCTCCCCTTTTTAACACTAAAAACCAAAAATTTCCTAAGGCATCTCTTACCTTCTAGGGTTCTCCAAATCCCTAAAAACACGTCCAAACATACAATAAACCTACCATCACTTGAGTTATGCACTAAATGCATAACCCCTAGATCCAGGGTGTTACAATTCTACCCTCCTTAAATTAATTTCGTCCTCGAAATTACTTGGTTAGACTAACGGTCGTACATCCTAATTCCCCACACTACGCTATAGTTGCGCACTCTGATCTCAACGAGCCAACATATCTTCTAGACACAGTTTCTAAGTCTACACCCCAGGTTCCAAATACCTTACTAGCAACAGAAAAAAAACTGGCACTACAGCAAACAAACAATAAAGGATATTCCAGACATAAGAAACTTACCCGCTGACACATCGAGCACAACATCATCCTCTCTCCGACGAACTGCCTATACCAGATTCGGCTGTCTTGCCTCAGCACTACCATTTTCGTGGCCTGACGCTCCACGACCCCGGCCAGAACCATTCCCTCTATGCTTCGGACCACGACCTCTCGTCGCCTGCTGACCACCTCTGCCCGGCTGCACCTATCCTCGACCTACTGTCTGAGTCCTATTCGACTTCTGGGGACAATCCTTAACTAGATGAGCCTTGGACTTACACCTGAAACACTCTCGCTTCCGATTCCAGCACTTGCCAACATGACACCTTCCGCACCGAGCACATGGACGATCCGGATTCCCAGCAGCTGGCTTAGAACTATGAGTAAAAGTCTCAACTCTCGGTCTTTTCTGAAATCTCTCAAACGATTCTGGCAATCCCGAACTCCTCTTATCCCGGTTTCTTCCTCTATCTCGATTCTGCCTCTCAGTCCTTTTGACCTCCTTAGTTATCCGAGCTTTCTTCACAAAAATGGCAATGCCATTTACCACAATGGCTCCTGCCACTTGCTCGAGTACCCGCAGCATAGCCTGCGATACTGCGTCGTCTCCTCCTGTCTGATCCTGATGTTCGACCTCAACAGCTGATGGTGGTGGCACATCGCTCTCTGACCCATGGCCAGACCCAACCAGTCTCGATACTGCCATCCTACCACTACCACGTCCACGAGCATTCCGACCACGTCCCCTAGAACTCATATCTAGCGTCACGACTTAATCTGTTTAGAAAGTTTTATGCATTAGAAATTTTGTTCCACTGTTTATTCACGAGCAAATTTTATGAAAAGAAGTTTTTGGAAGTAGTTCTTTCGATCAATCAAAGTTTCATCTAAAGTTCTCTATTCTAATTCAAACATTCACATTCCTCACTAAAGACACATCCATCCTTCCATGTCAATTTCTTGAGCATTCCCACCCCAGGGGTAATTCGTCATTTTCCTATAGGGGTATTTCGGTAATAAAACAGGGGTCAATTTGAAAATCTTTACAAATCAGAGGCGTTTCAAAATTTCCAAAACTTAAGGGTATTTTGAAAATTTCCAAATCAAAAGTGTCGCTGAAATTTCAGAAATTGGGGTTATTTCAGTAATTTTGGAAATTAAGGGCATTTTTGTAAATTCTCCAAATCAGGATATCTTGATATTTTACAAAAATAGGATTTTCTGATATTTGGTAAAATAGGAATATTTTAATAAAAGTCGAGGATCATATGAAAATTTAGAAACCAAGGGCATTTTGGTAATTTTACCAACCAGGGGTATTTTCGCCAATTTCCCCAAATCACAGTATCTTAATATTTTGAAATTCCGAGATTTTGGTATTTTGCAAAGAAAAATCATTTTGACAAAAGTTGAGGGTAGTGCGGTAATTTTACAATACATGGCATTTTTGTAATTTTGCCACTAGGGCATTTTGGTAAATCGAGAAAACGTCTTTCAAAATCAGATTTAGGGTTTACAAACCAAAGGGGTAAATTTGAAAATTTTAAAAAAACCAAGGGTTTTAAAACAGTAAGGCTGATCCCTTCCGGGTTTTAATAATTAGTTTAGCCTATGAACAAGTCCTCTTGGTTAAGGTGAACCGTAGCTACGCACCAGGTAGGATTCAAGTAAGGAGGAGGTGAGTCGCTAGGACTGCTTAAATACCAAGCTCTTACTGAATACCATTCCTAGACATGCGTACAGTGGTTGCCACACCTTAACTCGACGACTTACTTCACAGGTTTGTTTATTAGTCCTTAAGTCTTATGCATATGTTTGAGTATACTAATCCTAAGGTCCCATAGCCTTAATATTCTAATCTACGAGCCCAATAACAATTCATATAAACAAATCACTTCAAATAGTCCGAAGTACTTACCTGGGGGACTTCGGGCCGGAGGTACAGGTGCCATGCCAGAATAACCTGAAAACTTTTTATAAAAGCCCATTTTTCGAAAAACCCATTTTTGAAAGCTGTTTTCGGGCCCAAAACCTCAAAGCCGAGTTTTGAACCAGGCTTTGATACCAATTTGTAACATCCCCAAACCCGGCCCACAAGCCCTGACCAGATCTGGTTATGTCACTGCGGAAAGACGGTTGAAAATCAATTTTTGACCTTAGAATAAAACATGAGAATTTGATTACTTTTGAAAACCATGTCCATTTAAGATTTGTATGAAAAACTTAATATTATAAAATATCCAAATTAAAACCTTAGTGTATATCTTTTGAATAAAAGTTGCTAAAGAAAATCAACTTCAAATAGTGATTCAATGTCATCAAGCCATAATTAAAATAATACCCAACAATAACAATAATAAGGCCTTTATTACAACCCATTCATAAACAAAATCCTTAGTATTAAAAAGGCTTAAAGTAATCAAAATATCTTCTTCTGCATGGGCCACCTTGTGTCCTCTCCAACCCGGTCCAAGCTCATGAATCACCTGAAATGTTTAAAGGAAAAGGTGAGTCACCAAGACTCAGTGCGTAACCCTTTTCCCGGTTAGTGCAACATCATACTAACACATCATAACATAGCAATTCAATTAATGCACCCAATCCTAACCAGCCATAACACCTTTTCTACCCCGTGTGGTACCAAACCACTGGTGGTGCCAAACCACTGGTGACCCAAAGTCACGATTAATCCATCTGTGGGGCCAACCCACGTGTGATACCAAATCACTGGCGACGATCCCGTATCTCGAAAGTGGGGCCAACCCACGGTGGTGTGAAACCACAGGGACAAGTCGCTATGAGGTGCCAAACCTCTGGTGTCCCAAAGACACAAATGTGATACCAAATCACTGGTGACCAAAGTCACGAATAATCAAGTGTGGGACCAACCCACGTGTGATACCAAATCACTGGCGTCAATCCCATAATATCATCTGTGGGGCCAACCCACTGTGGTGCTAAGCCACTGGGACGAGACGCTATGAGGTGCCAAACCTCTGGTGTCCGAAGACACGAATGTGATACCAAATCACTGGAGGTACCAAACCTCTGGTGTCCGAAGACACGATATCAATCTTCCCCCTCCACTCGTTTAACCCACCAAGTTATGAAATGCATTTAAACAGAATTCATGCCAACCCTGTTTAACATACACTGGATTTATCATCAACCACATAATATATGCCACATATACCAAATATGTCATGCTTCCCAAAAGCATCAGAAAGAAAGCTCAAATTGACAAAGACTTACCTGAATCCATGCTTATACCCTTAGGTTATTAGATCCACATCCACCTAAAGCCGGTTTAGCATACACAACTTATATTAGCACATTAATACACAAATAACAGGAAAAACAGTGCGATAATTACGCACCTTAACACTTGAAGTTCTAAACTCTCGATCCCTACGCTATCGCTAAGCGAGACTACAGCTATCTGCCTATAGCTTTCTCCTGCTGACGGCCCACACCCCGGTGGCCAATCTCGAACCGCTGAGACAGCTCTCTTCTTGAACTTCGGGATAGGGGCCTTCCCTTGCCCTCCTTGACTGGTATTCGCCTCCATCAAAATGCTTAATCAGATAAACCGGTTAAACCTCCTCATCATAAACTAAGTATCGAAACTTACTAAAATATTCCTTACCAACAAACTTGAATCCCGAAGGCTACTAAATGCCTCTGCGAACACTGACTAACGACTCCCAAAAAGGTCTCCTGCGTTAGGCTCTGCCTCCCCCTACAATCGGCCTTAGCACATAATAGAGAAAACTCAGGGCCATTCGGCCAAGACATAAATCCTAAAACAAAGAAAAGATCGTACCCTTACCTTGCTTACCACTCCCTTTAGTTCTCACCAAGAATCGGCCACCACAAGAACTAAGGTTCGGCTTCAGGGACATGCAAACGAAGCAGAGAGAATGGGAGAATAAATGATTCGGCAATGACTCCTAGATGGGGTTGGGATATTCGGCAATGACAAGTTTTAGAGGTGATTTCGGCTTAAGCAGTGTTTAAAAGAAAGGTGTGAAGGAAGAGGGAAATAGGTACACAAAAGGTTATGTCCACTTTCGGTTTTGGCTACAAAGAAATAAGAGGGAAAAGAGAGTGTTTTCCTTGGGCTTACTTTCGGCAAGAGACTAAGGGAAGAAAAGAAATAATTAGGCACAAGGGGAATGGTGAAACAATTTCGGCAAAGGGAAACAAATGGGGAAAATGGTGGCCAAAAGGGTGAGCACCCCTACTTATACTACTAAGGTTTCGGCACACACCTAAGCACACACCACCAAGCCGAAAATACCCTCCCCAAGCTCCCCAAAACTGGCCACTAGCTCCCCCTCCTCCTAAATCCCAAGATTCCCTCCTAAACTTCCTCCCTAACACTCATTCAAAAAGTTTGAATGAGTCAACCTATATCCTACCTTCCTAGCCGAATTTCAAAAAGAGAAGACCAAGTCTTCCTCATCCTTTGAAGAGCATTCTAGCCGTCCAACACCTCTCCTCCATAACGCCAAAAAAACAAACCACAATGCCGCCCTTGCAACTCGAACACTGGCCCCCCTTGCACCTTGAGGCGTCACCTTCCAAAGCTTAAAGTAGCGCCTCCCTTGCCACTCTACCAAAGCAGTTCTTGAGTCTAAACCTCCCAAACATTTCTCTTAAGACTCCTCTAGCCAAGCTCCCCTTTTTAACACTAAGAACCAAAAATTTCCTAAGGCATCTCTTACCTTCTAGGGTTCTCCAAATCCCTAAAAACGCGTCCAAACATACAATAAACCTACCATCACTTGAGTTATGCACTAAATGCATAACCCCTAGTTCCAGGGTGTTACAAAAGTACTCTTCACTTAATGCCATAACCTCTTTACCAATAGCTTATTTATGCAAGCTATTTACTCATAAATTTCCATATGTCTTGAAGCTACTTACCATCTCTCCTTAAAGTGCTAAAATACCAAATTTTTCCTAAAGCCCAATTAAACCCAAGACTTCATAGAAACCTCGTAACCTTCCAAATCCACTTAACTAATAAGTCCAATTTTAAAAAAAAAACACCATTCTCATATTCTTGAAGATTTTAAACACTCCTAAGCCCAAGGCCCAATCGGCCCAATCCTACTAGGCCCAATTTCGGGATGTTACAATTCTACCCTCCTAAAAAAAAATTTCGTCCTCAAAATTTCCAACCAACTACTAACACACTGCTCAAATCACACCACTATGCTTTCGCTGCGCACTCTGCCCTTAAAAACCACAATGTACTTTTTAACATAATCTTGAATCCTTTTTCACACAACCAAACATCTAACCACAATAGCAAACCGTTATCTACCACTTATACCAAAAATTTTCCTACATTCAATCATCACTTCCAACCAAAACATACCTGACTTGAGGGAAACAATCCCGAGCCTTATGCTCCTTAGACCCGCATCTCAAGCATGCTCTTAACCTCCTCCAATACTTCTATAACTATCTGAGTCAGCTCATCAATCCCAACTCGATCATGAGACCCCGTCTCAGCCACTAGCGATGCTAACGCCTCCTTTTCGGAAATATGCCTCGGTGCCGAAGATCTAGCCCTAGCACCTCGACCTTTACCACGTCCACGACGACCACGTCCCCTAGAACTCATGTCTATTTCGCACCTTATCCGATATTACGAAAATTTTATGCATTAGAGTCTTTTCACTTTCTTGTTTAAAGAAAATTTTATGCAACAGAGTTTTAATCAGTGGTTTTTCCGTAGAAGTACACATATACCTAGGGTCCATGTCTCTAAAGTGTAGTTTCCTTAGGCTTATCAACTAAAGTATTACACATCAACATACTGAGACTAATTCATCAACAAAAGAACTTACCTGGCAGACCTGGGCCGAGAACTTGGGTGCCATGCTTCCATAAAAACCAGTTTAACCAAAACTTTTCACAAAAACTCATTTGGGCTTAATTTTGAAAATGTTGTGGACTTTAAAACCCAAGGCTGAGTGTTTAAAACTGGGCTCTGATACCAAGTTGAAACACCCCAAACCCGGCCCAGAAGCCCCGGTCGGATCTGGTATGCTTCTTGAGAAAAACTCGTTTTGTCGTTTTAGAAAATATGTGATTTTGAGGTAAGAGAATAGATTTGAAGTACGATCTTGTTGAAAACCGGGTTGTGATTTAAGTTTGTATATTATAAAATCGTTAACTCTATGTTTTTAGAAAATTTATATATCAAAACATGAACCAAATTTAGAACTTATTATTAAGTTGAAAACCATAGGTATTTAGGTGTCAAAACATTTTAATTCGGTTATCGAAAATATTTAATTATTTAGTTAAAGTTGAGCGTAGCAGAATAAAAATTTAAAACGTATAAATAAAACAGTTTATGGCGGCCTTATTACAAAAACAAAACCCAAAATAAATCCCGAAATAATAAAAGAAAACGTAATAAGTTTAATTATAAGGAAAACCGAAATACTGAGTTGAGCAATGGCCACCACATAGTCCTCGCTGACCCGATCCAACAAGCTAAGTATCACCTGAAAAAGGTATCCCACGAGGGGTGAGTCAACAGACTCAATGTGTAACAATACACTAAAAGCCCAATCGATCATAGCAATAAAGCCCATTTAAATCACATTTAGCCATAAGCCCATAATATAGCAAATCATATAATAACTGATTAAATCACATGTATATATAACATGAAATGCAATCCCGAGCCCAACCTAGATATCTATCCGCTACACACCATCCCTACCTGCCAATCACACCGTGGGGGTTACTAAATCGTCCCTCCATCCGCTACACACCATCGAAGTCAGTTGCTGCAGTCAACATGCACGTCACCCTTATAAATTGTGGCATAGCCACCAGATAATCGTGACAGAGTCACCGGATTCATAATATGTGACCGTAGTCACCGGATTCATAATATGTGATCGAAGTCACCGGATTCATAATATGTGACCGAAGTCACCGGATTCATAATATGTGACCGAAGTCACCGGATAATGTGGTAAAAACCACCGGAACACTTCCCCTTTATCAATATCACCCATATGCCCATGCAATAAACATATTATTTCGATATCATGCCATATACCCCAAAATCATGAGGGAATCATACACATTTAATATTCATGCTTATAGCATTATTAACGAAGTATTAGGGGTTCAACGTACTTGAATGTCATGTACCATTAAATAGTACCCGAAGCCATAATCATTCATATTACTTATTAACACATGCTAACATTAATATTATTAATCTATCGGAAATTTAGTATAGGGCTACACACCTTATAACAGTGAGAACTATACTTTCCCGCTCGTCGATACCTAAATATTTATCACGCTTGATTAGAACACTAATACTTATAAAACTATACAAATGATAAGTAATCTAGATCCTTACCCTCGGAATCTCGAACAACAACTATATACGGTTTCTCTCCGATTGATGATTCATAACCCGATGAAGAACCACGAACAAACAATGGCTCGGGGGTACGTACGACTTCAAATAATCGATTTTTGCCGGCAGAGGGTCCACAACCCGACGGAAAGTCTCGGATTCCCGACACAGCCCTTCGTTTGAAATTTGAGGGTATAGCAGAACCACCCCTCTTCAAACACTATTTACCGCTCTTTTCGAACCCATTCTTGATTGCCCCAAAATCTAATGTTCACGGAAAAATAATAATCAAGCGATAGAGTCCCCTAAAACGTAATCGATTAGTAGTCCAACTAAAACGATATAACAAGTAATATAAAAATCCTTACCTTAACACTTCGATTCAATTTTCTAACGAGTCACGAAGATTATGAAGAGAAAAGGTTGAGTTTTGATGCGATTAATCGTTGGTATCCAAAGAGATATTCGGCCTTAACAAATAAGAAGGAAAAGAAATGGAGTTTAGGGAGATTCGGCAACGATGGTGTTTTGGGTTGAAGAGGTTGCGGCAATGGTGAACTTTGGAAGAGAGATTTCGGCCTTGACAAAGTAAATGAGAAGAGAAAAGAAGAAAATAAAAGGATGAAAGAAGGAGATGATGATGATTCGGTTTTCAAAAGAAAAGAGGTGAGTTTAGAAGCAATGTGCATTCGGCAATGAGGGAAAAAGAGAAGAAAATGGTCTTTGATGTTTTGGTATTTTCGGTCACAAAGAGGAGAGAAAGAAGATATGATTTGGAGAAAAAGGACAACTCAAAACCGAAATGGTAAAAACTCAAATGACCAAAAGAAAAGAAAAAGGTTTACCTTTTGTCTAATGTACATTCGGCTAAGAGGAGGAATATTAGAGAGAAATGCTTTGTGACACAAAATGACTAAAAGAAAGATGTGCACAACTAACTCCTAACTCATCCAAAAGCCTTCAAAATTTTGGCCACCCCCCTAATCCATAAAACCATCCAAGTTCATGGTCAAAATGGCCATGAAATAATTTCCAAAACATCCACCTAGATACATGCCTTGAAATCCTCTACTTTCCCAAAGTTAAAGAAATTCTATCCCCACAATCTAGCAATTCTATCCCTTATTTCATGCTTACCATAACCTTAAGTCTTCTTGCCATAAAAAAAATGTCCATCTTATCCATATTTGATGCTTGGCCGACACATGCTAGGAAAAACCAAAAATAAAAGCTCCCAATTTGCATGCTAGGAGATTCGAACCTCTCCCCTTCAAGTCCAACTTATGGCGCCATCACCACTTTGCCAATTGCTCATCTTATGCCATCTTTTATCACTTAATTAACTTAAGCATCATAATCACCTGATTCCTCTACATTAAAGTACTCTTCACTTAATGCCATAACCTCTTTACCAATAGCTTATTTATGCAAGCTATTTACTCATAAATTTCCATATGTCTTGAAGCTACTTACCATCTCTCCTTACAGTGCTAAAATACCAAATTTTTCCTAAAGCCCAATTAAACCCAAGACTTCATAGAAACCTCGTAACCTTCCAAATCCACTTAACTAATAAGTCCAATTTAAAAAAAACACCATTCTCATATTCTTGAAGATTTTAAACACTCCTAAGCCCAAGGCCCAATCGGCCCAATCCTACTAGGCCCAATTTCAGGATGTTACACCTCTTGTCCATCTTCTCTTTTCTTTTTGATTATTTCTTCAACCTTTCTTTCACTTCTTAAATCAACATTACATTGTGACCGAAATTTCTATATTCATTTCTCTCCATAGCCGAACCTATTAGCATCCTACCTCCTCTCTATTGCTTTTTCTTTTGTGTTGGGCACTATCTTATTGACCGAATCGGTAAGTAATCCTCTTCTTTTTAATTTCTTTTCTTCATGCCGAATATGTGCCCTTGTCATGGGATGGTTTTTCTTAACCGAAAACATCACTTTCTTCTACTCTCTCAAAACATGATCATTTTCCTTTCGTAATGTTCTAGTGAGTGGCCGGATATCACATTCTTGCCGATTACTCTCTAGTCTTAAGTCCAATCGGTGAAAGTTGGATCTACTATTGTCAAGGTAAGGGATTTCTTTAAAGTTCATCTCGATATCTCTCAATACTTGGTTATTTCGTTAAAATGGAATGATGGATTTGTCTAACCGATTATTATAGGGACTAAATCACCCGTTCTTATTCATTCATTGATCCTTCAGAAATAGTGGTAAGTCGAATCGTATCCCTAAACAACTATTTTTTCTCATAGTAGTATTTTACTGACCAAGACTTTTTTCAATAGAGGCAAGTGGTAGCGATCTTAAAGGAAAAGCGATAGGAGAGCACAAAAGGAGTGGATTCACAATTCTTACTCCTAAGTTCAAACGAAGGGCGGTTTCGGCAGTTCGAGATTTCCCACCGGGTTGTGGACCATCATCAGGTGAGAATAGACAAATCGTGGTCGTTCACGATTCTAAGAGTAAGTGTTCCATTAGATCGTCTAATTTAGATATAGATTAATAAATCTCGTTTGTTCGATTAATCGAGTGTAATGGTGATTTAGGTGCCGACGATCAAGAAGGGTTAATCCTTACCGTAACCAGGTGTGTAATCTCACACTGAATTCCTGTAAATCTATGATTTATCGTTATGATAGAAAAATCGTTCGTTGTTGCTTAAGAACTTAATAACGGTAAAATGGTATGAATCGAGTGATTTGCTTAAACATCATTAATACTAAGATTTGTCAAAATCGGAGTTAAATTGTTAAATTACGAAAATGCCCTTATGGGCCGAATTACGAAAATACCCTCAATGGGCCATTTTTATCAAAATGCCTTAACGGGCCGAATTGCTTAAATACTTTTAAAAGTGTTGATTTACCAAAATGCCCCTATGAGTCGATTTACCAAAATGCCCCTAATAGGCCGATTTGCTAGAATGCCCTAGTGGGCCGAAATACAAAGTGCTATAATGGGCCGATTTGCTAGAATGCCTTAGTGGGCCGAAATACAAAGTGCTATAATGGGTCGATTTGCTAGAATGCCTTAGTGGGCCTAAATACAAAGTGCTATAATGGGTCGATTCACCGTAATAAATTACTGGATTATTGATGGTTGTTCATATATGTGGATATTATGTTTTATTATGTATGTTGCATGTTACATATTGCACAGGTTGGGAATAATGACTGAAGAGCAGTGTAGCTTAGTGGCTCTGCCACAAATTCTGATAATGGCTATGTGCCAACCTAAATATGGCTTTGTGCCATCGTGAATATGGCTTTGTGCCATCGTGAATCGGTGGCATGGCCACAGTAATTATATTTTTATAGCAGCTCGACTGCAATTTGGTGTGAGCGGCGGGGTGGGTTGACTTGATCCCCACAGGTGTGATTGGCTAGTCGGGGGTGTGATGGATGGATGGGTTGGGTTGCATACATTACTTCATTTTATTATTGATCATGTAAATGGACTTAAGCCCAAGTTATTACTAAATGGATTCAGGCCCAGTGGATGACGGTAAGGGGATTATGCACTGAGTTCTTGTAACTCACCCCCTTTCTTTTCTTAATCCTTGTAGGTAACACTCAGTGACGAGGACTTGGGGCCATGGATGACTTGGTGGAGGCCATACTTTGTAAATGATGTTTGCGAACTTTAGTAAACTACTTTTCCGCGTTACCTTTACTATTTTGGGTTTTAAAGTTGTAATAAGGCCTCTGGAGTATTTTTATTTTTGCTTTATGGTTGACGTACTTATTATCCTACTTGATTTATTTTTAAATGGGGATTTTCTAAAATCATAAATAACGGTTTTCCAAAAATTTATTTAACAAATGGTTTTCATAATAAATACGTACAAATAATTTAACTCAGAAATCTACTTTCGAATTATCAACGACATTTTCAAAAGTTACGATTTTAAAGTTCACTACCTTGATTTTTGATTCATCAAACAACCTCTCAAAAATAGTTGTATTTTATCAAATATTTTTATCAAATTTGTTTTCTTAAACTAAATTCTAATCTTTAGTAAGAATCACAAGTTCTTTATTCGTCTTCTTCATGTGACATATCAGATTCAGTCGTAACGCATGGGCCGGGTTTGGGGTGTTACAATATAAATGTTGTGAACATCTAGTTAAGAAGTTGAATTGAGTGTTTTAACTTGATTGATATGGTTTTATGCATGTTATGGATCAATTGAGTTTGAAATTAGGTGCTTACATTGTAAATTTAGTTGGAAGCATTGAAATAGGTACGAAATGGTTCATTTTTACCAAAAATACGGTCTTCTTCCCGATGAGAAAGTTCTCATTGCAACGCCGATTGACAATGAGTCACGTTGTGACGTCATGTGGCTTGAGGTCATGAAAAGACAAACTGTTTTACGATGTCACGACATTGAGAAGGTGACATCATGACATTGACCCTAAAATTTTAATACTTTACAATTTTGTCCTATTTCGTGCTCGAGTAAACAAAAGAGCTTTTGTAAACTTGATTAAGACTCTATTTAGTTTGTCTAACTATAAATGAATGTGTTTGACATGAAATTTCATGTGCTTATTAATATTTTATTGTAATTTTACTGAAGTTGCTCTGACAACGAATGCGGCATCTTGTATTTCGGATTCAACGATTGGATCGAGCGAGGGGTGTTATAACCTCTTTTCCTCATCTTCCAAATTGGTCATTTTTTATGGTGATACAAATCATATAACAGGTAATTCAAAACTTTTTCCACCTTCAATTATCATACAAATATTCTCAAAGTTGTTTTAACTGATGGGTCAACATCTTGTGTTCTTAGATTCAGAACCATTAATCCAACACCATCTATTTCCCTAAATGTTATGTTAAACTTATCATATTTCTCTTTTAACCTATTATTTGATAGTAAACTTACTTGTGCTCTAAATTGTTGTGTCTCATTTTTTTCTTGACCATTTTCTTTTTCAGGATCTTACAAAGTAGATTAATGATAGAGGATATGAGTTTGGGGTCTTTTTGTTCTTGATACAAAGGTGCCAAGATTGTTTGCTTGTTCTAATGTGTTTCCCCCTTTTGAGGTACATTGTCACTTGGGCCATCCTTCCTTGACATCCTTCAAGAAGTTCTGTTCACAATTTAAGAATTTCTCTTCACTAGATTATGAGTCATATAGGGTTTCTGAGCATCATCATCTCCATTTAATACCTAGAGTCAATAAACTAGTAAAGTCCCCCTTTGAGTTGATCCATTCTAATGTTTGGGGTCCATGTCCTATTATGTCTAACTTTGGATTTTGTTTTTTTGTTTTATTTGTGGACGATTATTCACACATTACTTGGTTATATTTAATGAAAATCATTCTAAAACATAATGTATCTTTTTGTGCATTTGTGCTGAAATTAAAGCATAGTTTAATGTTTTCATTCACGTGCTACAAAGGGATAATGCAAAATAATATTTCTATGATATTTTTTAAATCTTACATAACTCAAAATGGCATATTCCAATCTTCATATGTGCATACACCTCAAAATGAAGTGGTTGAAAGAAAAATGGACACTTACTTGAGGTAATTAGAACTCTTTTTTTTTTTTTCAAATGAATGTGACAAAATGTTTTTGGGATGATGTTGTAAGAACTTTTTTTTAATCAATCATATGCCATCTTATGTTTTAAATGGTGATATACCTTATAATATATTATTTCCTTCAAATTCTTTATTTCATATTGAATTAAAGATATTAGGTAGCACTTGTTTTATTTGTCATTTTCATCCACGGGTGATAAATTGGAATCAAAGTCTCTTAAATGTGTGTGTCTTAGATATTATTGTCTTTGAGAGGGTTCTAGATGTAACTCAACTAATCTTAAACAATATATTGTTTCTGCTGATGTTACCTTTATTGAGAACAATCCTTTATTTCCTCTATCTTCTGTTTACAGTACTCAATAAGAGGAAGATATTTGTTGGTTTATGCCATAACCCAACCCATAAGTCCGTCAGATACTAGTTGATAAGACATAAAAGTAACATGTTTTTAATCCCATTATTGATGCATTTTTTTGATTATTTATTATGTAAATTAGTGAATTTGATGCTCCTAATCCTCTAAATTCATTTTCTATACTTAGGTAAGCATAGGGGAGTGAAGGGAGTGAAAAACGAGCCAAAATCAGACAAATAGAGCTGTTTCCAGGATCCACACAGCCTGGGCATTTCCACACAGGCTGGCCACATGCCCATGTGCCAGCCTGTGTCAATATCGCACCCTACTTCCAATATACGAACAATACCGGCGCTCCCCATAGAGATACACTTGGTCTGATAAATCCTCGATCCAACAACTCTTAGATCTGAGCTTTTAGTTCCACCAGCTCCTTTGGTGCCAGCCTATAAGGGGCGATGGACACCGGAGCCGTTCCTGGAAGTAGCTCAATGCCAAACTCGACCTCGCGATTCGGAGGCAACCCCGAAAGCTCCTGAGAAAAAATGTCCGGAAATTCACTTACTATTCTAACATCTCCGACTGACAATTCCTTGGCATCAGATGTGCCGACAAAAGCTAGAAACACCTCACACCCTTTATGCACCATCTTCTCAGCCTTTAGTGCTGAAATCACATTAGACAGATAATCCCTTCTTTCTCCTATCACGATCGTTTCCTTGCCCTCTGTAGTTCTTAATATCATACGCTTAGCAGTGCAGCCCAAGTTCGCACGATGCTTAACTAGCCAATCCATGCCTAGTATAAGGTCAAACTTGCCTAACGGTAGTTCCATTAAATCTGTCGGGAATACAGTCCCTTGCACTTCTAAAGGCACATTTCTAAATAGCTTGTTCACTACCACTGATTGTCCTAGGGGACTAATTACTGACATATCTCTATCAACAATCTCAGATTGTATCCCCAGAGTCCCAGACACATTACAGGCAACATATGAATGGGTAGATCCAATATCAACTAAAGCTGTAAATAGCACATCAAATATGAAAAACGTATCGGTTATGACATCCGGTGCGCAGCCATCCTCTCGACATCGAGCCGCATAAACCAGTCCCGGCTGTCTTGCATCTATATTACCCACATTATCAGCACCTCTGCCCTGTGCTCCCCGACCACGTCCTATCCCATTTCCACCCCAAAGCAGACCTCGACCTCTCGGTGGCTGCTGACCACCTCTTCCTGGCCGCACAAATCTCTGACCCACTACCTATGTCCGAATGGGCTCTCGAGGGCAGTCTTTGAACTGATGATCCTTAGACCCGCATCTGAAACATCTGCCAGTTCTTCTCCAGCATTCTCCCGAATGAAATTTCCCACATTCCACACAAGGTTGTAATCAATCCATAGCTACTGGCGCTCCAACTCGAGCTTGCCCATCCAACCTAGGCCTCTTTAGAAATCCCCCAGAAGAGCCTGATGATCCAAAACTTCTCTTATTCTTACCCCTTATCCCGATTTTGCCTCTCTGAACCTTTCACCTCTTCGGCAATCTTGGCTTTTTCCACCAATGCAGTAAAATCCCTCTCCCTTTGCGGAGCTATCAGTACCCGCAACTCATCTTGCAGACCATCTTCAAACCGCACACAGTGCTCATAATCGGTCGAGACTATTCCCCGAGCGTACCGACTTAAACGCAAAAACTCCGCCTCGTATTCTGCCACAGATTTACTCCCCTGAACCAGATTCAAGAACTCTTTTCTCCGGGCATCCACATAACTCGTCCCAACATATTTTCCCTGGAAAGCTATCTTAAAGAAGTCCCAGGTTAAACGATCTACTTGTGTGCCTTCTCTCACAGTGAGCCACCACTGGTATGCCTCATCTCTCCGTAGGGATACTGCCCCTTTCAGTTTCTGTTCTGCGGTGCAATCCAAATCATCCATAATCCGTTCAACTGCCTCCAACCAGTATTCAGCTACATTCGGGGCTTCTCCAGAAATGCCCCTGAAACCTTCGGCCCCATTTGACCGGAGTCGCTCAGAAATAGACCCACGAGCTACCGACCCAGTACTTGCTCCAACAACCTGTTCCAAGACCCGCAGCATTGCTTGAGACAAAGCATCGTCCCACCAACTCGATCATGGGACCCTGTTTCGGTCACTGGTGATGTAGGTGCTTCCATCTTAGGCATATGCCCTGGCGCCTAGGATCCATCCCTAGCATTTTGGCCTCTACCACGGCCGCGTGTACCACGTCTACATGCTCTGGTATTCATATTGCTGAATCGTATTTATTTGATGAAGAATGTTATGCATTAGCTTAGTGTTCAAGTAATTTTTAACAGATGTTTTATGAATGAGCAGTAGTGTGAGTAGTTTTCGTGGATCGAGTTTCCTACTGTTTCAGTCTCTATAGTCTTAGCTCCTATAGCTAACAGTCTCAGTATATTACCACTAACTCTAGTAGTTTCTTACTAAAGTCATTTCATCATATCATTAGAGACAAGGTAAGAGAACTTACGGATTTGGTGCCGGAGACTCGAGTGCCATACATCCAACAAAGATATATTTTCCTAAACCAAATTTCAAACAAATTTTGAAAAACATTTTCGAACCCATTCCACAGTCGAGTTTTGCAACCGAGCTTTGATACCATTAAATGTAACACTCTAAACCTATCCTAGACGTTATGGCCAGATCTAGCATGTCACATCGAAAGATAGTTGAAAAGCTAAGCATTCGTTAAAAAGGTTTTGCCTCTTTTAGAACTCCGAGTTTTGATGTTTATTTGTAAAAACCCCGATTTACTTAGTGTCCCTTTTATAAAGTTGTTATCATTTGAAAAGACTGTTTTTGTTATGAAAATTGAACTTGAATCGTTGCGGAAATGTGATATTTTGAAAATGGTTATTAATGTTTTAAGAAAACCCCGTATTCATAAATTTAACAGTTACTAATGAAAACTTAAAAGAAAAATAAACCAAAGATTTTATTACAAAATGATAACACAAAATAAATAATCTTAGAAATAAAGTAAAAACCGGATTACTAAAGTTCACGAGAAATATTCCCGATGTATGGCCACCACTGAGTCCTCCGCGGCTCCAAATCCTCTATCGTTGGGGATCACCTACAAGGTTAAAGCAGAGGGGTGAGTTTTGAGAACTCAGTGTGTAATCCCCTAGATGGTCACTAACTGGGCTCGAGCCCATATGACATCAACCTGGGTCTAGGCCCTTTTATCATGATAATGCAACAATGCAATGTAATGTAACCTGACCCAATCCAGCGAATCACACCCCCGTACCAACCAATCGTCACCTGTGCAGATCAAGTCAACCCACCTTGCCAATCACACCAATATTGCAGACGAGCTGCTAATCACAATATTTGTGGCTGAGCCACCAGAGTCATAGTATGGATATATATGTGGCATAGCCACTAAAATAGTATGTGGAAGAGCCACCGAAGGCCTACTGTCCCCTCGAGCGACACAAAACTCTTTTTAAGCCACTACAGAGCTAATATGCCTAAAGTCCATCTTAGGCCTAATGGAGCCCACACGCACGTATGGCCCATTTCGCACGATTTCGGTCTTAGATTTGTAGATTTGGCATTTACAGTTATCATTCTACAGTTTTTCGATCAGATTTGCCCAAGTGGGCCAGATAGCCCATCGGGCCCATTTGGCCCGTTTCGACCCGGTTAGGCCCATTACAACCTCAGTATCACGAGTGTAACACCCCAAACCCGGACAAGACACCACGTCCGAATCTGGTATGTTACGGGGAAAAACGTATTTGGGAGGTTAGGTGTTTTGTTTAAAAATTGGATGAAAACACTTCACTTTATAGTGTATCTGAAGAAAATTTGAGTAGGTTTGTTTGAAACTGGGTGGTGTATTTGAAACTCAGAAATTTTGAAAACTTAACCAATATGGGTAGTTAAAAGCGAGTTGATTTCATTTAAAGTTTCAAGCAGTTCCTTAATGTTGCTTAAAACATTTTTGAACTTAATAGAAAATCGAGTTTGATTTGAAAATCATTTGAGTTTACTTGATATCAAAACGTTGTGTGATACCCGATGGTATAGTTGAAAACACATTGCGTTATAGTTTTTAAAACCTTGTCTTTCCAAGTTTTAGTAAAATTCCAACCCAATTATTTTGTTAAGGCATATTAAAAATCAACTTTAAACGTAAACATAGAAAACATAATTTAAAGGCCTTTTTACAATCCAAAGCAAAACCCAAATAATAAAAAGCAAGCTAAAGTACCCAAACTATAAAGTCTGACAAATCTCTATTAAGCATGGCATGAGCACCTCGAGTCCATCCCGGCTCCATGTCCGCATCTAAGTGTCACCTGAAATGTCAAAGGAGAGGGTGAGTCGCATGACTCAGTGCATAAATCCCGCTCCCGATAAAACAACATGCTAACACACATCATACATAGCAACATAATTAATGCAACCCGATCCTAACCATCCGTATCGCCTTTTCTACCCCGTGTGGTACCAAACCACTGGTGGTGCCAAACCACTGGTGACCCAAAGTCACGATATCCATAATTGTGGTGCCAAACCACTGGTGACCCAAAGTCACGAATAATCCAATGATGGGGCCAACCCATCGCGTGATACCAAATCACTAGCGACAATCCCGTATCTCTCAAGTGGGGCCAACCCACGGTGGTGTCAAACCACAGGGACGAGTCGCAATGAGGTGCCAAACCTCTGGTGTCCCAAAGACACAATGTGATACCAAATCACTGGTGACCGCAGTCACAAATCCGATGATGGGGCCAACCCATCGTGTGATACCAAATCACTGGCGTCAATCCCGTATAATCAACCGTGGGGCCAACCCACCGTGGTACCAAGCCACTGGGACGAGACGCTGAGGTGCCAAACCTCTGGTGACCCAAAGTCACAAAATATATCATCTGTGGTACCAAACCACTGGAGGTGCCAAACCTCTGGTGTCCCAAAGACACAGTGTCCCAAAGACACGGATATCATCATTCTCCCTCCACTCATATCACCCATCATCATGCCATACTCATGTGATCATGCATATCATACAAGTCATACATATCACGCTAATATATTTAACATCATTATCCCATATCACACACATCCATAATCATGGTACCATATAGATCTTCAGTAAGCTCATAATAATACTGACTTACCCGAGTCCAAGATCATACCCAATAGGGTATCACATCAATCATCACTGTTTCATTAATTACAACACAGGTTATCAATCATATTACTAAACAGAAGTGTGTTAGTTTACACACCTGGAAAACAACAGCCTTAAACCCCTCGAACAGACCTAAGCCCCCTTGATTATCTTGCTCCTATAATCGGCCAAATAAGAGCATTAGACAACTTATCACATTCGGCCAAAACCATCTAACCCCAAAAGAATCCATATCAAACCCTCACCTTTAAACTTGATTTGGTTTCCCACCAAATCTCGAATCAAGCAGTGATTCCCCTTGACAATCAGCCAACCCCTAAAAGAGAACAGTTAAACTTTAATGATCTTGACTTGATCGAAACCAAAAGATTGAATGATTAATGATAATACCAATCACTTACCACAACCACTGCTTACCAATCGGCTAAAAGAGTCGAAAACTCTTCTTGGTTACTTTTCAATATCCAAAGACCCTAACACAAGATGATTAACAAAAGGTTAATACCCTTCCAACCCCAACCAATCATGAGCTTTTAATCCAACCGAATTCAACATAGAACTAGAGAAGATGGACATGGCCATTTGGCCAAACACTTACCCCCTTCCAATCGAAAGAAAACAAGAACCCAACACGATTACCACACTTCTAATATTCGGCCACCAAGGAACTACTAAGAGAGAGGAGAGTTTCGGCCAAGAGGAATAGAAGGAACAAATGGAGACAAACAGCTTGAGCTTGAACAAAAGACAAGAATAAAAGATAAGTAGAGAGTGGGGACTTTCGGTTTGAAAGCAAATAGGTGAAGAAAGTGTTTTGGAAGATAAGATTCGGCTACCAAGGTTTCAAGAAGAGAAAAAGAATGTTTGAGAAGAGAGAACTTCGGCTTGCACAATTGAACAAAAGAAGAAATAGTTTCGGCACAAAGAAATGGGAAGATGAATGGAGAATTCGGCTTCACAAATGAACCAAGGAAAAAGGAGATGAAGAGGAGGATATTCGGCTACCAAATGAACACCAAAGATCAAAGATATTTCGGCCAGTTTTAGGAGTGTGGTATTTCGGTTTTCAAAAGCAAAAAGAATGAGAGAAAACTCTTTGAGAAAATCGGCTTGTTTGACAAAATGAGAGAACTTTTGCTTACCAAATCCTTTTGGCCGAAAATGCACAAGGTAGAAAGTGCATTTCGGCACATCCCTCTTCCACACTAAGCCGTCCACTCCCCCATTCCAAACACCCAAAAATTCGGCCAATATCCCTCCATTCACTCACCACCACTCCTTCAAACATGCTTGACCAAGTCTTCCTCCTAAAATCCCTCATCACCCTCCATTTCAATGGGAAGACCAAGTCCAAAGTAGAATTCTAATTGCCTTCTACCTCTCCCTCCATGCCGTCCAAAATGGGAACCAAAATGGGGACTCTGCGACTTGAACACAGGATCTCTCCCCCTTGTAGATGACGCCACCCTCAAGCTCCAAGTGGCACATGCCTTGCCACTTTGCCAGCTCCTCATTTGTGCAACAAAACACCAAATAATATTCTTAAACCCCAGCTCTTTCAGCTCCTCTCACCTAAGCCCAAAAACCAAAATTTTCCTATCTACCCAGGCACACTCCTAGCCTACAATTAAGCCCCGAAACTACACAAACAGCAACACAGCACACTGAACACATGCAAAACATGCAACCACAAAATAGCCCCTAACCCGGGATATTACAACGAGAGTGTTCGTGACACTCTCCACGACTTAACGTCATGATTCGTATCTCGCTTTACCACTACGAGCGCTCGCACGCTAGAGTGGTCACAGTTGCCGGCTTTCTAGTTTTTCGACTTTTAGCCGTTTCATAGAACACCACATGCAATCATCGAAGTGGGTGTGAGATTACACACCTGATCTAGACTATCGGAAGTATTATTCCTCGCTTGCCCCTAGAACAACCATAATCGAAAGTTAGCCTTAACCTCTTAAAAGATTCCATAACCCGAATTACCACACCATTTGGGTCACTTACCACTAGACGTGGTTCCTTTCAACCGAGTATTGATTAGATAGCTTCGTTTCTTCCTTGGCTAAAGTGAACAGCCCTAAATTGATTGATGCACAAGGGGAGTTAGCATCTCAAAACATTCGGCATCAGAGAAAATTTTAACAATGATAAGCGCTACTTATTCTTAGATTCGGCGACAGCAGATCCCCTAAACAAGAGGAGTTCAACCACGTTCGATTTTTAGAAGTGACGATAATCTAATGAGAAAAAGAAGAGATTAAAACGCCCATGAGATCACAAGGAGTAAATACGACTTTCACTAACTTAGTTAACTAAGTAACAAGAAGAGAAAAACATTAAAATCGACAATACCAGTTGAAGAAGAATTCGACTGTTTCTCCCCTAAAGAATTCGGCCCTTACTAACTGGAACCCCAACGACTCGATCGAGGAAAGAATGAGTAGCTTCGGCCTCTAACCAAGGTTAAGCCGAATGGAGAGGGGGAGGTTTCGGTCACAAAAGTACACCCCAACCAACGATGAATGTAGAAAAGATGGTGGGAAATCGGCTTTTGAAAGAGAAAGGAAATGGTAAGAATGATGAAATAAGATGAAAGGTGTGTTGGTACGGTTTAGGAAAAATGAGAGAAATGATCGTTTCGACAAGAGAAGTGTAGGAGAAGTAAAAGAAATGGAAACACAGAAATTGGTAGATGCCAGAGAAGCAAAGAAAACCCGAACTGTTGAAGAACTCGCAAAACACAACACTCACAAGAAGACCAAAAAGAATTCGACACTTTCTAAAACTAAGACACTCTCAGTTTTCCACACTTATACCAAAAGACCAAAAATGTTCCCTTAGACCCCTATTCAACCGAATTTCTCCCTCTCACACCCCCACTCACGTCCAACTCTCTCACTCCCCCAAATCCCACGATTATCTCCCCTTCTTGCTCCACCATTCACTCTCCATCATTCATTCAAACAGATTTGACCAATTCAAATCTTCACCTGGTAGGGTCCCACGCCATCTCCACCTCTTCTCCACCTTGGGCACAAAATAAAACTCCAATACACTGCATGTGGGATTCGAACCCCACTTCCCTTGCTACACAAGTGACGCCAACATCACTCCACCACAAGCTCCCTTGTGTTAGCTATATACCAACAATATCTCTTAAGCCTTGCTTCCAACTGTCCTCTCCCCTAAAGTGCCCAAAAACCAAAATTTCACCAGGGCTAGGGCTCGAACCCGAGCCTCCCCAGGACCCCCAAATAACCCGCAGAGCAACCATAACATGCATTAACTCGAATATCACAGACCCCTAAATTTTAGGTTGTTACATTATTTATATATTTATTAGAAAATCCTTGAATTATGTATTGTGCTTAAGTAATTTTCTCATACTTCTTTTAGAATGAATTTTTATCGATTTGTAATTTTTATTGATATGTTTTGGATTAAATTCATAGATATTTGTGCATTGGTTGTTTTAATCTTTAAGACATAAGAGAATCAAGCATGATAAGTTTATTTTCAGAATTAAAAGTTTTAGGTTGTTTCCCTAAATTGAGGTATTATCTTGAAGTTTTAAATTTACAATTTGACATAAAAAACCATAATTTTTTGTGATATTTTGAGCCTTTAGAGCATACATTTTCTTGCTCATTTTATTATTGGTTATGAGTGTGTCAATTTGATTTGTTATTTTAGAACTTGCTTCGATTATGCATGTCGAGACCACACCTTCTGATGTGATATACTGAGATGATAAAGGCACTTAGATTTTAACCCACTTATCCCATAAAAAGCCTACCTACATAATTATCCCTTCGTGAACCCGGTTGAGCCTAACATGCCGTTTCTTGGTTTACCCATTAATGTTAACCCATAATTCATTTTTTTTTCATTGAAACTATTTCCCATTTTATTGATTCCCTTTTTGTCGAGATTTGAATTATTTAGTTGCCTAATTATGCTTTTTTGTTTGATTTGCTGAATTATTTCTTATTTAAAAAAAGAGAAAGAGAATAAAAAAATATTTCTTATTTCTTATTGATACCTGTGTGCTAGGCCGTGTAGCACACACGACTGAGACACACGCCTGTGTCTCTGCCCGTGTGCTCAATTCTAGAAATTATGTTTTTCCAAAATTAAGGTGCATGGGACACATGGCTGGAACATATGCCCGTGGGGCAGACCATGTGTCACACACGACCTAGACACATGCCCGTGTATCTACCCGTGTGGACAATAAAAAGGCTATTTACCAAGCCATTTGCCACCCTTATTCTCACATACACTCTCATCAAATCAAAGGCACATACCATTACATACTTAGGGAACCAAAGCATCCACATTCATGGTTAAAACATATTAACTTTATATGTTTATCTAACATATTCACTACATTTATTAAGCCCTAAATCAAACATACAAATCCCACATTCATTAGGCTTCATTCAATTACTATTTAGTAACCAAATAATACTCAAATTCCTTATCTCATCAATAGGTCACAATTCTAAATATTTCACATTCACCAAGCATACCATGATCATATCACCATAGACATTGACACATATATGAATATACTTAGGCTTACAACCATGTTGCCAACATAAGCCAACTTACAAGCCTAAATAGCAAACAAGCTTTTGACGATTACAATCCAACATACTGGCTACAATCATAAAGACACATATAACCAATTGACTTAGTCCCTATACATGCCATAACTCAAAAATACTTGAATTTATATATACTCAAGATGGTACCTTGATAGTGTGATAGGATGTCCGGCGATCTCCAACTCGAGCTAGCTTTGTAACCCTATTAGACATGGGAAAGGAATTGGGTAAGCTATATAGCTCAATAAGTTCATATGCAAATAATAAACAACATTAATTATACATTGTCATATGAATAACATGACATATATTAACATAAATGTCATTAAACTTCATGAGCATAACTTACTCAATCATATGAATAACATAACTTATACCAACATAAATGACATTAAGCTTAATGAGCACATCTTGCTCAGTCATAAGAATAACGTATCATTTACCACAATCAACAAACCATTTCAAACCTCACATAAAACATACACATTAATTATGAGCATTTACATTTCAAGCATATAGTCTTACATCTTTCAATTGCTTAAACTCTTATCTTTTCATGCTTCCATAATCGTTTTCATAGGAAATTTTGCCAATCTTTCCTTTATCTCATATCCAATAAATCACAATTTGCATGAATACAACATGCTATGTCATAAATCAATTTAGCCCGAAAGCCAATCACAAAATCGTCAATCGAATTTACTATTTATTTCATAAATCATAAGTATAGACCCATAATCACAAGGTTTTCATAAAATCATTCTCGTGGAAATCATGAACTCGTAATTTCATGAAGTCAATGCTTATAAACTTTACGTACATACCTATACCAATTCGTAATACTCACATAATTTTTCTCTTCTTTGAAATACCGGTTGAATTTCCCGTTGAATCGTTTGGAATACTAAAGGATACTCGGGAATCTCGTACATACAATACCGTACCAATGACATATTCCAAATATGGTCTTACATGAAATTTCATATCGATGCCAATAACCCGGCTATGGTCTAACATGAAATCTCATATCGATTCAATATCCCAAATATGGTCTTACACGGAATCTCAATAACCCTAATGTCATGACATTTGTATCCTAACTATTCCTAAGGTTCAACAGGGACTTTCGATGTACCGAAATTTCTGTCGGTCATTTCCATAACATCGTACTCAATAGCATTCACATTTCATTTCAATAACATAGGATTTACCACAATCAAATCAATCAAGCATTTATACATATATAATTTAATGCTTATTAAACATACGAACTCACCTCGGCATCAAAAAGGCAAAAAGGGACTTAATCGTCAAATACTTGTTTTTCCCCAATTCTAATTCTGAACCTCATTTTTCTTGATCAATAACATCACATTTAACTTATTTAATCATTATACTATTCAAAATCAGCCAATAATCATAATATAGAAAAAATTACATTTTTGCCCCTAAAGTTTCACATGTTTACAATTTAGTCCCTAGGCTCATAAAAGGAAATCTATTCAATTTCTTTAATATACAAGCCTAGCCGAACTATTTTAATAGCTATAACAGCCCACAATTTTGCATTAAAACACACTTTTACTACATATTTTACAACTTTTACAAACAGGTCCTTTTAGGCATTTTCACCGAAAATCACTTAGCAAAAGTCGTTTAACAAGCCATAAACATGCATTTTCTACCATCAAACATTAAAATACACAAATATTCATCATGGTTAAAATTTTAGACTTTGATTATGTCTTAAATTAGTGGTAGAAATAGATAGATCATGTTATGAGGATTTTAAAAACATAAAAATCATTAAAAACGGGGCTAGAAAGGACTTACAATCGAGCTTGGAAGCTTCAAAAACCCTAGCTATGTCTTCTCGATGCAAGTTTCGGCCATGAGGAAGAAGATAGACAAAAATTGGCTTTTAATTTGGCTTTTTAATTCATTTAATTACTAAATTACCAAAATGCCCAAAATGAAAAACTTTGAAAACATACCAAACCATGTCCATTTTTGTCCACCAACTTAACCAATGGTCTAATTACCATTTAAAGACCTCTAATTTAGAATCTCATAGCAATTGGACACCTCTAACATATAGAATTCAAGTTTTGTACTTTTTTGCAATTTAGTCCTTTGACTAAATTGAGTGCTCAAACGTCAATTTTCGAACAAAATTTTCACGAAATCATTCCATAAAACCATAGACCAGAAAAATATAATAAAAATAAAATTTTCTCCGTCGAATTTGTGACCCCAAAACCACTGTTCCGACTAGACCCAAAATCGGGCTGTTACAACTCTCCCTCCTTTAGGGATTTTCGTCTTCGAAAATCTTACCAGAATATAAATTCGATTTTCACATACACTCTTGAATCTCGTAACACTGCCAAAGAACCCTCACTAAGGTTATGCTTTTATTTCTCAACTTTGAATCTCTCGTGTCAGAATTCTGATCGATTCTTAGTCATTTAACATATCGGCTGAATCTCAATCTCTATCGGAGAATTCATATTCAAAGAGTCCAATCGATACCATCGCAACATAGATACAGAAAACACATTTTGAATCTTTTTCCAAGGCAATAAGTTCAGAAGCATGCTATCGCTGAACGGGAATTTCATATCCTTATGTTTCAAATTCACATACGCTTTCTGACAATCTGAAGTGGATTCCAAACTACCACGAATCACTTTTACTTTCTGTATTATTTCTGATCGGATAGTCTCTGAAACATATAACTCAACTAATCTATCATGTTACATACCCGATCACTGGAACATCTATTTCAAATAACTGTACATTTTATTACTTCCTGAATGAACAAATGAGCTACTACTGAGCTTTGTACAAAATTTTCTGCATAAGCTTTGAATTACTCAATGCACAAATTCTATCTCACAATAATGATAACAGTCATCAGATCCGACCTGAAATTCATAATCAAAAGTCGTCTCACACTGTACTTATTTAGTTTACCACTCACTATCACATTCCTGAGGTTCTCAATCTTGCAAAGAAAACATCGCTTTAACTTCTAATTTAGCTAGATTCAGACTTCCATCAAATAAGGTTAATCATGTAACAAACACTCACAAAATGACAAGGGCTTTCCATTCAAGTATTTGCAACTAGATCTACTTCCCTAAAGATTAATCGTTAATTATTCACAATCTTTTAATAGTTCACGCCATCAACATTGTCTTAATTTCAGATTCTTTTCTGACATTAAATTCTTTAAACTCTTGGGATTAGGAAACATATGAAATTTTTCGTCGGATAACAGATTTCATCAAATTCTCAACACAAACATAAAAAGTGGCCGACTCTAAATGACCCGTCGGACAGTTCCTTTCATGTGACTTTAACCATCTGAAAGCATAAACTATCACTTTACATTCTTGTATTAAAACACATTCCAATCCGTTCGATAGTGCATTGCTAAAAATAATCACAAATTCTTTACTCAATTTAAACTGGACCCAGAATAAGTGCTTCGGTTAACAATACCTTCAATTATTTTCAACTTTGCTAATACTCAACAGACCATTTAAACTTTCACAAATGTGATAACTTTATCAATCAAAACATCTTTAACTCATAACAATATCATTTGATTAGAATAAATCTAATAGGTATATCCCTGTATCACACCTTTCTGGATATAAATTCCTCATTCAGACAGTTCGTCCATTTATCCATGAATGTATAAGATTTTATCTTCTTACCTGAGGATAAACTTAAATGCATATAACTCGAATTACCTTTCAACTGACCAGCTTGCTCAGATAAAAACAGCTGAGTCGATCTCAACTATCAAATAATATCATATCAAAATACTCTCTTCTTTATGCTGTTAAAACAAATCAAACATATAGTCTTTCTAAATTTTCTCACATGCTAGTCAAAAGATCTTTACAATCATATTAGCTCAAGGAAACAAAATATTCTGATTGAACTCATTGACCTTAATCAAACATACCTGAGAAAAGAAAATCATCATAGAATTTGAGCTTGAGCTTCCACTATCTATACCCTTTCCGATGTTAATTCCTTTAACGAAAACTAGAGAAATTCTGATACCAGAATCACCACATTCCCGTAGTCGTACCAGACATACGCCTATAATAGACATAGTTATCACAAGCCACAGAACATACTTTAAAGATGAGCCATGATTGATAATTTACGAAATAAGGATGATAAGAAAACTGAAATAAAGAAATCCAGGATGCGATATCATATTGGAAGTCTGAGAACATAACTCATAAGAAAATAATAAAGATCTTGATGATTCCTCGGAGAAAACCAAAAGAAAAACAATGCTTACACGCTCTGGAATCAATTGTAATAGAGATAATATATTTTTCCAAATATATATACAAAACAAAACATCCAGTAGAAACAGAAGAATAACCTCACATAAATTTTCACCAACAACTTTTATTCCAAACATATTAGAATTGTAACACCCCTTACCCGTATACAATGTCGGAATAGGGTACGAGGCATTACTAGACTTACACGCAAGCAATTATACAAACCGAGACATGATTTTTCCACTCAAATTTAAAACTTTCATGAACCTTCATATCACCCCCTTACAGAAGCCTACGAGGCCTAAAACACACTTTAGGAACAGTTTGGAATCAAATCTAACTCTTTAGAAGATCTCTGGAAAGACTTAGAAAAATTATCATCAAACAGTCCACACGCCCGTCTGACATATCACATGCCCGTGTTCCACACCCGTGTAGATTTATTTCTCAATTCGAATCTAGAGGGGTTTTCACACGGCCGGAAACACGTCCGTGTCGAAGGCCCGTGTCACTCACACGGCCTAGACACGCCCGTGTGCAAAAACCTTGACATTCTGTTTCTGACGTCATCAACCTATTAAGGTCACACGGCCAAGGCACACGCCCGTGTCCTTAGATCGTGTGGCAAATTAAATTCCTAAATTTAGGTGCAGACTTCACACGGCCTGGGCACATGCCCATGTCCTATGGTCGTGTCTGAAACATGGTGGAGACACACGACCGTGTCTCAGCCCGTGTGGTTACCACTGGGCATTTTGATTTGCCAACTTAGCATGCAGGGGGACACACGGCCAAACCACAAGCCCATGAGGCAGACCATGTGTCATACACGGTCTAGACACACGCCCGTGTACCTACCCGTGTAGACAAGAACAAGGCTATTTGCCAAGCACTTTCTGCCACCCCAACTTGTACAAACATAAACCACATCAAGCCACCAACTCATTCATGCATAATTAAACCAATTAATCAGCCATGCAACTTGCACATCCATGAATAACCTCATCATTTCATATATTAATAAGAAACAGCCATCAACTATGGCCTTATACAAAAGAATTCATCCTCAAATGAGCCAACATATTTGGCCAAAACAATATGACATTCAACTAAGGCTAAGTGCCTATACATGCCATACTAAAAATGCTAAATCTAACTATACCGAAATGGGTGGATAGTGTGGGTGATCCTCCGACTATCTCCGTATCTTGAGTTGGCTCTTCAACACTATAAAACAAGGGAAAAGAGAAGGGAGTAAGCTTTAAGCTTAGTAAGTCTATATGTAAACAATAAACATCATACCATATACTTATCAATCAAGAACATTACATACTAAATAAAAACAATTCAAATCCCCATAACCATACTTACTCATTTCAAACCTTACCACATCCAAAACACATATCATAAAACATTGCTCACATTTACGTGCACTTATACCCTGCACTTATCACCACAAAGCCACATGTAATTTCACTTAGATAAGTTTCTCGATGAACACTTCGGAATAATATTAGATACTCGGTAGTTTCGCACACAGCCTATCATTAATAATTCACACAGTGGTATCGCACACAGCCCACCAACGATAATAATTATGGTGGTATCACACACAGCCCACCAACAATAATAATTACGGTGGTATCATTCACAACCCACCAATATTTATTTATTCATGGATTTTATCCGTATCATTTTTCCTGTCCCGAAGGTTCATCCAAGAATTTCCTCACTTCCTATCTTTTTTTTATAAATCTCAATAATAAGCATTTGCATTCACACAATGAATTAATATATAAAAACAAATGTAATAAGGATGTATCATTCATACATAAACTTACCTCGATATAAAATATGCCAATTTGAAATTTAGTCCGAAACATTGCCTTTTCCTCGGTCAAGGATGATTCCACGTTCTTCTTGACCTATAAGGACATATTTAATTTATTAATTAACCACATTAATCAAATCACTCCACAAATTCTTATTTTGGCAAAATTACTGTTTTGCCCCTAGACTTGTACAAAATTACAATTTTGCCCCTAGGCTCGTAAAATGAAATGTGTTCATTATTCACACACCCAAGCCTAGCCAATTCGTATTCCTTCTTATAGAAACTCGAGATTTCAATTATTACACACATTTACTACCTATTTTGCGACCTTTACAAAAAGGTCCTTTTAGGTGTTTTCATGGAAACACCTTTCACAAAAGTTGTATATTCAACACCCCAGATTCATTTTCATCCATAAAATTTCAGAAATCAACATAAATATTCACGTGGCAAAACTCTAGACTCTCAACCATTTTGCAAAAGAGTCCCCTCATTAGCTAGCTTAAGCTTTAGGGGTTCCAAAAGTACAAAAATTTTCAAGAAAGACCACCAAAATCACTTACTTGCAAGGAGTGTAAGTTGCTGAAATTTCAAGCTTCCAAACCCTTATGCTTAAGTGAAAAATTGATGGAAGAAGATGATAGGAAAAAAAAGATGATAGCTTTCTTGTTTTTATTTTATTTTATTCATTTCATTACCTAATATCACCAAACATTGACTAATTTAACTTCTTGTCCCCCTATCACCGGCTATCACCTTTAGAAAGGCCTAACTGCACTTTGAGGACCTCCAATTTAAGGTTCTACAACTATTTAACACCTCTAGCTTATAAAATAAAACTTTTTCACTTTATGCGATTTAGTCCTTTTTCACAATTTAGCACACAATCACTAAAGTTAATGCACCAAAATTTTCATGCACTCATATAATCAGCTATCAGACATAAAATAATATTAAAAATAATTTCTCCGGCCTCGAATTGGTGGTTCCAGAACCACTGTTCCTACTAGCCCCAAAATTGGGCTGTTACAACTCTCTCCCCTTTAGGGATTTTCGTCCTCGAAAATCTTACCAATAAAGAGGTTTAGGTACTGTTCTCTCATCGCTTCTTTCAGTTCCCACGTAGCCTCTTCTACACCATGCTTTTGCCACAAAACTTTCACTAAGGCTATGCTTGTGTTCCTCAACTATTTAACCTCCCTAGCTAAAATCTTAATTGGTTCCTTTTCATAGGTCATATCCGATCGTATCTCAATTTCAGTCGGAGGAATCACATGCGAAGGATCGGAACGATATCATCACAACATCGAGACATGAAACACATTGTGTATTCTCTCCAATTCTGCCAGCAAAGTTAACCGATATGCTACTGGTCCAATCCTTTCAATAATCACATACGGCCCTATAAATCGCGGACTCAATTTACCCTTCCGACCAAATCTCAATATTTTCTTCCACGGGGATACTTTTAGGAATACTTTATCACCAATCTAAAACTCAATTTCCTTCCTTCTCAAATCTGCATATGATTTTTGTCGATCTGGAGCAGCTTTCAGAGTATCACGGATCACTTTTAGTTTCTCTTTGGTTTCTCTAACTAGATCAACCTCGTGAATTTGCTTCTCACTAAGCCCGGTCCAATACAAAGGAGTCCGGCACTTGCGACCATATAATGCTTCGTACGGTGCCATATGTATACTCGACTGATAACTGTTCTTGTAGGCAAATTCAACCAAAGGTAGATATTTTTCCCAACTACCTTCAAATTCTAAAACATTGCATCGAAGCATATCCTCGTGAACTTGAATCACTCTTTCGGATTGACCATCGATTTACGGATGGAACGTAGTACTAAAATTCAATTTTGTACCCAAGGCTTCTTGCAACTTTTCCAAAACCTCGAAGTGAACCTTGGACCTCTATCCAAAATAATGGACATAGGCACCCCATGTAATCTCACAACTTCGGCAATATACAGCTCAGCCAACTTTTCAAGTGAGTAATCAACACATACTAGTATAAAGTGAGCCAATTTCGTTAACCTATCAATGATGACCCACACAGCATCTTTCTTTTTTAGAGTCGTAGGTAACCCCGTTACAAAATCCATCATGATTTGGTCCCATTTCCACTCGGGAACTATCACTGGCTGAAGTAAACCCGAAGGTACTTGATGCTTGGCTTTCACTTGTTGACAGATCAAACACCTTGTAACAAACTCGGAGATATATCTTTTCATACCCGGCCACCAATACAATTTTTTCAAATCATTATACATTTTTGTATTGCCCGGATGTACTGACAAACAACCATCGTGTGCCTCATGTAAAATTTTCTAAATCAACTCATCATCTTTCTGTATACAAACTCTATCACGAAACATCAAACAATCATCTGAACCAACCCGAAAATCAGAGTTATTTCCTGATTCACACTGAACTCTTTTAGCTTGCATTCCACTATCATTTCTTTGAGCTTTACAAATCTGATGAAGAAACAACGGCCTAGCCCTTAACTTGGCCAAAACTGAACCATCATCAGACAAAGCTAAACTTGTGCTCATATCTCCCAAAGCATACATGGATTTTTCTGCTCAAAGCATCAGTGACCACATTCGCTTTCCCTGGATGGTAATCAATCACCAGCTCATAATCCTTCAATAATTTGAGCCACCTCCGTTGTCGCAAATTCAAGTCCTTTTTGGTTCATCAGGTACTTCAAACTTTTGTGATCGGTAAAGATTCGGCATTTTTCACCATACAAATAATGACGCCAAATCTTCAAAGCAAAAATGACGGAGGCCAATTCCAAATTGTGCGTCGGATAGTTCTTCTCATGTGGTTTTAGTTGTCTCGAGGCATAAGCTACTACTTTGCCCTCTTGCATCAGCACACAACCAAGACCATTAAATGACGCATCACTATAGATCACAAACTCCTTTCCCGACTTAGGTTGTACTAAAGCCAGTGCTTCAGCTAATCGTGTCTTCAACTTCTCAAAACTTTTTTGACATCAATAGGTCCATTCAAACTTAACATTCTTTTGCAACAACTTAGTCATTGGAGGAAGAATTCATCGAAAATACCTTCACAAAACATTGATAATACCCAGCTAAGCCCAAAAAACTTCTAACCTTGGATATATTCTTTGGCGGTCTTCAATCACCAATCGCCGAAATTTTGCTCAGATCAACCCGAATATCATCACCTGAAACTATGTGTCTAAAAAATCCGACTTCACGAAACCAAAATTCACTTTTACTGAACTTATCAAACAATTTCTCCTCTCGTAAAATCTGCAATATTGTTCTTAAGTGTTCGACATGCTCGGCCTCATCTCGGGAATAAATCAATATTTCGTCTATGAACACTACTAAAAACTTATCAAAATACAGAAAAGATTTGATTCATCAAATCCATAAACATAGCTAGTGCATTAGTTAGACCAAAAGGCATCACAAGAAATTTGTAATGTCCATACCTCATTCTAGAGGCAGTTTTTGACACATTGGATTCTTTGACTCTCAACTGATAGTAACCGGATCTTAAATCTCTCTTGGAGAACACAGTTGCTCCATTCAGTTGATCGAACAAATCATCAATTCTCGGCAATGGGTACTTGTTCTTTATAGTTACCTTGTTAAGTTGACAATAATCAATACAAAGCCTTATTATTCCATCTTTTTTCTTTACAAATAATACAGGAGCACCCTAGGGTGAAAAACTCGGTCTAACAAATCCCTTATCGGTCAACTCTTGTAGCTGAGCCTTTTAACTCTTTCAATTTAGTCAGAGCCATTCTGTACGGAGCAATGGAGATTGGTGCCGTCCCGGGTACCAGATCAATAACAAACTCAATTTCTCTAACCAGAGGCAACCCAGGTAATTCTTCCGAGAATACATCTGAAAACTCACAAACTACTGGCACAGTTTCAAGCTTCGACTCAGTCATCTCAGTATTCAACACATGTGCAAGTATGCTTCACACCCTTTTCTCATACACTTCTGAGTAGACGTGTACGGAATCACCACAGGCATCTTATTTGAGTTATCTATTTCAACCCAAAGAATCTCACCATTTTCACATTTCAACTCAATAGTTTTCTGACTACAATTTACCTTAGTATCATGTAATGTCAACCAATCCATACCCAAAATAACCTCAAACTCATCAAATGGCAATAACATCAAATTAGCAAAAAACAGTGACCTTGAATCGTCAAAGGACGATTCCTACAAACCTTATCTACTAACACATACTTTCCTAAAGGATTTGACACCTTAATCACAAATTCAATCTATTCAACAGGTAATTTCTTACTATTTACCAAATTCACACAAACATAAGAATAAGTGGATCCGAGGTCAATTAAAGCAACGACATTAGTATTGTAAAGAGAGAATATACCCGTAATTATGTCGGGGCATGATGCATCCTCACGAGCTCGTATGGTAGAAGTCCTTGCAGGTGCTCTACCCTCTGATTTCACAACAAAATCTCTAGGCGCACCTTTATTGCTAACCCCACTTCTCAGGTTCCTCTGTGGTCTACCCTTCGAAGGAGCATTACTCGATCTCACTTCTTGTTTTCCGTCTTTCTCATCTATCTCAGGACAGTTTCAAATAAAATGGTCTAGTGAACTGCATTTGTAGCAAGCTCGATTATTTCCCCAACACTCCTCAATATGTTGTCTACCACAATTCTGACACTCGAGTTTATTTGACTTTGCATTGCCTACACTTTCCATCGAGGTGGCTTGAACTCTAGAGCCCGAGTATGTTTTGCCACGATCTCGGTGTGAATACCCAGCTGAAGCGGTCGTCCGAGGGTTCGTTTCTTTGGACCTCTTTGATTGGGATTGGAACAACTTACTCATCGACCTCTTCCTTGCATCACGGGCCTCAATCATATCTTTTCTCTTTTCCTTATTCAACTCTTCCGCCTTACAAGCTCTATCAACCAATACCACGAATTCTTTCAACTCCAAAATCCCGACTAACAATCTGATATCCTTGTTCAGCCTGTCTTCGAATCTTTTACACATAATAGCTTCAGTAGACACACACTCTTGAGCATACTTACTGAGTCTGACAAATTCACGCTCATACTCTGCCACTGGCTTATGTATTTCTTTTGGAACTCCTCTAAGAAGAAATCCCATGTCACACTCTCTCTCGAAACTATAGATGTCAACGTTTTCCACTAGCGGTATGTCGAGTCCCTCAGTAATGATACCGCACATTTCAAGCATTCCTCAGGCTTGCAAGAAAGTTCATCAAACACCTGTGTAGAATTCTCGAGCCAAAACTCTACTTTCTCGGGGTCATCATCTATGTTGGCTCTAAATTCCTCAGCCCATTACTTTCGAATCTTATTGACCAGGGGTTTAGTCATTCTTACCAAATCTATACCTTGAGGAGCTACGGGGGACCGACTGAGGTATAAGAAAGGGTGGAGGAGGTCGAGCATTAGGATTTGCTCAAACAAACTCAGTATACCAGTTACTCATCATATGGAGAAAGGCTTCCCGAGACTCTTCTCCTTGACCCATGGTCTCAGGTCTACTTTCTACTGGTGCAATCCCTTGTGCGGGAGCCGGCGCATTACTAGCAGCATCATCAGCAGCAGCTCGGTCGGGATCCATTTACTATATGAAAACACAGTTTAAAATTGTCAGGAGTCACCACACTATCATAATATATGTATGGCATGTATAGTTAGACTCTCACACACGCTACGATAGTTTGAGAAATGACTAAACCATAGCTCTGATACCACTAAATGTAACATCCCTTACCCGTATACAATGCCAGAATAGGGTATGAGGCATTACCAGACTTATACGCAAGAAATTATACAAACTGAGACATGATTTTTCCACTCAAATTTAAAACTTTTCATGAACCTTCATATCACCCCTTATATAAGCCTACGAGGCCTAAAGCACACTTTAGGAACGGTTTGGAATCAAATCTAACTCTTTAGAAGATCTCTGGAGAAACATAGAAAAATTTTCATCAAACAATCCACACGCCCGTGTGGAGGAAGGGACACGCCCATGTGGCATATCACATGTCCATGTTCTACACCCGTGTAGATTTATTTCTCAATTCGAACCTACAGGGGTTTTTACACGGCCAGACACACACCCGTGTCCATGGCCCGTGTCCCTCACACGGCCTAGACACGCCCCGTGTCTTAGCCCGTGTGCAAAAACCTTGACATTCTATTTCTAACGTCATCAACCTATTACGGTCACAGAGCCAAGGCACACGGCCGTGTCCTTAGACCGTGTGACAAATTAAATTCCTAAATTCAGGTGCAGACTTCACACGGCCTGGGCACACGCCCATGTCCTATGGCCGTGACTTCCACATGGTTGAGACAAACGGTCGTGTCTCAAACCGTCTAGTTACTACTAGGCATTTTGATTTGCCAACATAGCATGCAGGTAGACACACGGCCAAACCACACTCCCATGGGGCAGACCGCGTGCCACACACGGCCTAGACACACGCCCGTGTGCCTACCCATGTGAACAAGAACAAGGCTATTTGTCAAGCACTTTCTACCACCCCAACTTGTACAAACATAAACCACATCAAGCCACTAACTCATTCATGCATAATTAAACCAATTAATCAACCATGCAACTTGAACACTCATGAATAACCTCATCATTTCATAGATTAATAAGAAAGAGCCATCGACTATGGCCTTTTCAAAAGAATTCATCTGATCGTTGTTTTATGTGATGTCAAAGTCTTAAAATTTATAAAAAGAATGATCGAACCTGGAAACTAACTATGACAACGATGTGAGGCAAGCGCACCTATTGAACAGTAGTATAGTTAAGGCAAGACCGGAATGTCAAACCCAAAGGAACCAAAAGTACTAATACTAACTCTCTCTTTATTATTTAGCCTAATAATTAAAGTGATTTTTATTTAATCTAAAATTAACTAACTACTAAACTAAAGACTCTAAGACAAGGAAGAATGAAATTGGGAAAAATACTTTGAGGAAAAACCAATTGATTAAGACGACATCCAAGGAAGAATCCACCTAGACTTCACTTGTTATCTAACTCTGAACCAGACGATTTATTCATTTGACTTGATCCGTAAGATTCTCTAAGTTATATTAATCCCTCTCTCGAGGCGACTAACGTCTAACCCTAGGTTGATTAATTGAAATCTCTTTCTAATTAAAACCCCTAGAATTGTATTAACTCGATTTATGGATTCCCATATTAGGTTTCACCCTAATCCGGCAAAATCTCATCACCCTATCTCTAGGCGTGCAATCAACTCCGCTTAATTATGCTAGATCTACTCTTAAGCAGGGACTTTTGCTCCTCCACCTAAGCACATCACACTTGAATTAATATCCTAGAAATATCAACACAAGAATTAAGAACACATAACTAAGAACAAATCAACTATTTATCATATAGTTCAGCAAACGATAACAAGATTCATCTTAGGTTTTATCCCCCTTAGGTATCTGAGGGTTTAGTTCATAACAATAAAAGAAAACATCTCAGAAGAAAAGATAAAACAAAACATAAGAAATCCCTAAAACCCCCTGAAGGAATTGAAGGAGAGATCCTCCGTCTTAAGTAGAATTCCGGCTTCTTGAGATGGATCAACTTGCTATCTTCGAGTAAATCTCCACAACTTTGCCTTCCTTGGCCTAGTTGGACGCCCCCTGACTAAAGCCTTGGGTTCCCCACAACAAAAGCCCTGGCAGAAGGCTTCTGCCAAACTCCTCGCTTAAGTTGCCCCCTTGGGTGTTTATATAGGCTTTGAGGTGCCTTACTTGGTCCCTAAGTATTCTAATCCAAGTGGAATTCCTACTAGGGTGTTTAAATAGACTTTGGAATGTGTTTCTTTGCCTCCAAGTATCCTATTCCGAGTAAAACTTCTCTTCGCCGCAGCAGGGACACGCCCATGGCACACGCCCGTGTGAATTGTGGCCAGGCCGTGTCCAGGTTTGATAAGGAGGCACGACCGTGTGGTCTTGGGCCCAGGCCGTGTCGATGTCGTGATATGGCCCATTTACTCCGTTTTGGGCCCATTTCTCGTTCTTTTCATCCTCTGGTGCTCTACTGGGTATAAAACATGAAAACAAAGGATTAAGATCACCAAATTACACATTTCAAGGCTTAAATCATCCAAAAACATGCTAAATGTAGGCTTAAAATATGTTACTTTTACGGTTTATCATCATCCTCAAATGAGCCAACACATTTGGCCAAAACAACATAACATTCAACTAAGATTAAGTCCTTATACATGCCATACTTAAAATGCTAAATCTAGCTATACTGAAATGTGTGGATAGTATAGGTGATCCTCCAACTATCTCCGTATCTCGAGCTAGCTCTTCGACACTATAAAGTAAGGGAAAAGAGAAGGGAGTAAGCTTTAAGCTTAGTAAGTCTATATGTAAACAATAAACATCATACCACATACTTATCAATCAAGAACATTACAAACTAAATAAAAACAATTCAAATCCCCATAACCATACTTACTCATTTCAAACCTTACCACATCTCAAACACATATCATAAAACATTGTTCACATTTACATGCACTTATACCCTACACTTATCACCACAAAGCCACATGTAATTTCTCTTAGACAAGTTTCTCGATGAACACTTCAGAATAATAGTAGATACTCGGTGGTTTCTCACGTAGCCCACCATTAATAATTCACATGGAGGTATCACACATAGCCCACCAACAATAATAATTACAGTTGTATCACACACAACCCACCAACAATAATAATTACGGTGGTACCGCACACAGCCCACCAACGATAATAATTACAGTGGTATCACACACAGCCCACCAATGATAATAATTACGGTGGTATTGCACACAACTGTTACACTCAGACATCTTTACAATTCAAATATCATTTCTCTGACTAATCCCGTCATCACTAATCCATATTATTCTATTCACTAGCAAAAATCAATCCGGAAGAAATTCCAGCAAATACATACTTTAGACATCATACCTGAATGATTTGATTAGCCGAGATTAACTTTTTCTTTAACCATGACATCGCGAATCCGAATGATCTGTGGAATAACCTGGCATCTTTTCTAGAACTGTATTCACTTGTCAAACTATTCTTAACTCTGACCACATTATTAGTCATTTCGCTACTGAACTATTTAGTCTCTTACTTATGAGCTCATTCAACATAAATCTCGTGAAAGTTTGTTATAAAATACCACATTGGTAAGGAGGTGAGGTCATAAAGCCTCTACTTGACTCTCATAAATACACTCATAAATACACACATATCACTTAGCATTCATCATCAACATAATATCTTCACAATCATATAATTCACTTCAAGCTAATTAACATACATATTTATGCTACACAAACTTTCCGATTATCTTATTCAAACAAGTGCACTTATACATACATTCCATAAATCTTGAGTAAGTTTACAAATTAGGCACATAACATCATATGAACTCCAAATAAACATAGATGAGCTTATCACAATATAAACTTTCATTTCATTCCACCTTTCATATTTCAAGAATAATTCCCATTAAACTATTGTCATTTCGATGGATACTCGAGTAGTATACTCAAGGTATGCATGTCATCAATCTGTCAATTCATATTCAAAAGTGCCCTTTTGGCATGTACCCATAGAACACACTCTCGAGCCACATATAACATAACAGGATTGCCAATTCAGGCTAAATCCTTTCAATAACTTATGCTCTAAAGACTTACCCTGGATTACCTGTCCTACTAAATCCATTTCATAACATATGCTCGAGAGGGCTTAATTCAAGATTGCCATTCCAGGCTAAATCCTTTTTGCAACATTTAAAACAATTTTATCAGTTTCACAAAATAACCATAATCCATCAAAATACAATGTTCAATCGGAACAATGACATTTTACCCATATTTCTCAACTTATGGTTATTTCATTCTATACATCATCACATACACATCATGAACTCTTATTCATTCCTTTCCAAGTTTTGACTCATCACAAACACATTTTCAAATATCTTAGTAATGCTTTCAGCGTTTTCAAAAATAGCTCGATTGGTAAGCATCTCTGCCTAAACAAAACAATTTCATCAGAGTCGGGATATATCACACTATCAAATGTAGTAATATGGAATGTATAGCTAGACTCACATATGCTACGTTAGTCCGAGAATCGACTAAACTATAGCTCTGATACCACAAAATGGAACACCCCTTACCAGTATTTAATGCCAGAACAGGGTACGAGGCATTACCGGACATAAACACAAGCAAACATACATTTTCGAGTCATAAATTTCCATCCAAATTAAAACTTTTCATACACATCCATAGCGTCCCTAAAACGAGCCTACGTGGCCCAAAACATGCATTGGAAGTGGTTCGACACTAAATAGAGAACTTTAGAAAATTTTACAAAACTTAGAAAATTTTCCACGTTACAGGGCTCACACGTCCGTATGGTCCAAGGGACACGCCCGTGCTGCAGGCCGTGTTCAAAATTAGGGCGCTTTCTGACTTGTGCCACACGGCCGTGCCACCTACCCGTGTGCTAGGCCGTGTAGCACACACGACTGAGACACGCCCGTGTCTCTACCCGTGTGCTCAATTCTAGAAATTCTATTTTTCCAAAATTAAGGTGCATGGGACACACGGCCGTAACACATGCCCGCGGGGCAGACCATGTGTGTGGACAATAAAAAGGCTATTTACCAAGCCATTTGCCACCCTTATTCATACATACACTCACATCAAATCAAAGGCACATAACATTGTATACTTAGGCAACCAAAGCATCCACATTCATGGTTAAAACATATTAACTTTATATGTTTATCTAACATATTCACTACATTTATTAAGCCCTAAATCAAACATACAAATCCCACATTCATTAGGCTTCATTCAGTTACTATCTAGTAACCAAATAATACTCAAATTCCTCATCTCATCAATAGGTCACAATTCCAAATATTTCACATTCACCAAGCATACCATGATCATATCACCATAAACATTGACACATATATTAATATACTTCAGCTTACAACGATGTTGCCAACATAAGCCAACTTACATGGCCAAATAGCAAACAAGCCTTTGACAATTACAAGACAACATACTGGCTAGAATCATAAAGACACATATAACCAATTGACTTAGTCCCTATACATGCCATAACTTAAAAATACTTGAATTTATATATACCCAAGATGGTAGCTTGATAGTGTGATAGGATCTCCGGTGATCTACAACTCGAGCTAGCTTAGTAACCCTATAAGACATGGGAAAGGAAGGGGATAAGATATATAGCTCAGTAAGTTCATATGCAAATAATAAACAACATTAATTATACATTGTCATATGAATAACATGACATATATTAACATAAATGTCATTAACTTCATGAGCATAACTTACTCAATCATATGAATAACATAACTTATACCAACATAAATGACATTAAGCTTAATGAGCATATCTTGCTCAGTCATAATAATAACGTATCATTTACCATAATCAACAAACCATTTCAAACCTCACATAAAACATACACATTAATTATGAGCATTTACATTTCAAGCATATACTCTCACATCTTTCAATTGCTTAAACTCTTATCTTTCCATGCTTCTATAATCATTTTAATAGGAAATTTTGCCAATAATTCCTTTATCTCATATCCGATAAATCACAATTTGCATGAATACAACATACTATGTCATAACTCAATCTAGCCCGAAAGCCAATCACAAAATCGTCAATCGAATTTACTATGTATTTCATACATCACAAGTATAGACCCATAATCACAAGGTTTTCATAAAATCATTCTCATGGAAATCATGAACTCACAATTCATGAAGTCAATGCTTATAAACTTTACGTACATACCTGTAGCAATTCGTAATACTCATATAATTTTTCTCTTCTTTGACATACCTGTTGAATTTCCATTTGAACCGTTTGGAATACTAAAGGATACTCGGGAATCTCGTACATATAGTACCGTACCAATGTCACATCCCAGATATGGTCTTACATGAAATCTCATATCGATCCCAATAGCCCAGCTATAGTCTTACACGGAATCTCATATTGATGTCATATCCCAGTTATGGTCTTACACGAAATCTCAATAACCCTAATGTCATGACATATGTATCCTAACTATTCCTAAGGTTCAACTGGGACTTACGATGTACCGAAATTTCTGTCAGTCATTTTCGTAACATCGTACTCACTAGCATTCACATTTTATTTCAATAATGTATGATTTACTACAATTATATTAATCAAGAATTTATACACATATAATTTAATGCTTATTCAACATATGTGTAACAGTTCGATTTGGACCCTAGTCAGAACAGTGGTTTCGGGACCACAAATTCGAGTCAATAAAATATTTTAATATTATTTTCTGTGCCCTTGATATGTGATTAAGCATGTGTGAATTTTTTTGTGAATTAATTTGTCTGATTGTGTGCCTAATTTTGGCATAAGGATTAAATCGTGAAAGTTCCTAAATTGGCATGCTTGATAAGAAGGAATCTATTTGTCATGGCTTATTAAAAGGGAAGTCCTTAAGGTGATAATTAGCCATTTTGCTAGTTAAGGGATGATTATGCCATTAAAATGTATAAATTTTATATGTTTTATGAAAGGTTAATATGGTAAAAAAAATGGATAATATTGTTATAATAAAAACAAGCTAAAAGATGGTAGATATTTTGATATGTTCTTCCACCGAAAATCAAATAAAAGAAAAAGAAATAAGAAGTTAGGGCATTCGACACTCTTTTGGCTTGATTCAAGGTATGTTTGATTTCGGTTCTTGATAATTTCTATGTTTTTGCAATCGTTGCTTTGTATACTTTAAAACCCATGTCTCAATTTTGTGTATTGATGATGGTTGTGAGATGTGCCATTGATGAAATGGTGAGCTTTGTGATGAGTGTTTTGTTAAATGAAAGATATGTGTCTGATGAACATGTTTTGCTCTTGAATTTTTTATTAATTTAGCTAATTAGGGCTAAATTATGAAAATAGCATTTTGAAGGGGTAATTTGTGAAATAAATGAAATGTTTGGATTTTTATGAGATACATGTGCATTCGACTAGGCATGGGTAATACGAAATTGTGTATATTTGATGTTTTGAGAAATATGGACTAAATTGATAAAATGCGCAAATGTGAGGGCTAAGTTGCAGATAGCCCTAAATATGTTTTGGATTTAATTGAATGATTTGGTTAAATCTGTATATGTATAGATCAAGAACCGAAGAAAATAGATTTAGATCGGGGAAAGTTGAAAACCATTGAATAGCCGTACGTTTCCGTTAAACCGAAACCGAGGTAAGTCGATATACAAATAAATGTATTTGTATTGAATTATGTATGTTCATATGACTATTGATAATGATGAATGCATATGAGATGATGAATATATGAAATCCGTGATAAGATCGACATATTGCTAACATCCAAGAAGTCTCGTACGAACCTAGGAATAGATAGGATTAACTATGTCATGACATAGGTGTTTGTTATTTGATATCATGTAAGACCACGTCTGGGATGTTGGCATTGATTTGAGATTTCGTGTAAGACCACGTCTGGGATGATGGCATCAATATGAGACTTACGTGTAAGACCATGTCTGGGACATTGGCATTGTATTGATTTGTGTAAGACCCTATCTGGGACAGTGGCATCGATATCTGGTTACATGTAAGACCACGTCTAGGACATTGGCATTGTAAGACTATTTCAAGCATTCTAAGTATCCTATTAGATTCCGAATGGTTCAACAGGAAAATATGAGATACGAACGATTACATGATTTGTATATCTGTTTCAGGTACGCATGGTTTGTACGCTAAGTGTGTATGAAAGGTAAGTATCTATATGAAATTACTAAGATGAATTATGTGCAATAAATTGATGGAATGGTATGTGAATATATGCTAAAATGAGCTATGTGTATATGTGATATTTGAGTTGAAGAATGTGGTAAGTTATGGTTAAGCAAATGAGAACCATTATAGTCATTATTCAATATGGCTATGTGTATTTTATGCTAAGTTTATTTGTATATGGCTTACTAAGCTTTTAAAAGCTTACTCTGTATGTGTTTGTTCTGTTTTATAAATCGTCAAAGCTACTGAAGGCTCGGGGACCGTCGAGGATCATCATCACACTACTCAACTTGTTTTGGTACCTTTGAAATATGTATATAGTTAGATATGGCATGTATAGGCTGGTCATTTTGGTTATGTTTGAAATGTGTATAATAGCCATGAAATGTGGCTAGATAAGTATTTGTAATATGTTTGGGCATATATGAAAACTGATGCATGTTTTAGTATGGCTAGATAGCTATTGAAATGGTCAATTATATGGTAAGTTTATGAATGCATTGTGAGTATGTATGTTTGAGAAAAGAAATGATTATATGAAAGGTAAAAGTGGTATGATTAGAAATGAGTTTGAATATGAAGAATTGTTGATTATTTGACATGTTTTGGATATCAAGTGTACATGGAATGAATTGGTAATTTGCTTGTAGGGATTGATCTTTATGTGGGTGGCATTTTGGCCTTGCAAATGGCCTGTTTTGCCTACATGGTTGTGGCACACAGGCGTACCTAGTGGCCGTGGGATTAAGTCAGCTGCTAGCCCAAGTGTGCACGGCCATGGTACACGGACGTGCCTGGTAGTCATGTGAATAAGTCAGTATCTTGCCTAATAGTACACGGCCATGACACACGGGCGTGTCCTGTGACCGTGTGGATAAGTTAGTATTCAAGCTCTGTTTTGGCACGGCCAAGACACATGGGTGTGTCTGGTGTCCTTGGAAGACACACGGCCTGCCCACACGGGCGTGTGGCCTTAATAACTTAGAAAAGTTTTAAATTTCTGAGAACTTTAGTATGTGTTTGGTTTAGTCCCGACCCTATTCTAAAGCATGATTATGGTCTCATTGACATAAAAAAAGGACACTTTGATTGTGATTGGTGACTTGAAATATGAAATGTCTGTAAAAGTTTTCGATCTGTCTGGTAACGCCTTTAACCCTAATCCGACAACGGGTACAGGTTAGGGGTGTTACATTTGATTGGCATCAGAGCTGCGGTTTGGCCGATTCTCGGACTAACGTAGCGTGTCAGAGTCTAGCTATACATGCCATATATTTGAACTGTGATAGTGTGATGAATCCTGACATGTAAAATGTGTTTTACGTATAGTAATGGATCCCGAAAGAGCTGTAGCTGACGATGTAGAAAGCAATGCGCCTGCTTCCGCTCAAGGAACAGCGCCATCTGATCCGAGACCGGCTACAAGCGGTCAAGAGGGAGAAGTTAAACAAGCTTTCTTCCAGATGATGAGTGAATGGTTCACTCAATTTGTTAGAAATAATCCGGCTGTTCCACAACGTCCGCCCCAGGTTAATCCCCCTCAGACTTTAGTTGTGACTCCGGTTATGTACTTGAATCTATTGAATAAGCCTCCGGTTGATAAAATCCGCAAGTATGGGGCTGAAGAGTTTAGGGCCACCAATGATGATGATGCTGAGAGAGTCGAGTCTTGGCTAGAGAACATAATTCAGGTATTTGATGAGATGTCCCTGACTCCAGAAAAAAGTATTAAATGTGTTGTTTCACTGTTGCGAGATGCAACTTACCAGTGGTGGAAGACTTTGATTTCTGTTGTTTCGAAAGAGCGGGTCACTTGGGATTTCTTTCAGTCTGAGTTTAGAAATAAATATATCAGTCAGAGATTTATTGATCAGAAAAGGAAAGAATTTCTGGAGTTTAAACAGGCCCGCATGTCTATTACAGAATATGAATGAGAGTTTTTGAGGCTAAGTCAGTATGCCAGAGAATGTGTATCATCTAAAGCAATAGTGTGCAAAAGGTTCGAAGGCGGCCTTAACGAAGATATCCGCTTGCTAGTTGGGATTCTTGAGATAAAAGAGTTCTTTGTGCTTGTTGACCGAGCGTGCAAAGCTGAGGCACTCGGGAAAGATAAGAGAAAAGCTGAGTTTGAAGCTAGAGATGTGAAAAAGAGATTTCCTGGAAAATTATTTTAGTCTGCTTCAAAGAAATACAGAGATGAACAAAGTCGTTCGAGAGTTGATGTGGGACATTCTAGTAGAGATCGAGCTAGATCACAGTTGAGCTCTAAAGCTCCAGTAACATCAACGCCTAGTGTTGGAAATGTCAGATCATAGCGACCTGAATGTAAGCATTATGGTAAAAGACATCCGGGAAGTTGTAGATTGAATGATCGAGCTTGCTTTAGATGTGGATCGTTAGATCATTTTATCCGTGATCGCCCAGAGTCTGTTGAGCAGGAAACTGCCCAGAATCCCAGATCCGATAATGTTCCAGTGAGAGGTAGACCTTCCCGAAATGCAAGAAATGTCAGTGGTAGTCAGAGAACTATTAGAGATATTGTTGTAAGATCTGAGGCTAGAGTGCCTGCCAGAGCGTATGCTATCCAAGCCCGTGAAGAAGCTTCGTCTCCTGATGTTATTACTGGTACATTACTTTTTATGATACTTCTGTGATTGCATTGATAGACCCTAGTTCTACTCATTCGTATATATGCATGAATTTAGTATCCAATATGACTTTGCCAGTAGAGTTTACTGAGTTTGTTATAAAAGTATCGAACCCCTTAGGTAAAAGTGTCCTAGTTGACAAAGTATGCAAAAACTGTCCGTTAATGTTTTGAGATATCTGTTTCCCTACTGATTTGGTGCTGTCACCTTTTGACGAATTTGATATAATTCTGGGTATGGACTGGTTGACGTTGCATAATGCGATTGTGAATTGTGAAAGAAAGATCATTGATTTGAAAGGGCAGAATGATAAAATAGTTCAGATTGAGTCTAGTGAATTGAACGGATTACCTGCTGTGATATCTGTATTGAAAGCTCAAAGATATGTGAAAAAGGGATATGAGGCATATTTTGCTTGTATGATTGATTCGAAAGTATCTGAAAAGAAAGTTGAATCAGTGCTAGTTGTCTGTAAGTTCCCTGATGTGTTCCTTGAAGAGTTACCAGGATTGCCACCGATTCGTGAAGTCGAATTTGGTAGAGATTTGTTACCTGGTACAACTCCTATTTCGATAGCTTCGTATAGAATGGCACCAACAGAGTTAAAAGAGTTAAAGTCACAGTTGCAAGAGTTGATTGATAGAGGATTCACTAGACCGAGTTTCTCACCTTGGGGTGCTCCTCATTTGTTTGTGAAAAAGAAAGACGGCATGATGAGAATGTGTATTGATTATTGTCAGTTGAACAAAGTGACTATAAAGAACAAATATCCGTTGGCCAGGATTGACGATTTGTTTGATCAGTTGAAAGGAGCTACTGTGTTTTCTAAGATTGATCTTAGATCGGGATACTACTAGTTGAGAGTGAAACACTCAGACATTCCAAAAATTGCTTTCAGAACGAGGTACGGGCATTATGAGTTTTTAGTTATGCCTTTTGGACTAACGAATGCACCTGCTATTTTTATGGATCCGATGAACAGAATTTTTAGACTGTATCTAGATCGACTTGTTGTGGTATTTATCGATGACATTTTGATTTATTTACGGGATGAAACTGAACATGCTGAACATCTGAGAATTGTATTGCAAACTCTGAGAGAAAAGCAATTGTATGTGAAATTCAGTAAATGTGAATTCTGGTTACGTGAAGTTAGTTTTCTGGGGCATATTATGTCAGCATCAGGAATTCGAGTTGATCCGAGCAAAATTTCTGCTATTTTGGAATGGAAACCTCCGAAAAATGTGTCTGAAATTCGCAGCTTTCTGGGACTCGCTGGTTATTATCGTCTATTTGTAAAAGGATTCTCTACGATAGCTACTCCATTGACTAGATTGCTTCAGAAAGATGTGAGATTTGAATGGTCCGATAAATACCAGAAAAGCTTTGAACAATTGAAAACTCTTTTGATTGAAGCCCTAGTTTTGGTACAGCCAGAATTAGGCAAAGAGTTTGTAATTTATAGTGATCTTCGTTGAATGGTCTGGGATGCGTACTGATGCAAGAAGGCAAGGTTATAGCTTATGCCTTGAGACAACTAAAGCCGCATGAAAAGATTTATCCGACACACGACCTTAAGCTAGCTGCAATTGTATTTGCATTAAAGATTTGGCGACATTATCTGTTTGGTGAAAAATGTCATGTGTTTTCAGATCATAAAAGTCTGAAATATCTGATGACTCAGAAAGATTTGAATATGTGACAAATAATATGGTTAGAATTGTTGAAAGATTATGAGCTTGTGATAGACTATCACCCGGGAAAAGCAAACATTGTAGCTGATGCTTTAAGTCAGAAATCACTGTCTGCATTACATGCTAAGAATATTCATTTAGACCTATTTAATAAAGGTTTAGTGTTAGTTGAATTGAAAGCAAAACCGTTGTTTTTACAACAAATTTGTGATGCTCAGAAGTTTGATAATGAATTGTTAACGAAAAGAGCTCAATGTGATTCGAAGTCTGATTCTGAATTTCAAGTAGATGCTAATGATTAATTGAGATTTTGAGATCGAGTTTGTGTTCTGGGAAACTCAAAGTTGATTTATTTGATATTAAATGAAGCTCATAACAATCGCTTTTCTGTTCATCTAGGAAGTAAAAAGATGTATCATGATCTGAAGCAACATTATTAGTGGTCTGGTATGGAATGAGACATATCTGATTTTGTGTCAAAATGTTTAGTCTGTCAGCAAGTTAAAGCTGAACATCAGGTTCCGTCTGGGTTGCTACAACCTATTTTGATTCTCGAGTGGAAATAGGATAGAGTGACGATGGATTTTTATTCGGGATTACCTCTGACTCCGAGAAAGAAAGATACGATTTGGATTGTAGTTGATAGATTGACGAAATCTGCCCATTTTATCTCTGTACGATCTGATTATTCACTTTATAGACTAGCTGAGCTTTCCATTTCTGATGTTGTGAGATTGCAAGGAGTACCATTATCCATTGTGTCAGATAGAGATCCGAGATTTACATCACGATTCTGGAAGAAATTACAAGAAGCTTTAGGTACTAAATTGTATTTCAGTACAGCTTTTCGTCCGCAAACGGATGGTCAATTTGAGCGGATCATTCAGATTCTCGAGAATATGTTGAGATGTTGCATCCTTGAGTTTGATGGTGCGTGGGATCCGTATCTATCGTTGATTGAATTTGCTTATAACAATAGTTTTCAGTCGAGCATTAAAATGGCACCTTATGAAGTTCTGTACAAACGTAAATGTCGAACACCTCTGTATTGGACCGAACTCAGTGAAAGTAAGTTACACGGGGTCGATTTGATAAAAGATACATAACAGAAAGTGAAAGTAATCCGTGACAGTCTGAAAGTAGCATCTGATCGTCAGATGTCTTACACAGACTTGAAAAGAAAAGTATTGAATTTAAAATCGGTAATAAAGTTTTCTTAAAAGTGTCTCCATGGAAGAAAGTACTCCAATTTGGACGCAAAGGCAAATTAAGTCTGAGGTTCATCGGACCATTTGATCATTGAGCGAGTTGGTCCAGCAGCATACAGATTGCTATTGCCCTCCGAGTTAGAAAAGATACATAATGTATTTCATGTGTCAATGCTCCGTCGGTACAGATCCGATCCGTCACATGTGATAATTCCATCTGAGATTGAAATCAAATCTGATATGACTTATGAAGAGGAATCGATTCGTATCTTAGCTCGTGGAGTGAAAGAATTACGAAACAAAAGAATTTCGTTAGTTAAAGTGTTATGGCATCGACACGGAATTGAAGAGGCTACGTGGGAGTCTGAAGATTCAATGAGACAGCAATATCTGAGTTTGTTTAATGGTAAGATTTTCGAGGACGAAAATCCCTAAGGGGGAGAACTGTAACAGTCCGATTTAGACCCTAGTCAGAACAGTGGTTTCGGGACCACAAATCCAAGTTAGTGAAATAATTTAATATCCGCTCTGAGATCACACTAACAGTGATTTCGAGTACCACTTTCCTACATTTCTAGAAAACCTAGAAATGGAGAAGATCTATAGCCGAAAAAGACATCCTTTTTCTTTCTATAGCCCTTTAGGAAATGCATATATAGATAATCTCTTTGAATGAACCATAGTTTTTGAATGCACGAGATATAACCTCCCCCCTATCGGCTACGAGGGTCAAAGCTCAGCTTTGATCCACCACCGGGATACGTTATAGACGTTTTTTGTTTGTTTTATTTTTTGTGCCCTTGATATGTGATTAAGCATGTGTGAATTTTCTGTGAATTAATTTGTCCGGTTGTGAGGTTAATTTTGGAATAAGGATTAAATCGTGAAAGTTACTAAATTAGCATGCTTGATAAGAAGGAATCTATTTGTCATGGCTTATTAAAAGGGAAGTCCTTAAGGTGATAATTAGCCATTTTACTAGTTAAGGGACGGTTATGCCATTAAAATGTATAAATTTTATATGTTTTATGAAAGGTTAATATGGTAAAAGAATGGATAATATTGTTATAATAAAAACAAGCTAAAAGATGGTGGATATTTTCATATGTTCTTCTACCGAAAATCAAACAAAAGAAGAAGAAATAAGAATTTAGCGCATTCGACACTCTTTTGGCTTGATTCAAGGTATGTTTGATTTTGGTTCTTGATAATTTCTATGTTTTTGCAATCGTTGCTTTGTATACTTTAAAACCCATGTCCCAATTTTGTGTATTGATGATGGTTGAGAGATGTGCCATTGATGAAATGGTGAGCTTTGTGATGAGTGTTTTGTTAAATGAAAGATATATGTTTGATGAACATGTTTTGCTCTTGAATTTTTTATGAATTTAGCTAATTAGGGCTAAATTGTGAAAATAACATTTTGAAGGGCTAATTTGTGAAATAAATGAAATGTTTGGACTTTTATGAGATACATGTGCATTCGGCTAGGCATGGGTAATATGAAATTGTGTATATTTGATGTTTTGAGAAAAATAGACTAAATTGATAAAATGTGCAAATGTGAGGGCTAAGTTGCAGATAGCCCTAAATACGTGTTTTGGATTTAATTGAATGATTTGGTTAAATCTGTATATGTATAGATCAAGAATCGAAGAAAACGGATTTAGATTGGGGAAAGTCAAAAATCATTGAATAGCCGTACGTTTTTGTTAAACTAAAACCGAGGTAAGTCGATATATAAATAAATGTATTTGTATTGAACTATGTATGTTCTTATGGCTATTGATAATGATGAATGCAAATGAGATGTGGAATATATGAAATCCGAGATTGCTAACACCCGAGAAGTCCCGTACGAACCTAGGAATAGATAGGATTAACTATGTCATGACATAGGTGTCTATTATGTGATATCATGTAAGACCACGTCTGTGACGTTGGCATTGATTCGAGATTTCGTGTAAGACCACGTCTGAGACGATGGCATCAATATGAGACTTACGTGTAAGACCATTTCTGGGACATTGGCATTGTATTGATTCATGTAAGACCTTGTCTAGGACAGTGGCACCAATATCTGGTTACATGTAAGACCAAGTTTGAGACATTGGCATTGTACGACTATTTCGAGCATTCTGAGCATCCTATTAAATTCCGAACGGTTCAACGGGCAAATCTGAGATACGAACGATTACGTGATTTGTATATCCGTTTCAGGTACGCATGGTTTGTACACTAAGTGTGTATGAAAGGCAAGTATCTATATGAAATTACTAAGATGAATTATGTGCAATAAATTGATGGAATGGTATATGAATATATGCTAAAATGAGCTATGTGTATATGTGATATTTGAGTTGAAGAATGTGGTAAGTTATGGTTAAGCAAATGAGAACCATTATAGTCATTATTCAATATGGCTATGTGTATTTTATGCTAAGTTTATTCGTATATGGCTTACTAAGCTTTTAAAAGCTTACTTTGTGTGTGTTTGTTCTGTTTTATAAATCGTCAAAGCTACTGGATGCTCGGGGACCGTCGAGGATCATCATCACACTATTCAACTTGTTTTGGTACCTTTGAAATATGTATATAGTTAGATATGGCATGTATAGGCTGGTCATTTTGGTTATATCTGAAATGTGTATAATAGCCATGAGATGTGGCTAGATAAGTATTGGTAATATGTTTGGGCATATATGAAAATTGATGCATGTTTTAGTATGGCTAGATAGCTATTGAAATGGTAAATGATATGGTAAGTTTATGAATGCATTGTGAGTATGTATGTTTGAGAAAAGAAATGATTATATGAAAGGTAAAAGTGGTATGATTAGAAATGAGTTTGAATATGAAGAATTGTTGATTATCTAACATGTTTTGGATATCAAGTGTACATGGAATGAATTGGTAATTTGCTTGTAGGGGTTGATCTTTGTGTGGTGGCATTTTGGCCTTGCAAATGGCCTATTTTGTCTACACGGTTGTGGAACATGGGCATGCTTAGTGGCCGTAGGATTAAGTCAGTAGCTAGCCCAAGTGTGCACGGCCATGGTACACGGACGTGCCTGGTAGCCGTGTGAATAAGTCAGTATCTTGCCTAAGAGTACACAGCCATGACACAGGGGCCTGTCCTGTGGCCGTGTGGATAAGTCAGTATTCAAGCTCTGTTTTGGCACGGCCAAGACACATGGGTGTCCCGACCCTATTCTAAAGCATGATTATGGTCTCATTGACATAAAAAAAGGACACTTTGATTGTGATTGGTGACTTGAAATATGAAATGTCTGTAAAAGTTTTCGATCTGTCTGGTAACGCCTTTAACCCTAATCTGGCGATGGGTATGGGTTAGGGGTGTTACAATACGAACTTACATCGGCATCAAAAAGGCAAAAAGGGATTTAACCGCCAAATACTCGTTTTTCCCCCGTTCTAATTCTGAACCTCATTTTTTTGATCTATAACATCACATTTAACTTATTTAATCATTATACTATTCAAAATCAGCCCAAAGTCATATTATGGAAAAAATTATATTTTTGCCCCTAAAGTTTCACATTTTTACAATTTAGTCCCTAGGCTCGTAAAATGAAATCTATTCAATTTCTATAATATACAAGCCTATTCAAACCATTTTCATAACTATAACAGCACACAATTTCCATTAAAACACACTTTTACTACATATTTTACAACTTTTACAAACAGGTCCTTTTAGGCATTTTCACCGAAAATCACTTAGTAAAAGTCGTTTAACAAGCCATAAACATGCATTTTCTACCATCAAACATCAAAATACACAAATATCCATCATGGGTAAAATTTTAGACTTTGATTATGTCTTAAATTAGTGGTAGAAATAGATAGATCATGTTACGAGGATTTCAAAAACGTAAAAATCATTGAAAACGGGATTAGAACGGACTTACAATCGAGCTTGGAAGCTTCAAAAACCCTAGATATGTCTTCTCCATGCAATTTTCGGCCTTGAGGAAGAAGATGGACAAAAATTGGCTTTTAATTTGGCTTTTTAATTCATTTAATTACCAAATTACCAAAATGCCCATAATGAAAAACTTTGAAAACATACCAAACCATGTCCATTTTTGTCCACCAACTTAACCAATGTCTAATTACCATTTAAGGATCTCTAATATCTCATAGCAATTGGAGACCTCTAACATATAGAATTCAAGTTTTTCACTTTTTATAATTTAGTCCTTTTGACTAAATTGAGTGCCCAAATGTCAAAATTTTCGAACGAAATTTTCTCAAAATCGTTCCATAAAATCGTAGACCATAAAAACATAATAAAATTGAATTTTCTTTGTCACCTTTGTGGCCCCAAAACCACTATCCCGACTAGACCCAAAATCAGGCTGTTACAGGCCACACACCTATGTGCCAGCCTGTATCGATATCGGACCTTACTTCCCAGATATGCGAAAAAACCCCCCAATTTTTAGGCTTTCTGAGCATTCTTAAGTATATAAATACCAATTAGAAGAAGACATAAGGGGGTACTCAAGGAAGATCGAAGAAAAGACTCGAAGAACGCCATCGAAATTAACTCAGAAGCTGATCTCCTTCAAGGTTGAAGATCTCCATTTAATTTCCTTCAAAGTTTTATTGAGTTTCTTTATGTCTTGTTGTTATGCTAATTTTGAGATGTTTTCATTCCAAATTATGAACTAAATTCCCTAAATACCTAGGGAAGATGAAACCTATGATGAATTTTATTATTTGATTTCTAATTTACATGATAAATATTTTATTCTTGTTCTCAATTATGTATGCTTATTCCGTGTTTTAATATTTTTAGGATATTAATTCATGTTTAATGTGCTTATTTCAGTGGAGTAAATTTCCCTGTTTAGGAGTAGATCTAGCATAATTGAGTGGAGTTGCATGCAATCCTAGAAATAGGAATACATAAATCTACCAGATTAGAGTCAAATCTAATAGGGGAATCCATAGATCGAGTTAATGCGACAATAGGGGTTTTAATTAGAAAAATATTTCAATTAATCAACCTAGAGTCAGTTTTCTTACTCTTGAAAGATATATTAACATAATTTACGGATTTCTACGGATCAAGACACAAGTGAAAAAATCGTTTAATTCAGATTCAGAATAATAGGTGAAGTCTAGGTGGATGCTTTCCTGGGTATCGTCTTGCTCTTTGGTTATTTTCGATTATTTTCCCATTTCATTCTCTGTTGCATTCGTAGTTAAATTAGATTAGTAATTTTAGATTAAAAACATTCACTTTAATTTATCGGTTAAATAATAGAAAAATGGTAATTACTAGTACTTTTAGTCCTCGTGGATACGATATTCCCTACTCACCATAACTATACTACTGTTCGATAGGTGCACTTGCCTTAGTCGTATTTATAGTTAGTTTAGTGACCATCACTAGTGTACGAGATGAAGCAACCACTCGACCACCTATTATTCAGGTCTATTCAAGAGGACAAGTGCCTCACAATTCATGTCCTTTACCGATTACTTCATTGGAGGATCTTGTTTCAAGTGATTATAATCCAACCCTTGTTCTTTCAATCACACATTGATAAGGTAAATGTTAGTGCATTATCCTATCTCATCTTTCGTTTCTTATGCTCATTTATTTCATGCGTCTAGTTTCTTTACTGTATCTTTAGATTACTTTTTCATTCTTAAGTCTATTAGTGAAGCCTTGTCCCACCCTAACTAGAATGATGCAATGATAGAAAAAATGACAACTTTAGATGATAATGGTACTTGAGATTTGGTAACTCTGCTTGTGGGAAAAAAATTGGATGAAAATGGGTATTTGTAGTCAAAGCCAATCTAGATTGGTTGATAGCACGTCTTGTTGGTAAGGACTATGCACAGACCTATGGCATCAACTATTTTGATACTTTATTTTTAGTTGTTAAGCTTGCTTCAGTTTGTTTGTTCAACGGCTACATGTGGGTGGCCGTTGCATTAGTTGGATATAAAATATGCCTTTTTTACATGGTGGCGTTCAAGACGATGTCCACATAGAGAAACCATCAAGGTTTGTTGCTTAAAGGAGAATAAAAAGGTTTGTCAACCTTGTAAATCTTTGTATAGATTGAAATAAAGTCTTCATGCCTGGTTTGGAGATTTAGTGAGGCAATTCAAGCAATTTGATTGAGGAAAATTAATTGTGATTGCTCGATATTCTACGTACTCAAAATAAAGTACAATCCTACTAGTGGTGCATGTTGATGATACTGTAATTATTGGAAGTGATGAGTCTAGCATTGAGGCCTTAAAATATTTTCTTCATACTCATTTTCAAAGAAAAGACTTAGGAAATATGTAATATGGTTATTGAAGTCACCAAAAGTAAGAAGGGTCTTTTCTATCTCAAAGGAAATATACTTTTGACTTATTAGCGGAGACTAGAAAATTAGGGTGCAAGTCATGTAGCATACACATGAAGCCTAATTTATAACTTATGAAGGAATATGGTGTTTTATTTGAAGATTCTGAGTGGTATAGAAGGTTAATTGGAAAGCTAAATTACCTTACAATGAGTCACCTTAATATTGCTTATTCTATTAGCATTGTAAGTCAATTCAAGTCCTCACTAAATTGTGAAACATTGGGCAACTTGGGAATACATTCTTAGCTATCTAAAAGGGGCTCCAAGATATGGACTTTTATATAAGAATAATGGATACACAAATATTGTAACATCCTAAAATTTGAGTATTATTTATGTTGGCTTGGGTATGAATTTTGTGTGTTTAGCATAGTCTTGTGAAGGCTTGATTTTATTTTGGAAGCTAGAATAATTTTTATTATGGTTTATTTAATGAAGTGGATTAAGTGAACTTGACACTTAAGTTAATTTAAGTGTTAAATTAAGCACATGTGGAGTTAGTGGCAAGGTGGTTAGGATGCATGATGGGTAGCTTGAGGATAGAGGTTCGAGTAGCATGTTTAACATTTTGAAGACTTTATTTTTATCCTAGCATTAATGGTCGGTCAAACTCTAATTATGATAGGTTGGACTTTCAATCTTATGGTAAGTTGAATAGCAAAATAGGAAAGCTTGTATTTTGGGATAAGATTCTTAAGGTTATGGAAGGATGGGGGGACATAAGGCTTGGCTTAAGGAAGATGTTTTGGAAACTATTCCAAGGCCATTAGTGTTTGAATGTGGACGGCATGTGTGGCTAGGGGGGTGGCCGAATGTTGATAGGAAGTTTGGGGGGAATAGTTGGCCAATTTTAGTTTTTGTGCATCTTTTTGTATTTGTTTTTCCTCTCCAAAAACTCCCTCTTTGGCCGAATGTATCTTATGCATTTTGTGCAAATTTTGCTTTTGGTTTAGCCTTCATTTTGTTTGAACCAAAAATGTTACTTTCTTTCTCTCATCTTTCCTTTTGAAACCAAAACCTCACTTAACATTTGTGCACTTTCTTTTCGGCAAATAAGGTGTTTGGCCGAACCTCTCTCTCCCACATCTCTCTATTTTCTTCTTTTGATATTGGTTCATAATCACATTTTCTTTTTACTTTCTCTTGGCCGAATCTTTCACCTTCTTAAATTCCATTTCTTTTTCATTTGCTCAAAGTTAAAACATCCATTTCCATTCTATTTTTCTTTTCTTTTTACTCCACCATAGCTGAATCTTCTTCCTCTCTTTTGGGGTTATTTTGGCCGAATATTCAAGGGTAGATTCTCTTTGGTTCTCTTCAATCGATTTTTGGATAATAGGCTCCTCGGGACGTTGGAAGCAATCAATCTAAGCCTCGTTTCTTTGCCAATCGTTTTGGGTAAGCTTTTAGGTAAGATTAGTATTTCGAAGGATAACTCATTGGGATTAAGGTGTTATTGGCCAAATAGCCTTTGTTTATAATCTAAGTATTGGCCGATTGTAGGACAAGGTGATCTAGTGCGATAGATCAGATTTTCGGAAGTTAGTATTTGCATTGGTGAAAGGTGTGTACCTTACACACTTTATAACTCGGTTATGTATATGTATTTATAATATTAATTTACTAATCATATTATCAAAGTGGGAAAACGATGAGATCTTGATATGATACCATGATGGTATGAATAAGGATTTGGGTAAGTCCGTTTCTATATGTTGTTAATACATGTGGATTGAAATCATGATCTACGATTTACGATATTTTTGTTATGTGATTCATAATAAAGTATGTTGATATGTTTTGTCTATCTATTGCATTGGTATGGGCAATATGAGAGGAGGGGGAAGACTGATATTGTGTCCTTGGGACACCAGAGGTTTGGCACCTCCAGTGATTTGGTATCACATTTGTGTCTTTGGGACACCAGAGGTTTGGCACCTCATAGCGACTCGTCCCTGTGGTTTAATACCACCGTGGGTTGGCCCCACTTTTGAGATATGGGATTGTCGCCAGTGATTTGGTATCACACGTGGGTTGGCCCCACAACTTGATTATTCGTGACTTTGGTCACCAGTGATTTGGTATCACATTTGTGTCTTTGGGACACCAGAGGTTTGGCACCTCATAGTGACTCGTCCCTGTGGTTTAATACCACCGTGGGTTGGCCCCACTTTTGAGATATGGGATCGTCGCCAGTGATTTGGTATCACACGTGGGTTGGCCCCACAGATGGATTATTCGTGACTTTGGTCACCAGTGATTTGGTATCACAATATTGAATATCGTGACTTTGGTCACCAGTGGTTTGGCACCACCATTGGTTTGGTACCATACAGGGTAGAAAAGGGTGTTACGGTTGGCTAGGTTGGGTGCATTACATATATATATATATATATATATATATATATTATATTGCTGGGTTATAATTTGTGTAAGTACGTGGCATTTACTCGGGAGAGGGATTATGCACTGAGTCTTGGTGATTCACCTTCTCCCTTACTTTTTCAGGTGATTCGTAAATTCGCGGATATGGAGCCGGATGAACTCGAGGAGGCCATTGAATAAAATTTGATTTTACATGAACTTCGAATTGGGGTACTTTAAATTTATTTTAATTTGGTTTTTGTTTTATTTTGGGTTTGTAATAAGGCATCTTTAATTATGTTTTGATTATTTATATGCTTTGGATATGTTTTAATTATGGCTTATAAATTATTTGGTTAATTTAATAATTGAGCCCAAAGTTTTCTAAAATTATAAAAACGCAATGGTTTTAAAATCTCACCATCGGGTAATATAAATCGTTTGATAGTAAAATGTAAATTTAGTGTTTTCTACAATTTAAATGATTTCCAAATATTAAGTTTCCACATTCAAATGCAAATGTTTTCATAGTAATAATTCGAGTTTTTCTTAAATGATACAAATGTTTTCTAACCTATGAATTATCAACTAAGCTTTAAAGTTTTATTTATGAAATTTCAAAGTAAATTATCAGTTTAAACTTATTATACATCTATTTTCTTTTTAATATAAAATTTTAAAGAGTTTTTCACTAAAATTAAATTCTTAATTCGATTTTCTTCATAATATTTTCCTTAGTGACATACCAGATTCGGTCGTGACGTATTGACCGGGTTTGGGGTGTTACAAATTGGTATCAGAGCTAAGTTCAAAGGCTCGGCTGTGGGCCCGAGGCCCAAAATGTTCTAAAGTTCAATTTTTAAAATGTTTTTGTTTAAAATTATATGGTTGAAAAGCATGGCACCGAGTCTCCGGCACCGATCCACCCAGGTAAGTACCTCAAACTGTTGATTTTAATGATGATGATGATGGTATGACTGTATAGTAGTAGGAACTACTTTAGAGACCCAAAACTATAGGTTGGATGTACTCGCGAAACAACTTCCTATTAAAATTATTCATAAAACTGTGTTTAAAAGATAGTGGAATAATGACTAATTCATAAAACTTTTAAATCAGATAAGTCGAGACTTTAGATATGAGTACTCGAGGTCGGGGTCGTGTTATGCGTGGACGCGGTAGGGGTAGGATGGCTGTGTCTGAGCCAGTGAGGTCTGGTCAAGGATCCGAGAATGAGGTACCCCACCACCACCACCAGCGGTTGGAGTTGAGCATCAGGATCAAACGGGGGATGACGCAGTGTCTCAGGCGATGCTGCGAGTTCTTGAGAGGGTAGCTGGAGTAGGTGGAGGCGCGGGAGCTCAGAAATCTGTACCTGAGCGACTCCGAGCCAATGGAGCCAAGGTATTTCGAGGTGTTTCGGGTGTAGCTCCCAGTTCGGCTGAATATTGGTTAGAGGCGACGGAGCGAATCATGGATGATCTGGATCTGAATGCTGAGGAAAAGCTGAAACGGATAGTGTCGCTTCTTTGGGATGAGTCATATTAGAGGTGGCTCACGGTGCGGAACAGTACTGCGGCGGTGGATCTCACTTGGGACTACTTTAAGGCAGCGTATCAGAAGAAATATATTGGGTCTAGTTACGTTGATACGCAGCGTAAGGCATTTTTGAGTTTGGTTCAGGGGAGTAAGTCCGTATCAGAATATGAGGCAGAGTTCTTAAGATTGAGCCGATATGCTGGAGGTATTGTGGCTTCGGAGCACGAGCGATGTGTTCGGTTCGAGGACGGTTTGAGAGACGAGCTGAGATTGCTGATTGCTCCACATCAGGAGCGAGAGTTTGCTGCGCTAGTTGAAAAGACTAAGATTGCTGAAGGGATAAAGGAATCTGCAAGGCAGAGTCACGACAGGAATAAGCATAAGAGAGGTTTTGGATCATCCGGGTCAGCCGGTAATTCTCAGAAGAGGGTTAGACAGAGTGGGCCGAATCAGTCTGGAAGGCCTGTTACTGCTAATCAGAGACCAGCACAGTGTAATCGATGCGGGAAATTTCATTGGGGCGAATGTTGGACCGGAGGAAATGGATGTTTTGAGTGTGGTTCGCTGGATCATCGTGTGAGGGACTGTCCACGTAAGCTAGCCAGGAATCAATCTGAAGGTCAAGGTCGTGCTCAGTTCAGAAATAAGGGACCGCCACCGCAGAGAGGTCGTGGTAATGGTAGAAGAGGTAATGGCTCTGGTCGAGGCCGCGGAGCATCTGGCAGAGGTGCTGGCAATACTGAGGCTACGCAGCCTGGTTTGGTGTATGCTGCGAGACGTCGAGAGGAGGGCGACGCACCGGACGTCATAACCGGTACGTTCTTAATCTTTGGTGTTCCATATATTGCTTTGATAGATGTGGGTTCAACGCATTCTTACGTTGCTAGTAGCATAGTAGAGACCATGAGCTTAGTTTCTGAAACTACTTCTAAGAGGATGACAGTACTTAGCCCTCTAGGTCACTCAGTAGAAGTAAATAAGTTGTATAGGGATGTACCCCTAGAACTCCAAGGGGTAGTGTTTATGGCTGATCTGATGGAACTGCCGTTTGGGGAGTTCGATCTGATTCGTGGGATGGACTGGTTGGTTAAGTACCAAGCAAGTTTGGATTGTGCTGCTAAGTGCATGGTTTTGAAGACGGCTGAAGGTAAAGAGGTGGTCATGATAGGTAATAGAAGAGATTATCTATCAAACATAGTATCTGCGTTGAAAGCTGTGAAGATGGTCAGGAAGGGTTGCAAGGCATATGTAGTCCATGTGTGTGCGTTGGAGGTTAAGGAGTCTACTGTGGGGAATGTCCAAACTGTAAAGGAATATGCTGACGTATTTCCAGAAGAACTTCCGGGACTGCCTCCGGATCGTGAAGTCGAATTTGGTATAGATCTATTACCCGGAATTGCGCCAGTGTCTATTGCTCCGTATAGGATGGCGCCAAAGGAATTGATGGAATTGAAGGCTCAAATTCAGGAGCTGTTGGATCGAGGTTTCATTCGACCAAGTGATTCACCTTGGGGAGCGCCGGTACTTTTTGTCAAGAAGAAGGATGGTACGATGCGGATGTGTATACTCGAAGTTAGAGGAGGAGCATGATGCACATTTGCGAGTAGTGTTACAGATTCTGAGGGAAAAGCAGCTTTTTGCTAAATTTAGTAAGAGCGAGTTTTGGCTTAGGGAGGTGACTTTCTTGGGTCACGTTGTATCAGCCGAGGGGATTAGAGTGGATCCTCGGAAGATCGAAGCAGTGTTGGATTGGAAGCCGCCTAAGTCAGTCGCTGAGATTCGGAGTTTCCTAGGTCTGGCGGGGTATTACCGAAGATTTGTAGAGGGATTTTCTTTGATAGCAGCACCGATGACCAAGTTGTTGAGGAAAGGAGTTCCATTTGTGTGGACCGAGAAGCAGCAAGAAAGTTTCGACAAGTTGAAGAAGATTCTGACTGAAGCTCCGGTTTTGATTCAACCCGAAGCAGGCAAGGAATTCACGGTTTACTGTGACGCATCACATACTGGTTTGGGATGTGTGTTAATGCAGGAAGGGAAGGTAGTGGCTTATGCATCTCGGCAGTTGAGACCATATGAGGTTAATTATCCGACACATGATTTGGAATTAGCAGCAGTGGTTTTCGCTTTGAAGATATGGAGACACTATTTGTACGGAGAGAAGTCGATAGTCTACACGGATCACAAGAGTCTTAAGTATCTTTTGACTCAAAAGGATTTGAACTTGAGGCAGCGTAGATGGATTGAGTTGTTGAAGGACTACGACTGTTCGATCGAGTATCATCCCGGCAAGGCTAACGTGGTAGCAGACGCGTTGAGCCGTAAGGTGGTAGCAGACTTAAGATGTCTTAGTTTGTATGACGATGGGAGTCTTTTGGCAGAATTGCAAGTTAAGCCGACTTGGATAGATCAGATCAAGGAGAAACAGTTAGAGGATGATGGTTTGAATGATCGGAGGTTGCAAGTTCAGAATGGTGGTTTAGAGGATTATAGTTTGTCCAGAGATGGAGTTTTGCGTTTTAAAGGGAGAGCTTGTATGCCGAAGGATGTTGAGTTGAGGCAAAGGATTCTTCGGGACGCACATAGCAGCCCATACGCTATGCATCCTGGAGGTAGCAAGATGTATCGGGATTTAAGAGAGCAGTTTTGGTGGCCGGGTCTGAAGCGAGAGGTAACTAAGTTTGTGGGTAAATGTCTGACGTGTCAGCAAGTCAAGGCTAAACATCAGTTACCGTCTGGGTTCTTCAACCAGTGAAGATTCCACAGTGGAAGTGGGAGAGGATCACTATGGGCTTTGTTAGTGGATTACCTCTTACGCCTAGTAAGAAGGACTCAGTTATGGTGATTGTGGATCGTTTGACTAAGTCAGCTCATTTCATTCCGGTAAGGGTGGATTACTCGCTTTAGAGGTTAGCTAAGTTGTATGTGGCAGAGATAGTGAGGTTGCACGGTGTGCCAGTGTTGATCATCTCAGACAGAGATCCCAGATTTACGTCGAGGTTTTGGAGAGCGTTACATCAGGCTTTGGGTACGCGGTTGGATTTCAGTACCGCATTTCATCCACAGTCTGACGGGCAGTCAGAAAGGGTTATTCAGATTTTAGAGGATATGTTGAGAGGTTGTGTTTTGGACTTCAGAGGCAGCTGGGAAGAGTTTTTGCCATTAGTTGAGTTCGCATACAATAACAGTTATCAGGCAAGCATTAAGATGGCTCCATATGAGGCGTTGTATGGTAGGAGGTGTCGCACACCTACATGCTCGACAGAGTTGGGTGAGCATCAGATGTTAGGACCAGAGTTGGTTGCAGAGACTGAGCTTAAGGTTAAGTTGATTCAAGCTCGGTTGAAGGAAGCTTCGGATAGGCAGAAGTCATATGCCGATCTCAAGCGGAGGGATATAGAGTTTGCCGTGGGTGATAAGTTTTTCTGAAGGTCTTGCCATGGAAGAAAGTGTTAAGATTTGGGAGAAAAGGTAAGTTAAGTCCAAGGTTTATTGGGCCGTTTAAGGTGTTGAGACGAGTGGGACCAGTAGCTTATCAGCTTGAGTTGCCAGCAGAACTGAGTCAGATTCACGATGTGTTCCATGTCTCCATGCTTAGACGCTATCGTTCTGATCCATCGCATGTTGTGGCAGTAGAGGAAATAGAGGTGAGCCCAGATTTGACGATAGAAGAAGAACCTGTGCAGATTCTAGATCGATATGTGAAAGTTTTGCATAGGAAGTCAGTCCCTTTAGTGAAAGTCTTATGGCGGAATCATGGCGTGGAAGAAGCTACGTGGGAACCGGAGGATACAATGAGGCAGCAGTATCCTTAACTCTTTTGATCAGGTAATTTCGAGGACGAAATTTTCTTAAGGGGGTAGAATTGTAACATCCTAAAATTTGAGTATTATTTGTGTTGGCTTGGGTATGAATTTTGTGTGTTTAGCATAGTCTTGTGAAGGCTTGATTTTATTTTGGAAGATAGAATAATTTTTAGTATGGTTTATTTAATGAAGTGGATTAAGTGAACTTGACACTTAAGTTAATTTAAGTGTTAAATTAAGCACATGTGGAGTTAGTGGCAAGGTGGTTAGGATGCATGATGGGTAGCTTGAGGATAGAGGTTCGAGTAGCATGTTTAACATTTTGAAGACTTTATTTTTATCCTAGCATTAATGGTCGATCAAACTCTAATTATGATAGGTTGGACTTTCAATCTTATGGTAAGTTGAATAGCAAAATAGGAAAGCTTGTATTTTGGGATAAGATTCTTAAGGTTATGGAAGGATGGGGGGACATAAGGCTTGGCTTGAGGAAGATGTTTTGGAAACTATTCCAAGGCCATTAGTGTTTGAATGTGGACGGCATGTGTGGCTAGGGGGTGGCCGAATGTTGATAGGAAGTTTGGGGGGAATAGTTGGCCAATTTTAGTTTTTGTGCATCTTTTTGTATTTGTTTTTCCTCTCCAAAAACTCCCTCTTTGGCCGAATGTATCTTATGCATTTTGTGCAAATTTTGCTTTTGGTTTAGCCTTCATTTTGTTTGAACCAAAAATGTTATTTTCTTTCTCTCATCTTTCCTTTTGAAACCGAAACCTCACTTAACATTTGTGCACTTTCTTTTCGGCAAATAAGGTGTTTGGCCGAACCTCTCTCTCCCACATCTCTCTCTTTTCTTCTTTTGATATTGGTTCATAATCACATTTTCTTTTTACTTTCTCTTGGCCGAATCTTTCACCTTCTCAAATTCCATTTCTTTTTCATTTGCTCAAAGTTAAAACATCCATTTCCATTCTATTTTTCTTTTCTTTTTACTCCACCATAGCCGAATCTTCTTCCTCTCTTTTGGGGTTATTTTGGCCGAATATTCAAGGGTAGATTCTCTTTGGTTCTCTTCAATCGATTTTTGGATAATAGGCTCCTCGGGACGTTGGAAGCAATCAATCTAAGCCTCGTTTCTTTGCCAATCGTTTTGGGTAAGCTTTTAGGTAAGATTGGTATTTCGAAGGATAACTCATTGGGATTAAGGTGTTATTGGCTGAATGGCCTTTGTTTATAATCTAAGTATTGGCCGATTGTAGGACAAGGTGATCTAGTGCAGTAGATCAGATTTTCGGAAGTTAGTATTTGCATTGGTGAAAGGTGTGTACCTTACACACTTTATAACTCGGTTATGTATATGTATTTATAATATTAATTTACTAATCATATTATCAAAGTGGGAAAACGATGAGATCTTGATATGATACCATGATGGTATGAATAAGGATTTGGGTAAGTCCGTTTCTATATGTTATTAATACATGTGGATTGAAATCATGATCTACGATTTATGATATTTTTGTTATGTTATTCATAATAAAGTATGTTGATATGTTTTGTCTATCTATTGCATTGGTATGGGCAATATGAGAGGAGGGGGAAGATTGATATTGTGTCCTTGGGACACCAGAGGTTTGGCACCTCCAGTGATTTGGTATCACATTTGTGTCTTTGGGACACCAGAGGTTTGGCACCTCATAGCGACTCGTCCCTGTGGTTTAATACCACCGTGGCTTGGCCCCACTTTTGAGATATGGGATTGTCGCCAGTGATTTGGTATCACACGTGGGTTGGCCCCACAACTTGATTATTCGTGACTTTGGTCACCAGTGATTTGGTATCACATTTGTGTCTTTGGGACACCAGAGGTTTGGCACCTCATAGTGACTCGTCCCTGTGGTTTAATACCACCGTGGGTTGGCCCCACTTTTAAGATATGGGATCGTCGCCAGTGATTTGGTATCACACGTGGGTTGGCCCCACAGATGGATTATTCGTGACTTTGGTCACCAGTGATTTGGTATCACATTATTGAATATCGTGACTTTGGTCACCAGTGGTTTGGCACCACCAGTGGTTTGGTACCACACGGGGTAGAAAAGGGTGTTACGGTTGGCTAGGTTGGGTGCATTACATATATATATATATATATATATATATATATTGCTTGGTTATAATTTGTGTAAGTACGTGGCATTTACCCGGGAGAGGGATTATGCACTGAGTCTTGGTGACTCACCTTCTCCCTTACTTTTTCAGGTGATTCGTAAATTCGCGGATATGGAGCCGGATGAACTCGAGGAGGCCATGCAATAAAATTTGATTTTACATGAACTTCGAATTGGGGTACTTTAAATTTATTTTAATTTGGTTTTTGTTTTATTTTGGGTTTGTAATAAGGCCTCTTTAATTATGTTTTGGATTATTTATATGCTTTGGATATGTTTTAATTATGGCTTATAAATTATTTGGTTAATTTAATAATTGAGCCCAAAGTTTTCTAAAATTATAAAAACGCAATGGTTTTAAAATCTCACCATCGGGTAATATAAATCGTTTGATAGTAAAATGTAAATTTAGTGTTTTCTACAATTTAAATGATTTCCAAATATTAAGTTTCCACATTCAAATGCAAATGTTTTCATAGTAATAATTCGAGTTTTTCTTAAATGATACAAATGTTTTCTAACCTATGAATTATCAACTAAGCTTTAAAGTTTTATTTATGAAATTTCAAAGTAAATTATCAATTTAAACTTAGTATACATCTATTTTCTTTTTAATATAAAATTTTAAAGAGTTTTTCACTAAAATTAAATTCTTAATTCGATTTTCTCCATAATATTTTCCTTAGTGACATACCAGATTCGGTCGTGACGTATTGACCGGGTTTGGGGTGTTACAAATTGGTATCAGAGCTAAGTTCAAAAGCTCGGCTGTGGGCCCGAGGCCCGAAATGTTTTAAAGTTCGACTTTTAAAATGTTTTTGTTTAAAATTATATGGTTGAAACGCATGGCACCGAGTCTCCGGCACCGATCAGCCCAGGTAAGTACCTCAAACTGTTGATTTTGATGATGATGATGATGGTATGACTGTATAGTAGTAGGAACTACTTTAGAGACCCAAAACTTTAGGTTGGATGTACTCGCGAAACAACTTCCTATTAAAATTATTCATAAAATTGTGTTTAAAAGATAGTGGAATAATGACTAATTCATAAAACTTTTAAATCAGATAAGTCGAGACTTTAGATATGAGTACTCGAGGTCGGGGTCGTGTTATGCGTGGACGCGGTAGGGGTAGGATGGCTGTGTCTGAGCCAGTGAGGTCTGGTCAAGGATCCGAGAATGAGGTACCCCACCACCACCACCAGCGGTTGGAGTTGAGCATCAGGATCAAACGGGGGATGACGCAGTGTCTCAGGCGATGCTGCGAGTTCTTGAGAGGGTAGCTGGAGTAGGTGGAGGCGCGGGAGCTCAGAAATCTGTACCTGAGCGACTCCGAGCCAATGGAGCCGAGGTATTTCGAGGTGTTTCGGGTGTAGCTCCCAGTTCGGCTGAATATTGGTTAGAGGCGACGGAGCGAATCATGGATGATCTGGATCTGAATGCTGAGGAAAAGCTGAAACGGATAGTGTCGCTTCTTTTGGATGAGTCATATTAGAGGTGGCTCACGGTGCGGAACAGTACTGCGGCGGTGGATCTCACTTGGGACTACTTTAAGGCAGCGTATCAGAAGAAATATATTGGGTCTAGTTACGTTGATGCGCAGCGTAAGGCATTTTTGAGTTTGGTTCAGGGGAGTAAGTCCGTATCAGAATATGAGGCAGAGTTCTTAAGATTGAGCCGATATGCTGGAGGTATTGTGGCTTCGGAGCACGAGCGATGTGTTCGGTTCGAGGACGGTTTGAGAGACGAGCTGAGATTGCTGATTGCTCCACATCAGGAGCGAGAGTTTGCTGCGCTAGTTGAAAAGACTAAGATTGCTGAAGGGATAAAGGAATCTGCAAGGCAGAGTCACGACAGGAATAAGCATAAGAGAGGTTTTGGATCATCCGGGTCAGCCGGTAATTCTCAGAAAAGGGTTAGACAGAGTGGGCCGAATCAGTCTGGAAGGCCTGTTACTGCTAATCAGAGACCAGCACAGTGTAATCGATGCGGGAAATTTCATTGGGGCGAATGTTAGACCGGAGGAAATGGATGTTTTGAGTGTGGTTCGCTGGATCATCGTGTGAGGGACTGTCCACGTAAGCTAGCCAGGAATCAATCTGAAGGTCAAGGTCGTGCTCAGTTCAGAAATAAGGGACCGCCACCGCAGAGAGGTCGTGGTAATGGTAGAGGAGGTAATGGCTCTGGTCGAGGCCGCGGAGCATCTGGTAGAGGTGCTGGCAATACTGAGGCTAGGCAGCCTGGTTTGGTGTACGCTGCGAGATGTCGAGAGGAGGACGACGCACCGGACGTCATAACCGGTACGTTCTTAATCTTTGGTGTTCCATATATTGCTTTGATAGATGTGGGTTCAACGCATTCTTACGTTGCTAGTAGCATAGTAGAGACCATGAGCTTAGTTTCTGAAACTACTTCTAGGAGGATGACAGTACTTAGCCCTCTAGGTCACTCAGTAGAAGTAAATAAGCTGTATAGGGATATACCCCTAGAACTCCAAGGGGTAGTGTTTGTGGCTGATCTGATGGAACTGCCATTTGGGGAGTTCGATCTGATTCTTGGGATGGACTGGTTGGTTAAGTACCAAGCAAGTTTGGATTGTGCTGCTAAGTGCATGGTTTTGAAGACAGCTGAGGGTAAAGAGGTGGTCATGATAGGTAATAGAAGAGATTATCTATCCAACGTAGTATCTGCGTTGAAAGCTGTGAAGATGGTCAGGAAGGGTTGCAAGGCATATGTACTCCATGTGTGTGCATTGGAGGTTAAGGAGTCTACTGTGGGGAATGTCCGAACTGTAAAGGAATATGCTGACGTATTTCCAGAAGAACTCCCGGGACTGCCTCCGGATCGTGAAGTCGAATTTGGTATAGATCTATTACCCGGAACTGCGCCAGTGTCTATTGCTCCGTATAGGATGGCACCAAAGGAATTGATGGAATTGAAGGCTCAGATTCAGGAGCTGTTGGATCGAGGTTTCTTCGACCAAGTGATTCACCTTGGGGAGCGCCGGTACTTTTTGTCAAGAAGAAGGATGGTACGATGCGGATGTGTATAGACTATCGCCAGTTGAATAAGCTGACGATCAAAAACAAGTATCCTTTGCCGAGGATAGATGACTTGTTTGATCAGCTTAAAGGGGCAGCGGTTTTCTCCAAGATTGATTTAAGGTCTGGGTATCATCAGCTAAAGGTGAAAGAGGCTGATATCCATAAGACGGCATTTCACACTCGGTATGGACACTACGAGTTTCTGGTGATGCCGTTTGGGTTGACTAACGCGCCGGCAGCAATCATGGACATGATGAATCGGGTATTTCAGCAGTTTTTGGATCAGTTTGTCGTGGTATTTATAGACGATATTTTGGTATACTCGAAGTCAGAGGAGGAGCATGATGCACATTTGCGAGTAGTGTTACAGATTCTGAGGGAAAAGCAGCTTTTTGCTAAATTTAGTAAGAGCGAGTTTTGGCTTAGGGAGGTGACTTTCTTGGGTCACATTGTATCAGCCGAGGGGATTAGAGTGGATCCTCGGAAGATCGAAGCAGTGTTGGATTGGAAGCCGCCAAAGTCAGTGGCTGAGATTCGGAGTTTCCTAGGTCTGGCGGGATATTACCAAAGATTTGTAGAGGGATTTTCTTTGATAGCAGCACCGATGACCAAGTTTTTGAGGAAAGGAGTTCCATTTGTGTGGATCGAGAAGCAGCAAGAAAGTTTCGACAAGTTGAAGAAGATTCTGACTGAAGCTCCGGTTTTGATTCAACCCGAAGCAGGCAAGGAATTCACGGTTTACTGTGACGCATCACATACTGGTTTGGGATGTGTGTTAATGCAGGAAGGGAAGGTAGTGGCTTATGCATCTCGGCAGTTGAGACCACATGGGGTTAATTATCTGACGCATGATTTGGAATTAGCAGCAGTGGTTTTCGCTTTGAAGATATGGAGACACTATTTGTACGGAGAGAAGTCGATAGTCTACACGGATCACAAGAGTCTTAAGTATCTTTTGACTCAAAAGGATTTGAACTTGAGGCAGCGTAGATGGATTGAGTTGTTGAAGGACTACGACTGTTCGATCGAGTATCATCCCGGCAAGGCTAACGTGGTAGCAGACGCGGTAGATCGGATTTTCGGAAGTTAGTATTTGCATTGGTGAAAGGTGTGTACCTTACACACTTTATAACTCGGTTATGTATATGTATTTATAATATTAATTTACTAATCATATTATCAAAGTGGGAAAACGATGAGATCTTGATATGATACCATGATGGTATGAATAAGGATTTGGGTAAGTCCATTTCTATATGTTGTTAATACATGTGGATTGAAATCATGATCTACGATTTATGATATTTTTGTTATGTGATTCATAATAAAGTATGTTGATATGTTTTGTCTATCTATTGCATTGGTATGGGCAATATGAGAGGAGGGGAAAGATTGATATTGTGTCCTTAGGACACCAGAGGTTTGGCACCTCTAGTGATTTGGTATCACATTTGTGTCTTTGGGACTCCAGAGGTTTGGCACCTCATAGCGACTCCCGTGGGTTGGCCCCACTTTTGAGATATGGGATTGTCGCCAGTGATTTGGTATCGCACGTGGGTTGGCCCCACAACTTGATTATTCGTGACTTTGGTCACCAGTGATTTGGTATCACATTTGTGTCTTTGGGACACCAGAGGTTTGGCACCTCATAGCGACTCGTCCCTGTGGTTTAATACCACCGTGGGTTGGCCCCAATTTTGAGATATGGGATCGTCACCAGTGATTTGGTATCACATGTGGGTTGGCCCCACAGATGGATTATTCGTGACTTTGGTCACCAGTGATTTGGTATCACAATATTGAATATCGTGACTTTGGTCACCAGTGGTTTGGCACCACCAGTGGTTTGGTACCACACGGGGTAGAAAAAGGTGTTATGGTTGGCTAGGTTGGGTGCATTACATATATATATATATTGCTTGGTTATAATTTGTGTAAGTACGTGGCATTTACCCGGGAGAGGGATTATGCACTGAGTCTTGGTGACTCACCTTCTCCCTTACTTTTTCAGGTGATTCGTAAATTCGCGGATATGGAGCCGGATGAACTCGAGGAGGCCATGCAATAAAATTTGATTTTACATGAACTTCGAATTGGGGTACTTTAAATTTATTTTAATTTGGTTTTTGTTTTATTTTGGGTTTGTAATAAGGCCTCTTTAATTATGTTTTGGATTATTTATATGCTTTGGATATGTTTTAATTATGGCTTATAAATTATTTGGTTAATTTAATAATTGAGCCCAAAGTTTTCTAAAATAATAAAAACGCAATGGTTTTAAAATCTTACCATCGGGTAATATAAATCGGTTGATAGTAAAATGTAAATTTAGTGTTTTCTACAATTTAAATGATTTCCAAATATTAAGTTTCCACATTCAAATGCAAATGTTTTCATAGTAATAATTTGAGTTTTTCTTAAATGATACAAATGTTTTCTAACCTATGAATTATCAACTAAGCTTTAAAGTTTTATTTATGAAATTTCAAAGTAAATTATCAGTTTAAACTTATTATACATCTATTTTCTTTTTAATATAAAATTTTAAAGAGTTTTTCACTAAATTTAAATTCTTAATTCGATTTTCTCCATAATATTTTCCTTAGTGACATACCAGATTCGGTCCTGACGTATTGACCGGGTTTGGGGTGTTACAAATATTTAAAGTTTTCCAAATGAAGATTGCGTGGGATCTAAAATGGATAAGAGATCTACTACCGAATATTATGATTTGGGGGAGGAAAACTATGTTTTTTTTTTTGAAAAACAAGAAAGAAAATGTAGTATCCAGATTAAGTATATAGTCAAAATACAAAGCTATGAAAATATGTGTGTGAAGTTGTATAATTGAAGAAACTACTAAGTTAATTAGGCTTTAAGATATCATTGCCCAAGCTGCGCTACACATAACTACTAATCTTGTATTTCATGCACGGAATGAGCAGATCAAAATTGATTGTCATTTTGTTCGTGGGAAGATCCAATAAAATCTCATTTCTATAAGTTATGCTAAAATTGGAGAATAATTACGAGGTATCTTTACAAACCTTTAAATGAAGATTAAGTTGACTATATTTGAAACAATTAGGACATGATTGATATTTATGATCCAGCTTAAGGGGGAGTCTTAGAAAATAGATTGTATAATTGTAAATATATAGTTGATTCATGGAGAGTTTATTTTTTTTTCCTTTTAGGTTAAGGTATAGTTATAAAGATGTACTTTAAGCTTTGCTTGGTAGAGTACAAAAAATTAGAAGGATGAAAAAATAATGGGGTAGAGAACTAAAATGATGGCGAACATAAAATTTTTTTTCTATATGTGTGTTTGGTAGTAAAAATGGAAAAGTAGAAAGAAAAAATAATTTTCTTTACATCCATTGCTTGGTAAAGTTGAAAAATGAAAGGAAAGAAAATAAAATAAACCATTTGAAAAATACATAATTTTGAACTCACATACAACACTCTCATTTTCTCTCATCTCATCATGCCAATGTGGAAGGATTGATTTTTATGCATTAGGATGGAACTTGATAATCTTTCCTTTTTTTTTCTTTCCTCTCACTTTTCTTCCCTACCAAGCATACTCTAAATTTATTTTCTTTCCACATTTTCACTGTAACATCCCCAAACCCGGCCCATTCACTACGACCGAGTCTGGTTATGTTAGTGAAAAATATCTTTCTTTACTTAGAATTTAAAACATGAAAATTTTTAAGTTTGAAAATTATGCCCTTTCTAAAATTTTAGATAAAACTTTGTTATTAAAAATAATCCGTGTTAAAACTTTGGTGTAAAGATTACTTACACTTGGAATAAAAGATTGCCACAATTAAAAACATTTTTAATTAGTAAATTATTTTAAGTAAAACATAATCTAAAATAATGTCAAAAATAGCAATAACAATAGTAACAACAATAAGGCCCTTATTACAAAACAATTAATCCAAGTACTTCAAATTTAAATGCTTGGAATAAAAAAAAAATATTTAAAACGTCTCCTTTCTGCATGGGCCACCATGTGCCTTCTCCGATCCCGGTCCAATCTACGCATCACCTGAAATGGTTAATGAAAAGAGTGAGTCCACTGACTCAGTGCATAATCAAAACACAGATTTCCACATGTATGGGCTTGGCCCATACCCACACAGCCATCGAAACAAATCATGCAAGAATGCTTTTCAGCCCAACCCACTATCCAACCGTAACACCAACCTTAGCAGACTCCCTGCCTAAGGCCGTGGATAAACCACCACTGATCACATCGTGATCCATAACCTTACCTTGGCAACTCGCTGCACAAGGCCGTGGCTGAGCCACCGATCAACCTGAATGATCTCACCTCAATATCTGTCTACGGTGATGCACATAGCCGTCAACAGCCGAGATGGGCACCTAGCCAACATCTCCCTTGAGGTAGCACAAAGCTAACCATCAAGCGCTAATGTAGCCGGAGCTATCATTAGACCACGTACAACTTGTGTACACTTCCTCCTTCTTCAATCCAATCCCATGCCCAGGTGTCAATAAATCATGCAAGAATATCATATAAAGTGAGTATTTATTATTGATCAATACCACATCAAACATATATAAAATATATAAATATCACAACCAATCTTACCATCATCGGTTCACATCACTTAAGCCATTATAATCGGCTTCCACACATAACACATATGTTTAATAGCTAGCAGGCAAATCAAGAAATAGTGCGATGGTTACGCACCTAAATGATACCAAAACCCGAAACGCTACTTCTGCTTCTGCACCCGCAGACTAACGGACTTACGAAAGGTTCCCAGCGATAGGCTCTTCTCCCCTACAATCGGCCTTGGCATAAAACAATGAACACTTAGGCCATTCGGCCAAGACAAAAACTATAGCACAAAGAAAACTAACACACCCTTACCTTGCTAACCACTACCCTTTGCTCTAACAAGAATCCACCACCAGCAGGAAGTTCGGCTCAGGGACTTGCAACAAAAGTGGAGTGAGAAAATAAATGGTGATTCGGCAATGACTCTAAAATGGTGTTGAGATATTTGGCAGTGGCAACCTAAAAGGAGAGGGAAGATTAGGCTATAGGTGCTTAACACTACTTATGGTTCGGCTTGAAGGAAAAACGGATGCAAGGAATAGGGGTTACGGCAATAGAAAAGAAAATGAAGGTTTGAGGGGATGAAATGGAGTGGTTTTGGCTCAAAAGAAATGAAGAGAAGAAGATAGCTATATGACCTTGAAGTTTCGGCCAAAGGGAAATAGTGAAGCAATTTCGGCAAGGAGATCAAATGATGGAAAAAGGGACCAAAAAGGTGAGCACTTCCCCATTTATAGAACAAAATTCGACTCACCTTCTCACATGCAACAACACCGAAAATGCCCCCCAAGCTCCCCAAATTCGGCTACCACCTTCCTGGCCATTTAATTCAAATTGATTTGAATTAATCAAATCACTTAACTCACTCCCAGCCACCCATTTGAAATCAATTCAAAATTTAAAATAAAATAAAACCCACCTTTATCCTATATCACCTCTTCAATTTAAAAAGAATAAAAACATAATAATTATCCTTACTCCAGCCGAAATTAAAAGGATAAAAGCTTAATCCCTTTCAATTTAAAAAACCATGTGCCGCCCAATTGCTTCAAATCTGCTGCCCAAAAAACAAAGAAACAAAACTTCCATGTGCCGCCCACTCACGTCAACCAGCAGCAAAAGAAGGAAAAATCCCCCCCAGCAGCCTCCAAGGCTCGAACACACGACCTGGGGAACCAGCGACCATGTAGTGCCCCCAGGCCATTCGGCCTAGGCGCTGTTTTGTAACAAAAGCGCGCAACAAAATCTTTTAAGCCTTCTCAGTACTTAACGCCTGCTTGCAAAATATCAAAACTCTGCCTCCCTTGCGCCTCGAACTCGCGACCTGCACCTAGCGCCTTTTCAAGTAGCGCCTCAGCCACACCGCCCACCTGCCTTTCATGTCCATAGAGCCCCAACAATTATTCATAAAGCCTTCATACTCAGGCCCAATACTGCATATGAAAAATAAAACGCCAAAACTGCTGCTGCCTCCACTCGAACCAGCGCCCTTCTCCCCCTTCAGCGCCTAAGTGGCGCACGCTAGCCACTTCGCCAAGCTCTTCCTTGTGCCAAAAATTACCGAAAAATATACTTAAGGCCTCCCTTGGCCCGATTCCCTTCTTAACCCCTGAAAATCAAAATTTTCCAAAGTCTTCCCTTTTACTCCGAGCACTCTCAACACCTCTCAAACACATCCAAGCCTACCCAAAACCCACTAGAACATGAGTTATACCCCACATGCATAGCCCCTAAACCAGGGTGTTACATTCACACTCTTCCCTCATCCCTCCACTTTTCCTCCAATTTTCCACCTAACCAAGAACATCATTAGAGTTGAATGGAATACACAACCTTTTTTACCAAATCAATTCTTTTGATTATTATTATTATTCTATTTTTTAAATTCATAAATTCTGTTTACAGATGGTAATTAATCTATTCTATAAAGGTGATAGCAAAGCATGGCAAGAGTTTCAGTCGACTTCTGCTTGACTAATTCAAATTCTCCTTGCCTAATTCAAATTCCAACTTGTAGAGTTTTAGTCGACTTCTGCTTCTCACGTGGCAAGAGAGCAAAATAAATACACTTTTTACCTTGCCATGACTTGAACCTTAGACCTCGAGAGAACTCTACACGCCACCTTGCCACTAAACTACAGGCTCTTTTTGTGTCATAATTTAACCACAAATATTTAAGAACCTTCTATCTAGATCCGAATGATTTTATTCACTAAAAATAAAATTTTTGCTAAAGCCCAGGTTTGAACCTAGGACATCTCAGACACTCCCAAACATTGCTAAATCACTTAACCACTGAAGCAGACAGTCAATTGTGTTATTTCCTTGCACACATAAACTTTTATGTGTTCCTACGCTTAAGGTCTATTTCTTCTAGGCCGAAATTTGGGGCGTTACAATTCACCCCTACTTAAAGAAATTTCATCCCCGAAATTTCCAAATAACAAGATAGTCGTACCACCCAGACTACCCTACTATGCTCCCACTGCGCACTCTGATTCCAACACACTATCACGCTTTTAACTTAATCTTGAAAGCTCTTACACACACCCAAAACATCTAACATTGGAGTAGATAGATTACATTTTCTATACCCAAATCATCACATCCAACCATTTCCAAACACACAGAATAAATACCAAATCTAAACTCAAGTGTTTCGATTTACTCTAACTAGAGTAGTATAGTCTAATCTTTAAAACAATCATAGTATTTCCTAACCTACTTCACTTCAATTTTAAACTAACAATGGTATTCAGAAAACTTACGGATTCGGCACCGGAGACTCGGTGTGCCACACTTTTCAGAAGAAATATCTCAAAACACTTTACATATTTGAAAACAACCTCTTGAAATCCAAAAATTTGAAAACCCATTCCACAGCCGACTTTTGCAACTCGAGTCTGATACCACTAAATGTAACACCCCAAACTCGGCCTAGACGTTATGGCCGAATTTGGCGTGTCACATTGAAGTGTTTTTCAAAAACCATGTTTTCATTGAAAACCCTTCTTGAAATTTAAAACTTCTTGCCATTTAAAACTTGTACAAAACCTCAGTTTGCGTTTGTTCATTTTCAATCATGGTTTATTAAAAATTTATTCCCTTTTAAAATGTTATTACCTTTAAAACCTTATTTTTTTGCGGAAGCTTAATTTAAAACAAATGATCTACGAAAACGTGATATTTAAAAATTGAGTTGCGAAAACGTAGCATTTGAAAATAGTTATTATTTTGGAAAACTGTGTTCTACTTCTAGCAGATATAAATCACAATCAATAATATCCCAAATTTAAAATCCAAAAATTATAGAGGCTTTATTACAACACGAATCAAAATCAAAGTGCTTAAGTAAATGAGCAAAACAGAATAAAACATGTGCAGTTGTGTGGCCCTCCCTGAGTCTCTTGCAGCTCCAAACCGTCTAACTCTGGGGATTACTTAAAAGGTTAAAAACGGGGTGAGTTTATGAAAACTCAGTGTGTAATCCCCTTATTAATGAAACAGTCAGTATACAAAAATAGAATCAGTCTGGGCCTGAACCCTTTAACAGTAACAGTACAGTTCAGTTCAGAGCATATATGGGCTAAAGCCTAAAGCAATATCATTTGGGTCACAACCCATAACAGAATCAATTAGGCCTAGCCCATCACAGTAACAGTCTCAGTATGAATGATGCATGATGCATGCAAATCCATCCAAACCTGCACTTGCCTCCGTCCAACCCTGCACTACCTGTGGGGAATAAATCACCCACGCCATCCCTACACTTACAGTGTTAGCACCGGTTGCAGCACTAACCGAAATCGCAGCAAAGCTACTAGTATATATGCGGCTTTAAGCCTTCAGTAACGGTCTCATAGTTGGCACATAGCCATCAGCTACGGTAATATAGTCGGCACACAGCCATTGGTAAGTATGATCGACACAAAGTCATCAATAATTACGATCGACACACAACCATGGATAAATATGATCGACACAAAGTCATAATCAAGACGGCACAGAGCCATAATTAGTTTGGCACAGAGCCATAATCAGATTAGCTGGCTTAATGCCATCGGTAGGTCCACAATCGTCTCATGTGACTCGTGTGACCTTAACAGATCATTACTGGGTCCACAGTCGTCTCGTGCGATCCTATCAGAACAGTACTTCCTCCATAACCAATATCCCAACCTATGTAGTATGTCATGTATGCAAAATGTCTAGCCCACAAATCATCATATCATTCAGAGTTAAAACAATCAAATCATAGTCATAAAATCACATTCAAATCAGTCAAAACATAGCACAAGTCAGTCATTTACCCTCGAGGGGCAAAATAGTCATTTACTCTATAAGGGCATTACTGTCATTTTACCCTACAGGGGCATTACGGTCATTTTACCTTAACACGTGCAGTACGATCATTTTACCCTACAGGGGCATTACGGTTATTTTACCTTAACAGGGGCATTACGGTCGTTTTACCCTACAGGGGCATTATGGTTATTTTACTTATTTTGGGGTCCAAGTATGTTTATCAACTCATCAATAGGTCCACAGTCGATCCGCACGACTTGTGCAACCTTTAGCAATCAAAAGGTATAGTTGGGCCGAAAGCCCAAAGTATTGCCCAAGTGGGGCCCAAACGCTCGTGTGGCCCGTTAAGCCCAAAAATGCCCATAGCCATGTGAACGACATGGTCGAGCTCATTTTTTCACATTAGTTCATGAAGTTGGGCCATGTAGGGCCCGCAAGCCCATTGGGCTCACACGACCCATTTCAGCCTATTTGTCCCAAAAGCGGCCCAAGACTATGAGATCGCTCATGGTGGCCTCCCTCATTGTATCGACTTTCCACACGAGCGTTCGTGTGCTCGTATGGTAATCGTTACCTTATTTTTGGCATTTCGGCATTTGCCGATCTACAATTGGAGTGGTGTGTGTACACACCTGTTAACGAACACTTGCGATAACCCTTGAGCACCATCCTACGTTCATTCCAAGCATTCAATCAGTTTCCCAATTCATTAGCGTTCAACTGTACTTAATCTTCAAATCAGTAATCACCACCTACCTTCACAGATGATATGTGATTTATTTCGCTTAAATTGCTGACTAAAATCAATCACACGCTGCTTGCCGATTCACTACATAACAACAGATCTTGTCAGCTAGGATCAACTATAGATGTGGCTCAGATCCAAACGCCTCACCTTACAGAGTACTAGGGAAAATTTGTCCTATACACAAGAAGTAAGGTAACGCACTTACCTTGGTTGAGAGATGGGAGGAAAGGTTTTGATCGCTTCCAAAACACCTGCACGCCTTTACTCCTCTAAAAATACCTAGCCCCCAACGAGCATCACCTCGCGATGAAAGGCAAGAAACGCAAACAGAGAACGTAAAAAAAGAAGCAGTCAACTTTTCAGTATAAGTAAGAGAGAAAGATTTGAGTGAGAAAAGGAGATATGAATGCCTACTGCTTGTTGGGAATCCTTGCAGAACTGAAATAATATACCACAATAGAGTATTCGGCCACCCCAAGGATTAGCAGAAGAAGCACTTTGGTTTAAACTTAATAAAACGTCGAAAACAAGTAGAGAGGGGAAGGTATGGTGAGTTTGACCAAAAGAAATTAATCAATGGAGCAGAGACGATCAGGATATTCGGCCAAGGCTGACAAAATAGAACGAGTAGAGAAGGGAAATTTTGGTTAAGGTTAATGCCAAAGAAAGAACAGAGATAGACTTTGGCAAGAGTAGCACAAAAGGTCAGCGGTCAAGATATACGCAAAAAGCAGAAAGGAGAAAGAAAAGATAAACAACGAAAGCACATACCCTACAATCGGTCTTTAAGAACAAAAACCAAAAGCGAACAAATGAGAAAAGAACAATACCTTAAAACTGAAAAATGTCCATAATTTTCCCCTAGTCGAATTTCTCACTCCCAATAGTTCAAATTCGGCACAAAGACTTTCACCCATGAATCTCTCCCCTTTTTTTCAAAACTACCTTGATTTTCTCCCTAACAACCAGATTACCTCCACAAATCCCTCCTTAACCTTCTCATTGACTAATTCAAATTCCAACTTGTAGAGTTTCAGTCGACTTCTGCTTCTCACATGGCAAGAGAGCAAAATAAATACTCTTTTTACCTTGCCATGACTTGAACCTTAGACCTCGAGAGAACTCTACACGCCACCTTGCCACTAAACTACAGGCTCTTTTTGTGCCATAATTTAACCACAAATATTTGAGAACCTTCTATCTAGATCCTAATGATTTTATTCACTAAAAATAAAATTTTTGCTAAAGCCCAGGTTTGAACCAAGGACATCTCAGACACTCCCAAACATTGTTAAATCACTTAACCACTGAAGCACACAGCCAATTGTGTTATTTCCTTGTACACATAAACTTTTATGTGTTCCTACGCTTAAGGCCTATTTCTTCTACGAAAACGTGATATTTAAAAATTGAGTTGCGAAAACGTAGCGTTTGAAAATAGTTATTATTTTGGAAAACCATGTTCTACTTCTAGCAAACAATAAAATCTCAACTTTAAAATCCATAAATTATAGATGCCTTATTACAACCCGAATCAAAATCATAGTGCTTAAGTAAATGAGCAAAATAGAATAAAACATGTGTAGTTGTGTGGCCCTCTCCGAGTCCCTCGCGGCTCCGAACCGTCTAACGCTGAGGATTATCTGAAAGGTTCAAAACAGGGTGAGTTTACGAAAACTCAGTGTGTAATCCCCTTATTAAAGAAACAGCCAATATATTGAAACAGAATCAGTTTGGGTCTGAGCCCTTTAACAGTAACAGTACAGTTCAGTTTGCGCATATGTGGGCCAATGCCCAAAGAAATATCATTTGGGTCACAGCCTATAACAGAATCAATTGGGCCTAGCCCATCACAATAACAGTCTCAGTATGAATGATGCATGATACATGCAAACCCATCCAACCCTGTACTTGCCTCCGTCCAACCCTGCACTACTTGTGGGGAACAAATCACCCACGCCATCCCTACACTTACAGTGTTAGCACTGGTTGGAGCACTAACCGAAATCGTAGCAAAGCTGCTAGTATATATGCAGCTTTAAGCCTTCAGTAACGGTCTCATAATTGGCACATAGCCATCGATAACTATAATAAGATCGGCACATAGCCATCAGCTACGGTAATATAACCAGCACACAGCCATGGGTAAGTATGATTAACACAAAGTCAACAATAGTTACGATTAACACACAGCCATGGATAAATATGATCGACATAAAGTCATAATTAAGACGGCACAGAGCCATAATTAGGTTGGCATAGAGCCATAATCGGATTAATTGGCTTAAAGCCATCGGTAGGTCCACAGTCATCTCGTGCAACCCGTGCGACCTTAACAGATCATTACTAGGTCCACAGTCGTGTCGTGCGACTCATGCGACCCTATCAGAACAATACTTCCTCCATAACCAATATCTCAACCCCATGCAGTATGTCATGTATGCAGAATGTCTGGCCCACAAATCATCATATCATTCACAGTTAGATCAATCAAATCATAGTCATACAATCACAGTCAAATCAGTCAAATCATAGCACAAGTCAGACATTTATCCTACAGGGGCATTACGGTTATTTTACCTTAACAGGGGCAGTACGATCATTTTACCCTACAGGGGCATTACGGTCATTTTACCTTAACAGGGGCATTACGGTCATTTTACCCTACGGAGGCATTATGGTCATTTTACCCTACAGGGACATTACAGTCATTTTACTCTATAAGGGCATTACGATCATTTTACTTATTTTGGGGTCCAAGTATGTGTATCAACTCATCAATAGGTCCAGAGTCGATTCGCGCGACATGTGTAACCTTTACCAACCAAAAAGTATAGTTGGGCCCAAAGCCAAAAGTATGGCCTAAGTGGGGCCCACATGCTCATGTAGCCCGCTAAGCCTAAAACTGCCCTTAGCCATGTGAACAACATGGTCGAGCTTATTATTTCACATAAGTTCATGAAGTTGGCCCATGTAGGGCCCACGAGCCCATTGGGCCCACACGGCCCATTTGTCCCAAAAGTGATCCAAGACCATGAGATGACTCATGGTGGCCTCCGTCATTGTATCGACTTCCCCACACGAGCGTTCGTGCGCTCGTATGGTAACCGTTGTTGTATTTTCAGCTTTTCAGCATTTCGAGATTTCTGCATTTCGGCATTTGCCGATCTACAATTGGAGTGGTGTTTGTACACACTTGTTAATGAACACTTACGATAACCCTTGAGCACTATCCTACATTCATTCCAAGCATTCAATTAGTTTCTCAATTCATTAGCTTTCAACAGCACTTAATCCTCAAATCAATAATCACCACCTACCTTGACAGAAGATATGCGATTTATTTCGCTTACATTGCTGACTAAAATCAATCGCACGCTGCTTGTCGATTCACTGCATAACAATAGATCTTGTCAGATAGGATCAACTATAGATGTGGCTCAGATCCACACGCCTCACCTTATAGAGTCCTAGGGAAATTTTGGCCTATACCCAAGAAGTAAGGCAACGTATTTACCTTAGTTCGAAGATGGGAGGAAAGGTTTTGATCGCTTCCAAAACACCTGCACACCTTTACTCCTCTAAAAATACCTAGCCCCCAACGAGCATCACCTCGCGATGAAAGGCAAGAAACGCAAACAGAGAATGTAAGAAAAGAAGCAGTCGACTTTTCAGTAAACGTAAGAGAGACAGATTTGAGCGAGAAAATGAGATATGAACGCCTACCGCTTGTCGAGAATCCCTACAGAACCGAAATAATATACCACAATAGAGTATTCAGCCACCCCAACGATTAGCAGAAGAAGCAGTTCGGTTTAAACTTAATAAAACGTCGAAAACAAATAAAGAGGGGAAGGTATGGTGAGTTCGGCCAAAAGAAATTAATCAATGGAGCAGAGATGATCAGGATATTCGGCCAAGGCTGACAAAACAGAAAGAGTAGAGAAGGGAAATTTCAGTTAAGGTTGATGCCAAAGAAAGAACAGAGATAGACTTTGGCAAGAGTAGCACAGAAGGTCAGCGGTCAAGAATATGTAAAAAGCATGAATGAGATAGAAAAGAAAAACAACGAAAGCACCTACCCTACAATCGGTCTTCATGAACAAAAACTAAAGTCGAACAAATGAGCAAAAAACAATACCCCAAAACCAAAAAATGTCCACAATTTTCCCCTATCCAAATTTCTCACTCCCAATAGTTTAAATTTAGCACAAAGACTTTCACCCATGAAACTCTCCCCTTTTTTTCAAAACTACCTTGATTTTCTCCCTAACAACCATATTACCTCCACAAATCCCTCCTCAACCTTCCACTTGACTAATTCAAATTCCAACTTGCAGAGTTTCAGTCAACTTCTGCTTCTCACATGGCAAGAGAGCAAAATAAATACTCTTTTTACCTTGCCATTACTTGAACCTTAGACCTCGAAAGAACTCTACACGCCACCTTACCACTAAACTACAGGCTCTTTTTGTGTCATAAGTTAACCACAAATATTTAAGAACCTTCTATCTAGATCCCAATGATTTTATTCACTAAAAATAAAATTTTTGCTAAAGCCCAAGTTTGAACCCAGGACTTCTCAGACACTCCCAAACACTGCTAAATCACTTAACCACTAAAGCAAACAGCCAATTGTGTTATTTCCTTGCACACATAAACTTTTATGTGTTCCTACGCTCAAGGCCTATTTCTTCTAAGCCCAAATTCAGGGCGTTACAATAAATGTTAGGTATCCTTCCAATGAAGTTGTTGCTCCCAATCCTACTGCATGTTGACAAACATGAAATCGATGTTCCGTGACATCAAAACCTAAATTTTGATGACAAAATTCATATTTTAGCCACAAGATTGCATAGCCAAGGTTACAAGAACTTACAATTCTGTTAACTTGGTCAGATGAGTGAGAGTCTGGGGTAACTCTCCTGTGAGATAGTTGGCATTAAGAACGCTGTAGTCACCAACGAAGAAGATCAAATCAGTGTCTACATTTTAATGACCCAAAATTCACAGGCATCGAAAAAGTGCAATATCGGGCCTCAATCTTAGAAAACCAAATTAATAAATAATTATTAGGAATATTTATGAGTTTAGTAGTGTGCTTAATTAGGTTTTTACTAAGTAAATTTAGCTTTATTTAGAGTAATTAGGAAAAAGGACTAAATTGAATAAAGGGTAAAAGTTTAATTATAGATTAAAAGAAAATAATAGGGACCAAATGGGCAATTAAGCCACATTTGGAGGTTGAGGCGGCATAAGATTGTAAAAGTCTTAGATTTTTACATGATTTAATTATATAAACATATAAAATAATTATTAAGTATATTATTAAATTAATTATATTATAAATATTATATTAAGAAATAAATTAAATAAAGACAATGTGTGGTGATGATTTAATACAAGTGTATTAATAAAAATAAATACATTTGTAATACTTATATTTAATTATTAAATAGATATTATTAAATTATTATATTATAAGATTTTTATTTGATAAATAAATTAAATATATGACAAGTGTATGGTATTAATGATGTACAAATGTAGTGAAAAATATGTGTACATTTGTATATATATATATATATATATATAATTGTTTAATAGATATTTATTAATTAAATAATTATATTATAAGATTTTTTGTACTAGTAACAAATTAAATGATGACAATTGTAATTTAAATATTTGTTATTAAATAGATATTTATTATAATTGTTATAATGTATTATTATTATTATTAACTAATATATATAAGATATAAAGTAAAAAGAAAACAAATAGAAGAAAAGAAATAGAGAACAATTCGAAGCAGGGAGAAAGAAATAAGGAAAGAAAAGAAAAAGGAAAAACTAGGATTTTAAGGTTTGGAGCTTTAATAGTTAGCAAAGAACCCGAGGCATCGGCATCGAAAGGAAAAGAAAAGCTTATCGAGGAGTGATCGAGCAAATCACGGTTTGTATTACTATAATTCAAATCTATTTATTATTAATTGTTATATTTTAATTAAAATGCATGGTAGATAAATTTAGGAAAGTAATTGAAATAATGATATTGATTTCAATGAAATTGATTTAAAAGTGTTTATGGCTATTGAAATTGAATGTGAACAAATTGGAAATTAAAAGTGATTTGAATTGAATCAAAATGAATTGAATGAAGAAAATATGTGATTATTTGAAATGTATATTAATTGAAAAGTGATTAGTGATTTGAAATTGATTGAAGAATGAATCGAAAATATGAATTGAATAAAAGTGAATTAAATTATGAATATGGTGAATATGGTGAATTGTGAATTGATTGAAAAGTGGACTGGATTGAATCGAAGTATGATTATATGTGATTATCTGAAATATGTATTGGTATTGAATTGTATATTGATTAGAAAGTGGAAAAATGAATTTGAATGATTTGTGATCAAAATTGAAAGTGAAAGTGAAATTGAAATTGAAATAGTGATCTTAAATTTGGTATGAAAGTGAAATTAATTGAGAATTATGGAATACTGAAAATTGTTATGTTCACTGCATTGAACTGTGAAATTACTGAAGTAATGTGTAACACCCCTAACCCGTGTCCGTCGCCGGATTAGGGTTAAATGGTATTACCAAACTAAACTCAATTCCAAATAACCATTCAATTGAATTCAAGCATACGCAATGCGATTATTACTATATTATATAACATTACAACATTTTAAAATTTAATTTCTAGCATAGCTAAATACATGAGCATATCCACTCAATCACTTCACATCACATTACTAAAGATCCTTTATCAATTATTTCAATTTATTTCATCAAACAGTCAAGCATAGTTTAAACACATCTTAACCATATGCACAATGACTTAATCAAATATAATATCTCACATACCATAATTTAATCATATGCTAAATATGTACCCCATGAATTCGACCGAATAATGGAACAAGCTCATCATTCCTATTTCTGAAGTATTAATAATCTATCTAATCATGCCTAACATATAAGTATATTTACCACCACAAACAGAATCAAAGTAACCAAACCTCAAACGATCACATCATAAATATAGTAAATGTGCTTAGTCTATATCTATTAAAAGAACAAATGCACAATTGGTTCCTTAAACAAATATTCGTGCACAAATCGATTCTTTTATGAACAAACCAAAACAATCATAGAATATACATTCTGTCATTTATGAAAACATCCAATATATAATACATTTATATCATTATGAGTCCAAGCCTTAGCCGAATATACAAATACACCTTATTATAATTTTAATCCAAATCCAAATTATCACCCAATCGAGCATAACGCATATGCATACTAAACCAATACAAACTAAATCAAAATGTCCATTATACCATCAATTATAAATTCATCTCATATATATATGTACTAATGCATGTAACGAACATACAAGTTACTATACTTATAATTCATTAAAACCACACATTCTATAATTAAAAACATGAAACATTGCAAACTCAAGACATTGAAAGTAAGCCATATTTGCATGGCTTAAATATATACATAAACAAAAGTTTCCAACTCAAACGTAGACATTATCCATCCTATACATGCCTTTATCCAAAATAAAGCAAACCAAAAGAGTACCAAAAAGATGATAGTGTGGTTGACTTGCTGAAGATTTCCTCAAGCCCGTAGCTTGACCAAAATCTATAAAACAAAACATTAAACATAAACAGAGTAAGCTTACTAGCTTAGTAAGTCTTAAGCATTGTAAGTTACTTAACCATTTAAACATGATTTAAATCAATTCATGACATAAAACCTACATGTCTTACTTATAAACTCACCATAACAAGATATCATTACCTTACTTAACTTGGTAACTTTCAATTCCTTACCAAATACCTCAATTGCAGAATATACATATAAAATTACATAACTAGGTGTATAAATGTACTTACAAGAACCTTTTTAACCACACTCATACTTTCGCATTTCCAATAACCATATGGCATATTATATTGTATTTATATAAACTTCACAACCAAGTGTATAACACATTTTTCCTTCATCATTTCATTTGCTCACTATCATAGCACATATATATATATGACATTAAAGTATGAAGTACATACCTTGTTGCCGAATTAACAAATTCATTTTCAAAGCTCAAGCTTACTAGATTTGTTTTATGACCTTATTACTATATAAACGAAGTTCAAAATTGAAACTCACCGGTATAACACCTGCTAGGCTTTAACCCGAATTGCACACACTAGCACTAGGCCTGCTAGACTCAAGGTCCGAGATTTAAACACCGGCATTAAGCCTACTAGGCAATAAGCCCGAACTATTTCACCGGCACAAGGCCTGCTAGGCTCAAAATCCCGAAATAACTCACCGGCACAAGGCCTGCTAGGCTCGAAGCCCGAAATAACAACATAATTAATCCTTCAATACACATTTCTTAATGCTAACATCACAAACAAATCATATACATCATTTTACATCCACATATTATATCGAATATACCTATTCATATCACATTAACAAAATATATTCAATCCAATGTAATACCCTTACATTCGGCTAACACTGTAACACCCTAAACCCGACCCATTCACTATGATCGAATTTGAAATGCCACAGCGGAAAACATTTGAAACAAATTTGAACTTAAGGATAAAACATGAAAATTTTGTTAAGTTTAGAAAACAGTGTTCATTAAAATTCTTAAGTAAGGTGTGGTGTTTATAAAAATATCCGGATTAAAACTTTAGTATATATAGATTTAAATAAAAATCGTTTGCAAATAATTCCTCAATTGTCAATCCATAATAAAACATAATAATAAACTTAATGAAAAACACTTAAACAAACTTTAAATACTTTTAGGGGCCTTACTACAATAATTGAATAATCAAAGTACTGAAAATATAAATGCTTAATTAATTAAAAATATCTTTCTGCATGAAAATCTGCTTCTGCATGGCCACCTTTGTATCCACTCCAAACCGGTCCAAGCTTTACGCATTACCTGAAAGGTTTAATAAAATATTGGGTGAGTCAAACCGACTCAGTGCATAGTCATTTCACATATCTCCATATATGGGCTTGGCCCATATCCACACAGTCCATACACATAAATATGCAATTATGAAGCCCATCCCAACCTAGGGTCCATCCATTACACCTACCTAGGCAGACCCCCTGCTCAAGGCCGTGGCTAATCCACCACCTTTGTATCCACTCCAACCCGGTCCAAAAATCACGATCACCTGCGATGTTTAAGAAGATTGGGTGAGTCACACGGACTCAGTGCATAGTTAGTACACATGTCCCCACATATGGGCTTAGCCCATATCCACCCAGTCCATACACATGAATATGCAATTATGAAGCCCAACCCATCCTAAGTCCATCCGTTACTCCTACCTTAGCAGACTCCCTGCTCAAGGCCGTGGCTAATCCACCACCGATCACATAATGATCCACATATCTTACCTTGGCAGACTTGCTGCTCAAGGCCGTGGCTGAGCCACCGATCCCATAGGGATCCCACATATCAATCAGTCCACGGTGATGCACACAGCTATCAACCGCCGAGATGGGCACTTAGCCAACACCTCCCTTGATGAAGCACATAGCTAACATCAAGCGCTAATGTAGCACGAAGCTAGCATTAGACCACGTACATAGTGTACACCCTTTCCTCCAATAGGCACATCCCAAGTCCCATGCATATATATATATATATATGTACCATGGCAACATATTACTTGAAACAAATATACATCACATGCCGTCACATTTTATACATTCATCAATAATCATTTATTATCGTAAATCACTGACCTGATTATTCAATCACCCACCACGGGTATTCACAATCTTAGCCCTTATTTCGGCTATCATTCACTTTATACACATACATGAAATAACACATATAACACATATAAACATTCAAGAGACAGTGCGATAATACGCACCTGATTAGCACAATTGACTAAATCCCGAAACCCACGTCTAACGATTTGCACCTTTGCGATTGTAGAACTCCTTCCTACACCACCTAAGTCAGAATCGGCTAACATAATATACCAAAATGGCCTATGGCCGAAAATCACTACTGCATTACCTTACGGATCTAAATCCCGAAACCGCTCCTTGTCTTAGAAGTTGTCGAACTCCCTGCTTAACCTCTGTTAGATTCGGCTTAACAATAAATCTAGGGAAAATGGCCCTTGGCCGAATAACACATACCACTTACCTTGATGCTTTCGAATCCCGAAGAACTTCTTACTGCTCCTTAATATCGGCTACACAAAAGACACATAAAATAGCTTAATGGACATTCGTCCATCCTTAGATCAAGGCCTGCACACTTGATTTCGGCAAACTAAAAGAATAGGAACCCAAATCGATTGCTAGAATAGAGAATACTTACCCTTACACGCTTACCACGAAACCAAAAGCAAGAGATCGATGGTACTACCCTTGTAGATTCGGCCTCAAAGATTGTGAAATAGAAAAGAGAATAAGAGGTTGAAAGATTTGGCAATAGTGACTAATATTAGAGATGTTTCGGCTTCAAAGACTCGCAACAACGAAGAGAAAATAAAGTACCTTGAGATTCAGCTACAAGAGAATAAGTAAGGAATTTGGGTTGGAAGAAAAATAAAGAAGAGGAGGAGAGGGTAGAACAATTTCTGCAAGAAGAATTTAGAATGGAAAAAAAAAAGAAATATCAAAAGGTGAGCACCCCTATTTATACTACACACTTTCTCCTATTTTATCTCTTTAACACATATTCAAAGTGAATAAAAATAAATCCATACTTAATCTCTTCTTTATCACCTTAATAAAATAAAATAAAATCCATCTCATTATCTCCTAATCATCTATTCAAAATTCTAAAATAAATCAATTATCCTCCACTTAATCTCCTATTCTATCTACTAATCTACCTATTTGAATAAAAAAAAACAACAATTATCCTACCTTACTGCAGCCGAATTTTAAAAGGATTAAACAAGCATTATCCTTATCAAATTGAAGATCCCAAGTGTCGTCCACTGCTCCTTCTCCCTAACGCCAGAATGCAAAATAAAACCTCAAAATTTTGCTTCCCTTGCGTCTTGAACCCATGACCTGCACCAAGCCCCTTTGAGCTTTAACGCCCCAAGCCACTCTGCCAAAGCGTTTTTTTGTGATATAAACTCGCCCCAATTTCTTTTAAAGCCTCCTTCCCTAGCTCCCCCTTGTCTTAACGCCAAAAGCTAAAAATAAAAACACCACCTGCTGCCGCCGTGTTTCGAACCAAGGCCCTTGTTGGCGTTATATCCAGGCCCTTAAGTGGCACATGGAAGCCACTTTACCAAGGCATTTCTTATGCCATAAATCCCCAACAACTTCTCTTAAACCCTTTGTAGCCTAGTCCCCTTTTTGACGCAAAAATAAAAGCCTCTGATGCGCCCAGCGTTACTCGAACCTCTTCCTTCCTGCGCAAGCCTCCAAGGCCCCTAAAGTAGCGTCCCAAGCCACTTTACTAGGCCCAAGTTCATGTCCCTAAACTCCTAAAATTTTCTTTAAGGCCTCCTTAGCCCAATTTCCCCTTTTAACTTAAAATTTCAAAAATTTCCAATGCATCCCCTTTTAATCCTAGAGTTTTAAAAACCCTTAAAACATCACCAACCACACTTAAAGCCTATTAACACTTGAGTTATGCTCCAAACGCACAACCCCTAATCTAGGATGTTACAAACACATAAATTTATACTCCAAATTATCAAATATTATCATGTAACATGTTCATAATCAATTCTTTAATATATATTTACTTAAGAACTTACCTCGACTATCGACGGACAACGTAGACCGACTATTCGATAACCTTCGTCTTCCCCCCGATCCAAATCCGTTTTTCTTTGTTCTTGATCTAAACACATTAAAATTTAGCTCACTCAAGTAAATTTCATTTCAATTTAGTCCCAAAACACATAAACGGGCAAATTACCATTTTTCCCCTATTGATTCACATTTTTACAATTTAGTCCTATTTGCATAAAACACAAAATACACAAAATTTCACCATACCATACAATGGCCGAATGTTCATAGGAACCACACTAGTCCATTTATTTCATTTATTTTTCATTTTGGTCCCCTCAAAAATTCATTTTTGCAATTTAGCCCAAAATACTCAAATTCACTAAAATCTCAAATACAAAACATGTTAATCTTTAACATATCTTTAATATAAAATCATCAAACATCAAAAACCCCAAGAACATAACAATGGCCGAACATCAAGCATGCTCAAATTCAAAAATTCTAACATGGGTCAACTAATATTCGAAGCAACGATCTCAAAAACGTAAAAATTATCAAGAACCGAAATCAAACTAACCTTGAATTTGTGATTATAGGTGCCGAAAATCAAATGAAACCAAACCCTTTTCTTTTCTCAACATCCGGCCAAGCAAAAAAAAAAGATGATAATGGTCATTTTTTAATGTTTTATTAATATATTATGTTATTAATAAATTACCAAACTAACCTTATAATATAAAATAAACATAACATATAAATAAGGACATTGTTGGCACATACCGTCCACTACCTTGTAAAATGGGCTAATTGCCCTTTTAGTACCTCATATTGAAAAGCCATTATCATTTTAGCACTTTTCACTATAGTATGCAACTTTTACACTTTACGCGATTAAGTCCTTTTGTCAAATTAAACATACAAACGATTAAATTTTTCTACGAAACTTTCACACACATTAATTCACATATAATAAACACAAAATATGATATTTAAAAATTTCTCGGACTCGGATTCGTGGTCCTAAAACGCTGTTCCGATTAGGGTCAAATTCGATCTGTTACAACTCCCCCTTAAGGATTTTCGTCCTCGAAAATCTTACCGTTAAACAAAGTCGGATATTGTTGCCTCATTGAATCCTCAGGCTCCCACGTAGCCTCTTCTACTCTGTGTCGATTCCATAGTACTTTTACTAACGGAATTTTCTTGTTTCTCAACTCTTTCATTTCACGAGCTAAAATACGGATTGGTTCCTCTTCATATGTCATATCGGATCGGATTTCAATCTCAGACGGGACAGTCACATGGGACAGATCTGATCTATATTTACGGAGCACTGAAACATGAAATACATTGTGTATCTTTTCTAATTCAGAAGCAACTTCAATCTATAAGCAACAGGCCCGATACGTTCGATGATTTCATACGGTCCGATGAATCTCGGACTTAGTTTGCCTTTCCGACCAATTCGGAGTACCTTCTTCCACGGAGAAACTTTCAAGAATACCTGGTCTTCGATCTGAAACTTAATGTCTTTGCATTTCAAATCAGTGTAGGACTTTTGACGATCGAGGCAGCTTTCAAACTATCTCTGATTATAGCCACTTTCTGTTCCGTCTCTTTAATCAAATCAACCCCGTGTATCTTATTTTCACTGAGCTCGGTCCAGTATAATGGTGTACGACACTTGCAGCCATATAGAGCTTCGTAAGGTGCCATTTTGATACTAGATTGAAAACTGTTATTATAAGCAAATTCAATCAAAGGTAAGTATCTTTCCCACGTACCTTCAAACTCAAGGATGCAACATCTCAACATGTCCTCAAGTATCTGAATGGTTCGTTCAGACTGACCGTCTGTCTTCGGATGAAAGGCTGTGCTAAAGTGGAGTTTAGTACCCAAAGCATCTTGCAACTTCTTCCAAAATCGTAATGTGAATCTCGGGTCTCTGTCTGAAACAATAAAACTCGGCACACCATGTAATCTCACAATTTGAACATACAACTCAGCAAGTTTATCGAGCGAATAGTCTGTATGAACCGGCACAAAGTGAGTTGATTTGGTCAGTCTATCCACTATAACCCAGACTGCATCTTTCTTGTTTGGTGTCGTAGGCAAACCGGATACAAAATCCATAGTGATTCTATCCCATTTCCATTCAGGTATCATGATCGGCTAAAGTAACCCAGAAGGCACTTGATGCTCGGCCTTTACGTCCTGACAAATTAAACACTTTGAAACAAATTCAGATATATCTCATTTCATGCCAGGCCACCAATAGAACTGTTTCAAATCATTATACATTTTTGTGCTACCCGGATGTACCGATAGTCGACTATTATGAGCCTCGTTCAAAATCATCTGAATCAAATCCACATTCCTCGGAACACATATTCGGTCTTTGAAGTTCAAACAATCATTAGCATCAATTCGAAACTCTGACTCTGCATCATTTTCACACTGAACCCGTCTAGCAATCATATCTTTGTCAATTTTCTTGTATCACAAATTTGCTGAATAAACATCGGTCTTGCTTTCAACTCGGCTATGATCGAACCATCACCAGACATAACCATGTGAGCGTTCAACGCACGAAGAGCAAACAATGATTTTTGACTTAAGGCTTCTGCAGCAACGTTAGCTTTTCCCGGATGGTAGTCAATCACTAATTCATAGTCTTTCAACAGCTCTAACCATCTGCGTTGTCTCAAGTTCAAATCTTTCTGAGTCATCAAATACTTCAGACTTTTGTGATCCGAATAAACATGACATTTCTCACCGAATAAGTAATGACGCCAAATTTTCAACACGAAAACGATGGCTGCTAATTTCAGATCGTGAGTCAGATAATTTCTTTCGTGAGGCTTCAATTGTCTCGAAGCGTAGGCTATGACTTTGCCTTCCTGCATCAAAACGCAACCCAAACCATTCAAAGAAGCATCACTATAAACAATAAATTCTTTACCCAATCCAGGCTGAGCTAACACTGGAGCTTCGATCAAAAGGGCTTTCAACTGATCGAAACTTTTCTGAAACTTTTCCGACCACTCAAACTTGACATCTTTCTGTAGTAGCTTTGCCAAAGGTGTGGCTATCATGGAAAAGCCTTTGACGAATCGTCTGTAGTATCCCGCAAGTCCCAGAAAGCTTTGAATTTCGGAAACATTCTTTGGTGGATTCCAATCAAGTATAGCCGATATTTTGTTCAGATCAACCTGAATACCTGATGCTGAAATGGCATGACCCAAAAAGCTGACTTCTTTCATCCAGAATTCACACTTACTAAACTTTGCATACAACTGTTGATCTTGCAAAGTTTGTAGCACCAATCTCAAATGCTCGGCATGTTTGGTTTCATTCCTGGAGTAGATCAGAATATCATCTATAAATACTACCACAAACCGATCCAAATATTTTCTGAAAACCCAATTCATCAAATCCATAAAAATAGCAGGTGCATTAGTAAGTCCAAAAGGCATAACCAGAAACTCAAAATGCCCATACCTCGTTTGGAATGTAGTCTTTGACACGTCAGAATCTCTAACTCGCAATTGATAATAGCCCGATCTCAAATCTATCTTTGAAAACACTGAAGCCCCTTTTAACTGGTCAAACAAATCGTCAATCCGAGGTAACGGGTATTTATTCTTTATAGTTACATTGTTTAGCTACCGATAGTCAATACACATTCGCATAGTCCCATCTTTCTTTTTCACGAATAGAACTGGTGCATCCCAAGGAGAGAAGCTCGATCGTGCAAAGCCCCTATCTGTTAACTCTTGCAACTGTGCTTTCAACTCTTTCAATTCAGTAGGTGCCATCCGATACGGAGCTATCGAAATCGGAGTCGTTCCCGGTACTAATTCAATGCCAAACTCAATCTCTCGTACTGGCGGTAAACCCGGTAATTCTTCGGGAAACACATCTAGGTATTCACACACAACTGGTAAAGATTCAATCTGCATTTCGGACACTTTATTATCCAACACATAAGCCAAGTAAGCTTCACATCCTTTTCTCACATACTTTCGGGCTAACATCGAGGATATTACTGTAGGCAACCCGTTCAGATCATTAGATTCAACCTGTATGATTTCACCGTTCTGACATCTCAAATCAATAATCTTTCTTTTGCAATTTACCGCAACATCATGCAAAGTTAACCAGTCCATTCCCAAAATTATGTCGAACTCGTCAAAAGGCAACAACATTAAATCAGCTGGAAAGCAGGAATCCCGAATCATCAACGGACAACCTCTACACACTTTATCCACAAGTACATATCGACCCAAGGGGTTTGACACACGGATCACAAACTCAGTAGACTCAACAAGTAGAGTCTTACTGGATACTAAAGTTTCACACACATATGAATGAGTCAATCTAGGATCAATCAATGCAATCACAGTAGTATCATAAAGAATGAAAGTACAGGTGATAACATCTGGGGAAGAAGCATCCTCTCTGGCACGAATAGCATATGCTCTAGCTGGTGCACAAGCCTCCGATCTAACTGCAGTGTTTTTAGTTCCTTTCTGACTGCCACTAACACTTCCCGAATATCTGGGTGGTCTGCCTCGTGCTGACGCGTTGCTCAGTCTTATATTCTGGGCCGTATTTTCTCGACTTGCATCGGACACTCTCGAATAAAATGATCTGATGATCCACATTTAAAGTAGGACTGATCACGGAATCTACAACTCCCAGAATGCCATTTTCCACAATGCTTGCACTCAGCCCGGTTCTGCTGAACATTACCAACACCATCGAAGTGGCTCGGGAACTCACTGGAGGTCGATCTCGTCTAGATAGGTCTGAAGTAGCTTTATGTCGGCCGAAGTCATCTTTGAATTTCTTAGGCGCTGAATGGAAAGTCTTACTCGATGATCTTTTTCGAGTGTCTCTAGCTTCTATTTCAGCCTTTCGTTTCTCTTTCCCAAGCTCTTCAACTTTGCAAGCTCGTTCGACAAGTACTACGAACTCTTTGATTTCAAGAACGCCAACAAGCAACTTTATGTCTTCATTTAGACCGTCTTCAAATCTTTTGCACATAATGGCTTCAGTTGATATACACTCTCGGGCATAATGGCTCAATCTGACAAACTTCCGCTCATATTCAGTCACAGTCATGAAACCCTGTTTCAGTTCTAGAAATTCTTTCCGTTTCTGATCGATGAATCTCTGGCTAATATATTTCTTACGGAACTCGCTCTGGAAGAAATCCCAAGTCACTTTTTCTTTCGGAACCACCGATACAAGTGTGCTCCACAAGTGATATGCAGTGTCCCGTAATAAAGATATAGCACACTTCAGGCATTCATCTGGAGTACAGGATAGCTTATCAAGTACCCGAATAGTGTTATCAAGCCACATCTACATCGTCATCATCATTAGCTTTGAATTCTTCGGCCCCAAATTTCCTAATTTTATCAATAGGAGGCCTACTAGATCTCATCGGATCTATTATCGGAGGTGCTGAAGGTACCTGAGTTGGATTACTCGGGGGTAGAGGTTGTTGTACAGCCGGGTTATTCTAAACAAACTGGGTAAACCATTCATTCATCATCTGGCAGAAGGCTTGCTTAACCTCCCCCTCATGGCAACCCGAGACAGGTCAAGAGTCTACCGACGCTGACCTGCATGCGCGATCAGGCGCTGCACTCTCTACATCATCTGCTACGGCTCTGCCAGGATCGGAATCCATTTACTATATAAAACACAGTTTGAAATGTCAGAAGTCACCACACTATCGTATATACAATAAAGGCATGTATAGCTAGACTCTCACACGCTACGATAGTCCTAGAATCGACTAAACCTGGCTTTGATACCAATCAAATGTAACACCCCAAACCCGTGTCCGTCGCCGGGTTAGGGTTAAATGGTATTACCAAAACTAAACTCAATTCCAAATAACCATTCAATTGAATTCAAGCATACGCAATGCGATTATTACTATATTATATAACATTACAACATTTTAAAATTTAATTTCTAGCATAGCTAAATACATGAGCATATCCACTCAATCACTTTACATCACATTACTAAAGATCCTTTATCAATTATTTCAATTTATTTCATCAAACATTCAAGCATAGTTTAAACACATCTTAACCATATGCACAATGACTTAATCAAATATAATATCTCACATACCATAATTTAATCATATGCTAAATATGTACCCCATGAATTCGGCCGAATAACGGAACAAGCTCATCGTTCCTATTTCTGAAGTATTAATAATCTATCTAATCATGCCTAACATATAAGTATATTTACCACCACAAGCAGAATCAAAGTAACCAAACCTCAAACGATCACATCATAAATATAGTAAATGTGCTTGGTCTATATCTATTAAAAGAACAAATGCACAATTGGTTCCTTAAACAAATATTCGTGCACAAATCGATTCTCTTATGAACAAACCAAAACAATCATAGAATATACATTCTGTCATTTATGAAAACATCCAATATATAATACATTTATATCATTATGAGTCCAAGCCTTAGCCGAATATACAAATACACCTTATTATAATTTTAATCCAAATCCAAATTATCACCCAATCGAGCATAACGCATATGCATACTAAACCAATACAAACTAAATCAAAATGTCCATTATACCATCAATTATAAATTCATCTCATATATACATGTACTAATGCATGTAACGAACATACAAGTTACTATACTTATAATTCATTAAAACCACACATTCTATAATTAAAAACATGAAACATTGCAAACTCAAGACATTGAAAGTAAGCCATATTCGCATGGCTTAAATATATACATAAACAAAAGTTTCCAACTCAAACGTAGACATTATCCATCCTATACATGCCTTTATCCAAAATAAAGCAAACCAAAAGAGTACCAAAAAGATGATAGTGTGGTTGACTTGCTGACGATTTCCCCGAGCCCGTAGCTTGACCAAAATCTGTAAAACAGAACATTAAACATAAACAGAGTAAGCTTACTAGCTTAGTAAGTCTTAAGCATTGATTTAAGTCACTTAACCATTTAAACATGATTTAAATCAATTCATGACATAAAACCTACATGTCTTACTTATAAACTCACCATAACAAGATATCATTACCTTACTTAACTTGGTAACTTTCAATTCCTTACCAAATACCTCAATTGCAGAATATACATATATAATTACATAACTAGGTGTATAAATGTACTTACAAGAACCTTTTTAACCACACTCATACTTTCACATTTCCAATAACCATATGGCATATTATATTGTATTTATATAAACTTCACAACCAAGTGTATAACACATTTTTCCTTCATCATTTCATTTGCTCACTATCATAGCACATATATATATATATATGACATTAAAGTATGAAGTACATACCTTATTGCCGAATTAACAAATTCATTTTCAAAGCTCAAGCTTACTAGATTTGTTTTATGACCTTATTACAATATAAACGAAGTTTAAAATTGAAACTCACCGGTATAACACCTGCTAGGCTTTAACCCGAATTGTACACACTGACACTAGGCCTGCTAGACTCAAGGTCCGAGATTTAAACACCGGCATTATGCCTGCTAGGCAATAAGCCTGAACTATTTCACCGGCACAAGGCCTGCTAGGCTCAAAGCCCGAAATAACTCACCGGCACAAGGCCTGCTAGGCTCGAAGCCTGAAATAACAACATAATTAATCCTTCATACACATTTCTTAATGCTAACATCACAAACAAATCATATACATCATTTTACATCCACATATTATATCAAATATACCTATTCATATCACATTAACAAAATATATTCAATCCAATGTAATACCCTTACATTCGGCTAACACATAAATTTATACTCCAAACTATCAAATATTATCATGTAACATGTTCATAATCAATTCTTTAATATATATTTACTTAAGAACTTACCTCGACTATCGACGGACAACGTAGACCGACTATTCGATAACCTTCGCCTTCCCCCGATCCAAATCCGTTTTTCTTTGTTCTTGATCTAAACACATTAAAATTTAGCTCATTCATGTACATTTCATTTCAATTTAGTCCCAAAACACATTAACGGGGAAATTACCATTTTGCCCCTATTGATTCACATTTTTACAATTTAGTCCTATTTGCATAAAACACAAAATAACAAACTTTCACCATACCATACAAGGGCCGAATGTTCATAGGAACCACACTAGTCCATTTATTTCATTTATTTTGCATTTTGGTCCCCTTAAAAATTTATTTTTGCAATTTAGCCCAAAATACTGAAATTCACTAAAATTTCAAATACAAAACATGCTAATCTTTAAAATATCTTTAATATAAAATCATCAAACATCAAAAAGCCCAAGAACATAACGATGGCCAAACATCAAGCATGCTCAAATTCAAATATTCTAACATGGGTCAACTAATATTCGAAGCAACGATCTCAAAAACGTAAAAATTATCAAGAACCGAAATCAAACTAACCTTGAATTTGTGATTATAGGTGCCGAAAATCAAATGAAACCAAACCCTTTTCATTTCTCAACATTCGGCCAAGAAAAAATAAAAGATGATAATGGCCATTTTTTAATGTTTTATTACATATATTATGTTATGAATAAATTACCAAACTAACCTTATAATATAAAATAAACATAACATATAAATAAGGACATTGTTGGCACATACCGTCCACTACCTTGTAAAATGGGCTAATTGCCCTTTTAGTACCTCATATTGAAAAGCCATTATCATTTTAGCACTTTTCACTATAGTAAGCAACTTTTACACTTTACGCGATTAAGTCCTTTTGTCAAATTAAACATACAAAAGATTAAATTTTTCTACGAAACTTTCACACACATTAATTCACATATAATAAACACAAAATATGATATTTAAAAATTTCTCAAACTCGGATTCATGGTCCCGAAACCACCGTTCCGATTAGGGTCAAATTTGGTCTGTTACATAATGAATTACTGCAATACTGTGAAACTGATTGAAATAAGGAAATTGTAATTGATACTGAACTAAGATGAAAATTGTACTGAAAAGTGAATTAAATACCCTATTAACTAGTCTGGCTAGTCGGATATAGTTGGCATGCCATAGGATATGGAAGAGTATGGGTTTTTTCCGGCTTACTGATCAGGCATTTATGTGCCGACTACTGTTACTGTTATCGATTCGACACTTTGTGTGTCGAATACTGTTACCGTTACTGTTCCAGATTCAGCACTTTGTGTGTTGAATACTGTTACTACTACCGTTACTGATTACTGTTTAGGTACTGTGTACCGTTAAGGCACAGTGTGCCGTATTGGTGTGTTTGGGTTGGAATCTGTGTATCCGTCAAAGTCTGGGTTTGTTAATAGGGTGAATAACTGAAATGAGAAAATTAAATAAATTGATCGATTGTACTATTAAAAGTATGAGAAAGTGAAATTATGAATTGAAATGTGAATTGGAATTGAGATATCAAAATAGGAAGTGAAAATAGAATGAATTGGAAATAATGAAATAGTGTATGAGTTAATTGAATATAATCTTATGAATTAATTATAATTAGTTTTATAGAAAAATGTTGGTTTAAATAATTATTGAAAGACTAATGTTGTAAGGTTTTAGATCTGAAATAGAATAAGTTATTGAATTAGGATATAGAAATGAAATATACGAAATAATGATTTTATGAAATGGTTATTAATGAAATGCATGAAATGAATATGGAAATAGTAAAAAGATACATAAATTAAAATGAAGAAAAGCTATTTAAGATACATGTTATCAAGTAAATTTAAAGTTTTAAATACATGAATGTTTTATTGAAAGAAAAATAATGGTAAGGTAAATTGTGTATATTTATTGTTTTTATTTTAAGTATTTGAATTATAGTAATATCACTGGGTGTATACTCAGTGTACGGTTTGTTTCCCTGCGCAAATTAGGTACAGAAATTTTTTAGAGTCAAATTTGATATTGCAAGCTTTTATCTTATCACATCTTCAAGCAACAATAGGGTATGTTTTAAAATTTTAAATAGAATTGCATGTACTTAGGAAAAATTAAGTATGTCCCAAGTAGTAGTAATGGATTTAAATTTAAATCATTTAAATTTATTATTTATCTATTTTATGTTCAAATATAATAGTAATTAGCCAAGAATTACTTTGGCACCAAATGTAATATTCCTATATCAAGTTCCTTGAGTCGAACATGGTATAGGGGTGTTACATACATAGCTAAACTCAATTCCTCCATTACTCCAACTCTTCATCTTCTTACTATTAGTCATGTCAGATATCCTGATATAGGTACAAAGGTCCAGCCCTCTAAATAAATGAATTTTTTTTTTTCTTTTGAAAAAAAATGAACCAGACCTATCCATATCAGAGACATATTCATACCCCAAACATGCAAGAAACATAGGATTATTGGTATATTATATAATATCTTTTGAAAATTAAAGAATTCTTAGGCTTTATTCACTAATAATTAAATATAAATGTATTAACAAAAAGAGAAAAGTGGACCAACAGCTTCTCCAAATTAACCAAATTCCCAAGGCGTGGAGGAATAGGTCCAAAAAACATGTTGCTCTCGAGGGACCTGAACATGCAACAATTGATTAGAGCAGCTTTAACAAAATTAATAAAAGCTCATTAAACCATTACATCAAACAGAGATAGAAAAAAAGAGAGACATTGTTATAAGTTACTACATATAGAACTCTGAGTGCAGTAATATTCCCTAAGTACTTTGGAATAGGTCCAGATAATCGGTTGATAGAAGCAATCCTGAATTTCAGTGAATGCGTTACACAATTAGTCTATCACTACAAAATCTTTTCCTTTTTTTTTTTAGAATACGAAGACTAAAACATGAATTTCAAAAGAAGCTTACAAGACTTCTAACTTTGTGGATGTCCATGCTGCTGGTATTGTACCATTAAGGTAGTTCCTTGAAAAATCACTATCAAGGAAAGTAAAAATATTTTCCCAATAAAGAAACTAGAAAAGGTCAAAATCAGACCCCATTAAACCCAAAATTACAAGCTCTTCTTACACTTGTCTAATGTAAGGTAGCTTAACCAGCGATGGTGGAAGCACACCAGGCAAATCTTGATCTTTAAGAAATCTGCAATACTCAACAACATAAAAACCCAAAAACTATTCAAACATATCGACCTGTTGTTTCGTTTCTAGACAAAGGTTAATATTTGTGGCAATAATGTAACACCCATTACCTATATTCGGCACTTGAATCAGGTACGAGGCATTACCGTACTTAACTGGCTCAATTATACAACCTTGATCCATAAAATTTCATTTCAAAATAAAACTTTTCATTCAAGACCATAATGTCCTTATTATGGGTCTACGAGACCCTAAACATACATACGGAATGGTTTGGGATTAAACCGAAAACTTTTGAACACTTAGAAAAATTTGACATAAAACAGGGCCACACGCCCGTGTGAAGGGTGGGACACGCCCGTGTGGCATATCACATGCCCGTGTTCCACACCCGTGTGGAATTATTTTTCAATTCGAACCTACAAGGGTTTTTACACGGCTGGACACACACCCGTGTCCCTGGCCCATGTCCCTCACACGGCCACGACACGCCTGTGTCCTCGCCCGTGTGTGAAAACCTTGGCATTTTGTTTATGATGTCATCATCCTAATATGGTCACACGGCCAAGGCACACGCCCGTATCCTTAGACCGTGTGTCAAATTAAATTCCTAATTTCAGGTGCAGACTTCACACGGCCTGGGCACGCGCCTATGTCCATGGTCGTGCCTCCCACACGGCTGAGACACGGTCGTGTCTATGCCTGTGTGTTTACCACTGAGCATACTGACTTGTAAACCTAGCATCCAGGGGGTCACACGGCCAACCAACACGCCCATGGGGCTGACCTAGTGTCACACACGGCCTAGACACACACCCGTGTGTCTACCCATGTGGACATTTGATAGGCTATCTACCAAGCCAAATGCCACCTTATACAACAATCAAACTTACACCAATACAATCCAACATATATCAGGACTATAAAGCACTTCCAAAGACTCAAAATCAAGACATTCACACAAGCATACATTTAATAAATTTCATCATCATTGAACATATATAAACTTGTCAAGTATTGGCCCAATTCCAAGGACCACTTACAAAATGAATTTAACAACATTAATAGCCAACACTTTAGCTAACAAATATGACATAGCAAAAGAGACTAAGTCCTATACATGCCATACTCAAAATGAATCTAGCTTTGCTATACCAAAGGTAGTCGATAGTGTGATTTCCAAATTCTGACGTTCCACAAATTCTCGAGCTAACTTGGCAATGCTACAAGGAAAAGGGAAATGATAGGAGTAAGCATAAAGCTTAGTAAGTTTGCATGAAAAATAAATAACAACATAAGCTCATAATATTATCCAATGATGGCATTGGATAAAATGCAATTTCTCGTTCTTATTCTTTCTTGTTCTTATTACATACATACCACGTCATGTATCGTAAACAATTTCTCGTGAATTACTCACGGGTACTGATCGTGTCTGAAAGTCTTAATATTTATATAATGAATGATCGAGCCTAGAAACTAACTTACAACAACGATTGAGGCAAGTGCACCTATCAAACAGTAGTATAGTTTAGTGGCAAGACTGGGATGTCGAACCCAAGGGAACCAAAAGTACTAATACTGACCTTCTTTTTATTATTTAGCCTAAGAATTAAGGGAGTTGCTATTTAACCTAAAATTAACTACCTACTAAGCTGAAGATGCTAAGACACAGAGAAGGAATTAGGGCCAAACCTAATATGGGAGTCCACAGATCGAGTTAATGCAACTCTAGGGGTTTTAATTAGAAAGAGATTTCAATTAATCAACCTAGGGTTAGACGTTAGTAGCCTCGAGAGAGGTATTAATATAAATTAGGGAATCCTACTAAACCAATTGATTAAGACAATACCCAAGGAAGAATCCACCTAGACTTCACTTGTTATTTAACTCTGAACAAACGATTTATTCACTTGACTTGATCCGTAGGATTCCCTAATTTATATTAATACCTCTCTCGAGGCTACTAACGTCTAACCCTAGGTTGATTAATTGAAATCTCTTTCTAATTAAAACCCCTAGAGTTGCATTAACTCGATCTGTGGACTCCCATATTAGGTTTGACCCTAATCTGGCAGATTTTCGTCATCCTATCTCTAGGGTTGCGATCAACTCCGCTTAATTATGCTAGATCTACTCTTAAACAGGGAATATTCCTCCACTGCCTAAGGGCATCAATACTTGAATCAATATCCTGAAATATCAAAACAAGAATTAAGAACACATAATTAAGAACAAATCAAGTATTTATCATATAGTTCAGAAAAAACAAAATCCGTCTTAGGTTTCATCCTCCTCAGGTATTTGAGGGGTTTAGTTCATGTCTATAAAAGAATACATCTCAGAAGAAAATATAAAACAAAACATAAGGAAAAACCCTAAAACCCCTTGAAGGAAATTGAAGGGAAGATCTCCCGTCTTGAGTATGACTTTGGCTTCTTAAGATGGATCAACTGGCTTTCTTCGAGTAAATCCCACAATTTGGCCTCTCTGGCTTGGCTCCTCGGCCTACCTGAACAGCCCTCTTTTAGGTCTGATAAACCATAATATGAACATATTTTAATCCCACATTTAGAATACTTTTGGATGATTTAAGCCTTGAATTATGTAATTTGGTGCTCTTAATCCTTTGTTGTCATGTTTTAAACTCAGAAGAGCACCGGAGGATGAAAAGAATGAGAAACAAACCACGGAGTAAATGGGCCATATCACAAAATCAACACGGCCTGGGCCCAAGACCACATGGCCGTGCCTCCTTAACAGACTCGAACACGGCCTGGCCACGATTAACACAGGCGTGTGCCATGGGCGTGTCCTTGACATAAGAAAGAAGAGTTTTAGTCGAATTAGGGCACTTAGAGGCAAAGAAAGACATTCCAAAAGCCTATATAAACACCCTAGCGGCCAATCTTCAGGGGGCGTCCAGCTAGGCCAAGGAGCCGAGCCAGAGAGGCCAGAATTGTGGGATTTACTCGAAGAATAGCCAGTTGATTCATCTCAAGAAGCCAGAGTTATACTCAAGACAGAGGATCTCTCCTTCAATTCCTTCAGGGGGTTTTAGGGTTTTCTTATGTTTTGTTTTATCTTTTCTTTTGAGATGTATTCTTTTATCGTTATGAACTCAACCCTCAGATACCTGAGGGGGGATGAAACCTAAGATGAATCTTGTTATTGTTTGCTGAACTATATGATAAATACTTGATTTGTTCTTAACTATGTGTTCTTAATTCTTGTTTTGGTATTTCCAGGATATTGATTCAAGTATTGATGTGCTTAGGTGGTGGAGCAAAAGTCCCTGCCTAAGAGTAGATCTAGCATAGTTAAGTGGAGTCGCTTGCGCGCCTAGAAGTAGGGTGACGAAAATCTACCGAATCAGGGTCAAACCTAATATGGGAGTCCATAGATCGAGTTAATGCAATTCTAGGGGTTTTAATTAGAAAGAAATTTCAATTAATCAACCTAGGGTTAGATATTAGTAGTCTCAAAAGAGGTATTAATATAAATAAGGGAATCCTATAGATCAAGTCAAGTGAATAAATCGTCTGGTTCAGAGTTAGATAACAAGTGAAGTCTAGGTGGATTCTTCCCCGGGTATTGTCTTAATCAATTGGTTTTTCTCATAAGTATTTCCCCAATTCATTCTCTTTGTCTTTGCATCTTTAGCTTAGTTGTTAGTTAATTGTAGATTAGATAAAAATTCCTTTAGTTCTTAGGCTAGATAATAAAAAGAAAGTTAGTATTAGTACTTTTGGTTCCTTTGGGTTCGACAATCCGGTCTTGCCACAGCTATACTACTGTTCGATAGGTGCACTTGCCTCAATTGTTGTCGCAGTTAGTTCTAGGCTCGATCATTCTTTATATAAATTTTTAAGACTCTGATAGACATGGTCAAGTTTTTGGCGTCGTTGCCGGGGAACTGAAATATTAAGAACGCTTAATTTTTATTACTTTAGCCATATTATATTTATTTTATTTTTTCAATTTATTTTTACTTTTCTAAATTTTCTTCTTTTCTTCTGGCAGGTACCTCTAGTTTATGACTAGAAGGAACCTGACAGGACCCCTGATTTACGACAGTGATACTGAAGGTACTGTTCGCAGAAATCGTAGAGAAATAAGGGGAAGCTTAAATTACATTGAAGAAGAGCAAGAAGTCGAAGCTAATACCACCGAAGAGATGGCTGAGAATAATCCACCATCTCCAGAGATGGCAGAACATCATGCTCCTCGAATTATGTATGATTATGCTAAACTTAATTTAACAGGAACTGAGTCAAATATTATTAGACCTACTATTGCTGTAAATAATTTTGAACTGAAACCTAACACTATACAAATGATACAACAGTTTGTTCAGTTTGATGGTTTGCAGGATGAGGATCCTAACACATACTTAGCGAATTTTCTAGTATTTTGTGATACCTTCAAAATAAATGGCGTTTCTGATGATGCCATCCATTTTCGGTTATTTCCCTTTTCTTTGAGAAATAAAGCCAAACAGTGGTTGAATTCTCTTCCACGAGGATCAATCACTACATGGGATCAAATGACTGAAAAATTTTTATTGAAATATTTTTCGCCGGCCAAAACAGCCAAATTGAGGAATGATATCTCTTCTTTTGTGCAGATGGATTTAGAGACACTTTACGATGCATGGGAGAGATACAATGATCTATTGAGAAGGTGCCCTCACCACGGACTACCCTTGTGGCTACAAGTCCAAACTTTTTACAACGGTGTGAACCCTTCAACTAGAGAATTGATTGATTCAGCCGCCGGCGGAACCTTGAATAACAAAACTCCTGAGGCAGCATACGAGTTATAGAGGAGATGTCACTGAATAACTATCAGTGGCAAGTTACAAGGACAAAGCCAACAAAAGCAGCCGGAGTTTTCAACCTCGACGCAGTATCCATGCTATCAAACCAGGTAGAATTGTTAAATAAAAAGATTGGTGGCATTTGTGACTCTTTGCAAGTACATCCAGTTATGCAGTACGATACGAATGGAGGAGGGATGAACAACACAGAATATCCACCTTACAACTCGAGTGCAGAGAACGAACAAATGAACTATATGGGTAACAATTTTGATCTCAAAATAACCCTTATAGTAATACTTATAATCCAGGCTGGAGGAATCACCCCAATTTTTCATGGGCTGGCAAGGAAATCAGAGACAACAACCTCCTCCAAACTTCCAACAATAGCCCTACACAAGAAAAGAAGCTAAACCTTGAGGAGATGCTGACGAAATTCATCATGGTGATAGAAAATCATCTTCAAAACACCGAAACAACACTTAAAAATCAACAAGCATCGATTAAAGGGATCGAGAACCAGTTAGGGCAACTCGCTAAGCTGATCTCCGAATGACCATAAGGCAGCTTGCCAAACAACACTAAGACTAACCCAAAGGAGCAACTTCAAGCCATAACAGCTCAGGATAGTGTAGGGTTAGATGAGCCTAAATTAAGCCAAGAAAATGTGGTAAAGAAAGGTAATGTCGAGGTAGGTCACAAGAAACCAAAACCGGTAATTAAAGAGTACCAACCTCGTATACCCTACCCTGAAGCGTTGAAGAAAGATAATTCAGATGAATAGTTAAATAAGTTTCTTAAACTTTTAAAGAAATTACATATTAACTTACTGCTTCTTGAAGCTGTTTAGCAGATGCCATATTCAAGGAAATTTTTAAAAGATCTTTTAACAAACAAGCATAAGTTGGACGAGGAATCGCATGTGGAACTAAACGCAGTATGCTCAGCAATGTTGCAAAGTAAACTACCACGAAAATTAAAAGATCCAGGGAGTTTTACAATTCCATGTTTAATTGGTAGTTTATCTATTGATAATGCTTTAGCAGATCTAGGGGCAAGCATCAATGTTATGCCTTATAAAATGTTTAAACAACTAGGTCTAGGGAAGCCTAAACAAACTAGGATGAGTATTCAATTAGCTAATAAAACTATTAGAATTCCTAGGGGTATAATTGAAGATATTCTCGTGAAAATTGAAAAATTTGTATTCCCAGTAGACTTCATAGTTTTAGACATGGATGAGGACAATAGTATCCCCTTAATTTTAGGAAGACCCTTTTTAGCAACTGTCAGGACTAAAAGTGATGTCAGTGCAGGAGAACTCATACTTTGTGTAGGTAACGAATCAATCAGTCTCTAGGCTCTTGACTCAGCTAGGACATCGAGTAATCAAGGTGAGAACATAAATTCTATTAATAACCATTCGGTTGAACCTTCTTTTCAAGAATCACCACGGAACTACACAACTAAGCCAGATCCTTGACCCCATGCCAATAAGGAAATAACTCATGAGGAATGAATGCTTCAGACCGATGAACTAGACGAGTGGAAGACACACTTCAAGAAGAAATTAGGAATGCACAAAACACAAAACAAATTTAAGATCGGAGATCAGGTATTGTTAGATAAAGCAGACCCTTGAATACCTCCTCCTGACCCTAATACAAACAAAGAAATCTCTTTTAGGGTACTCAAGGTTTTCCCACACGGAACAGTCGAGGTAAGTAATACTACATTCGAAACTTTTAAAGTAAACGATACTCGACTTAAGCTTTACCATGATAGTAAAACTGATAGCATGAGAGAGGATGTTCAACTCTTCAAACCACCCTGATTATGCGAATGAGAGGAAAGTCTAGCTTAAGACTTTAAACGAGCGCTTCTCAGGAGGCAACCCGAGTACTAACCCCATTATTATTTTTATTCCTTCTTCTAATTTTCCTTTTTAGCACCTAATTATAAACTAACCAAAGTACAGATTTCCACACCACATGGCCTAGCACACGACCGTGGTCATGGCCGTGTGGATACTACGGATGTACATACTGACATGGTAGAGATAGTACGACACAGGACGAAAAAATATCTTCAAGACACGGACTCTAATCAAACACCACGGCCGCGCAAGGCGGCTGTGGCCAACACTATTTTACCAAACACGGGCATGGCGACCTGTCCATGGGCGTGGGAGAAACAGACGAAGCTGAACATGGCCGTGCGATACAGCCATGTGACTTGACACGCCCACGGTACATGGGCGTGGGGATGTACCAGACTTGAGTTTTTCTATTTAAGCCACTCCTCCCCCCTTCTTACCTACTCCCCACCCTTCTTCTTCCTTTACACCCCCTCTCCATTCTTCAGTCTCAGTTTTCTTTGTTCTCATGACTCTAGCTCTAACAATATCCATGTCGAAGAAGCGGAAGGATCCTAGCACAGTCCCCCTTTGTGAGACCGATTTATATAAGTTCATGCCAGCCACTTCATTTACTCGACAGGAAAAGGACCTTTGAGTCCATCTAACTTTTCTTTCTATTTTCCCTTCTCCTTTATTTTTCTTTTCTTTAGTTTTCTTTTACTTAGTTTAATCTATTTTCTTTTGTTTTCTATGATTTAGGTTTTAAAGGCTACTAGGGAATCACCACGATCACAACCATAGCCACGACACCACAGCCTTAAAAATCACACCTACCTCGTGAACCATCCAACAATAAGGACTTTTCAGTCCATTCATCTTTTCTTTTAGTTTTATCTCAATTTTTACACTATTTCTCTTTATCTTTCTTGTCTTTAAATATATATTTAGTATATTTTGAATTATTCTTTTTATTTCCTGGCTAATTCTTCACGAGCTTCCCAATTTCTTCATCTAGCGCAGAGCTCGGTAGCAGCCACCACACCACGGGACTCCCTCAAGGACACCATCCAAATTCAGGAAGTTTCACCTCTCCCTTTCTCTTAAATTTCATATATATCTTTTTACATTAAGGGCAATGTATATCTTAAGTGTGAGGGGTGAATATTTATTTCGGGAAAATGCCTAACTTTTTGCATTATTCTCAAATCCCTGAATGATATCTTGTCTTTAAGAAATTTTTTCATATTATTAATTAGAATGAAATTCCCTGTTATTCATGATTTTCTTTGATATGTTTTGGATTAAGTCATTGATAATTATGCAGTGATGATTTAAACTTTAGGAGACTAGAGAATCAAGCATGATGAGTCTATTTTCAAAAATTAAAATTTTGTTAGGTTGTCTACCTGAATCTAATTATTACCTTGAAGTTTGAAATTCACAAGATTGATATCAAAAATCCATAATTCTTGTGAGATTTTGAGCCTTTTAGAGCATACATTCTTTCGTGATCACTTTTTATTATGAGTGTGTCAACATTGATTTGTTATTCTAGAACTTGCTTCGATTATACATGTCAAGACCACATCATTGATTTGATATTCAGAGATGATAAAGGCACCTAGGATTTAACCCACTCACTCCACTAAAAGCCTACCTCCATAATTAACCCCTAGTGAACCCCGTTGATCCTAACAACCCATTTATTGACTCACTGTAACAGACCAATTTTGACCCTAATCGGAACGGTGGTTTCGGGGCCACGAATCCGAGCCTGAGGGAAATTATAATATTATGATTTGTGTTTGTTATGTGTGTTTTAGTGAGTGTAAAAATTTCGTAGAAAATTTTAGCTATCTAAGTGTTTAATTTGCTAAGAAGGCTTAAATTGCAAGAAGGATTAATGTAGTGGGCATTAATAAAAAGGGAGCTAAATGAATTGTCCATAAAACATGGGAATTTGCATGTCAAATTCCCCACATTTGAACAAGGTGGACGGCAAGCATGCATATATGCTCTCTTTCTTTTATTTTTGTATGACATTTAGGCATTTTTATATTGAAGCATGCTATGAATATATGCTTTTTAATTATATATGTTGATTTAGTAATATAGTAAGAAAAAGCATGCCATATATTTTTTTTTAGCTAAAAAGATAAACACAAAAAGGAAAATAATTTCCCTTCACTCATCCCCTCTTACCCGATTCCTACTTTGAAGAGAAAGGAAGAGCTTCATCTCCCCTATTCGGCTTTGCATGCACTAGGATAGGTAAGAGTTTGATCTTGATTTTGAAAACTCACCTTGATATGGCTTAAATTCTTGATCTTTCTTTTGAAACAAGCAAAAAACTTTGTTAATATGGGTAGGAGGAGATTCGGCCATGGGTGCTAATGTTGTAGCTTCTTGAGTTGATAAGTTAGATAGTATGAGAAGAAATGGCATGAATAGGTAAGAAGATTATGTTAATTGGCTTGAAGGTACCCAACTAGTTGGCCGAATAATGGGATGAATATTCATGAAAATGTTTCTTCATGTGTTTTGATGTTAGGCCATTCTTTTATAATGAAATTCACCATAGAAGACTTTTATATGTGATGTTAAAGTATTGGGGGGGGGGACTAAGTCTAAGACTTGATTACTTGAAGTGAATTAGTGCAAGGGGTAAAATAGATGGAAGGAAGAGTTAAAAAGAATTCTAAGAACCTAAGGGCCATTCGGCCATGTAGAAGAAATCCACAATGCATGAAATTGGAGTGGTTATTTAGCTTGTTACTTGGTTGTATGATGAGGAAAATGCATGGGTGTGGAATAGATATATTCGGCCATAGGAGAGAATGAATTGGAGTAGTTAAATGCATGAAATTGGAGTGGTTATTTAGCTTGTTACTTGGTTGTATGATGAGGAAAATGCATGGGTGTGGAATAGATATATTCGGCCATAGGAGAGAATGAATTGGAGATATTGTATTTGGCTATACATGTATACTTATAAAGTGAATGTATGGCCATAGGTAAGAAGATAAATTAAACTAAGGTACATTAAATGTATGAAGTGAGGATTCGGTTCCTAGTTTGCTTGAATTAAATTTGTGTGTAATATTGCTTTGAGTTGAGTAAAAAGAGATAGGGTGGATATGAACAAAAATTTATTTAACATTTTAGATCGGGAACAAAAAGAAAAGGGACAAGAACGAGGAAAAGCAAAGATCATCGAGTAGCCGATTTGCACGGCTTATCGACAACCGAGGTAAGTCCTTTAGTTAAATAATGTCAAAGAATTTGTTACGGTTATCTTGACTATAACAAAAAAAAAAAATTTATGAATGTTAATGTTCATTTACATCATGGCCGAATGTATATTGACATATTGGTTGATGATTTATGTTGGGAATGTGATGGAAATTATTTTGGCTAATGCAAGGTGAATAAGTAAGTCCTTGAGCTACTTTATATTTAAAGTTCATTTCCATATCTAATGAATGATATGATTTGTATAAGCTTGGTGTAAAACCATGAGTTGGGTCAATTGTGATGAGGAAGGATTTGATTGATTTCAAATTTATTAAGTGCAATGGGAATAAATGTATACGATTCGATATGTATAGTGAAAATGTGAAAAGCATGTAAAAATATTCTGACATTCGGGCCTCGAGCCTAGCAGGCCTCGTGCCGGTGACATACTCGGGCTTTAAGCCTAGCAGGCTTTGTGCCGGTGATAATTATCGGGCTTTTACGCCTAGCAGGCCTTGCGCCGGTGTTACTTTACAGGCTTTTACGCCTAGCAGGCTGTTGCCGGTGATGTAATTTACCCAAGAGGAATGTAACCCTTATCAAGAATATGGTTCAGGTAAGTACGTGAGGTATGTTATGTTAAATGTTACTTGTGCCAAATTAATATTGATGGATGTAATTTGACGAAAGTCGAGCTTAGAACGTGCTATTATGGAACAATTGGTTTTCATGTATAGACGTTAAGAAAGTAGGTTACTGAGTTATTTGTATTTGGCTTGGTGAAGACTAATTACTTAATTGCCTAGGTGAAATGCCATATGTCGATCGTTTTCTTTTCGTAAACAATTAAAATGTTCTATGTTTCTTGAGTTAGGACTTACTAAGCTAGAAAGCTTACTTTGTGAAATGTTTTCTCTGTTTTATAGATTAAGATCCAGCTACAAGCTCAACGGGATAGTTCAGAAAGTCACTCACACTATCATTCTTCAATTTGGGGTACTACTTCGTTTTGGTTTGCTTGAAGGCATGTATAGGATAGACTTGGTCCTTGTTTGATGATTTTAAGGTCCATGTATGTAATAGCCATGCGAATATGGCTAAATTTTCTGTTAACTACATCGTTGTGTTTGAAATGTGAGTTAGTTTATGATGTCAATGTCTATGCTTTATCAATCAAAGTTAAATCATTTTTTTTTATGAAACACAACTTAATACTTTGTAGTGGCAGCAGTGACGTGAGTTAGAAAAATCACCAAAAATAGGGTATATTAAATTTTGAGGAGAGTGAGTTATGAAATTGAACCGTAGTGTGTCTATTTTTATACGAAAGAAACAGAATAGGCAAAAGATATATATATTATAAGATAATTAAGTTTAAATGAGACCTGCCCTGAATGAATCCGTGAGTCACTGTCCTGTTTTGGAAAAATTGTCAAAAATTGTGCAAAAATAATTAGGAATCATGGCTTATATGTGTAGAATCCTAAATGAGTCTATTTTTCATTGGTATCGACAAGGACATCATAGGAAATTTGTGCAATCAGATAACTGCAGTTTTATAGAGACAGGTCAGAACTGTCCAGCAGTGTAATAAGGGTAACTTCGAAGAATAAACTGTACTATTTGGCCACATGAAAAATTCTGGAAAAATTATGGTGAATAGTTATATGAGTCTAGTTTCAAGGAAAATTTACGAATCCAAATTTCGAGTTCTGTAACTTGAGTTATGGCCGTTTTAGTCAGCGTGACGCAGTTGGACAGCTTTAAAAATTTTACTCCCCGAGTTAATGGTTACGTTTAGTAACGCCACGTACTCGATTCCGGCGAGGGTTTCGGGTAAGGGGTGTTACATTTGATTGGTATCAGAGCTTACGGTTTAGTCGATTCTAGGACTACCGTAGCGCGTGTGAGTCTAGCTATACATGCCTTTGATATATGTTGATAGTGTGGTGACTTCTGACAGCCTGAACTTTGTTTTGTATAGTAAATGGACTCTGAACCAGAAAGAGCTGTGGCTGATGATGTGGAGAGCGTGGCGCCTGACCGTACCCACGGATCAGCACCGATAGACTCTCGACCTGTTTCGGGTAGCCACGAAGGAGAGACAAAGCAAGCCTTTTACCGGATGATGAATGATTGGATTGCCCAATTTATTCAGAATAACCCGAATATACCCCAACCTCCACCCCCGAATAATCTAACTCCGGATCCACTAGCTCCCCCAATGTTAAATCCAATGAGATCTGGTAGGCCCCCTGTTGACAAAATTCGGAAATATGGGGCCGAAGAATTTAAAGCCAACGACGATGATGATGCTGAGAGAGCCGAAATGTGGCTTGATAACACCATTCGGGTACTTGATGAGTTGTCTTGTACTCCGGATGAATGCTTGAAGTGTGCTATATCCTTACTACGGGACACCGCATATCACTGGTGGAACACACTAGTATCAGTGGTCCCGAAAGAAAAAGTGACGTGGGATTTCTTCCAAACTGAATTTCGCAAGAAGTATATCAGCCAAAGATTTATTGATCAAAAACGAAAAGAGTTCCTTGAGCTGAAACAAGGACGAATGACTGTAACGGAATATGAAAGAAAATTTGTCAGGCTCAGCCGTTATGCTAGAGAGTGTGTCTCTACTGAAGCCATTATGTGTAAAAGATTCGAAGACGGCCTAAATGAAGATATAAAGATGTTTGTTGGCGTTCTTGAACTCCAAGAGTTTGTAACTTTAGTTGAGAGAGCTTGCAAAGCTGAAGAGCTCGGGAAGGAGAAAAGAAAGGCTGATACCGAAGCCAGAGACATCCGAAAGAGGTCTTCGGGCAAAGTCTTTCATTCCACGAGCAAGAAGCCCAGAGAGGACTACAGCCGACTGAAAGCTACTACAGATCCGCCTAGACGAGACCGGCCTCCCATGAGCTCCCGGGCTACCTCAATAGCCAGTGTTGGTAACATTCCACCAAATAGAGTTGAATGCAAGTACTGTGGGAAGTGGCACTCAGGGAGTTGTAGACTCCATGATCGGTCTTGCTATAGGTGTGGATCGTTAGATCATTTTATCAGAGAGTGTCCGAAGTTAGCTGAGCGGAATGCAGTTCAGAACACTACACCGAGCAACGTGCTAATGCGAGGTAGACCACCCAAACATTCAGGAAATGTAGGTGGTAGCCAGAAAGGAACGACGAACGCTACAGGTCGATCTGAGGCTAGAGCTCCGGCTAGAGCATATGCTGCGCTAGCTAGAGAGGATGCTTCCTCCCCCGACGTCATTACCGGTACTTTCTCCCTTTTTGATACTACTGTGATTGCGCTAATTGATCCTGGTTCGACTCATTCTTATGTGTGTGAAACTTTAAAATTCGGCAAGACTCTGCTAGTTGAGTCTACCGAGTTCATAATTCGTGTGTCCAACCCTTTGGGTAGATGTGTACTGGTTAATAAAGTGTGTAGAAGTTGCCCGTTGATGGTAAGAGACTATTGCTTTCCAGCTGATTTGATGTTGTTGCCCTTCGATGAATTTGATATAATCTTGGGTATGGATTGGTTAACTTCACATGAGGCAGTGGTGGATTGCAAAAGAAAATTTATTGATTTGAAATGCCGAAATGGTGAGACAATCAGAATAAAATCTTGTGATGTAAATGGGATACCTACGGTAATATCTTCAATGGTAGCCCAAAAGTATGTGAGAAAAGGGTGTGAGGCCTATTTGGCTTATGTGCTGGATAATAAAATGTCCGAGAAACTAATGAAATCGGTACCAGTTGTATGTGAATACACCGATGTGTTTCCGGAAGAGTTACCGGGCTTACCCCCAGTACGAGAGATTGAGTTCGGCATTGAATTAGTGCCGGATGCGACCCCAATTTCGATAGCCCCGTACCGAATGGCGCCTACTGAATTGAAAGAATTGAAAGCACAGTTGCAAGAATTGACAGAGAGGGGTTTCGCACGACCGAGTTTTTCCCCGTGGGGTGCACCAGTCTTATTGGTGAAAAAGAAAGATGGGACAATGCGAATGTGCATCGACTACCGGCAACTAAATAAGGTAACTATAAAGAATAAGTACCCGCTACCTCGGATTGACGATTTATTTGATCAGTTGAAGGGGGCTTCAGTGTTTTCGAAGATAGATTTGAGATCAGGCTATTATCAGTTGCGAGTCAGAGATTCAGATGTGCCAAAGACTGCATTCCGAACGAGGTACGGACATTATGAGTTTTTGGTTATGCCTTTTGGACTCACTAATGCACCTGCTGTTTTTATGGATCTAATGAACCGAGTCTTCCGACAGTTTTTGGATCGGTTTGTAGTAGTGTTTATCGATGATATACTGGTCTACTCCAAATGTGAAGCGGAACACGTTGAGCACTTGAGAGTAGTACTCCAAACCCTAAGAGATCATCGTTTATATGCAAAATTCAGTAAGTGTGAGTTTTGGATGAACGAAGTCAGCTTCTTGGGTCATGTGGTTTCGGTGTCAGGTGTTCGGGTGGATCCAAACAAGATAGCAGCTATACTCGAGTGGAAACCACCAAAGAATGTCTCCGAGATCCGAAGTTTCCTAGGCCTCGCTGGATACTATAGACGATTCGTAAAAGGTTTTTCTGTAATAGCTACACCCTTGACGAGACTACTACAGAAAGATGTCAAATTTGAGTGGTCAGAAAAATGCCAGAAAAGTTTCGAGCAGTTGAAAGCCCTTCTAACCGAGGCTCCAGTGTTGACTCAACCCGAATCGGGTAAAGAATTTACTATTTTTAGTGATGCTTCTTTGAATGGGTTGGGTTGCGTTCTAATGCAAGAAGGCAAGGTGATAGCCTACGCATCAAGACAATTGAAGCCGCATGAAAAAAATTATCCAACTCACGATCTGGAGTTGGCAGCCATTGTGTTCGCCTTAAAAATTTGGCGTCACTACTTATTTGGTGAAAAATGTCATATTTACTCAGATCACAAAAGTTTGAAGTATTTGATGACTCAGAAAGATCTGAATTTGAGACAACGCCGATGGTTAGAATTGCTGAAAGACTATGAATTAGTGATTGACTACCATCCGGGAAAAGCTAATGTTGTTGCGGATGCGTTAAGTCGAAAGTCATTATTTGCTCTTCGTGCATTGAATGCACAGGTGACTATGTCTGACGATGGTTCGATGTTAGCAGAGTTACGCGCGAGACCGATGTTTATTCAGCAAATTTGCGATGCACAGAAAGTTGACAAAAAGCTAATTTCCATTCGGATTCAGTGTGAAAACGCTACAGAATCAGATTTTCAAATAGATGCAAATGACTGTCTGAATTATAAAAGTCGATTGTGTGTTCCGATAAACTCAGATTTAATACAGATGATTCTGAGTGAGGCCCATAATGGCAGAATGTCGATACACCCGGGTAGCACGAAAATGTATAACGATTTGAAACAGTTCTATTGGTGGCCTGGTATGAAACGAGATATATCCGAATTTGTCTCCAAGTGCTTAATCTGTCAACAAGTGAAAGCTGAGCATCAGGTTCCATCCGGATTGCTTCAGCCAATCATGATACCCGAATGGAAATGGGATAGAATCACCATGGATTTTGTATCTGGTCTCCCTATGACACCTAGTAAGAAAGATGCCGTATGGGTTATCGTTGATAGACTCACTAAATCAGCTCATTTTGTGCCGGTACGTACCGACTATTCACTTGACAAACTCGCCGAATTGTATGTGTCACAGATTTTAAGATTGCACGGTGTACCGAGTTCCATTGTTTCAGATAGAGACCCAAGATTTACATCGCGGTTCTGGAAGAAATTGCAAGATGCATTAGGTACTAAACTTCATTTTAGTACAGCCTTCCATCCGCAGACAGACGGTCAGTCCGAGCGAACTATTTTGATACTTGAGGACATGTTGAGGTGTTGCGTTCTCGAGTTCGAAGGTACGTGGGAACGATACCTACCTTTGATTGAGTTTGCTTATAATAATAGTTTTCAATCTAGCATAAAAATGGCACCTTATGAGGCCTTATATGGTCGAAAATGTCGCACACCACTGTATTGGACTGAACTCAGTGAGAATAAGATACACGGTGTTGATTGGATTAAAGAAACTGAGCAGAAGGTGGTAGTAATTAGAAGAAATTTGAAAGCTGCTTCGGATCGTCAAAAGTCCTATGCCGATTTAAGACGCAAGGACATTGAATTTCAGGTCGGAGATCGGGTGTTTTTGAAAGTTTCTCCGTGGAAGAAGATACTCCGATTCGGCCAGAAAGGCAAATTGACTCCGAGGTTTATCGGACCGTATGAAATCATCGAGCGTATAGGGCCTGTGGCTTATCGATTGAAACTGACCCTTGACTTAGAAAAGATACACAATGTATTCCACGTTTCGATGCTTCGCAGATACAGATCGGATCCGTCCCATGTGATCACCCCATCAGAAATTGAAATTCGATCTGATTTGACCTATGATGAAGAACCGATCCGTATCTTAGCTCGGGAAACCAAAGAGTTAAGAAATAAAAGGGTTCCACTAGTAAAGATTCTATGGAATCGTCACGGAGTTGAAGAGGCTACGTGGGAACCTGAAGAATCAATGAAGCAGCAATATCCAAACCTGTTTAACGGTGAGATTTTCGGGGACGAAAATCCTTAAGGGGGGAGAGTTGTAACAGACCAATTTTGACCCTAATCGGAACGGTGGTTTCGGGACCACGAATCCGAGCCTGAGGGAAATTATAATATTATGATTTGTGTTTGTTATGTGTGTTTTAGTGAGTGTAAAAATTTCGTAGAAAATTTTAGCTATCTAAGTGTTTAATTTGCTAAGAAGGCTTAAATTGCAAGAAGGATTAATGTAGTGGGCATTAATAAAAAGGGAGCTAAATGAATTGTCCATAAAACATGGGAATTTGCATGTCAAATTCCCCACATTTGAACAAGGTGGACGGCAAGCATGCATATATGCTCTCTTTCTTTTATTTTTGTATGACATTTAGGCATTTTTATATTGAAGCATGCTATGAATATATGCTTTTTAATTATATATGTTGATTTTAGTAATATAGTAAGAAAAAGCATGCCATATATTTTTTTTTAGCTAAAAAGATAAACACAAAAAGGAAAATAATTTCCCTTCACTCATCCCCTCTTACCCGATTCCTACTTTGAAGAGAAAGGAAGAGCTTCATCTCCCCTATTCGGCTTTGCATGCACTAGGATAGGTAAGAGTTTGATCTTGATTTTGAAAACTCACCTTGATATGGCTTAAATTCTTGATCTTTTCTTTTGAAACAAGCAAAAAACTTTGTTAATATGGGTAGGAGGAGATTCGGCCATGGGTGCTAATGTTGTAGCTTCTTGAGTTGATAAGTTAGATAGTATGAGAAGAAATGGCATGAATAGGTAAGAAGATTATGTTAATTGGCTTGAAGGTACCCAACTAGTTGGCCGAATAATGGGATGAATATTCATGAAAATGTTTCTTCATGTGTTTTGATGTTAGGCCATTCTTTTATAATGAAATTCACCATAGAAGACTTTTATATGTGATGTTAAAGTATTGGGGGGGGGACTAAGTCTAAGACTTGATTACTTGAAGTGAATTAGTGCAAGGGGTAAAATAGATGGAAGGAAGAGTTAAAAAGAATTCTAAGAACCTAAGGGCCATTCGGCCATGTAGAAGAAATCCACAATGCATGAAATTGGAGTGGTTATTTAGCTTGTTACTTGGTTGTATGATGAGGAAAATGCATGGGTGTGGAATAGATATATTCGGCCATAGGAGAGAATGAATTGGAGTAGTTAAATGCATGAAATTGGAGTGGTTATTTAGCTTGTTACTTGGTTGTATGATGAGGAAAATGCATGGGTGTGGAATAGATATATTCGGCCATAGGAGAGAATGAATTGGAGATATTGTATTTGGCTATACATGTATACTTATAAAGTGAATGTATGGCCATAGGTAAGAAGATAAATTAAACTAAGGTACATTAAATGTATGAAGTGAGGATTCGGTTCCTAGTTTGCTTGAATTAAATTTGTGTGTAATATTGCTTTGAGTTGAGTAAAAAGAGATAGGGTGGATATGAACAAAAATTTATTTAACATTTTAGATCGGGAACAAAAAGAAAAGGGACAAGAACGAGGAAAAGCAAAGATCATCGAGTAGCCGATTTGCACGGCTTATCGACAACCGAGGTAAGTCCTTTAGTTAAATAATGTCAAAGAATTTGTTACGGTTATCTTGACTATAACAAAAAAAAAAATTTATGAATGTTAATGTTCATTTACATCATGGCCGAATGTATATTGACATATTGGTTGATGATTTATGTTGGGAATGTGATGGAAATTATTTTGGCTAATGCAAGGTGAATAAGTAAGTCCTTGAGCTACTTTATATTTAAAGTTCATTTCCATATCTAATGAATGATATGATTTGTATAAGCTTGGTGTAAAACCATGAGTTGGGTCAATTGTGATGAGGAAGGATTTGATTGATTTCAAATTTATTAAGTGCAATGGGAATAAATGTATACGATTCGATATGTATAGTGAAAATGTGAAAAGCATGTAAAAATATTCTGACATTCGGGCCTCGAGCCTAGCAGGCCTCGTGCCGGTGACATACTCGGGCTTTAAGCCTAGCAGGCTTTGTGCCGGTGATAATTATCGGGCTTTTACGCCTAGCAGGCCTTGCGCCGGTGTTACTTTACAGGCTTTTACGCCTAGCAGGCTGTTGCCGGTGATGTAATTTACCCAAGAGGAATGTAACCCTTATCAAGAATATGGTTCAGGTAAGTACGTGAGGTATGTTATGTTAAATGTTACTTGTGCCAAATTAATATTGATGGATGTAATTTGACGAAAGTCGAGCTTAGAACGTGCTATTATGGAACAATTGGTTTTCATGTATAGACGTTAAGAAAGTAGGTTACTGAGTTATTTGTATTTGGCTTGGTGAAGACTAATTACTTAATTGCCTAGGTGAAATGCCATATGTCGATCGTTTTCTTTTCGTAAACAATTAAAATGTTCTATGTTTCTTGAGTTAGGACTTACTAAGCTAGAAAGCTTACTTTGTGAAATGTTTTCTCTATTTTATAGATTAAGATCCAGCTACAAGCTCAACGGGATAGTTCAGAAAGTCACTCACACTATCATTCTTCAATTTGGGGTACTACTTCGTTTTGGTTTGCTTGAAGGCATGTATAGGATAGACTTGGTCCTTGTTTGATGATTTTAAGGTCCATGTATGTAATAGCCATGCGAATATGGCTAAATTTTCTGTTAACTACATCGTTGTGTTTGAAATGTGAGTTAGTTTATGATGTCAATGTCTATGCTTTATCAATCAAAGTTAATCATTTTTTTTTATGAAACACAACTTAATACTTTGTAGTGGCAGCAGTGACGTGAGTTAGAAAAATCACCAAAAATAGGGTATATTAAATTTTGAGGAGAGTGAGTTATGAAATTGAACCGTAGTGTGTCTATTTTTATACGAAAGAAACAGAATAGGCAAAAGATATATATATTATAAGATAATTAAGTTTAAATGAGACCTGCCCTGAATGAATCCGTGAGTCACTGTCCTGTTTTGGAAAAATTGTCAAAAATTGTGCAAAAATAATTAGGAATCATGACTTATATGTGTAGAATCCTAAATGAGTCTATTTTTCATTGGTATCGACAAGGACATCATAGGAAATTTGTGCAATCAGATAACTGCAGTTTTATAGAGACAGGTCAGAACTGTCCAGCAGTGTAATAAGGGTAACTTCGAAGAATAAACTGTACTATTTGGCCACATGAAAAATTCTGGAAAAATTATGGTGAATATTTATATGAGTCTAGTTTCAAGGAAAATTTACGAATCCAAATTTCGAGTTCTGTAACTTGAGTTATGGCCGTTTTAGTCAGCGTGATGCAGTTGGACAGCTTTAAAAATTTTACTCCCAGAGTTAATGGTTACGTTTAGTAACGCCACGTACTCGATTCCGGCGAGGGTTTCGGGTAAGGGGTGTTACACTCACCCACTAATATTAACCCAAAACCCTTTGTATTTGTTATCACCATTCCTTAACTACCCTTTCTGTCGAGATTTGATTTGATCGGTTGCCTAATTATTTTATTTCAGTAGTTGAATTCATCTTTTATTATGTATTATGATTTGTTCTTAAAAAAATCGAAGTATATTCATTATTAGTCCTATATCAGCTGAGCTTATACATGAAAATTCCAAATCTTGAAGAAGAAGCTCATATTATTAGTAATGAAGTTTTCAATTGATGTAATTATTCCTTATCAGTTTGTTATTTCTAGTTAGGTAATTTGTCAAGTCAATCTCGATTCTAACCCTCTAATTCAGCCTTTAGCCACACCTTTAACCTAAGCCCCGTCACAATCCTTTTAAAGACCTTTTGATCTGTGTATCATCTCATTTTACAGTGGTGGAGATTTGATCTTCAGGCAAGCCTATGGGACTAACTTTTCATGTTTGACTTTTGAGTGCTTAATTTTGAACCTGAAACACGTTGAGGGATTTGAGTGAATCTTTAGTGAGGATGTCAACTCTTGTCAATTCTGAATCAGAGGTAATTATTTAGGTAAAGGGAAACGCCTATGTTTTCGTACTATAAATGTATGACTTTGATTGTTTGAATCATTAGGACCCTTTGAGTTAAATTATCTATGTATGAATTATCTTTGAATTATGATGAAACATTATTGATGAATATTATCAATCAGGGAAGTTCATTTTAATTGTAAGTTGAGAATTTTGCTTGAGGACAAGAAAATGCTTAAGTGTGGGGGTATTTGATAAACAGTAATATGAACATATTTTAATCCCACATTTAGCATACTTTTTGATGATTTAAGCCTTGAATTGTGTAATTTGGTGCTCTTAATCCTTTGTTTTCATGTTTTATACTCAGAAGAGCACGGATGATAAAAAGAATGAGAAATGGGCCCAAAACGGAGTAAATGGTCCATATCACGAAATCAACATGGCCTGGTCCCAAGACCACACGGCCGTGCCTCCTTAATAGACTCGAACACAGCCTGGCCACGATTAACACGGGTGTATGCCATGGGCGTGTCCCTGACGTGAGAAAGAAGAGTTTCAGTCAGATTAGGGTACTTAGAGGCAAAGAAAGCCATTCCAAAAGCCTATATAAACACCCTAGCGGCCAACCTTCAGGGGGCATCCAGCTAGGCCAAGGAGCCGAGCCAGAGAGACCTGAATTATGGGATTCACTCGAAGAATAGCCAGTTGATTCATCTCAAGAAGCTGGAGTTATACTCAAGACAGAAGATCTCTCCTTCAATTCCTTCAGGGGGTTTTAGGGTTTTCTTATGTTTTGTTCTATCGTGTTTTGTTCTATCGTTTCTTTTGAGATGTATTATTTTATCGTTATGAACTAAACCCTCAGATACCTGAGGGGGATGAAACCTATGATGAATCTTGTTATCGTTTGCTGAACTATATGATAAATTCTTGATTTGTTCTTAACTACGTATTCTTAATTCTTGTTTTCGTATTTCTGGGATATTGATTCAAGTATTGATGTGCTTAAGTGGTGGAGCAAAAGTCCCTGCCTAAGAGTAGATCTAGCATAGTTAAGCGGAGTTGCTCGCCCGCCTAAAAATAGAGTGACGAAAATCTGTCGGATTAGGGTCAAACCTAATATGGGAGTCCATAGATCGAGTTAATGCAATTCTAGGAGTTTTAATTAGAAAGAAATTTCAATTAATCAACCTAGGGTTAGACGTTAGTAGCCTCGAAAGAGGTATTAATATAAATTAGGGAATCCTACGGATCAAGTCAAGTGAATAAATCATCTGGTTTAGAGTTAGATAACAAGTGAAGTCTAGGTGGATTCTTCCCCGGGTATTGTCTTAATCAATTGGTTTTTCTCACAAGTATTTCCCCAATTCATTCTCTTTGTCTTTGCATCTTTTGTAACATCCTGAATATATGGGCTTGTGCATTTTGTGTAGTGTATGCTTAAAATATTAATTTAAGGATTTGAGGTGCAAATGGGGCTCAAGTTTGGGCTGAGACTTTGATTAAATATTTTGTTTAGACACTCTAGGGGCTTGAATTAAAGTTTTAGTAGTTTAATTGACATATTAGGCTTGTGGCCCAGCAGCTAGGGGCACAGTAAAGGGGAGCTGTAAGTGGCGTCACTAGTGCATGAGGAGGGCCCAAATTTTGGTTGCTTGAAGCCCAAGTTATAGGGCTAAATTTTGGCACTTAAAAGAGTAAGGGGGGACGGCACAAGGCTATTTTTTAGGGAATTTTATTATGTTTTAATACGTGGATATTGTGTTGATAAATGAAGGAGGAGTTGGTGCTAGTTAAGTCTCTTTTGGGATGAGTAAATTTAGAAAGATAGGAGCTATCTTTAAGTGTTTAATGTTAACCGAAATCTTGAACAATTGGAAAGGAAAGGGGCACTCGTTTTTGGCTTAAGGTGGATGTGTCGAATTTGTTGTCCAAGTTTTCATCTTTTTTCTCTTTTCTCTGCCGAAATTCCTACTCTATTCTCCCTCTCTTTTCTTTTTCTTCAGTTGGCCGAATCCTCTAACAGATTCCTTTCTCATCTCTTTCAAGACACTTTAGCCGAATCTTCAAGCCTCTCTTTGCTTTCTTTTCACTTTTCTTTTTAGCCGAAACCACATCAGTTCATCTTTTCCGGGATTTTCATAAAAGCCGAAATTGTGAGATCTCGTCTCCTGTGATTGCCGAAATCACTCTGGGGTGTCTGCTTATGCCGAAATCTGAAGGGAATTGAAGGTAAGTATTGATTTGTGGGATCCAAATCTTTTTCGGCTTTTCAAAGTCTCTGGCCGAATGGCTATTTAGTGACTAACCTATTGTTTTCTCTTATTTTTCGGTATTCTGGGATCTGAAGTGGAGTCAATCGTGTAGATCTCTAAGTCATAGTTCAGTAACACTCGAATCTTGTTACTTTCAAGATTTCAAGGTAAGGAGATCTATTGATTTTAGTGTGCAAATTCGGGATTTACTAACCTTTGGCCGATTATAGGGGAGACCAAATCTTCGTATTCTTCCGGCTTTTGAGCAAGGTTTTAGACTAAGGGTTGTAGATCCGGATAGCAAGGATATTGACTAAGAATGTAGTACTACGCGATATCAAGTGTGTAACTTCTCACACCATTAGATTGAATGATAATGTATATAATGTAATAAATCTACTATACTCTATTAAATGCCGAAATCCCGGCATAACGTGTAAACACCCGATGAGGGTAAAGGATAAATATCAGGTTAGTGATTTCTGCCATTCCTTAGTGAATGTTTCTGTTAAAACAACGATATGTTTTATATGTCGATTTCTATGTATGCTTGGGGTTGGGTGATTGATGAAAGGGGAAGTGATCTGTTCTGGTGGCTTATGCCATTTCAGCCTGGTGACTCTGTCACAACTCTGTTTCTGGTAGCTTCTGCCATTTCAGCCTGGTGACTCTGTCACAACTTTGACGATGAGCAGCTAACTACAGCATGACTGCCATCGATGGTGTGTAGCGGTGTGGGTTGATTGTAGAAATCTCCAATGGTGTGATTCGCAGGTAAGGGTGGTGTGTAACGGATGGAAACCTAGGATTGGGTTGGGTTTTATGTATGTTATCTTCTATATTATGTTCTATATTCTGATCTGTGGGCTAAGGCCCAATCTGATGGTGCACGAGAGTTGCACACTGAGTTTCGCGACTCACCCTATTATTTTAACAATTTCAGGTAGCACTTAGTTCATCGGACCGGGCTGGAGAGGAGAGCAAGGTGGCCATGCGATAGAGTACTGAGGATTCAGCAAAAAAAAAAAAAGACTTTACTTTATTTATTTATTTTTAAGAAATTTATTTTAAGTGGGTTTTAAATTTCGTTGTAATAAGGTCTTGGGCCACTAGACTATCATTTATGCTTTGGTATTATGTTGGGCTTTTATTACTGGGCAGTTAAATTTGATGTTTAAAATTAAGTTGGGACATGTATAACATTTCGGTTTTTATTTAAAAATTCACCAAGGCAATTTATAACTTTATATCTTATACGACTTAATAAATTATTATGTTTTCGGTATAAGTATTTAAACCTGATTATTGTTTTTTTCCAAAGTGCTACATCTTTTTATAAAATTTCCTTAGTGACATACCAGATCCGGTTGTAGTGTTTGGGCCAGGTTTGGGGGTGTTACATCTTTAGCTTAGTTGTTAGTTAATTTTAGATTAGATAAAAATTCCTTTAATTCTTAGGCTAGATAATAAAAAGAAAGTTAGTATTAGTACTTTTGGTTCCTTTGGGTTCGACAATCCGGTCTTGCCACAGCTATACTACTGTTCGATAGGTGCACTTGGGTCAATTGTTGTCGCAGTTAGTTCTAGGCTCGATCATTCTTTATATAAATTTTAAAGACTCTGATAGACACGATCAAGGTCACACTTAGGGTGTTTATATAGGCTTTCGAAATGTCTTTCTTTTCCCCTAAGTATCCTAATCCGAATGGAATTAAACTAGGTCATGGAAGGGACACTCCCGTATGGCAAGCCTGTGTGAATTGAACCCAAGCCGTGTTCAGGTCTGCTAAAGAGGCACGACCGTGTTGCTCGGGCCTAGCCGTGTAAATTTCGTGTTTTGGCCCATTTTCTCCGTTTTTGGCCCGTTTCTCTTTCTTTTCATCCTCCGGTGCTCTCCTAAGTATAAAACATGAAATTAAAGGATTAGGAGCATCAAATTCCACAATTTAGGGGATAAATCATCCAAAAGTATGCTAAATGTGGGATTAAAACATGTATATATTACGGTTTATCAGGTACCTGTATTCACTCAATCACATATCTTTAGCACTAATCTCATTTCTATTTCAAGCTCAACTATTTATCCCACAGAATCATTTGGGATACTCAAAGATACATGTTAATCGTCATTCACACAATTACAAAGTCAATGCCAAATCCTAGATGTGATCTTACATGAGGTCATCTCTGAGTGCCGATGCCATATCCCAGATATGGTCTTATACAGGGCTCATATCAATTATCATGCCATATCCCGGATATAGGCTTATACGATTTTCATATTAAATGTTGATGCCATATCCCAGATATGGTCTTTTACAGGATCTCAATTCAGTGCCGAGGCCATGTCCCAGACATGGTCTTACACGGGACCTTATCCATCTCATGTCTCAATGATAGTCTTCTCACATTTATTATAGTCCAACTAGGACTTCAACAACACAACTTTCATCATTTTTCTCATTTAACACCATCACTCAATTTCATAGAAATATTATACATCATTATAATATCAAACATTCTCAAACATACTAGCATGATGTTGAATTTATCACATGCAAACTTACCTCAATTTCAAAATAGGCTAGATTGCCGATTTAGTCCGATACTTTGCCCTTTCCTCGGTCGAGGTTAATCCTTCATTCTTTTTTATCTATAATAACAATTTAGCTCATTTAATAACCATATTAATCATCACATTTCAATAATCATACTTGGGGAAAATTACCATTTTACCCTAGGCTCGAAAATCAATTCTAATCAAATTTCTTTCTTTAACGAGCCTAGGTGAACATTTATTACTCTTATGGAAAACCTCAATACTCATTATTTCACACATTTTCCACATATTTTATAACCTTTACAAAAGGGTCCTTTTAGGTGTTTTCATGGAAACACCATTCACAAAAGTTGTTTATCTAACAACTATGACTCGTTTTCTTCCATAAAAATACAGCAAACAATTTAAAAGCTCGCATGGAAAAACTCTAAACTTTCAACCATTTTGCAAGATAGTCCCCTCTTTAGAAAGCTTAAGCTTTAGGGGTTCCAAAAGTACAAATATTATCAAGAAATGATCACTAAAACACTTACTTGTAAGGAGAAGAGTTTGCTGAAATTTTTGAGCTTTCAAAACCCCTATTGCTGCTAATTTTTGGTGGATGAGTGAAGGAGAAAAGATGATAACGTTTCTTTTTTTTCCTTTTAGTCTATTTCATCAATTTAATCCACCTACTACACCAACTTTGACTAATTTTGACTTCTTTGTCCCTTTATGGCTGGCCACCTCTTAAAACAAGGCCTAATTGCACATTTGGGACCTCCAATTAATATTCTATGGCTATTAGGCACCTTTAGCTTATAAAATTGAACTTTCACACTTTATGCGATTTAGTCCTTTTTTGCGATTAAGCATGAAATCGCTAAAATTAAAGCACCAAAATTTTCATGCACCTTTATAATCATGTTATAACTCATAAAATAACATTAAAATAATTTTCTCTGACACTGGATTAGTGGTCCCGAGACCACTGTTCTGACTAGCCCCTAAATCAGGCTGTTACAATTCTCCCTCTTAGGGATTTTCGTCCTCGAAAATTTACCGGTGAAAAGACTGGATATTGGTTTCTCATGGCGTCCTCGGGCTCCCATGTGGCCTCTTCCACCCCGTGTATTTGCCATAGTACTTTCACAAGGGATATACCTTTGTTTCTCAACTGTTTGACCTCTCGTGCCAAAATTTTAACCGGCTCTTCACAATAAGTCATGTCCAGTTGAATTTCTACCTCTACGGGTACAATCACATGTGAAGGGTCTGATCGGTATCGGCGTAACATGGACACATGGAAAACATCATGAATCTTTTCCTGTAACACCCCTAACCCGTATTCGTCACCGGATTAGGGTTATGAGGTATTACCGAACTAGACTCAGAACGTCGCAGGCATTTATCGCAATTCATACATTTAACAAATCCAAAAACGCATATTTAATCTCCCAATATTCAACTAATAGTTCATACCCAAAATTCAAAATAAACCAAATAGTCCATCAACTCAAAGCTTGCATGAACTCATTTGCATGCATTTAAATGAATCTAAGATGTCTATGCGGTACATACATTGCATACCTATATGATTATATAATACATTTATGAACATAAAGAATAATTCATATCATACCAAACTCGTTTGCTTTATAATCAATCCAAAGATCATATACCAAACTTATCGTATACTTTATCATTTTAAAGCAATTCAAGGTTATGCATATATATATACATTTATATACCATGGTGGTTCTAAGCATCTTGTACACAGGTACCATTAATAATACATTTTTTTACAAATAACCAAACATCATAGATAAAATATGCGTATTCAACAAATAAATCTACTATCTATTCGAATATATATAAAATTTGTACTATATTACATCTATGAAATTATACAATCCATCATATCATATCTGTTAACAACCAATTACACCTTTTGAAACCAAAACAATTTGTAAAATGCATAACCAAATCATAGATTGTTCGCATTCTCTTTCCATTTAAATATTACACTTAAACCATATCATATATGCGAATCCCAAATGAATTTATTTACAAAGCTAACTAACCTTAGCATTTCCATTAATTAGAATTTACCTAAACAATCATCTTAAAAGTATAGCCATGGATAATATATATTTTTTTACAACATTTCAAACCATGATCTAGTACATGCAACGATTAGCCTTTAAATGAAATTCAACCATTAATCTAAAGGCCAAAATACATTACTAAACTAACTCAAACATTAGCATTATAAACAAGTAATCACATCAAATGCACAATACATATACTTGACCAAAAGGATCAGACCATAGCCGAATATAACCAAATAAAATCCATATCATCCATGCATCATAATAACATATCCATATGCACTATTTGATCACTTAGATAAACTGTATATTTCCACTTCAACTAACTTAGTATATAAGCCATATTCGTATGGCTAGATTACATATAATAACAAAGTTTTCAACTCAAACAAAGACATTTACCATCCTATACATGCCTTTATCCAAAATAAGACAAAATAAAGGTGTGCCAAAAAAATGATAGTGTGGTTGACTTTGCTGACGATTTCCCCGAGCCCGTAGCTTGACCAAAATCTATAAACAGAACATTAAACATAAACGGAGTAAGCTTACTAGCTTAGCAAGTCTTAAGCAAATACAAAATAATATTCATACATTTAAACTTTTAATCATTCAATTCATGGCAAAGATTATACACATTATATTAAGTAAATTAGTCAGCCGAATATCATTAATACCCTTAATCTAAGTATTGGCATTTCTCTACCATGAATGCATACACCATTAAATCACATATTAATCATAAGTATCTGTATATTCCAAGTCGAATGAAAATATCATGCATATCAATCACATTTCATCTCTTTTTTTTTTTTTTGTACATATATGCAAACACATACAAATTCACTTTCCATTAACAATTCCACTTATAACTGATTCATCAAAGTAATGTATACATTAAGCTCAATTACACATAATAAAAATTCTATTAGAACTATCAACTTGATCTCATAATACTTAACTCAATTGATATTATACTTACTCACTTCATTCCTTACTACACTAGTAGAATAGCACTTACCCGAGCTAATGGCACATTGTATTAAATATATGCCTCACCTCGTTTAATTCTCGGATTCTTCGTTTATAGCATATCACCGGCATTAAGCCTGCTAGGCATTTAAGCCCGAATTACACACCGGCATTGAGCCTGCTAGACCAAAGGTCCGAAGTTTGAACATCGGCATTAAGCCTGCTAGGCAATAAGCCCGAAATAATTCACCGGCACGAGGCCTGCTAGGCTCGAAGCCCAAATATCAACACCTTTAACATTTCAATACACATTACTTAATACTGAAATCACAAACATCTCATATACTTCATATTACTTTCACATATCAAACTGAACATACTTATTCACATTACATTAAACAAAATAAATTCACTTCAGTAACATACCCTCATAATCGACCATCTCCTATATTTATGCTTTAAATTTCCAAATTTCATCATTTACTAAGTTCATAATTAATTCTTTGACATTTATTTGCTTAAGGACTTACCTCGACTGTCGACGGACAACGTAGACCGGCTATTTGGTAACCTTTGCCTTTCCCCGATCCAAATCCATTTTTCTTTGTTCTTGATCTAAACACATTAAAATTTAGCTCATTCAAGCACATTTCATCTCAATTTAGTCCCAAAACACATAAATGGTCAAATTACCATTTTACCCCTAATGTTTCACATTTTTACAATTTAGTCCTATTTGCACAAAACATAAAATACACAAAATTTCACTATAACACCTTAGGGCTGAATGTTCATAGGGACTATACAAGTCCATTTCTTTCATTTATTTTGCATTTTGGTCCCCTCAAAAATTTATTTTTGCAATTTAGCCCAAAATACTCAAATTCACTAAAATCTCAAATACAAAACATTCTAATCTTTAACATATCTTTAATATAAAATCATCAAACATCAAAAACCCCAAGAACATGTCAATGGCCGAACATCAAACATGCTTAAATTTAAAAATTCTAACATGGGTCAACTACTGTTCGAAGCAACGATCTCAAAAACGTAAAAATTATCAAAAACCGAAAACTAACCATACCTTAATCAAGCTTCAAAATGCCGAAATGTTGAAGAAACTCTAAGTTATTCCTCCTTTTACATTCGGTCATAGGAAAAATAAGATGATAATGGCCTTTGGTTTTGTTTAATATTACTTATTAATTATTTTACTTATTTAACCTTATAATAAAATAAGTATAACATATAAACTGTGTCTAAAACCGTCCATCAACCATCCACTATCATATTTATGGCATATTTCTACTTTAAGGACTTTATATTAAGAAACCACTAACAATTAAGCACTTTTTACTATAGTTTGTAACTTTTACACTTTACGCGATTAAGTCCTTTTATTTAATTAAGCACACAAACAATTAAATTTTTCTACGAAACTTTCACACACATTAATTCACATATAATAAACACAAAATATAATATTTAAAAATTTCTCGGACTCGGATTCGTGGTCCCGAAACCACCATTCCGATTACGGTCAAATTCGGTCTGTTACATTTCCAATTCCGATGGCAAAGCCAAATGATAAGCTACCGGCCCTATCCTCTCGGTAATCTCATATGGTCCGATAAAACATGGACTCAATTTGCCTTTCCGGCCAAATCTGAGGACTTTTCTCCATGGAGATACTTTTAGAAACACTTTATCACCGATTTGAAACTCGACCTCTTTCTGTTTCAAATCCAAATAAGACTTTTTTCTATCTGAGGCTGCTTTTAGACATTCACGTACCACATTTACTTTCTCTTTAGTTTCCCTGACCAAATCAACCCCGTGAATCTTATTCTCTCTGAGTTCTTTCCAATACAAGGGCGTTCGACACTTACGCCTGTAAAATGCTTCATAAGGCGCAATTTTCAAACTTGACTGAAAACTGTTGTTGTAGGCAAATTCCACCAACAGTAAGTATTTTTTCCAATTACCTTGGAACTCCAAAACACAACATCAAAGCATGTCTTCAAGTATCTGAATTATTCTCTCTGACTGCCCGTCGGTTTGCGGATGGTAAGTTGTACTAAAGCTCAATTTTGTGCCTAAAGCCTCTTGCAACTTTTTCCAAAACTGTGACGTAAATCACGGATCTCTATCCAAAATAATCGACAATGGTACTCCATAAAGTCTTACTACTTCAGTCACATACAAATCTGCCAGCTTATCAAGCAAGTAGTCGACCCGCACTAGTATGAAATGGGTTGACTTCATGAGTCTATCAACTACGACCCATACAACATATTTCTTTTTCGGCGTCAACGGTAAACCCGTCACGAAGTCCATAGTAATACGGTCCCACTTCCACTCGGGAACCATTATAGGCTGAAGGACACCCGAAGGTACTTGGTGTTCAGCTTTCACTTGTTGACAAATTAAGCATCTAGAAATGAACTCAGAAATGTCTTTCTCTATACTAGGCCACCAATACCATTTTCTCAAGTCATTATACATCTTCGTGCTGCCTAGATGCATAGACAAACATCCACTATGTGCTTCATGCAAAATCTTCCGAATAAGCTCATTGTTTCTGGGTACACAGATCCTATCTCGAAACATCAAACACCCATCAGGACTTATCCAAAAGTCTGACTCACATAGAACTCTTTTGGCTTGTAAGTCGCTGTCACCTTTCTGAGCTTCATAAATCTCTTGGAGAAACAATGGTCTAGCCCTCAACTCGGCTAGAATAGAACCATCATCTAACAAATCCATCCGTGTATTAATGGCTTTCGGCGCAAACAAGGATTTTTCGCTCAAAGCATCGGTGGCTACGTTCGCCTTTCCCGGATGATAGTCAATCACTAGTTCATAATCCTTTATCAACTCTAACCATCTTCGTTGCCTCAAATTCAATTCTTTTTGTGTCATCAAGTATTTTAGGCTTTTTTGGCCAGTGAATATCCGACATCTTTCACCATATAAATGGTGTCTCCATATCTGTAATGCAAACACAATGGCAGCCAACTCTAAATCACGGGCCGGGTAATTCTTCTTGTGCGGCTTTAATTGTCTAGAAGCATATGCAGTCACCTTGCCCTCTTGCATAAATACACAACCCAATCCATTCATGGATGCATCACTGTAAATCACAAATTCTCTTCCCGGATCAGGTTGCACCAAAACAGGAGCCTCAGTCAGCAACGCCTTTAGCCTCTCAAAACTCTGTTGGCACTTTTCTTTCCAATCAAACTTCATATCCTTTTGTAATAGCCTCATCATCGGAGTAGCTATCATGGAAAACCCCTTGACAAATTGTCTATAATAGCCAGCTAGGCCCAGAAAACTCCTCACATTAGTTACGTTCTTTGGCGGTTTCCATTCAACAATCACTGAAAAATTACTCAGGTCGACTCTAATTTCATCTCCCGAGACAATGTGCCCCAAAAATCCAACTTCCTTAAGCCAAAATTCACTTTTACTAAACTTGGCATATAATTGTTTATCTCTCAAAATTTGCAGAACTGTTCTCAAATGCTCAGCATGCTCATTCTCATCCCGAGAGTAGATCAATATATCATCGATAAATACTACAACAAATTTATCCAAATATGGCCGAAAGATACAGTTCATCAAATCCATAAAAACTGCAGGGGCATTGGTTAAATCGAAAGGCATGACCAAAAATTCATAGTGGCCATACCTTGTTCGAAATGCAGTTTTTGGCACATCCGAGTCCTTGACTCTCAACTGATAATACCCAGACCTCAAGTCTATCTTAGAAAACACTATGGATCCCTTCAATTGATCAAAAAAATCGTTGATTCTTGGCAATGGGTACTTGTTCTTCACAGTTACCTTATTGAGTTGCCGATAACCTATACATAGCCTCATAAAACCATCTTTCTTCTTCACAAATAAAATGGGAGCACCCTACGGAGAATAACTCGGTCTTGCGAAGCCTTTATCCATTAACTCTTGTAACTACGCCTTTAGCTCTTTTATCTCGGTTGGAGCCATTCTATATGGAGCAATAGAAATGGGGCCAGTACCAGGAGTTAACTCAATCCCAAATTCAACCTCTCTAACCTGAGGTAGCCTTGGCAATTCCTCTGGGAAAACATCTTGATACTCACATACTATGGGTACTGATTCAATTCTTAACTCAGTCTCTCTAGCATTCATCACAAAAGCAAGATATGCTCCGCACCCCTTTCTTAGATATTTCTGAGTCGACAAGGAAGATATTGCTACTGGCAATTTGTCTTGCTTCTCTGATTCAACACGAATAAGATCCCCACTTTCACATTTCAACTCAATAATCTTCCTTCCACAATTCACTATCACATCATGAGCAGTTAACCAGGCCATCCTAAGGTTGACATCGAATTCATCAAATGGTAATAACATGAGATTAGCAGGAAAACAATGAACCCTAATCATCAATGGGCAACCTTTGCATACTTTATCGAACAATACACATTTGCCTAGGGGATTTGACACTCTTATCACAAATTTAGTAGACTCTATAGGCATGCTCATGCTAAAGACTAATTTCATGCAAATATATGAGTGAGTAGATCCCGGATCAATTAAAGCCATAACACGAGTGTCAAAGAGAGAAAATGTACCCGTAATTACATCAAGGGAGGACGCCTCTTCACGAGCACGAATGACATGTTCTCGCTGGTGCGCTACCCTCAATCCTTACAGTCTGATCTCTAGATGAATTCTTACTACTCATTTCATTTCCCGGGTTTCTCTATGGTCTTCTTCTAGCAGCACTTCCCAGTCTTGCATTCTGAGGCTTCTCTTTCTCACTCGTCTCAGGGCAATCTCGGATAAAATGATCTAGAGATCCACACTTGAAACAAGCCTTTGCGTATGCTCAACACTCGCCGAGGTGATGTCTGCCACACTGTGGGCATTCTGATCTACTCGGTCGAACGTTGCCAACACTAGCAACTGAAGTAGTCTGAGCCTTAGACCCCGGGTACTGTCTACCTTTTCTTCTGTTTGAAAACCCAGCTGAAGTAGTTGATCGAATAGTAAACTCTCTTGACTTCTTGGATGAAGATTGGAATGACTTACCTAATTGCCTCTTCTTCGAGTCGCGAGACTCAATTTCAGCTTTCTTTTTCTCTTTGACCAATTCTTCAACCTTACAGGCTCGATCTACTAGCACCACAAACTCTTTTAATTTGAGGACACCAAGAAACAAACGGATATCCTCATTTAACCCATCCTCGAATCTTTTGCACATTATGGCCTCTGTCGATACGCACTCTCAAGTGTATTTGCTGAGCCTTACGAACTCACGCTCATATTCAGTCACCGTCATTGGCCCTGCTTTAGCTCTAAGAACTCTTTTCTCTTCTGGTCAATGAACCATTGACTAATGTACTTCTTCCGGAATTCCTCTTGGAAGAATTCCCAGTTAACTCTCTCCCTTGGTACTACCAACACAAGGGTATTCCACCACTGATAGGCCAAATCTCTCAAGAGAGATGCTACACACTTCATGCACTCTTCAGGCGTGCATGACAACTCATCGAATACCCTGATGGTATTCTCGAGCCAGAATTCTGCCCTCTCCAGGTCATCGTCTTTACTAGCTCGAAATTCTTCGGCTCCTTATTTTCAGATCTTATCGACCGGAGGTCTTACTCTCCTTACTACCTCTATCACTTGAGGAGCTATAGGAGTGGGTTGAGGAATAGGTGGGGCGGAGGGGGTTGAGCATTAGGATTTTCTCGAATATACTCGGTATACCAATTGCTCATCATATGGAGAAAGGCTTCTCGAACCTCTTCTCTCTAACCCATAGTCTCGGGTCTACTCTCTACTGGCGCAGTCCCTTGCGCAGGAGCCGGCGCATTACTTGCAGCATCATCGGCTGCAGCTCGGTTGGGATCAAGATCCATTTACTATATAAAAACACAATTCAAATCATCAGAAGTCATCACACTATCGTTACACAAATACTCTTACGTATAGCATGTATAGCTAGACTCAAACTTACGCTACGTTAGTCCGAGAATCGAATAAACCATAGCTCTGATACCACTAAATGTAACACCCCTTACCCGTATTCGACACTTGAACAGGGTACAAGGCATTACCGTACTTAACTGACTCAATCATACAACCTTGATCCATAAAATTTTGTTTCAAAACAAAACTTTTCATTCAAGACCATAATGTCCTTATTATGGGTCTACGAGACCCTAAACATACATACATAATGGTTCGAGATTAAATCGGAAACTTTTGAACACTTAGAAAAAATTGACATAAAACAAGGTCACACGCCCGTGTGAAGGGTGGGACACGCCCGTGTGGCATATCATATGCTTGTGTTCCACACCCGTGTGGAATTATTTTTCAATTCGAACCTACAAGGGTTTTCACACGGCTGAACACACGCCCATGTCCCTGGCCCGTGTCCCTCACACGGCCACGACACACCCGTGTCCTCGCCTGTGTGTGAAAACCTTGGCATTCTGTTTATGACATCATCATCCTAATATGGTCACACGGCCAAAGCACAGACCCGTGTCCTAAGACTGTGTGTTGAATTAAATTCCTAATTTCAGGTGCAGACTTCACACGGCCTGGGCACACGCCTATGTCCATGGTCGTGCCTCCCACATGGCTGAGACACATGGCCGTGTCTGTGTCCGTGTGTTTACTACTGAGAATACATACTTGTAAACCTAGCATGCATGGGGTCACACGGCCAACCAACACACCCATAGGGCTGACCGTGTGTTACACACGGCCTAGACACATGCCTGTGTGTCTACCTGTGTGGACATTTGAAAGGCTATCTACCAAGCCAAATGCCACCTTATACAACAATCATACTTACACCAATACAATCCAACATATATCAGGACTATAAAGGACTTCCAAAGACTCAAAATCAAGGCATCCACACAAACATACACTTAATAAATTTCATCATCATTGAACATATATAAACTTGTCAAGTATTGGCCCATCTCCAATGACCACTTACCAAATGAATTTAACAACATTAATAGCCAACAAGTTGGCTAACAAATATAACATAGCAAAAGAGACTAATCCCTATACATGCCATACTCAAAATGAATTTAGCTTTGCTATACCAAAAGGTAGTCGATAGTGTGATTTCCGAACTCCGATGTTCCACGAATTCTCGAGCTAACTTGGCAATGCTACAAGGAAAAGGGAAATGAGAGGAGTAAGCATAAAGCTTAGTAAGTTTGCATGAAAACTAAATAACAACATAAGCTCATAATATCATCCAATCATGGCATTGGATAAAATGCAAAGTCTTAAGTACTTTGCCATAACTTACTCTTGCTTGTTCTTATTACATACATACCATGTCACGTATCGTAAACAATTTTCCGTGAATTACTCACTGGTACCTGTATTCACTCAATCACATAGCTTTAGCACTAATCTCATTTCTATTTTAAGCTTAACAATTTATCCCACTAAATCATTTGGGATACTCAAAGATACATGTTCATCGTCATTCACACAATTACGAAGTCAATGCCACATCCTAGATGTGGACTTACATGAGGTCATCTCTGAGTGTCGGTGCCATATCCCAGATATGGTCTTATACGGGGTCTCATATCACTTATCGATGCCATATCCCGGATATAGTCTTATACGATTTTCATATTCAATGTCGATGCCATATCCCAGATATGGTCTTATACGGGATCTCAATTCGATGCCGAGGCCATGTCCCATACATGGTCTTACACGTGACCTTATCCATCTCATGTCTCAATGATAGTCTTCTCACATTTATTATAGTCCAACTAGGACTTCAACAACACAAATTTCATCATTTTTCTCATTCAACACCATCATTCAATTTCATAGAAATATTATACATCATTATAATATCAAACATTCTCAAACATACTAGCAGGATGTTGAATTTATCACATACAAACTTACCTCGATTTCAAAATAAGCTAGATTGCCTATTTAGTCCGATACTTTGCCCTTTCCTCGGTCGAGGTTAATCCTTCGTTCTTCTTGATCTATAATATCAATTTAGCTCATTTAATAACCATATTAATCATCACATTTTAATAATCATACTTTGACAAAATTACCATTTTGCCCTTAGAATTTCACAAAATGACCATTTTACCCTAAGCTCGGAAATCAATTCTAATCAAATTTATTTCTTTAACGACCCTAGGTGAACATTTATTACTCTTGTGGAAAACCTCAATACTCTGTACTTCACACATTTACCACATATTTTATAACTTTTACAAAAGGGTCCTTTTAGGTGTTTTCATGGAAACACCTTTCACAAAAGTTGTTTATCTAACAACTATGACTCGTTTTCTTCCATAAAAATGCAAAAAACAATTTAAAAGCTCACATGGTAAAACTCTAAACTTTCAACCATTTTGCAAGATAGTCCCCTCTTTAGAAAGCTTAAGCTTTAGGGGTTCCAAAAGTACAAATATTATCAAGAAATGATAACTAAAACACTTACTTGTAAGGAGAAGAGCTTGCTGAAATTTTTGAGCTTTCAAAACCCCTATTGCTGCTAATTTTTGGTGGATGAGTGAAGGAGAAAAGATGATTTCTTTTTTTTATCTTATTCTATTTCGTCAATTTAATCCACCTACTACAGCAACTTTGACTAATTTTAACTTCTTTGTCCTCTTATGGCCGGTCACCTCTTAAAACAAGGCCTAATTGCACATTTGGGACCTCCAATTAATATTCTATGGCTATTAGGCACCTTTAGCTTGTAAAATTGAACTTTCGCACTTTATGCGATTTAGTCCTTTTTCGCGATTAAGCATGAAATCGCTAAAATTAAAGCACCAAAATTTTCATGCACCTTTATAATCATGTTATAACTCATAAAATAACATTAAAATAATTTTCTTTGACCCTGGATTAGTGGTCCCGAGACCACTGTTCTGACTAGCCCCTAAATCAGGCTGTTACAAATAATGTTAGTACAAATCTCTAGTGAGGAAAATCTTGAACACACGAACGGAACTCGAATAGAAGAAGAAACGGGACAAGGCTCCAAGGCGTGTATCAAGCCATTATCTTTAAGGTTATATTCGCCCCCACTTATCTTCGGTGTGCAAACGAGTTCCAAGCAAATTAGCCTCAATGATACAATGAAGCCAATGACTATTTGCGTTTTGCACTGACGATAATAGCCCACTACACACTGAGCAATGTATGACAAGAAACTCAATTTCTATAAAGAATTTCTGCAGTATTACTTTATAGAATAATCTAATAATATTAGAAAATGAAGGAAGGAAAGAAAGAATGTTAGAATTTGTTGGTATGATTTCCAAATGAAATCTCATTCCTATTTATAGGAATTTTTATGTCTCTTCATAGAGACTTCTTTCATCAATAGGTGTCTTTCTAAATAATAATGTCTTTAAAATAAACACATAATTATTCATTTAATATTATAACTATTCAAATAATATTATTTAAATAGTTATAATTTTTTTCAAAAAATCAAATAATATAATCTTTTGATTAATTACATCCATTCATTTATAGTTATTGAAATACTATAAATATTTGAAAATGTTCCAACAAATAACTTATGCAAATAAAAGCTCAACCCTCCATTGCATCCTAGTCCTATAGTAGTAAGCCAATTCTCAAAAGGACATAAGTAAGAGTGATACGGGTCAGAACTGAAATATGACAAACGGGGCATTTAGCATTAATGAAACGGTGCACAATGACTTTAGTAAAAATGGGGCGTTTTGAATAAATATTCGTACTATTAGTTTTAACCAATTTTGGATTATTTTGTTTTCTTATTTATATACAGCTGTAATTGGATGGAAGGTTATGAAAACTGTTATCAAAGAAATTCCATCAATATGTCTTTCTCTTTCTTCTCAAATATTCTCCCTTCTTCCTTTGTCTCTCTTTTCTAGTTTTATTTGTATAAATGAGTTGGTTCTGTTTAAGGCCAGTTAGCGCTAGAATTCCAAATAATTACAAGAAGATCAAGTGACAACCAGAACCAGAATCACAAATGAAAACCAAATAAACCCGGCATGGATCTTGTGGGTTTTTGGCTTCTGAGCCTTAAGCCTTAATGCTATGACTGACCCTTCAGCGTAGTCGACGTCGGCTAGCGGTTGCTAACTATGTACCACAGCTAGTCCTTCGCTTCAACCCCAATGAAAAGGAAGAAGCACACTATTAACACTTGACAAAGATTACGTCGGGTAAAAGGGAAAATATTATAAAAAAAAAAAATCATCTCTCTTAATTATATTGAAATACCGTCAAATAAGACAATTCAGATGCAAAGTAACTAACAAATCATACCTTTTAAAAAGTAATAAATATCTATACTATGTTTAAATCTCAAGTAAAAAGTATGATGAAATCTTTATATTAGGAGTTGAATTGTATTTTCTCTTTCTACTTAAAATAAAAAAATTAGTCCATATATGTTAAAATAAAAAGCAATTTAGTTTTTCTATTAAAAATTTCATATGTTTCTATTATTTAAAATTGGTTCCTGTATGTTAACATGATGTACACGTGGAATACGACATATCATTATCGAGTTTTTGTCAACCATGTCAATTTTTACCAGTACAAATAGATTGAAAATTTTAAAAGAAATTACTAGGCTAATGTGTCTATTTTTTGAGTAGAAAGAGTTACATCTAATCTAACTCTTAACTCCTAATGCAATGTACTGCACGATACTTTTATCATCTCAATCACCAAATCATTTGAGAAATTACTAGAAAACACTTCTTTAACTAAAGACGGAAAAAGTTTTAGATTTTCAGGCATGCTGTGAATAGTAAATAGGGATGTACGTAAAATGAAAATCAAACTTGGAATGATGATTGTAAAGAGCATTTACATGCTATCGACGTGGCAGACATCACCGGGGAAGGAACAATTACATATGAGAGTACTGTTGTACAAATTCATGATATCTTTTTCTGTATGTATCCAGCTTGAGTGAGTACCGCAAGGGTCTTTCGTGAAATCCCAGTCCCTTTTCCCTAGTTCTCTCGCTATTTCATGAAGAGCTTTCACTGCAGATATCAAACACGGTTGCTTCATTTCAACTAATCAATTACCTAAAGTACTCAAGCTTACAACTTTTACTAAAAAAATTCCAAGTGATTACCTTCATCGGCGACAAGCTTTCTTGCTTGAGCTTCAACTTCCACTGCTAATTCCCTCCACGTTTACATAATTATAAATACGACCATACCTGATCTAAACATGCTTCCTAACATATCATTCCCTGCCTCTTTCCGGTTTACACTTCCTTCAGCTACCCTTTTTGCAGGATTATAATCAATATTTATATTCAGCAAATAAGATTGACAGTTCAGGAAAAATGGCTTCATTTGATGGTAATTAATCAGGTAATCTCAAGTCATTAAAAAGGTGTTTATATATAAGTTATTAATTCTGTGACAGCATTGAATTCACTACCAATATATGTAACAATATTAATTAATTATTTAGGTACAAAGGGCCCTAACTTAGGTAACATAATTGTCACAAACTAATCATTCATCACTTTCACTATAGCAAAACAGACTTTTAGCGGCGTTTTTTAAGCTTTTAGCGGCATTTATAAGCGCCACTAATAGTATTTACGGCGCTTTTAAAAACGCAATAAAAAACGCCTCTAAAAATAACGCCGCAAATTTTAGCGGTGTTTTACCCACAAACGCCTCTAAAGGTCATGACTTTTAGCGACGCTTTTCCCACAAACGCATAAAAAAAAATTAAAAATTATATAAAAGAGCAGCACTATTATCACACTACGCAAACAAACTTTAATTAGATAACAGTTTATATACAAATCCATTCCTATCCCTCTACCCGCTTAAGAAAAACCTTTAGCATTACTTTGATAACAGTTCCTATACAAATCCATTTATGTTCCAGGGGCACAAATCTATTTAACAAACAAATAGAAACTCAACCAATACACAAGAAATTTCATAAGTCTATATTATGTTATGAGTTTATCCAACTCACAAGAAAAATCAGGCTCCTGCTACTGAAAATAGGTGGTGTCAAATCCAGCACCAGCACAATTAAACAAATAGCCTATTAAACAATTAAGCTGAGTAAAATCCAACTCCAAATTGTCCAATCATGCTAACATCAGCACCAGCAGCCAATGCCTCCATGAATTCCTTAGTCCCGGACCTAGCAATGGTACCAAGATTGTTCACCAAATTTGAATAAAAAGACACAATCTCATTAGAACCTCTCTCTTGATTAAAATCAGTGAATAACCGAATGCACAAGAAGCAATAACAAAATTTACCGCCCTTAGTCATGCCAATACCGCTATCAATGATTGATAGAGTATTGTTTGTCTTATCGGGGACAATGTGGATAAACAACTCGGGTTGAGCATCAAGTTTGCTCTTGTCCGTCAAACTCTCAAATCTAATCTTGTCCAATGCCTAAAACCACAATTTTTAATAATTAAATTAAATGATACTAGCTTTAAATTTATCATAAAACCTAAAATTAAAACCCACTTCTATGCTAACGATTTGCAGGTTTAATCAAACTTTGAAAACCATAGATTCAAAGACTACCATTTGCATTTCAATCTTAAACTTTCATACTATAAATTCCTAAAATTATAATAAACAAATCAAAGGACAGAATGACAGCTTATATTAACAAATGTAATTTTCAATTGAAATAAACAACCAACAGAGCACTGCCTATAAATTAAAAACAAAGAGAAAATAAAAACCCAAATTTTGTTTCCATACAAAAAAGCAAACAAAACCAACAAGCATTAAAGCAAAAAAGATTAGATCCAATTAACCATACCTTAAAATTATAATAAAGTAATTAAAAAAACATCTCCATATTGACGACCAAAAAAAAAAAGTTAAAACAGAGAAGAGCAGGACTTACATCAGAAGCATTGCTGATGAGCTCACGAAGAAAGATCTCCTTGTTGCTGTAGAAAGTACAAGCTTTGATGACAAACTACAAGTAGATATGTAAATCACAGGCAAAGCACAAGCAACTGACCAATAACAAGCACAAAAGTATTTCTAATTAAAATATTATAACTAAGAGCATGCTAAGAAGCTAAAAAACAGGACACAGAACAATCAGGATAGGATTTTGTTGCGATAAAAATGCAGTAGAGTGAAGCCCCAATAGTGGAAAAAGGATTACCATAAAAATGATACTGATAAAAATTTAAAAGGAATAAGGATAGAAAACAATATTCAGTGAATATTACCATTACCATTAATATTACCATTACCATTACCATTAATATTACAAAATAGAAAATCACAGACTACATGGATGACCATGGAAAGAACTTGTTCAGGCATACTTTTGAATGCAGATATACACAGGTTCTACTAGTAATAGATATGGACATGCTTATAGGTATGTATAAGGATATTTATAAGTGATAGTGAAAACAGAACAAAAACCCAATGGATATTAAACATACGGTAGGCTAACATTACTCTGACCAAAAATGCCTGATCCACCACCTATAAAGACAGCAAAATCATTATGGTCAGAAGCGTAAAAAAAAGCTCTCCCAAAACATTCAATGATAATATTCAAGATAAAACTTTTCTTACTCATTTGTGTCTGACCAAGATTACTAAAGCTGAAAGCTACAGAAGTCTGAGCTGGCTGGAAAGGTGAAGCAAAAGAGGGCTGCAGCAACAATGGGTCAAACCAATAACTTCAGGCTCAGAAACATGTAACAGAGCATGCACATTTATGCAAAGACTATTGCATAATACTAGAGAGCATTATAGCAAATTAAAGCCAGAAAAACTCCTAAAATCATAAAAAATTTTGCTCACAAATTTTTTTCATAAAACATCTGAAACACATTATAATCAACAAATAGTCATAAGGATATTTAGTCAAATCAACATGACCCCTTGCCTTTAGATATGCAACAGTTATCTGTATGAACATATCAACTATGGCTCTTCATTCAATAAAATAACACATATTTGAAGACAAAAAAACTACAATTACTTTGAACTCTCAATTAAATAAAATAAAAGAAAAGTGAACATCATTCTGCATCTCCACAACAGCACAATGAAAATGTACAGAAATAAAGCACTTTGACCAAAGTTGAAGACAACGCAACAAACATTCCAGCTTAACTCTATAACCAAATAACACAAGCAAAGGATCATAAACATGATAAAAAAAGAAGAATGATTGTAAGGATTTCACAAGTGACTTACAGTTGTTGAGCCAAAGGCAGTAGGGTTGCTAGGAGCCAATGACAGAGAGCTCGAAAACATATTCCCACTAAACCCAGTGAAAGGTGTATTGAAAATGCTAGTTGGACCAAAGCTACTAGTATTCTGTCCAAAGGTAGAGCTTGCCTGCCCAATTGCGCTATTAAAGGATGGGGGTTTTATACTAAATGGATTAGCACTCGTGCCAGAAAAAAGATTTGTGGATGTCTGACCAATTGTTGAAGAAGAGCCAAAAGGACTTGCAGGTGTAGCTGACACACCAAAGCCAATCCCTCCAGAAGGCTGAGCAGCCGGTTGCGGTCCACCTGATATTTCAAGTTAATATATCAAGCTAGTCAATGTCAAGCACAGAAAAGGAGAATGATTGACTTTCAGAGTCCCACAACATTTTGACAAAAATACCTTTATCTCCTAACTGATAATCCTCAAATCTCAGCTCCTCATGACCATGACAAACGTAAAAGCAGCAGTATATTTATTTGCGGTATGCAATGCAAGTAACCTTTCAAAGTTGATGATGGTTAATGAAAGATTTGACAACACGAGTATGCCTATGACCTCTCTTGGTCTTTGCCTCAGTCTCGGTGAGTCAGTGAGGAGCATCTTTTTACCTCTCTCTATATATAGCCCATGTGATGCCTGTGGGCCCTTTTGCACTTTTACCAACTAAATATACACACATTACCATATTATTAGCAAGATTAGAGATGATACAATTTCTCTGATGTGATAAAAGATGACTAAAATTTTATCCTTGCTTCTTAATGCTTTCAATAACAACAATCATAATACCTATTACTTTATAAATTGATTATATATCAAAATGCGTAGTAAGAAAGGATATGCATGTAATTTTATGAATTTTTAATTCAATAATAATTAAATAAAAATTAATAAAAAAATCATAATCGATCAAACTATCAATATTTTAATCATAATTTTTTTTATCAATTCATGATGATTAATTTTATTAATTCACAGTGATTAATTATATTTATTAACGGTTGAACCCTCTATTTTTAATTTAACCAATTCAATTAATTACGCGAATATTAATTTTATAAAACTTTAAGTGGTATATAATAATAATAATAATAATAATAATAATAATAATAATAATAATAATAATATATAAAAGAAATAAATGAGATAAGAAAAACTAAAACTGACTTTTAGGAGGAACAAAAGGGTGTGGAGGAACCAAATATTCCACTACCAAATGCAGGTTGTGATTGCTGCCCTGAGCTTCCAAAAGGACTTGATTGAGTGGGAGTAGATCCAAAACCAAATGCTGGCTTCTGACCAAAACCAGAAGGCCCTATGAAAAACAAAGTCATCAGTTAAACACTGAGGACAAGACACCAAGTTCCCAAGAGCTTATGGCTAAAAAGTCAAAAAAAGATAAAATTAAAAGCAGATTACTAATAAAACACTAAATTCTTCCATCACCAAGAAATAAGAGTGCAACTAATTGAAATATAAATATACTTATATAGGTATCTAATTAAAATATAATTATATTCATATAAACGTGTATCTAGACACACAACAACTTAATGATCTTCACATATTTGGCATTAGAACACTAAAGCACCATAAAATACCAAAAGACAGAAGGCATTACAATCATATTCTTTATTATATTTAACAAGAACAAAAAGAATGTAAAATGAAGAACTCAATTATAATGATAGGATAAAGATTGAAAATCTTGGAGATAAGTCCTCTTTGTAAACCAGCTTAAAAAGCTTGGAGATAAGTCCCAATTTTCTTTTGTTTTATCAACTGCAGTAGCTGGTTTGATAAATGGGGCAACCTTAGCTCCATAGCCTGCTTAGACTAGTGCTCTTAATCCAGATTGAAAATCTGATATGTAAAAATCAGCAACATATTCCTTCTCTTTAGGGCAATTTGGTTGCGATCTCCCTCCATCATCAGTCCTTTTGTCACGCACAACTTCTTTTATACCGTAGCGGTTATCTAACAAATGGAAATGCAAATAAAACCTGCCTTTAAAAAGTGATCAACAAAGCTTTGACTTAAGCTAAAAAATCAAAAGTTTCTATGTTAGGCTTAACAACATGCCTATATTAGCCAAGAACCAAAGGAACCTAACTGTTCAGGTACTAACAAGAAACTTCAATTCTTTGTACTCTGAATTTAACCAAGCTGCATTTGATGATATGGAAACAAAAATATTTTCCGAAGATACACTTTTCTCTGGGAATTCTGTTATTTGTCGAGCCGAGAAAGACTTAAAATGACATGTTCCTTATTCACACTTTCTACCAAACATTTAAAGATAGACCAAACTTCACCTTTTAGATTAATTAGTTCCACAAATAAACTTCTTGGGAAACAAGAACATATGGAATAAACCGGTTTTAATTTATTAAAAGCCATATCCACTTTACCATATATGTATATTGCATATTTTAACATAAATATTGGATGAATATAGTTACAGAAACTAGAAACATTTGTGCAAGAAACTTCATGGTCTCTCTTAGCAGTAGAGCCTGATTTCTAAAGTAGACACAGAAATATAGTCAGCCCCCAAATACCACAGTGTATTCACTGGAAAAATCCATATTGAAATTAAAAAATATATCAATTTGCTATATGTCTTCTTGTCATGCCCTTGTACCAATCAAAATTAAGAACTTCCTAAGGTCTATACTGGAGCAAAGCAATAAGATACGTAAAGTTTTAAGTAGGATTGGAACAGGATGAAGAAAAATATCACTGAAAATTAGAGACTTCTCCCATTTTTCTTATACTTAGAAACATTTGAGCAAGAAAAGTAGTGGTCCCACCTAGTGATGGTGGTTGATTTATAAAACTGGCTCAAAAGCAGACATGAAAACATAGAAAGTCCCAAACACCTCTGGTATATTCACCAGTAAAACCCATATCGAGTCAAACATTGTTTGCTATAACTTCCTCTCAAACATCCATGCATTTGCACCAATCAAAGATAAAAATTTGCTAAGGTCAAAACCACATCAAACAATGCAACTGTGAAAAGTTGGCATGAAAACATAGAAACGTCCCTTCTTTTCTCCTATTTAGAGCTAAGAAGGAACTTAACAGCGGAAAATTGAAGTTTCTCCATTTTCTTTCTCACCAAATACTACATTAACCGGGGATATAAAAGATAGTAACAATAGTATAGAATAACATATCTCATCTAAATCTTTTCTTCCCTTCCACCAATTTTCAGAAATCTACAAAACTTCTCAATTTCAGTTCTAAATAACTCATTTTCATTCTAAATGTTTGCTTCAAAAATTAAGAACTTCCTAATTGTCAATACCAAAGAAAAGCAATAAAATATGTAAAAATATAAGTTGGACTTGGAACAGGATGAACACAAAAATTAGATTTTTTTTCCTTCTTTTCTCCTACTTAGAAGAAACTTAACTGCAGAAAACAAAAGTTTCTTAACTTTCTCTCTCACAAGACATCACATTATCCACGGACATAAAAGTAACAAACGGCGTAGAACCATCTCCTTTAACCTCTTTCTTCCCTTCCACCATTTTCCTCAAATCTAATAAACATTCTCAATTTCAATTCTAAATAACTCATTTTTAATTCTAAATGTCTTCTTCAATGCCCCGAGAAATTAAGAACACCCTCATCGTCAATACCAAAGAAATGCAGTATAAATATGTGAAGTTATAAGTTGGAAATGGAACAGGATGAAGAGAAAATTGTCAAGGAGAAGAAAATTTTCCTTTCTTTTCTCCTACTTGGAGCTAAAAAGGAACCTAATGCAAGCTTTCTCTCTCACCAAACATCACATTATCCACACAAATCTACTACAAATTCTTCAATTTCAAATCCAAATAACTCGTTTCATTCTAAACGGCTTTATCAGTACCCCCCCAAAAGGTAAAGCTCACTGTTAATATGTTTCATCTCGCTGCACAGGTATCTAATTAGATAATCAATAATCGTTTAGAGACTGATAAATTTTCGGAGGGGGAAAACCAATAGCAACCAATCAAAATCAACAATTTTTTTAGTTCGGAAAATCGAGCACAAGGGGGTAAGATTGATTACCTAATATCTTTTTATCCTTTTCCTTATATCCCTTGCCACCAGCAATCTTTTCTAGGCAATATGCGCCACAGACATGGTAGGGATTAGTAGCATTAGCACAATTTGGGCATACTTCTCCATTCTCATCCATCTCTCCTCGTTGTTTGATTTCAATTTTACCTGTACAGGCTCACAATAAATTAAAACAATCTAATTACTAAAAGCTGTCACATGCCATTGAAATAGTAAGCACAAAGATCCTAGCTTGCTATGATCTTCCTTTTTCATAGAACTTTTATCATACACTAAGTCTTCGATCTCACAGCCAAATGATTGAAGTTCAATCTACAAGTAACCAAAAAAAAAACTTGAAATTATATATAAAAGAAACAAGTAATCAGTATTCAATAGATGGGAAACAAAAACTGTTTCTCTCCTCCAATAAATAAGCAGCCAAAAACATGATCGAAGACACTTTTTGACCTTCCGTTAATTTCAAAACCACAAGTTGATGAGTTAAGACGAACAGAGGGGGGAACCCAGCAGACAGTTTCTTTACACTTACCTACTCTTTCTCCCCTTCCAAACAGAGCATAAAGTAAAAAAGGAAATACACAAACTCCAAACTCCAAAAAACACAAACAGAGCATAAAGTTTTCTCGGTAAAGAAGACCTCCCATAACGAACTTGGAGAAGGAGACAGAACAAAAACCAAGAACTTATTAACCAAACAAACAGAAAATATTTATTCAACAAGACTTATCCAACAAATCTTCAATAAATAGTTTGACCAAATAACTAAGCGGAACAAGCTGAATTGAAATGAAAGGAGAAATTAGGTGCTAACATATGGACGAAGATCGGTGGGGGAAACCGATTTGGGAGATTTTGGTTTGGGGATTTTGGGAAACCGATATAGGGAAATTTTGGGCACTTATGAAATTTAGGGTTTGGGAAATAAAAATCGGGACAGTGAACTTAGTTTTTTAGCAGAGAAAAAAATACTTTTTTGTGTATGAAATTTTGAGGAGTTTTTTAATAAAACGCCGGTATAGTTTATTTTTTGCAAAGTTTTTTATAAAAATGTCATTATAGCTCCATTTACTACTACACGATTTTATTTTATTTTTATTTTTAATTTATAGTTTTTTATTTTTTTCTTTTAAAATTTTTGTGATGAGATTATCATTTTTTTGAATTTTTATTTTTATTATACTTTGAGTATTGAACTTTTTAACTAAAATTTTAAGTTTTTAATTTTTAATTTTTATTATTAAATTTTAAAAATTTAATTACCATTATCAACTCTTTTAGAAATTTCTTTTTTCTTTCTTTTTATATCAACATTATTCTTTTAAGTATGGTCTGCATTAGTTGTTTAGATTTTTATATAAATGACATTTAATTATATGTATACACCTAAATTTTACTATAGATACATCTCAGAATTATATATGAATTTTGGTTTAATGTGTAATTCTAGATGTGAAATTCTAATTGTGGTTTAAATTTATAGTTGAAACTTTAATTTTGATTTAATCATACACATTATTTTAAAATATAAATACATTAATATATTTTTATATTGAATAAATATAAATTTTTATGTATGCAATATATAAATAAAAAATGATGTTAATTATATCAATAATTATGTTAATATTTTACAAGATTTGGATCAAATTAAAGTTCATGTATACAATTGCACACTAAACCATTGTTCATGTATGCTTTTGGGATTTAACCCATTTTGATATATTTTTTTAAATAATAATTTATATTTATCTTATTTTGATTTATATTCTAAAAAATCCAAGATTAATCCCTAAATCATAAACCCTGGACCCTAAATATTATACCCTAAACCACAAATACCAAACCCTAAATCCCAAACTCGAAACCCCAAATCATAAATCATAAGCCATAAAACTCGAACCCTAAACTATAAACCGCAAACCTTAAACCATAATCCGAGACCAAATTTTTAGGAATTCATGTGGCCAATGTTAGTGTAGTACAAAACATATATTTTATACTCTTATATTAAATAATATGGGTGTAGTACAAAATGGCATGAACCTCAGTAAATTCCAAATGTCTTTCAGTTTTCAAACAGTATCCTTAAACCTTAAACCCCAAATCTTAAACCCCAAACCCAAACTATAAAACCATAAACCTTAAACCATAAACCATAAACTATAAAACATAAACCCTTAACCCAAAATAATAAACATTATATCATAAACCCTAAAACTCTAAATCATAGACATTAAACCTTAAATCCTAAACCCTAAACCCTAAAATAAAAAAAAATTTAAGCTTACCTTTTGCGGTGTTTTCCTAAAAACACCACTAAAGCTCAAAAAATAAACAACGTTGTTTTGCTCAAAATTTTGTGGCGTTTTTATAAAAACGCCGCTAATGCTCACCTATAGCGGCACTTTTATGAAAGCGCCGCTAAAGCTCAGATCTATAGTGGCTTTTTTAAGGAAGCGCCGCTAATGCTCAGATCTATAGCGGCGTTTTTACAAAAGCGCCGCTAATTCTCAGATCTATAGCGGCGTTTTTACGAAAGCACCGCTAATGCTCAGATCCATAGTGGCGTTTGGGTAAAAAACGCTGCTATTGCTCCTTTTTAGCGGCGTTTGGGCCAAAAACGCCACTATTGCTCAACTTTTGTAACACCCCAAACCCTGCCCATGCGTTACGACCGGATCTAACATGTCACATGAGGAAAACGTATAAAGTTCTTGTGATTTGTACTAAAATAACTGTTATTTGGTTATGGTTGAGAAAACAAGTTTGGATGTAAATATTTGATAAAATACAACTATTTTTGAGAGGTTGATTGATGAATCAAAAATCGAGGTAGTGAACGTTAAAACTGTGACTTTTGAAAATGTCGTTGGTAATTTGAAAGAGAATTCGAGTTAAAATATTTGTACATATTTATAGAAACCTTTTTTTAACCAATTTTGGAAACCGTTATTTATGATTTTTAGAAAATTCCCATTTAAAATAAATCAAGCAAAATAATAAGTACGTCAAACATAAAGCAAAAATAAAATATTCCAGAGGCCTTATTACAACTTAAAAACCCAAAATAGTAAAAGTAATAAAGTAAACATAAATAGAAATCTAAAGTTCAAAAACACCATTTCTGAAGTATGGCCTCCATCGAGTCATCCATGGCCCAAGTCCACATCACTGAGCATTACCTGCAAGGGTTAAGGAAAAGAGGTGAGTTACTAGAACTCAGTGTATAATCCCCTTACCGTCATCCACTGGCCTTGAATCCATTTAGCAGTAACTTGGGCATAAGTCCATTTACATAATCAATAACCAAATGAAGTAAATGTATGCAACCCAACCCATCCATCCATCACACCCCCGACCAGCCAATCACATCTGTGGGGATCAAGTCAACCCACCCCGCCGCTCACACCAAAATTTGCAGTTAAGTTGCTTACCATATATTTTTATTGTGGCCAAGCCACCGAAATCATAAGTAAACATTATAATGAATATATTTTGTGGCAAAGCCACCAGGCTACACTACTCTTCATACATTTTTCCCAACCCATGCGATATGTAACATGCAACATACATAATAAAGCATAATATCCACATATATGTACAACAATCATTAATCCAATAATTTATTACGGTAAATCGACCAATTATAGAACTTTGTAATTCAGCCCACTAAAGCATTTTAGCAATTCGGCCCATAGGGGCATTTTTCGTAATTTTAACAATTTTAATACCGATCTTGAAAAATCTATAGAAATAATGTAATTTAAGCAAATTTCTCGATTTGTGCTATATTACGATTTTTAGCCATATAAATAATAACGATCTATTTTCTAACGTGATATCTAATCATGAATCTACGGGATTTCGGTGTGAGATTACACACCTGATTACGGTAAGGATTAATCCTTCTTGATTGTCGGCACCTAAATCACCATTACACTCGATTAATGCAACAAACGAGATTTTATTAATCTAAATCTAAATCAAACGATCTATTGAAACGCTTACCCTTAGTATCGTGAACGACCATGATTTGTCTATTTTCACCGGATGATGGTCCACAACCCAATGGAAAATCTCGAACCGCCGATACCGCCCTTCGTTTGAACTTAGGAGTAGGAATTGCAAATCCACTCCTTTTGGCTCCTACTATCGCTTTTCCTTTCAAATCATTACCACTTGCCTCCATTGAAAAGATCTCGGTTAGAAAGTACTATGATGAGAGAATGTATTTGTTTTGAAATAGGATTTGGCTTACCACTTCTTCCGAAGAAACAACGAGTGGATGAAACGAGCGATTTAATTCCTATAATAACCGTTTAGTCAAATCCATCGATTCGTTTTAGCGGAATCACCACACAATGAAATATATCGAAATAAACTATGAAGAAACACCTTACCTTAATCGATGATAAACTCAACTCCAATCGATTCGACTTATGACTAAGAATGAGTCAACAAAAACAAATTGAAAGCTTCGGCCAACCCCTCAATAACACCGATTCAGTCAAGGAAGTGATAGTGCCCAGCATCCAAAAGAAAAAGAAAAGAAAAAGGGATATAGTGTTATGTGATTCGGCTATTGGAGAAAAAGAACAATGATGATTCGGCCTCTATGTAAAATAGATTAAAGAAAATGAGAGAAAGGTTGGAGAAATAGTGAGGAAGGAAAAGAAGAGATGGACAAGAGAAGTGTCAAAGTTTTGGCTAATACCATGAAGGAGATGAACAAAAAGAGGGACTTGTTTTTCGGTAACCAAGGGAAAAGAATGGAAGGTAAGCACCAAAATGTTAAAAGAATAAAGATAGCTACGGCAAAGATGAAAAGAAGAAAGAAAAATTGCTCCAAAATGGTCTCGGTTTTAGGCAAGGAAAAAGAGGTACCAAGTGAACAAAGAAAAGGCCTTCAAATGATACCAAAAACTCTCCAAAATGCCTAACAAAATTCGGCACACCCACTCTTTACCAAAACCGATTACACCTTCCACCAAAAAAATGAGAATTGACCAAAAATTCTTTCTCATGGCAACTCATAATATTCGGTCAACATGTTCCCTCCCTTGCCTTTTTCTTTTATTTCTTTCCTTCATTTTCCCTTGTTTTCCTCCTTATTATATTTTCTTATTCTTCTTGCCATCAATAAAAAGTCTTCCTTACCTTATTTAAGACCATGGCCGACACTTGGAAGGGAAGCACAAAAATTTAATCAAAAATTTTTGCACTAGGTGGGATTCGAACTCCTCCCCAAAAGCCCTTCATGTGACACCACAACCTCCTTGCCATATGCTCACTTATGCTAGCAAAATTGTAACACCCCAAACCCGGCCCATGCGTTAATGCCAGATCTGACATGTCACATGAGGAAAATACTACTAAGTCCTTTTTCATTTGTACATAAATAAATTTAGATTTAAAATCAATTAAAACAACTCCCATTTAAAAAAATAAAGTATTATTGAATAAAAGGTTGATTGATAAATCGATAGATTTTGAGATATAAAAATCTTATAAACCGTGACTTTGAAAATATCATTAATAGTTCGAGAAGAATTTGAAAAAAAATTTCAAACCCAAAGTGTTTGATGAAAATTTTTAAGAGAAATTTCTGAGTTAAAATATATTTATGAAAGTTTGTTATGAAACCCTTTTTGTATATCCACTTTAAGAAAACGCTTATTTAAATTTTTAGAAAACAATCTCAATTTGAAGTACTTAGAGCAAATTATAAATTCGTCAAACAATAAACGAAACAAAAATTAATCCATAGGCCTTATTATAACCTTAACTCAAAATAGTAAAGTAATTAAAGTACTAAAAGAAATCCAAATTCCAAATTAAACCGTTTTTGTAGTATGGCCTCCACTGGGTCATCCATGGCCCAAGTCTCCATAACTGATAATTACCTGAAAAGGGTAAGGAAAAACGGGGTGAGTTACTAGAACTCAGTGTATAACCCCCTTACCGTTGTCCACTGGGCCAAAATCCCATTAAGCAACAATTTGCGCCTAAGCCCATTTACAATAATAATAATGTATCAAATATAACATGTGTATGAAATGCAATTCCCAAACCAAACATAGTAATCCATCCGCTACACACCACATGTACCAACCAACACACCTGTGGGGATCAAGTCAACCCACCCCGCCAACACACCAATCGTAGGTATTAAGCCATTTATAACAAATTTAATTGTGGACAAGCCACCAGAATAACAGAATTTACGTGGCATTGCCACTATACAGATTTGTGGCAGAGCCACCAAAATTATGTGGAAGAGCCACCAGAACTTCTCTTCAATATTATCGCATCTCATGCAAAATCATGTATATAATGCATAACAATTCATGATTTTTTTTTTACAATAACAACAGTAATTTATTTGGATATTCATTATCAAAAGTACGGCCCATTATAACAAATTATCAAATCGGCCCATATAGCAAATTATCAGATCGGCCCGTATAGCAAATTATCAAATCGGTCCATATAGCAAATTATCAGATCGGCCCATATAGCAAATTCTCAGATCGGCCCATATAGCAAATTATCAGATCGGCCCATATAGCAAATTATCAAACCGGTCATATAGCAAATTATCAAATCGGCCCATATAGCAAATTATATCGATTTGGCCCATTAAGGGCATTTTCGTAATCTTTCACAGTGTTAATACCGATTTTTGTCAATTTTATCAAAATAGTAAGATCTAAGCCAATTTTCCCGGTTTCACCATAATACGATTTTAGTCAAGCGATTTACTACCAATATGATATTAATCTTTAACCCACGAAAAATGGTGTGAGATTACACACTTGATTACATAAGCACTAAGCTCTCTTGATCGTCGACACCTAAAATATTATAACGATTGATTAGTCAACATACGCGATTTATTAATCAACACTAAAATGAACGATCTACGGTGCTTACCCTTGGAATCGTGAATGACCACGATTTGTCAGTTTTCCCCAATTGACGATCCACAACTAGATGGAAAATCCCGAATCGCTGATGCCTCAAAATTGCGAACGACCTCGAATAGTCGATTCTCACCGGATGAGGGTCCACAACCCGGTGGAAAGTCCCGAATCGCCGATACTACCCTTCGCTTGAATTTAGGAGTAGGGATCGCTAATCCGCTCCTTTTGAGATCTCCACTCGACTTTCCTTTCGAATCAGTACCAAAAGCCTCCATTTGATTAGATCTTATATAGATCGATATTACGATTAAATATGGATTGTCAAAAGGGTAAAGATCGGCTTACCACTAATTTCGAGTGATCAACTGTTGGATAGATCAAGCGATTTAATCCCTATAATTATAATCGGTTAATTATCACTATACCAACAACGTCTTAACGAATAAAGAACGATTTTATAGAATCTTTGAAGAACTCCTTACCTTAAAGATTTTTAGGACCGATTCCCAACTATTGTATGATAACTTCGGAAGAATCAAAGTTTCTGCCCTCCAATATATCACTACGAAGAAGAAAATGATCTCGTTTGAAAGAAAATAAGGTGATGGTTTCAGTCAATATGACCACCCCAAACCAAAGCATAAATTTGGCATAAATAAAGAAAATAAAATGTTGAAAAGAACACTTACCGATTGATCAAGGAATGAGTGATAACTCGAATGAAAAAGAAATATGAATGAAGAGATGAAAGGTTTTGGCTATAGAGGAATAATGGGCAAAATATTCAGCTATGGTGAAAAAGATTAGAAAAGAAGAGATGCTTGAAAGATTTTGTGAAAAAAGAAAAGGAAGAAGAAGAAAAATGTTTGCCTAGCTTCGGTTTTCAAGAAAGATGAGTGAACAAATTTTTGGTCTCAATGTTTTGGGTACATTCGGCGAGAAGGAAGAAAAGAAGAGAATATGCACCCTCAAAGTTTGAAGATTCGGCAAGGAAGAGAAGGAAATTTGGAGAGAAAAGAAAAAAAATGACACCAAAGTTGCAAATAGAGATTTGGCCAAAACAACACCAAAACTTTTACCAATTGCCAAAGACAAAATTCGGTTAAGAGAATAGTAATTTGGAGAAAATGGCACTCTTGATGCTAAAGGAATTTGACCAAAACAAGCACTAAAGCTTTACCAAAACACCAAGGAAATTTTGGCTACCCCTCTTACACCCAAAACTGTCCACATTCATGCCCCTAATGGTCAAAAATTTGCCAACCATACTTTCCATGACACTTCCCTTGAAAAAGGCCACATGTTCCCCTTACTTTCCCCTTTCTCTTGTTTTCTTTCCTCACCTTCAACCTTTCCTATTTTTCTTAGCCATCTTGCCAAAAATAAAAAGTCCACCTTGCCTTATTTACATGCTTGGCTGACACTTAGGGAAAGAATGCAAAAATAAAAGTAAAAAATTTACACACAATGGGATTTGAACCTCTTCCCTCAAGGTACTTCATGTGGCGCCATAACCTCTTTACTAATTGCTCATTTATGCTAGCAATTTACTCTTTTATTTCCATAAGCTTTAAGGTTACTTACTCTATCTCCTTAAAGTGCTAAATGCCAAAATTTTTACTAGGACCAAATAAACCCCGAGCCTTCTTAGGATCCCCTAAACATACACAATTCATAATTTAACTAGCTTAGTACCAAAAATAATGCAACGCATAAAATTCCAAATTTTAGGATGTTACAATTCTACCCCCTTAAAAAAAACTTCGTCCTCGAAATTTACCTGATTAAAAGAGGTGAGGATATTGCTGCCGAATCACGTCCTCAGGCTCCCATGTAGCTTCCTCCGATCCGTGATTGTGCTATAAAACCTTGACTAACGGTACTGACTTCCTTCTCAGCACCTTAACATCCCGATCTAAAATTTGTACCGGCTCCTCTTCGAAAGACAAGTCAAGCCTTATCTCAACTTCTTCCATCGGTACTATATGAGACAGATCCGATCGGTAACGCCGTAACAATGAGACATGAAAAACACTATGTATCTGACTCAATTCCGGAGGTAACTCAAGCTAATAAGCTACTGGCCCAACACGTTTCAACACACGGTACGGTCCGATAAACCTAGGTCTTAACTTGCCCTTCCTTCCAAATTTGAAGATTTTCTTCCAAGATGAGATCTTTAGAAAGACTTGATCTCCCACAGCAAACTCAATATCCTTACGCTTCAGATTCGCATAAGATTTTTGTCTATCCGAAGCTTCCTTTAACTGTGCCCAAATTACCTTTACTTTTTCCTCCGTCTCTGATATCATCTCAGGACCCAATAACTGTCACTCCCCCAATTCAGTCCAACAAGTAGGAGTACGACACCTACGACCATACAACGCCTCGTAGGGTGCCATCTGGATGCTGGATTGATAGCTGTTGTTATAAGTAAACTCTGCCAACGGTAGGAAATCCTCCCAACTTCCCCTGAAGTCAATCACATAGCCTCTTAACATGTCTTCCAGAATCTGGATTACTCTCTCTGACTGACCATCTGTCTGAGGATGAAATGCCGTACTGAAATTAAGCTTGGTTCCCAAAGCTTCATGTAAGGCTTTCCAAAACTGTAATGTAAACCTAGGGTCCCTGTCCGATAAAATAGACACTGGTACGCCATGCAACCTTACTATCTATGCCACATACAACTTGGCCAACTTTTGCAATGAGTAATCCGTACGAACAGGTAGGAAATGGGCAGTCTTCGTCAACCGATCCACTATTACCCAAACAGAATCTTTCTTAGTAGGCGATAAGGGTAACCCACTAACAAAGTCCATCATTATTCTTTCCCATTTCCATAATGGAATCTTCACAGGTTGTAGCAATCCCGACGGCAATTGATGTTCCACCTTCACCTGATGTTCCACCTTTACTTGCTGACATGTCAAACACTTACTTACGAAATCAGTAACCTCCTGTTTCAACCCTGGCTACCAATACTGCTCACGGAGATCTCGATGCATTTTATTTCCCCTGGGGTGCATAGCATATGGGCTACTATGCGCCTCACGTAGAATCATTTGCCTCAATTCTGAATCTTTAGGCATACAAATTCTTCCATGGAAACACAATACTCCATCACTATTCAATCCAAAATCCCCTATCATACCACCTTCCACTTGCTGAAGTAAGGAACCCAACTTTTCATCTAATAATTACTTTTCCTTAATCTGCCTTACCCACGCAGGCTTCACTTGAAGTTTGGCTAGCAGACTACCATCTTCATACAAGCTGAGATGAGCGAACATCGCTCTCAAATCTGATATCACCTTACGACTCAACGCGTTTGCCACCACGTTAGCCTTTCCGGGATGATACTCGATTGATAAGTCAAATCCTTCAATAGTTCTATCCACCTCTGCTGTCTTCAGTTCAACTCCTTTTGGGTAAGAAGGTACTTTAGACTCTTATGATCCATATAGATGATCGACTTCTCACCGTACAAGTAGTGTCTCCAAATCTTCAAAGCAAATACCACTGCAGCCAAATCCAAATCATGAGTGGGATAATTCACTTCGTGCGGCCTTAACTGACGAGATGCATAAGCCACCACTTTTCCACCTTGCATCAACACACATCCCAAGCCCGTGTGTGACGCATCGTAGTAAACAATAAACTCTTTTCCAGCCTCAGGTTGAATCAATACTGGCGCTTCCGTCAGAATCTTCTTCAATTTCTCAAAGCTCTCTTACTGCTGGTCTGACCACACAAATGGTACTCCTTGCGCAACAGTTTAGTTAGGGGTGCGGCAATCAACGAAAACCCCTTAACAAAACGCCTGTAATAACCAGCCAACCCTAAGAAACTCCGAATTTCGGCCACTGACTTCGGTGGTTTCCAATCCAACACAGCCTCTACCTTCCAGGGATCAACTCTAATTCCTTCGGCCGACACAACATGCCCCAAGAAGGTCACTTCCTTCAGCTAAAATTCACACTTACTGAATTTGGCATAAGGTTGATTTTTCCGCAATATCTGCAATACTATCCGCAGATGCGAATCGTGCTCCTCTTCATTCTTCGAGTACACCAAGATGTCATCTATGAACACCACCACAAACTGGTCTAAATAGGGTTGGAAGACCCGGTTCATCATGTCCATAAATGCAGCTGGTGCATTGGTCATCCCAAACGGCATCACCAAGAACTCATAATGCCCATAACGAGTTCGAAACGCCGTCTTAAGAATATCTGCCTCCTTGACTTTAAGTTGATGATAACCCGATCTCAAATCTATCTTTGAGAAAACCGAAGCTCCTCGCAATTGATCAAACAGATCGTCGATTCTCAGCAACAGATATCTATTCTTGATCGTCAACTTATTCAACTGCCTATAATCGATGCACATATGCATCGACCCATCCTTCTTCTTGACGAACAAGACCGGCGCTCCCCATGGTGACACATTCAGTCGAATGAATCCCCAATCCAACAACTCCTGAATTTGAGCTTTAAGCTCCGCTAACTCCTTCGGCGCCATTCTATAAGGAGCAATGGACACTAGAGCCGTTCCTGGCAATAGCTCAATGCCAAACTCAACCTCCTGATCCGGAGGCAATCTAGGAAGTTCCTCGAAAAAGACGTCCGAAAACTCTTTCACCGTTCTAACACCTTTCATCGACAATTCCTTAGCATCCAACGCACTAATGAAGGCTAGAAATGCTCCACACCCTTTTCGCACCAACTTTTCTGCCTTTAAAGTAGATACCACATTTGACAGATAGTTTCTTCTTTCACCTATCATCACCACTTCCTTATCTTCCGAAGTTCTTAGTGTCATCCACTTTGTAGCACAATCCAAGTTCACACGGTGTTTCACCAACCAGTCCATACCCAAAATAAGGTCGAACTCGCCGAATGGCAGTTCCATCAAATTTGCCAAAAATGTTTCTCCTTGAATTTCTAAGGGCACATCTCTAAACAATCTATTCACTATCACAGACTATCCTAAAGGACTAATTACCGTCATCTCTCTAGCAGGACCTGAGTACTTAAAGTCCCTCTTGCTCTTGCCTCTATCTATTTCTCGATTTTGCCGCTCCGAGTGCTTAGCCTCTTCAGCTATCTTCGCTTTCTCCACCAGTGTGGTAAAATTCCTTTCTTGTTGTGGGGCTATCAGTACCCGAAACTCATCACTCAACCCGTCTTCAAAACACACCCAGCGTTCGTAGTCAATTGGCACTATGCCCCGGGCATAACGACTCAGACGCAGAAATTCCGCCTCGTAAGCTGCCACGATCTTACCTCATTCGACCAGATTTAGGAATTCCTTCCTTCGGGCATCCACATAGCTAGCCTCGACATACTTTCCTTGGAATGCAGTTTTGAAGAAATCCCAAGTAACACGATCGGCCTGAGTGCCTTCCCGAACAGTGAGCCACCATTGATATGCCTCGCCTCTCAACAAGGGCACAGCTCCCCTGAGTTTCTGCTCGGCGGTGCAATCCAGATCATCCATGATCCGCTCCACAGCCTCAAGCCAGTAGTCCACGACATTTGGGGCTACACCCGAGATACCCCTAAAAACCTCAGCACCATTTGATCTGAGTCGTTCCGAAATTGACCCACAAGCTGCTGGCCTAGTTCTAGCTCCAGCAACCCTTTCCAAGACTCGCAACATTGCTTGAGACAGAGCGATATCCTTCCTCATACGGTCATGTGATCCAGTTTCCGTCACGGGTGACGCAGGTGCGTCCATTTCTGGCATATGTCCCAACGCTTCAGACGCAACTCTAGCACCTCAGCCTCTACCAAGGCCACGTCTACCGCGTCCACGTCCTCTAGCGCTCATATTGGCTAATTTGATTTAATCTGAAAAAAATTTTCGAAAAGTGTTTGATGAAAAGTTTTTAGAGAAATTTCCGAGTTAAAATATATTTATAAAAGTTTGTTATGAAACCCTTTTTGTATATCCATTTTAAGAAAAAGCTTATTTAAATTTTTAGAAAAAATTCTCAATTTGAAGTACTTAGAGCAAATTATAAATTCGTCAAATAATAAATAAAACAAAAATTAATCCAGAGGCCTTATTACAACCTTAACTCAAAATAGTAAAGTAATTAAAGTACTAAAAGAAATCCAAATTCCAAATTAAACCGTTTTTGTAGTATGGCCTCCACCGGGTCATCCATAGCCCAAGTCTCCATCACTGATCATTACCTAAAAGGGGTAAGGAAAAACGGGGTGAGTTACTAGAACTCAGTGTATAACCCCCTTACCGTTGTCCACTGGGCCAAAATCCCATTAAGCAATAATTTGGTCCTAATCCCATTTACAATAATAATAATGTATCAAATATAACATGTGGATGAAATGCAATTCCCAAACCAAACCTAGTAATCCATCCACTACACACCACCCGTACCAACCAACACACCTGTGGGGATCAAGTCAACCCACCCCGCCAACACACCAATCGCAGGCATTAAGCCATTTATAACAAATTTAACTGTGGACAAGCCACCAGAATAACAGAATTTACGTGGCATTGCCATTATACAGATTTGTAGCAGAGCCACCAAAATTATGTGGCAGAGCCACCAGAACTTCTCTTCAATATTATCCCATCCCATGCAAAATCATGTATATAATGCATAACAATTCATGATTTTTTTACAATAACAACAGTAATTTATTTGGATATTCATTATCAAAAGTACGACCCATTATAACAAATTATCAAATCGGCCCATATAGCAAATTATCAGATCGGCCCATATAGCAAATATCAAATCGACCCATATAGCAAATTATCAATTCGGCCCATATAGAAAATTATCAATTCGGCCCATATAGCAAATTATCAAATCGGCCCATATAGCAAATTATACCGATTTGGCCCATTAGAGGCATTTTCGTAAATCTTTCACAGTGTTAATACCGATTTTTGTCAATTTTATCAAAATAGTGAGATCTAAGCCAATTTTCCTTGTTTCACCATAATACGATTTTAGTCAAGCGATTTACTACCAATATGATATTAATCTTTAACCCACGAAAAAAGTTGTGAGATTACACACCTGATTACGGTAAGCACTAAGCTCTCTTGATCGTCGACACCTAAAATATTATAACGCTTGATTAGTCGACATACGCGATTTATTAATCAACACTAAAATGAACGATCTACAGTGCTTACCCTTGGAATCGTGAATGACCACGATTTGTCAGTTTTCCTCTATTAACGGTCCACAACCCGGTGAAAAATCCCGAATCGCTGATGCCTCAAAATTACGAACGACCTCGAATAGTCGATTCTCACCAGATGAGGGTCCACAACCCGGTGGAAAGTCCTAAAACGCCAATACCGCCCTTCGCTTGAATTTAGTAGTAGAGATCGCTAATCCGCTCCTTTTGAGATCTCCACTCGACTTTCCTTTCGAATCAGTACCACAAGCCTCCATTTGATTAGATCTTATATAGATCGATATTACGATTAAATATGGATTGTCAAAAGGGTAAAGATCGGCTTACCACTAATTCCGAGTGATCAACTGTTGGATAGATCAAGTGATTTAATCCCTATAATTATAATCAATTAATTATCACTATACCAATAACGTCTTAATGAATAAAGAACGATTTTATAGAATCCTTGAAGAACTCCTTACCTTAATAATATTTAAGACCGATTCCCAACTATTGTATGATAACTCCGGAAGAATCAAAGTTTCGGCCCTCCAATATATCACTATGAAGAAGAAAATGATCTCGTTTGAAAGAGAATAAGGTGATGGTTTCGGGAAATATGACCACCCCAAACCAAAGCATAAATTTGGCATAGATAAAAAAAATAAAATGTTGAAAAGAACACTTACCGATTGATCAAGGAATGAGTGATAACTCGAATGAAAAAGAAAGATTAACGAAGAGATGAAAGGTTTTGGCTATGGAGGAATAATGGGCAAAATATTCGGCTATGGTGAAAAAGATTAGAAAAGAAGAGATGCTTGAAAGATTTTGTGAAAAAAGAAAAGGAAAAAGAAGAAAAATGTTTGCCTAGCTTCAGTTTTCAAGAAAGATGAGTGAACAAATTTTTGGTCTCACTGTTTTGGGTACATTCGGCGAGAAGGAAGAAAAGAAGAGAATATGCACCCTCAAAGTTTGAAGATTCGGCAAGGAGGAGAAGGAAATTTGGAGAGAAAAGAAAAAAATTGACACCAAAGTTTCAAATAGGGATTTGGCCAAAACAACACCAAAACTATTACCAATTGCCAAAGACAAAATTCGGTTAAGAGAATAGTAATTTGGAGAAAATGGCACTCTTGATGCTAAAGGAATTTGACCAAAACAAGCACTAAAGCTTTACCAAAACACCAAGGAAATTTCGGCTACCCCTCTTACACACAAAACTATCCACATTCATGCCCCTAATGGTCAAAAATTTGCCAACCATACTTTCCATAACACTTCCCTTGAAAAAGGCCACATGTTCCCTTTTCTTTCCCCTTTCTCTTGATTTCTTTCCTCACCTTCAACCTTTCCTATTTTTCTTAGCCATCTTGCCAAAAATAAAAAGTCCACCTTGCCTTATTTACATGCTTGGCCGACACTTAGGGAAAGAATGCAAAAATAAAAGTAAAAAATTTACACACAATGGGATTTGAACCTCTTCCCTCAAGGTACTTCATGTGGCGCCATAACCTCTTTACTAATTGCTCATTTATGCTAGCAATTTACTCTTTTATTTCCATAAGCTTTAAGGTTACTTACTCTATCTCCTTAAAGTGCTAAATGCCAAAATTTTTACTAGGACCAAATAAACCTCGAGCCTTCTTAGGATCCCCTAAACATACGCAATTCATAATTTAACTAGCTTAGTACCAAAAATAATGCAACACATAAAATTCCAAGTTTTAGGATGTTACAAAAATACACACTTATTTCCTTAAGCATTGATGCCACTTACCTTATCTCCTTAAAGTGCTTAAACACAAAAATTTTGCTAAGGCCCAACTCAATCTCGTGCCTTCTTAGGACCCCTAATCATACTCAATTAAACATTTTTAACTAGCCTAAAGCATGATATACTTCAAAACATAAAATTCTGAATTTTAGGATGTTACAACTTTTTGCGGCGTTTTCTTTCAAACGCCGCTAATGTATAATATTTGCAGCGTTTTTTATTAAAACTCCACTAAAAACGTTGCTAAAAGTCTGTTTTGGTGTAGTGTTTATATCGTTGTCGGTTGGCGATACCAAATGTCATTGGAAATTTAGATTGATTACGAATACAAATATAGTCCATATCCTAGGTCAATGTAGATATTATTTTTTTTAATTACAAGAGGAGGATAAAACTTTAACAGGAACACAATTAAGGTGACTTAAACTTAAATCACATCTAAAATAATAAATAATACCCTAACTATCATATCAACACCGGATTGAAAATAGTGAGAAATATACAAATATTAAATGACATTTCTAAGTTGATCAGTTATTTACTGCAAGCCATTGGAAATTTAGATTGACTAGCTTAAATTACAAACGGTCCTCAAAGGAACCGCCCTATATGACTCAATTCTTTTAAACTTTTCCACTAATTTAAACTTTTTTCATTAATAAAAATAATTTAAAACAATATTATTTTTTCATTTATTCATACTGATTTAAACTTTCCATCAAAATTTTTCTAATATTTTCTCATTAATTATATATATTATATAAAAAAAAGTTGTTCAAAAAATAATAAATGGTAACTCACCAATTAATTGTTTAATCTAATATCATTAACTAATTTTTATAACCAAAAATTAAGTTGAATAAGGTTAATTTTTTTTAATAATCTCATTATAGTTTCTGATTATATTTGTTATTTTTTTACACAATGCCTAAAACTATCCATAACTCATTCCCAACCCATTAATAGGAGGATAATACGCTTCAACGCACTCAAACCCACGTCCTCCTGCATTAGTAATAATACCCATGCCAATCAAGGTAAAGACGTTAATTAAAAAAACTCATATTCAACGTTTACCATTTTTTATTTTTATGGAAAGTTTTGAAATCATATATAAGTTATCCTTTAATTTTATTAAAGAGTAAATTATGTCCGTGACTAAGAACTATTCCCATATCTTTGGTGTATTTTTCAACTTTCATTAATTTCATTATAGGTTTTTATCATATCTACTTTTTTTGATACAAACCCTAGAACTACACATAACCCCTCCCCAAACATTAAATAGGATGACAATGTGTTTTAGCACAATCGAACTCACGTCCTCCTACACTGACAACAATGCCAATACCAATCGAACTAAAACTTAACCGACTAATTTCGTTTTGCAATTTTTTTACTAATTTTAATGCTTAAATTTATTCATTTCGCTTTTACTCTAATTATTTTTTTTATCAAAATCCCATATTCATTATCTTTGAATTCTATTATCAAACTTAGGCAATTTCTTTTTAAAAGAGAGAAAAAAAAAACAAAATTAGCCTTCCAAAATACTACGTATTGCAATATATTTCCAACAATATTTGTTCTATCAATTATCACAATTGCCCATATAATTACATTGAAAATTTTTTGGTGAACAAAACAAAACACTTCACAAAAATCTACAAAAAGTCCAAAAGAAGAATCTACATATAACTGTAAACCTTCCCCTTTATGAAAAGCCAAATTGGCAATGTGGTCAGCTTCGGCATTGTCTTCTCTAGGGACATGTTCAATTGACCAATTCTCAAACACCCTGCAGAAGCTAGGTTATGCATCTGATTATTTTTTAATTTGATTGCTTCAACAACGCTTACTTGATAGCTATACTAACTTCCATGTTACCTGTCTATACCAATATATTGTCATGTTGTCTTCCTTGCACCAATGTCACACCATCAAGAATGCCCCACAATTCAGCTTCAAATACCAAACATTTCCCTAATTTATGATTAAACCCAAGGATCCAATTCCCATTGTGATCACTTAAAACTCCAACCGCAACAACACATCATGTGTTGATCTGAACAGCTCTATCGATTTTTAAATGAATCCACCCTTCTGTTTCCACCATCCCCTCCCTCGAGACTTGTCTTACAGAACCTCCTCATTTATGAGCAGAAATAAATTACTTGGCCCAACTATACGCACATTTGATAATCTCATTGCACTCCATGAAAAACCTTGGAAGATACATATATTCAGGTTCTACGAAATATGCCAAGTAACTATGCCAAAGAAACAAGACCAATTGATAGTCCTCATAATGAACTTATGTCTATTCTACAAATTAGACTCAAGTCATTCCTACAAATTACCTGAAAAGAAAAGGTCTTGCTTCTGTAGTGGGATGATCCGAGACCAAACTTCCTTCGCTACATTATAATCTCTGATAGCATGAAGTACATCCTCCAGATCATGTCCACAAATCGAGCAGCTTGTATCGCTACCAACTCCACGCTTTAGTCGCTCCACTTGAGTAAGTAACCACTACTTGAGATCTAGCCAAAGAAATATCTAAATCCTCTGAGGGCCCTGAAACTTCCATGGTAATTTCCATATTTCCACCCTAGGATTTCATGTCCTCTCCTTAACCATTTGATAGCACTTTTAACAGAAAAGCAGCCTAAAGAAGTCCCCACTGATAAGTGCTAAAAGTAACATATTTTAACTACGTTCTTAATGCATTTTTGTGTGATTATTTGATGTTAATGGTGAATTTTACGCTCCTTGTCCTTTGAATTCATGTTTTTATACTTAGGATAGCATTTGGGATCAAAAGGAGTGAAAAACAAGCAAAAACCAAAAAATCGAAGCAAGTTACAAAAGCCATATGGGTTGACCCCTTCCACACGGCCTGACCACACATCCGTGTGTGCCACACGGGCTATAACACGGCCAAGTGGCAGGCCATGTCAATTTCGTGAATTGGCACTCTGAACTACATGAAAACATGATTTTTTGGCTTTCTGGACATTCTAAGATGTATATATGACAAAAATAAGACGATAGAAGTGACCCATCATAGAATATTCAAGAAAACAACTCAAAAAACACCATTGAAGTCGAATTTGGAGTAAATTTCTGTCAAGATTGAAGATTTCTAGTTGATTTCTTAGGAGATTATCAAGAGTTTCTTTATTTCTTTAGGTTATATTATGTTTTGGATGTTTTTATTTTCAAGAATGAGCTCATTTTCTAAATACCTAGGGAGATGAACCCTATGATGGATTATTTCGTTTAATTTTTATTTTACGCAATAAATACTTATATTTTGGTTTTAGTTATGTGTGCTTAACTCCCTGTTTGATATTTCTAAATTATTGATCCATGTTTGATGTGGTTAATTCTGAGCAGAAATAGACTCTGTTTAAGAGTAGATCTTGCGTAATTGAGTGGGGTTGCATGCAATCCTAGAAATAGGATTGATCCATGTTTGATGTGGTTAGTTCTGAGCAGAAATAGACTCTGTTTAAGAGTAGATCTTGCGTAATTGAGTGGGGTTGCATGCGATCCTAGAAATAGGACGACAAAAATCTACCGGATTAGAGTCAAATCTAATAGGGGAATCCATAGATTGAGTTAATGCGATAATAGGGGTTTTAATTAGAAAGAAATTTCAAGTAATAAACCTAAAGTCAGTTGCTCTTACTTTTGAAAGAGATATTAGCGTAATTTAGGGATTTCTACGGATCAAGATACTAGGTAAAAAAACCGTGTTATTTAGATTGATAATCACATATGAAATCTAGGTGAATTCTTTCTTGGGTATTGTTTTGCTTCTTGGTTTTTACTCGATTATTTTTGTGATTTGATATTTGCCATGTTCGTTAGTTAATTAATTTAGTTATTTTTAATTTTTAAACAACCACTCAATTTATTTGGTTAAATAATAGAAAGAAAGTAATTACTAGTACTTTTAGTTTTCGTAGGAACGATATCTTTGCTCACCGTGGCTATACTATTAATTGATAGGTTCACTTGCCTTAGTCAAATTTTTAGTTAGTTTCAGGATGCATTACCCATCCAAGCAATCTTGGTAGTACCCATCATAGGATGCAGTGGTGAAATACTAGTAATACGCCCAATAATATTTTTTGGTAGCCAAATCCAAAAGATCTCTATATTCCACTATTGGAAAATTTGTAATTTATGGGAACTTTGAGGCATATTCTCAATAGGTAAAGGTAGTGAGTTGAATCATAAAATTATGGTTTCATGTTCTAGTACAAGAGATCTTTACAACGGTATATCATATGCTCTAAATGATTGAATGATGAATGAGAAATTGATGCTCAAAGTAAGCTACTTGGAAATATTTGTTGAGGGAAAGTAAAAGCTTAAATCCCACATTAGTTAAATACCAAGTGTGAGATGTGTATATATATGGGAACCTTCTTGAAAGGTGATTGGATGACTAAGCCTGGAACCCTGCCTCGCGCGCAAAGGGGTCCAGGTCCAAACCCGTTGAGGTTGGGGTGCACTCGTACGACATGGGCAACGCGAAATGTCCGGATCTGTTTGGCCCAAAATGGGCATGCGGATATTTTAACCCAACACAGAATTATTTTTTCCTCAGCAAACATACATAATCTATTTAAAAAGGACATTTATCTTATTTTATTTGATTCCAATCAATTGATTAATTTTGATTTAATTTTAATCAAATTGATTTATTCACTCCTTTAATGGTAAATTTAGTGGAAATTTCCGAAATTCCACCATATTGAATGCCTATAAAAGGCTATAAATTCTAAAGAATTTTTTTTGCACTCATAGTCTCTCACACCGAAGTTATTTTGCTCTCAAAATTCTTCTTTTTCTCTCCATATTTTCCAATGTTCAGTGATAGAAAAAGGTAACGTTTATTCATTGATCGCTGCAAATGTGCTACTACTTTGATCATTGTGTTGTTGTATCTTGGAAGATAGTTGGCCAACATTTCTCCAGTGTTAAAGTATTGTTAAGGAAATTTGTTAATTTCTGTTAGATTGTTATGAAGGCTGTTAGTAGCAGTTATCTCATTTGTTTCTGCTGGGCAGCAGGTTGGGTCTGCTAATGGTGCCACTGGGTATTTTGGTGCAAGTCATTATATTGGGCCAAATGCCAATTGTGTTGCTTTTGAGGGTTCGTCTGCTTTTGGCCAAGTTATTGGGCCGTCCACTGGAAGTGTTCTTGAGTCGTGTCATGGGTCCCGGTTACCATAATCAACAAAGTCGAAGGCACGTGTTATTTCTAGGCCGATTCTTGGTGTTTTTATTCCTCGAGCTACACTGGGTTACCTCGAATTCCTAATATGCATGCATTCGAATTCTTGAATAGTAGTGGATCTAATGTAAACACTGCCCAGTATGGGTCTAATTTTGACAATGGTGACTCATATGTAGGAACTTCGTCATGGTATGCTGATTCTAGTGCTACGCATCATGTTTGCAAGGAAGCTTCCGCCTTGATTGTGTCCACTCCATACTCAGTTACTTCTTCTCTCTTAATGGGTGACAGGACTCTTGCGAATATTTCGTGTGTTGGGGATACTGTCTTGCCTACACAAAATAAATTGCTCCGTTTATCAAATGTGTTGTGTGTACCGAATATACAGAAAAATCTACTATTTGTTTCTAAATTTGGTAAAGAAAATAATGTGTTCTTTGAGTTTCATCTAACTTACTGTGTTATTAGGGACATACAGACTCAGGAAATCTTGCTGCGGGGCCACACTAGTGATGGACTCTATCATTTCGCTCATGTTGCTTCTATTCCGGTTCTTGAGTTTCCTTTTGTTCACAACACAGGTCTTCTGTCTAAATCTGATGACTGCACTGCTTTTACCTTATGGCATCCGCGACTTGGGCATCCCTCTGATGTTATGTAAAATCTATTTTGGATAAATGTCAAATTGTGCCATCTAAGAAGGGTTTTGATGTTTTGCGTATTGCCAGCAAAAAGGGAAATTTTCATAAATTGCCCTTTCCAAAATCTATTACTGAATATACTGATCCGTTTGTCTTAGCTGTCTCTGACCTATGGGGACCTGCGTCTCTTGTTGTGGCAATAACTAGTACTATGTTTCGTTCGTTTACATTTGTAGTCATTTTGCTTGGATATATCTTGTTTTTCGTAAGTCCCAGGTTATTGACTGTTTTATTCAATTTAAAAAAATGGTCAGAAATTAGTTTGGGAAAGAAATTAAACAATTTTAGAGTGATTGGGGTGGTGAGTTTCGCGCTTTCTTGACTATTCTAGCATAACATGGGATCATTCACAGGCTTTCGTGCCTGCATACATCCGAATAGAATGGTGTTGCTAAACGTAAGCACTGACATATTGTTGAGATGAGTCCTACTCTTCTGGCTGAAGCAGATTTACCCATGGACTTCTGGGGTTATGCTTTTTGCTGCGTTGTTCATCTCATAAATAGACTACCTACGCTAGTATTGAAAGGTCAGTCTCCTTACAAGGTTCTCATGGACAGGACCCATCGCATGATCTGTAACATCCCAAAATTGGGCCTAGGAGAATTGGGCCTTTTGGGCCCCGGGCGTGGGAACTTTTTAAATATTTTTGGGAACAAGAGAACGGCTTTAATGCAAGTTGGACTTATTAGGTGAGTGATTTTGGAAGGTTAGAGGGCTTCTATGAAGTCCCGGGATCAAACTTGGGCTTAGGAAAAATTTTAGTTTTAGGTGAATAAAACCCTGGGAGTTAGTGAGTAGGCTTTAAGAATAAAATATGGAGAAAAATGACACAAGTGGAGTGTGTGGTGTAGTGGCAAAGTGACGCCACATAAAAGACAAGGGGGTGACGCCACAAGGAAGGAAGGAGGTCCAAGGTTCAAGTTGTAGCACTTGCATTTCTTTTAGATTATTTTTTTAAGTGGATTTAGACATTGGCCATAGACTTAGCTTTAGTTGGACATGATTTTAGACACAAGAGGAGCTTGTGGCCTAGTGGCTAGCGGCGTGGATTATGCTACCGGAGAGCCTGGGTTCAAATCTCATGACAAGCAAGGGAGTATTTATTTTGCGGATTGGACAGGAAGAGTTTGAGTTGGATTTAAACTCTGCTGATGGAAGGATCCCACATCGAAAAGATACAAAGAAGGAATGTGAGAAGCTAGCTATATATAGAGCATTCTATGAGGAGAGTTAATATACCTTGGTGGGCGTGAACGTGAGGTACACGAGTCGTGACTAAGGGGTTTGTAGCACGCGAGGTTACCAGGTGTGTACAAGCACTACACACATAATATCGGCAATGTCGAAAAGCCAAAAAGCCGAAAAGCCGAAAGTGGCTAAATGGGCTCGGTGGGCCTTGAGGCTAAGTTTGATGAAATGGTTTGGTTGGTTATACAAATTGAATTAGTCATGCATGATACACGAATTGGATTTTTTTGGGCCTAATAGGCCATATGATGAGATTTGGGCCTAATGGGTCGTAAGGGTGTGATTTGGGCTTGATGGGCTTATGGGGACGTAGACATGTATGTTAGGGTTTATGAACCTTAGGCCTAGTTTGAACAACTCTTAAATTCCATAAGACTTAATCTAATTAAACATGTCTGTGAACAAGTCGCAGGGTTGGAGTGTGGCAACGGGCATACGCATGTCTAGGATTGGATCTAAGAAGAGCTTGGTACTTAAGCGGTCCTAGTGGCCCACCTCCTCTTTTTTGGAATCCTACCTAGTGCGTAGTGTCTATTCACTTTAGCCGCGAGGACTTGTTGATGGGCCAAAGTTCATAGCTAAAACCCGAAAGGGACCAAATACCCTTATATTTGCAAAATTCATAAAAATACCCTTATATTTGTAAAATTTACTAAAATACCCCTAGATTTGTAAAGTACCAAAATACCCTTGATTGCAAAATTACTAAAATACCCCCAGGTTACAAAATTACCGAAATACCCTTAGTTTGCGAAATTATCGAAATACCCTTAGTTTACGAAATTACCGAAATACCCCTGGTTTACGAAATTATCAAAATACCCTTGATTTGCAAAATTACCGAAATACCCCTGGTTTGTGAAATTATTAAAATACCCCTAGTTTACGAAATTACCGAAATACCCCTGGTTGGCGAAATTACTGAAATACCCCTAGGTTGCAAAATTATCGAAATACCCCTGGTTTGCGATATTACCCAAATACCCCTGGTTTACGAAATTACCGAAATACCCTTGATTTGTAAAATTACTGAAATACCCCTAGTTTGCAAAATTATCAAAATAACCTCGATTTGTGAAATTACCAAAGTACCCTTGATTTGCAAAATTACCGAAATACCCCTAGGTAGTGAAATGACGAAAATACCCGTATGTGAGGAATATGAGTTTGTGGATGTTACTTTTGTGTTTGATGCATTCATATGATAATCTACTTATGATTCATATGGGTGGGAATTATGGTACGGAGGAAGACTTTGAGGATCGCATGGCCGTATGGTATGGATCCAAGATCGCATGGCCGTATGGTATGGATCCACAGAAGGCTTTAAGCCCAACATATGATTAGCAACTTTGCTGCAACGTTCGGTAGTACCGCAACCGGGCTACCCTTGGTGTGTAGCGGAAGGGTGGGTCGAGCTAGAACTCCCTACAGGAGTCATAAGGTTGGAAGGGAAATGGTGTGTGTAGCGGATGGATTTTTGGGGTGGGATTTGCATTACTTATTTATAAATGATACAATATAATATGATATGAGGTCATTGTGGGCTAAAGCCCAAGACCACCGATTTTGATAGGGCTTAGGCCCAATGTGAATATTTGTAAGTGATTTGATTGCCAAGGGTTGTGCACACTGAGTTTCGAAACTCACACCCCTTTAATTTAATGTTTCAGGTAATCCCGAATAGGTGACTCGATGTGGGAGAGGACTCGGAGATGGCCACACTACAAGAGGCTTGAATTTTCATTTATTGGTTTCAAAATACATGTTTTTATTTACTTAATTTTCGGTGGATGTAATAAGGCCTTGTACTCCGTTTTGACTTCAGATTTATTTTGGGTTTTGAGATTAATTGTTTATTTTAATTATTAAACCTAAGTAAGCTCTTATGTTTAAACTTGGTTTCCAAATTACTTAAAACAATAAAATGGGTTTTTATCTTTAATTAATAAGAATCAAAGATTTTGGGCTTTTGGGCCTTAAATTTTTAATTAGCAAAACCTTTTTGAATTGTGCCTTTAATGTGACATTCTGGATTCGGGCCTAACTTCTAGGCCGGGTTTGGGGTGTTACATGATCACTTTCGCGTGTTTGGTTGTTGTTGTTTATTTGCGTCCATTTAATAATAGTAAACTAGATTTTCGTTCTCAAGCATGCACATTTTTTGGGTATAGTTCTTAACATAAGGGATATTTTTGTCATACTTTTACTAGTAAAGTAATTGTTTCTCGTCATGTTGTGTTTGATGAACACCAATTTCTCTCATACGCCCACTATGTCTCTCTCTTCGCCTGGTGGTTGTGTCTCCACTTGTGTTCCTTTTGTTTAGTCTTTTGTTTTTGGATCCAGTACATCTTCACCTCCTATCTGCTTATCTCGTACTGAGGTTGATGGCCTTGCGTCCTGTCCTGTTATACCAGTTGAACCTCCGACTGACTTGGAAATAGCTCGTGTGCCAGACGATTTATTTGCCTCGCCTTCTAAAACCAGTCATCTTGCCCCGTCCGCTGAATTTCTGTCAACTCTATGTGAACCTTCAGCTATGGGTAATGTTCATCCCATGGTCACTCAGTCTAAAGCCGAGGTTTTCAAACCCAAGATGTTCTCGGTTGAAGCTACTGAGTATGAGCCACGCATGATAATCGAAGCTTTTGCCAGTAATGAATGGAAACTCGCAGCTCAAGCTGAGTATGATGCTTTGATGCGTAATTCCACTTGGACACTAGTTCCCTTACCACCAGGTCGGAAGGCTATTAGACGTAAGTAGCTATTCAAGGTTAAGAGGAACCCTAATGGTTCTATTGCTTGTCGCAAAGCTCGTTTAGTGGTGAAAGGGTGCTCTCAGGTACCTGGGTGTGATTTTAAGGAAACTTTTAGTCCAGTCGATAAACCTGCTATTATTTAGATTATTTTATCTCTAGGTGTTTCCAAAGGTTGGCAACTCTGACAGGTTGATTTCAACAATGCTTTTTTGAATGGGGATCTCACTGAAGAGGTATATGTGCAACAGCCTCCAGGATATGTTCAGTAAGGTCCGTTTGGTGAGCGGTTGGTATGTCATCTTTCAAAAGCTCTATATAGTCTACGGCTGGCTCCACGTGTGTAGTTTGACAAGTTAAGATAGTTTCTCATCTCCACTGGGTTTCAATTGTTTAAATCCAATGCTTCTCTGTTTGTTCAAATAACAGATACCTCCTGTATGTGTGTGTTGGTTTATGTGGATGATATAATCATTAAGGGTGGTGCTTCTACCAATATTGATGATTTTGTTCATAAGTTACACAATGAGTTTTCTCTGAAGGATATGGGTGACCTGCATTATTTTTCAGGCATTGAAGTTACCCGATCGTCTGCTGGGTATCTTTATTTTTGTTAACAGAAGTACATCTCAGATTTGCTTGACAAAAGCTCCTTAGCTAATGCCAAAGTGATTCACACCCCTATGATAAGTTCTTCTGTTCTATCTAAGGATGAGGGAGAACGTCTGAGTGATCCTACGGAATATCAAAGTCTTGCTGGCGCTCTTCAATATGTCGTGCTTACTCGTCCTGACATTACGAATGCGGTAAATCGAGTCTGTCAATTCATGCATGCCCCTATCAGTGTTCATCTTATTGCATTAAAGAGGATATTGTGATATTTACGTGGCACTGTTGAGTATGGTTTAGTTATGGTTCGTCAAACAGGCTGTCTGTGGTTGGATATGCCGATGCTAATTGGGGGTTAGATTTTGATGATAGACGTTCCACAACTAGCTACTGTGTTTATTTTGGAAATACACCTATCTCTTGGTGTTCTAAAAAGTAGCATGTGGTCTCTTATTCTACGGCTGAGGCTGAATATAGGAGTCTGGCTGCAGCAACTAGTGAAGTCACATGGCTGATACCTTTACTAGTGAGTTACAGCTTCACTCTGATGATACTCCCACTATCTGGTGTGACAATTCTAGTGCAATTGTAGTAGCTGCCAATCCTTTCTTACATTCTAAGTTTAAACATGTTGAGCTAGACTTATTCTTCATTCGGGAGAAAGTGGTTGATCGCTCTCTCATTGTAGGTGAGGTTCCAGCTTATGATCAAGTTGTTGATATTCTTACAAAGCCGCTATTGGCATCTATATTTGCTCGTTTTCATGGTCTTCTTCGGGTCTTACCTCTTGAGAATATGGGTGAATATTAAGTATTGTTAAGGAAATTTGTTAATTTCCATTAGATTATTATGAAGTTTGTTAGTAAAGGTTGTTAGTAGCAGTTATCTCATTAATTGGAGAAATGAAAGAGATAGTGATTTCTCTCAAAAGTGTTCATTCTTTAGTTTCTAGCATTTTTTAGCAAATACTAATATCCAAGTACTATAGGAGCCACCGAATCTATCTTAAGGAAATTGTGTTAAGCATGCTTCAACATTTAGTAAATCCCTATTCTTTTTTATTTCATCTTTTTGTTATGCTTTTTATTAGTTTACATATTTGAAATTTTAAATATAAATTATTCTATTTATATTTTAACTTATATATAAATATTTTTTCATTTATATTTATATATTTTGTTCACTAATTTGTTTTGTCCAACATCCACAATCCTTCTTCTATAACCATTTTCTTGAGAAAACAATCCATGTCAATGTTGGCTCTTGCTGGAATTGGATTGATTAGGGGGCCAATCTCTGGAATCCAATTGTCCTTCCAACACCTAATGATTTTACCATTTCCAATTGGCCAAAATATTTTTTCACAAAGTAAAGGTCATACCTTAAGTAAAGCTCTCTATAGAAATGAAGAATTGCTATGAGAGATACTAAAGTATATACCATCCTTCAATCCATACTTCAAACACTAAACATGAACCAAAAGAACCTCTGGATTCGCCAAAATATTGAACCCCAATTTCAATAACAAAAAAGTGTTTCGATCTTTTAGTTGTCGAATCCCAAGCCCTCCATATATCTTTGGTTGACATAACGATTGCCAACTTACAAGTGCCATCTTTTTATTACCTCCATTCGATCCCCATAAAAACTGTCTGACAATACTTTCAATCTCATACATAATCCTTGTAAAATCCTCAAAGACTGCATAATGATACTTACTATTTATCAAATACCTTATACATTTTAAAGTAAATAACCAATATATTCACTTTATTTTCAAGAGAATATGCTCACCAAATTCTTTTATTTCCTCTCTATTTTCTCGAAAATAAATTCACTACTACTATAATTCTATTCAAATTTCACGTTGTATTAAAAATTGCCCAGGTTTATTACTTCCTTAATGTTTTCGTGACTCTTTTGCATTCGAAATTATGTTTTCTTAATTCATCATTTTAATGTATCAGATCCACATTCTCATCATAGCTGTCATATTCCACTTCTATCTTGATTCTGCTGTAATTCACTCATATGGTGATAAGTTGTAAAAGTAACATATTTTAATCTCATTATTAATGCATTTTTTGATGATTAATGATGTAAATTAGTGAATTTGATGCTCATAATCCTTTAAATTCATGTTTCTATACTTAGCAGAGCATTTGGGAGTGAAAGGAGTGAAGAATGAGCCAAAATTGAATGAAGAAAGTTGTTTCCAAGAACCACACAGCCTAGGCACTCCTATATGGGCTGGCCACACGCCCATGTGATATCCCATGTCGATATTGCACCCTGTTTCCCAAACATGTGGAAAAACCCAATTTTTAGGCTTTTTAAGCATTCTAAAGTCTATAAATATCAATTAGAAGAAGATCTAAGGGAGCACTGATAAGAGATTGAAGAAGTCGCTCAAAGAATACCATCGGAGCCAACTTATAAGCAGATCTCTTTCAAGATTAAAGATCCCCTATTAATTTATTTTTGAAGTTTTATTGAATTTCTTTATGTCTTGTGGTTTTTCTAACATTGAGATGTTTTCATTTTAGATTATGAACTAAATTCCCTAAATACCTAGGGAAGATGAAACCTATGATGAAACTTATTATTTGATTACTGATTTACATGATAAATACTTGATTCTTGTTTTCAATTATGTATGCTTATTTTGTGTTTTAATATTTTTGGGATATTAATTCATGTTTAATATGCTTAGCAAAAGTCCCTGTTTAAGAGTAGATCTAGCATAATTGAGTGGAGTTGCATGAAATCCTAGAAATAGGACGACATAAATCTACTGGATTAGAGTCAAATTTAATAGGGGAATCTATAAACCAAGTTAATGCAACGATAGAGGTTTTAATTAGAAAGAGATTTCAATTAATCAACCTAAAATCAGTTGTTCTTACTCTCGAAAGAGATATTAACATAATTTAGGGATTTCTACTGATCAAGACACAAGTGAATAAATCGTTTAATTCAGATTCATAATAATAAGTGAAGTCTAGGTGGATTCTTTCTTGGGTATTGCCTTTTTCTTTGGTTATCTTCGATTATTTCCTATTTCATTTTCTGTTGCGTTCTTAGTTAAATTAGTTTAATAATTTTAGATTAAAAACAATCACTCCAATTTGTCGGCTAAATAATAAAAAAATGGTAATTATTAGTACTTTTAATCCTCGTGGATACGATATTCCCTACTCACCATAGCTATACTATTGTTTGATAGGTGCGCTTGCCTTTGTCATAATTATAGTTAGTTTAGTGACCATCAAGTTTTTGGCGCCGCTGCCGGGGACTAAAATATTAGGAACACTTGATTTTTATTAATTTAGCCATTTATTTTTATTGCATTTTATTTTTGTTTTTATTTTAATTTTTGTTTTCTAATTTTTCTTTTATTTGCTTCTTGCAGGTTCCTTTAGTTTATGTGTAGAAGAAACCCGTCGGGACCATTACTGTTTGGCAGCAAAATTGAGAGTACAGCTCGCAAAAATCATAGAAAAGCAAGCCAGAGTCGACAGAGTATAGTAGACAAACAAGAGGACGTTATTATTATTACTGAGGAGATGGGTGATAACCAAAATAATCAGCTGCTTCCTCCGATTGCTACAAATCCTGCAAATCCATCAAATCTGAATCTTGCTCCTCTTACTATGTACGATTATGCCAAGCCCACTCTAACTGGGGCTGAATCAAGTATTGTTAGACCCACCATTGCTGCAAATAATTTTGAACTAAATCCGAACACTTTCAGATGGTACAACAATTTGTTCAGGTTGATGGTTTGCAAGATGAAGATCCAAATATTCATTTGTCTAATTTTCTAAAAGTCTGTGACACTTTCAAGATTAATGGCGTTTCTGACGACACCATTCGCCTACGGTTGTTTCCTTTCTCATCGAGGAACAAAGCCAAACAATGGTTAAATTGTTTACCTTGAGGTTCAATCACCACATGGGATCAAATGGCCGAGAAATTCTTCCTTCGTGAAGATTGACTTAGAGACCCCATATGATGCATGAGAGAGGTATAAGGATTTATTGAGAAGGTGCTCTCACCATGGGTTACCTCTATCGCTACAGGGTCAAACCTTCTACAACGGTTTGAATCCTTGAACTAGGCAGTTGATCGATGTAGCAGCTGATGGTACACTTAACAATAAAACATTTGAAGCGACTTATGAATTTATAGAGGAGATGGCACTAAATAATTATCAGTGGCAAGTCATGAGAACAAAGCTGATAAAAGCAGCTGGTGTTTTTAAAATAGATGCAGTCACCATGTTGTTGAATTAGGTAGAACTTTTAAATAAAAAAATTGACGGTTTATGTGTTTCTACGTAGGTACATCTGGTGATGCAGTGTGATACGAATTAAGGAGGAATGAACAATCCAAAATGTTTACCCTACTGTCCTAGCACAGAGAACGAACAAATCAACTATATGGGTAATAATTCTAGGCCTCAAAACAACCTTTATAGTAATACCCATAATGCCGGTTGGAGGAACCATCCCAATTTCTCTTGGTGTGGTCAAGGAAATCAATGAGCACAACCCCCTCCAAGCTTTCAACAACCTTACCAATAAGAGAAAAAGTCAAACCTTGAGGAGATGTTGACAAAGTTTATCTCGGTGTCAGAATCTCACTTCTAAAACACCGAAACAGCACTTAAAAATCAACAAGCATCGATTCAAGGGCTCCAGAACCAAATCGGTCAACTTGCGAAGTTGATTTCAGAACGACTATAAGGTAGTTTGCCTAACAATGCAGAAACTAACCCAAGAGAGCAACATCATGCAATTACTATGCGAGATGAAGAAGGGTTAGTTGAATCTGAACTAGAATCGAGGCAAGAAATTGTGGTAAGTAACGGTAAGGTTGAGGTAAGCCAGAATGAATAAATATCAGTTAGTAAAGATTATAAACCTCAAGTGCCATATCTTAAGGCGGCGAAGAAAGTCCACACAAATGAACAAATTGGTAAATTCCTTAAACTTTTGAAAAAATCGATAGAGACACGACCTAAAATAGTCCACACGGGCACTGTTCCCCTTTCTTTCCTTCACTGCCGTCCTTCCACCCTTTGAGCCACGCATGAGCCGCCTCTCTCTTCCCTTTCTCTTTACCCTTCCTCACCCTATTGTAACACCCCAACCTATCCTCTCCCTCGGTTTTCTCTTAATCCCGTTGAACCACCCCCACGACCCACTGACCACACCCCTCCCTTTCCTCTCCGACTAGCCACACCGCCCCCTCATTCGACCCTCCTCTCTCCACAACCACAATGCCCCTCTCCCTTCCCATCTCTTTTCCCCATCTCCTCAACCCCGACCCCCACAGTCACCTCCTTTCGCCACCACTGATGTAGGCCACGACCCACCGGCCTTCCCCTATCGCACCCACGCACACCGCCTGCCCCGAACCACCACTGCTCCGCTGCCATCTCCTCCCCGGCCGCCACCACCATCTCACTGTTGGTCACCCACTATTTTTCTCATTATTTATTTATTTATTTGGTTATTTCTTTATCATTTATTTTTATTTTATTCCTCTTTCCATATTCTTATAAGTTATCTGTTTTATTTTGCTTTGATTTTAGTTGTCTTTTAAGTTTTATTTATTATTTTGTTGTATTCTATTCTATTGACTTTCACATTATTTTTCTTATTCCATTTGGTTTTATTCTGTTTATGCATATTATTTTTAGTCTAGAAAAGTGTTGTTTTAATGGTTATTTTTAGTTTAGTTTGATTTTTAGAGGCCTCTTATTATTTTTAGTACCATTATTCTTGATTGGTTAAAACTACGTCTTTATCTTTTGGTATTTCTAAATTTTAATTCTTATTCATAGTCTATTCACTATCGATTTCCTTAATTCGTTTAGTTCGTGATGTTACCTTCGATTATGGTATAATATATTGGCTTGTTTCTATTATGTTCGGTTCACCCATCTACTTTGTTTTGTTTTAATCCTTGATTGTTTGATTTTCTTGCAGATTCATCATGACGAATACTCGCAACAAGACCAAGGTCACCGTCCTCGCTTCAAAAAAGTGGAAGACATTTGGCGCGACCTCTTCCTCGAGTTCTTCCGCCGAGGCCCGCCACCCTTATCATCAATTTTTAGTGGGACCCCAGGAGGACTTATTTCAGTTACTTCAACTGCGACCACTCGGCTTAGGCCGATGCATTGATTGGGCCATTTTGGAGCAAGTCCAGTTAGCTGATCTTGTTCGCGCTTTTCTTGCCACAACCCCGTGGGACCGGTTCTTTTCTATCAGCGAGCCCACATTCATGGAGTTGACTTTAAAGTTCTGCTCCACATTTACTCTCCAGCAGGTGATGACACTCATGACGAGCCGGGCAACATCACTTTCAAACTCGGTGTCTTAGTGCGCCATATGAGTATCCCTGAGTTCGGTGCGGCTTTGGGACTATACACTAAGGAGTTTATAAGTTTCGAGAACCTCCTCTGCCTACATCAGCACATTTAATACTCGCCATCTAGTTGTTGGACAGATCTTACGGCGAGTATGACACCTTATGATGCGAGTCGCTCGAAGGTGACTTCTCTCCCTCCGGCTTTATGGTATATTCATGTCATTTTAGCTCATACAATGATCGGTGGGAGAGAGAGCACAGGATTCGTCAATACTACCGATGCATATTTTTTATGGAGCATGGCCATTGGGCATATTTTTTTATTTAGCCTACTTCATCGCCCTAGCCTTGAGCCATCAGACAGATCGCAACAGGAATGGTCCTATCTGTTTAGGCCCTTATATGACTCGACTTGCTCGACACTTCGGTCTCCTTGACACACTAGATCAATCCTCTACGCTTACACTCGTTGGCCATATGTCCCCACAAGGAATATCGAGCATGACCCATATGAAGATGATCGAGCGACTTCGTGGAGTAGATCCTCCTCAGTACCTATTATTTCATTTTGACTCTCAGAATGAACCCGAGGACTTCACTGATGATGTCCCTATGCATCACGATGATCCACTGCATCCTCCATCTTCGAGCCACCGTCCTGCTTCTTCTGCTGCTACATTAGTGGACCTCTCCAAGCTGTTGACTTGCTTCGAGTAGCATTACTTTCAGAGGTTCGATAGTATTGATGCGACATTGCAGTAGATCTGTCAGCATCTCCATATCTCCTCCTCAGTGCTGACGACTCACGACACTGACGCTTCTGATGATGAGGACCATTGAGTCTATTTCTTTTATTTTATTTTTATTTTTATGTTTATGTTTGTTGTTATTTTCTTAGACTTATTTCGTTTTTATCTTTTGAACTATATTTTTACTTTTATAGTTGTTTCTAATAGAGTTTTAATCCCTTAATCTTCTTCACTATTTATGTTTATTTTCTTATTAGTTTGCTCGAAATCATGCTCTACATTTAGATCTGACTACAATTCCACTTTTCACTATTCTGGGGATTTCATCCAATATTTAGGGCAGTTTCAATTTTCCCCCTCTCTTATGATATTATATTTATACTGTGATTATATATGTTTGTACATTATCCTCAATGTACATCTTAAGTGTGGGGAGGTTATTTATATAATTATTAGAAAATCCCTTAATTATGTCTTGTGTTTAAGTAATTTTCTCATGCTTCTTTTAGAATGAATTTTTATCGATTTGTGTTTTTATTGATGTGTTTTGGATTAAATTCATCGATATTTGTGCAATGGTTGTTTTAAACTTTAAGACATGAGAGAATCAAGCATGATAAGTTTATTTTCAGAATTAAAAATTTTAGGTAGTTTCCCTGAATTGAGGTATTACCTTGAAGTTTGAGATTTGCAAGATTGACATCAAAAACCATAATTTTTTGTGTGAGATTTTGAGCCTTTAGAGCCTTTAGAGCATGCATTTTTCTTGCTCATTTTTATTATTGGTTATGAGTGTGTCAATTTGATTTGTTATTCTAGAACTTACTTCAATTATGCATGTCGAGACCACACCTTTGATTTGATACACTGCGATAATAAAGACACTTAGGTTTTAACCCACTTATCCCATAAAAAGCTTACCTACATAATTAACCCTTAGTGAACCCCCATAGAGCCTAACACACCGTTTCTTGATTTACCATTAATGTTAACCCATAACTCTTTTTTTTTTTTGCTCATTGAGAATTTTTCTCGTTTTATCGACTCCCTTTTTATCGATATTTGATTTGGTTAATTGTCTAATTAAGCCTTTTGTTTAATTTGTTGAATTATTTATTATTGTATAAAAAAATCAAAGAAAAAAAATATATTGATTATTATTTAGTTCAATGTTAATTGAGCTTGAACAGTTAAATTCATATTTTGAGAAAAAGCTCATTCTTTTCTTAAATAGTTTTCGATTGATGCAATTGTTTTTAATTCATCATTTATCTAGTTTTCTAGTTTGGTAATTTATCAATTCGGTCTCGATTTTAACCAACTTTTTTAGCCTTTCTCCACACCCTTAACCTAACCCCTATTACAACCTCTTAAAGACATTTTGATTTGTATATCATCTCATTTTATAGTGGTGGAGATTTGATTTTCATGCAAGCCTATGGTAATGACTTTTCATGTTTGACTATTGACTGCTTATTCTTGAACCTTAAACACTTTGAGTGAATCTTTAGTGAGTATATTGATTCTTGTCGATTTTGAATTAAAGGTAATTACTTAGATAATGGGAAATAATTATGTTTTCTTGCTTTAAAAATGTTCGACTTGGATTGTTTGAATATTTAGTGCTCTTTTATTTGAATTATCAATGTATTATTATTTGTGAATTATGATGAAACATCATTGATGAAAATTATGAGTTGAGAAAGATTAATTTTAATTGTGAGTTGAGGATTTTCCTTAAAGACAAGCAAACACTTAAGTGTGGGGATATTTGATAAGTTGTAAAAGTAACATATTTTAATCTCATTCTTAATACATTTTTGGATGATTAATGATGTAAATTAGTGAATTTGATGCTCCTAATCCTTTAAATTCATGTTTCTATACTTAGGAGAGCATTTGGGAGCGAAAGGAGCGAAAAACGAGCCAAAATCAGATGAATAAAGTTGTTTCCAGGATTCACACGGCCTGGGCATTCCCACACGGGATGGCCACACGCCCGTGTGAGCCACACGAGCTGGCCACAACGCCCATGTGCCAGCCCATATCGATATCACACCCTGTTTCCCAAACATGCAGAAAACCCAATTTTTAGGCTTTTTGAGCATTCTAAAGTCTAAAAATATCAATTTGATGAAGATCTAAGGGAGCACTAAGAGAAGATTGAAGAAATCACTTGAAGAACACCATCGGAGCCAACTCAGAAGCGGATCTCCTTCAAGATTGAATATCCCCTTTTAACTTTCTTTCGAAGTTTTATTGAATTTCTTTATGTCTTGTGGTTTTTCTGACTTTGAGATGTTTTCATTTCAGATTATGAACAAAATTCCCTAGATACCTAGGGAAGATGAAACTTATGATGAATCTTATTATTTTATTTTTGATTTACGTGATAAATACTTCATTCTTGTTCTCAATTATGTATGCTTATTTCATGTTTTAATTTTTTTGGGATATTAATTCATTTTTAATGTGCTTATTTCAGTGGAGCAAAAGTCCCCGTTTAAGAGTAGATCTAGCATAATTGAGTGGAGTTGCATGCAATCCTAGAAATAGGACGACATAAATCTACCGGATTAGAGTCAAATCTAATAGGGGAATCCATAGATCAAGTTAATACGATGATAGGGGTTTCAATTAGAAAGAGATTTCAATTAATCAACCTAGAATCAGTTGTTCTTACTCTCAAAAGAGATATTAACATAATTTAGGGATTTCTACGGATCAAGACACAACTGAATAAATCGTTTAATTCAAATTCAGAATAATAAGTGAAGTCTAGGTGGATTATTTCCTGGGTATTGACCTTTTCTTTGGTTATCTTTGATTATTTCCTATTTTATTTTTTGTTGCGTTCTTAGTTAAATTAGTTTAGTAATTTTAGATAAGAAATAATCACTCCAATTTGTTAGCTAAATAATAGAAAAAGGGTAATTACCAGTACTTTTAGTCCTCGTGGATACAATATTCCCTACTCACCATAGCTATACTATTGTTCGATAGGTGCATTTGCCTTTGTGGTAATTATAGTTAGTCTAGTGACCATCATATAGTTATTCCATTATTTTGTGATTTATTTTAAATATATCATTACTTCTTCAATCTGTTATGTTCTTATATTTAAACTACATATGAATTTCAGTTTTTTTTTGTTTTTTTAGATAATGCAACAACCAAGACTTTATCTTCATAGCTAGGAAGAAAGAGGAATAGTTATAGTTATTTCTCTCTGGCTATTAAGGTAATATGCTTTTATCTATTATATTTCATTATTTTAAAATCCTTAAGTTCTTACTATGCCTTGATGTATCTTTCACATTACTTTAAAACTTAATGATTTATGCTAAATTTATTATGCATATCTTTGAAATACATTACATCATATTAAATATTTAAATGCATGCGAAATATATGAATCACATTAAAGGTAATGAAGTTAAATTAATAAATCAAATAAATTTTAAAAGTGTTAATTTTTAACTAAAAGGGATAAACCTTTTTATATACCAAAATTTTGTAAATGAAAGAATCTTAATGATTATTACATTACATATACCAATTGCAAAATGTTTCTCTCATTTATTTATTACTTACTTTATATTATGATATAATAATATAGTTCACCATTTTTTTCTTTACAAAATTAGTGTTGTCATATTAAGTTGGTTAAGTGTTTTTTTAAAGATAATGTATATCTTATAAATTCGTCAAATGCATTTGATTTATCCATGATCACTTGGAATCCTTCTCACCATGTCAATAATCATTCATTTTTCATTCATTAGCCCTCTGCACAATCTTTTAAATTATCAAATGCATCTGATTTATCTCTAAGAAATCTAACTTAGGTGTACCTTGAGAAGTCATCTACACAAACAAGCACATATTTCTTTCATCTGAGGCTTTCTAACTGCATGGGGTCAAATAGATCAATATGCAAGAGCTCAAGTGGTGTTTTGTTCTAGATATAAGCCACTTTTGGTGTTTCTCTTGATGTTGTTTGCCTTTCATACAATTGCTACATACCTTGGGAACGGTCCTTAAAAGTTTTGGAATTCCTCAAAGTACCTCATATCTAACTAGTCCTTACAAACCTTCAAAATGGATGTGGCTAAGCTTTTCATGTCATAACTCCAATTTTGAAGTTGTTGCATTGTTTTAATTGACAAACAACGCCACCTTGTAGAAATTATTGAAACTAGGGGCACCCTCCATGAAGACTTCATCATAACCACTGGTAACAATTCACTAATCTTTAGTGAAATTAACAAGCAAATATAGGTCACATAGTTGACTAATGCTAACAAGATTCGTTTTAAGATCATCCACCAACAAAAAGCTTTTCAGTCGAGGCATGCCAAGAACATTCAAGATCCCTTTACCAAGTATTTTCCCTTTCTTCCCATCACCAAAAGTTACCCTACCAATAGGAAAATCCTCAAAATCAGTTGGATAAATTTGATTATCTATCATGGGTCAATAACAACCACTATCGAAATACCATATTCCATCAACAGTTGACTTTAGAGAACAATGTAAAATCAGCATACATCTAGTCTCCTTCATCTACTCTCATTTTTTGCAGTTTCATAGATGATGTGCCACAAGGAGTGGGAACTTCCTTAGGCCTTAGGCACTACGCATATCCATTTCAAATCATGCAACATCATGAAACATCGAGGCTTGATGCGACTAAGTGTAACACCCCTAACCCGCATTCTACATCGGAACCGGGTGCGAGGCGTTACCGTACTTGACTCACATGGTCCTACCGCTTTGGGTTATCAAAATCATTCCAAATTAAACTTTTCCATTCTCATATCTAACCTCCTTATAATGGGCCTACAAGGCCCTAAACATACTTCTTGAAGGCTTCGGAAAAGAATTGGAATTTTTACACACTTAGAAAAATTTTACCTAAACAGGGGCTACACGCCTGTGTGAAATAGGACACGCCCGTATGGGTAGGCCGTGTGGTCACACACCACATGTCCCTCACCTGTGGTCGACACTGACTTATTTCACATGACCGAGCTCACGCCCGTGTCCCTCACACGGCCTCGACACGCCCGTGTGCCAAAACCTTGGCATTCTGTTTATGATGTCATCACCTCACTTTGGTCAGACGGCCAAGGCACACCCCCATGTCCTTAGACCGTGTGTCAAATTAAATTCCACATTTTAAGTTCAGACTTCACTCGACCTGGGCACACACCCATGTCCAAGGTCGTGCCTTCCATACGACTGAGACATATGGCCGTGTCTCTACTCGTGTGTTTACTACCGAGTATTTTGACTTTACAAACCTAGCATACAGGGGACGCACGGTCGATCAACTCGCCCCTGGGTTGACCGTGTGTCTCATACGGCCTAGACACACGCCCGTGTGTCTACCCGTGTGGACATAAAAAGGCTATATTCCAAGCCAAATGCCACCTTGCATAGTAAATATCTCCAACTCATATAGACATCATTCATGACCCAAGTGCACATCCAAAAACTCAATTCAAAGCATTCACACAAGCAATAACTTCATAATTTCCTCATCATTGAATATATATATATATATACTTATCAAGTGTTGGCCCATTTTCAATGACCATTTACAAAATGACTTTGATAATACACATATTCAACACTTTGGCTAACAATTACGACCCAACAAAATGCTCAAGTCCTACACATGCCATACTCAAAATAAGTCTAAATTGTTATACGAAAGTGATGTTGATAGTGTGATTTCCGAACTCCTGCGTCCCACGATCCTAGAGTTATCTTGGCAATACTACAAGGAAAAGGGAAATGAGAGGGGTAAGCATAAAGCTTAGTAAGTTTGCATGAAAATAAATAGCAACAATAAGCTCATAAAGACATCAATCCATGGCATTAGATAACCACACAAAGTCATAAGCATTTTGCCATAACTTACTCATACTTGTTATTGTCTAGAACATACCATGCCATATATCGTAGACATGACTTTAGTACTAATCTCATTTCTATTTCCCAAGCTTATCTATTTATCCAAGTAATCACTAGGGATACTCAAATACGCTTATTCATCATCATTAACACAAAGCCAATGCCACATCCCAGATGTGGTCTTATATGAGGTCACCTCTGAATGCCGATGTCATATCCTAGATATGGTCTTGTACGGGATCTCACTTCAAGTATCGATGCCATATCCCGGATATGGTCTTATATGATTCTCATATTCAATACTAAAGACATATCCCAAATATGGTCTTATACGAAATTTCAATTTGGTGCCGAGGCCATGTCCCAGACATGGTCTTATACGAGACATTATCCATCTCACAGTTAGATGGTAGTACTCTCACATTTATTATAGTCCAACCGAGACTTCAACATATCAACTTTTATCATCTTTCTCATTCAACACCTATACTCAATTTCAAAAGCATCATATATCATTGTAACATTAAACGTTCTCAAACATGCTAACATAAATGCTAAATTCATCATATACAAACTTACCTCGATTTCAAAATAAGTTAGATGGTCGATCTAGTCCGAGACTTTATTCTTTCCGCGATCGAGGTGGACTCTTGGTTCTTCTTGCTCTATAATAGCAAATTAGCTCGTTTAAATCATCACATTAATAAAAGCATTTTAATAATCATGCTTTGGCAAAATTACTATTTTACCCTTAGACTTTGGCAAAATGACCATTTTACCCCTAGGCTCAGAAATCAATTCTAATCAAATTTATACCTTCAACAAGCCTAGGTGAACATTTATTTCTCTTATGGATAACATCAAAACCCAACATTTCACACATTTACAACAAATTTTGCAACCTTTACAAAAGGGTCCTTTTTGGTGTTTTCATGATAACACCTCTCACAAAATTTGTTTATCTAACAACTATGACTTATTTTCCTCCATAAAAATGCAACAAAAAACATAAAAGCTCTCATGGCAAAACCCTAAACTTTTCACCATATTGCAAGATAGCCCCCTCTTTAGAAAGCTTAAGCTTTAGGGGTCCCAAAAGTACAATTTTTATAAAAAAATGATCACTAGAATACTTACTAGAAAGGAGAGAAGCTTGCTCAAAATTTGAGCTCTCAAACCCCTTAGTTTGCTGCCAATTTTCGGTGGAGAAGAAAAGAGAAAAAGATGATATCTTCTTTTTCTTTATTTTAATATAAAACATCAATTTAGTCCACCTACTATTAACAACTTTGACCAATTTGACATTGTTTGTCTCCTATGGCCGGCCACTCTAATCTTAGGGGTCTAATTGCACTTTAAAGACCCCAAATTAATATTCCATGGCTATTAGGCACCTTTAGCTTATAAAATAGAACTTTCGCACTTTATGCGATTTAGTCATTTTTCGCGATTAAGCTTGAAATCACTAAAATTAAAGCACCAAAATTTTCATGCACTTATATAATCATGCTCTAACTCATAAAATAACATGAAAATAATTTTCTCTAAGCTCGGATTAGTGATCCCGAGATCATTGTTCTGACTAGCCCCTAAATCGGGCTGTTACAATTCTCCCCCTTAAGGATTTTCGTCCCCGAAAGTCTTACCGGTGAAAAGGTTGGGATATTGCTTTCTCATAGACTTCTCGGGCTCCCATGTAGGCTTTTCAATTCCATGTCTTTGCCATAGCACTTTCACAAGAGCTATACTTTTGTTTCTCAACCGTTTAACCTCTCGTGCGAAAATCTTAACATGTTCTTTACCAAAAGTCAAGTCCGGTTGAATTTCTACCTATGTTGGTACTATCACGTGTGAACGGTCCGAACGGTATCGCTGTAACATGGACACATGGAAGACATTGAGAATCTTTTCCAGCTTAGGTGGTAAGGCCAAATGATAGGCTACTTGATTGTCAAAATTAGAGCTTTAAAATTTATAATAAAAATGATCGAACCTGGAAACTAACTTTGACAACGATTGTAAGGCAAGACTGGAATATCGAATCCCAAAGGAACCTAAAGTACTAATACTAACTCTCTTTCTATTATTTAGCCTAAGAATTAAGTGAATGTTTATCTAATCTAAATTTAACTATCAACTAAACTAAAGATGCAAAGACAAAAAGAATGAATTGGGGAAAAATTACTTGGAAGAAAAACCAATTGATTAAGACGATACCCTTAGGAAGAATCCACCTAGACTTCACTTGTTATCTAACACTGAACCAGACGATGTATTCACTTGACTTGATTCGTAAGATTCCCTAAGTTACATTAAACCCTCTCTCGAAGCGAATAGCGTCTAACCCTAGGTTAATTAATTGAAATCTCTTTCTAATTAAAACTCCTAGAATCACATTAACTCGATCTATGGGCTCCCATATTAGGTTTCACCCTAATCCGGCAAAATCTCGTCACCCTATCTCTAGGCGTGCGATCAACTCCGCTTAATTATGCTAGATCTACTCTTAAGCAGGGACTTTTGCTCCTCCACCTAAGCACATCATACTTGAATTAATATCCCGGAAATATCAACACAAGAATTAAGCATACATAATTAAGAACAAGTCAAATATTTATCATATAGTTCAGAAAACAATAACAAGATCCGTCTTAGGTTTCATCCCCTTCAGGTATCTGAAGGGTTTAGTTCATATCAAATAAAAAAAACATCTCAGAAGAAAAGATAAAACAAAACATAAGAAATCCCTAAAACTCTCTGAAGGAATTGAAGGAGAGATCCGCCGTCTTGAGTAGAATTCCGGCTTCTTGAGACAGATCAACAAGCTATCTTCGAGTGATTCTCCACAAATCTGGTCTTTCTGGCTCGGCTCCTTAGCCTAGCTAACCGCTCTCTTTCAGGTAACACTTAGGGGGTTTATATAGGCTTTCAAAATATGTTTCTTCGCCCTAAAGTATCCAAATCCGAATGATATTGCTCTTTGCCACGATAGGGGCATGGCCATGTCACACGCCCGTGTGACTAGTGGTCAGGCCGTGTTCGGACTTCTTTAATGAGGCACGGCCGTGTAAGTCGAGATCAGGATGTGTTCTAGTAGATTGGTGTGGCACGGCCGTGTGGGCTTAAGTCCAGGCCGTGTCGATTTCCTCTTTGGCCCAATTCGGTCCATTTTAGGCCCGTTTCTCGTTCTTTTCATCCTCGGGTGCTTTCCTGGGTATAAAACATGAAAACAAAGGATTAAGGGCACCTTTTTACATAAATCAAGGCTTAATTCATCCAAAAGCATACTAAATATGGGTTTAAAATATGTTACTTTTATGGTTTATCACTACTAGTCCTACCCTCTCAGTAACTTCATAAGGTTCGATAAAACGCGGACTCAATTTGCCTTTCCGGCCAAATCTGAGGACTTTTCTCCACGGTGATACTTTCAGAAACACTTTATCACCTACTTGAAACTCAATCTCTTTCCTTTTTAAACCCGAATAGGACTTTTGTCTATCTGAGGCCGCTTTCAGACATTCACATATCACTTTTACTTTTCTTCAGTTTCCCTGATCAAATTGACCCCGTGCATCTGTTTCTCTTTGAGTTTTGTCTAATACAAAGGCGTTCGGCACTTACGCCCGTACAATGCCTTATAAGGCGCCATTTTTAAACTTGACTGAAAATTTTTGTTGTAAGCGAGTTCCACCAATGGTAAGTATTTCTCCCAATCACCTTGGAATTCCAAAACACAACATCGAATCATGTCTTCGAGTATTTGAATTACTCTTTCTGACTGCTGTGGATAGGAAGCTGTACTAAAAATCAATTTCGTGCCTAAAGCCTCTTGTAACTTTTTCCAAAACCGTGATGTGAATCTCGGATTTCTATCCGAAATGATCGATAACAATACTCCATGAAGTCTTACTATCTCTGCCACGTACAGTTCAGCCAACTTATCAAGTGAGTAATCGACTCGTACTGGTATGAAATGGGCCGACTTTGTAAGTCTATCGACTATGACCCACACGGCATCTTTCTTTTTCGGTGTCCACGGTAAACCCGTCACGAAGTTCGTGGTAATACAATCCCACTTCCACTCTGGAGCCATAATGGGCTGAAGTAGACCTGAAGGTACTTGGTGTTCAGCCTTCACTTGCTAACAAATCAGGCATCTCGATACAAACTCGAAAATGTCCTTCTTCATACTAGGCCACCAATATCATTTCCTCAAGTCATTGTACATCTTCGTGCTACCTGGGTGCACAGTTAAACATCTGCTATGTGCTTCACGCAAAATCTTATGAATAAGTTCATCATTTCTAGGTACACAGATCCTATCTCAAAATGTCAAGCATCCATCAGGACTTATCCGATAGTCCGATTCAACATTTGACTCACATAGAACTCTTTTGGGTTGTAAGCTACTGTCCTTTTTCTAAGCTTCACAAATCTCTTGGAGAAATAATGGTCTAGCTCTCAACTCGGCTAGAATAGAACTATCATCTAACAAAACCATCCGTGCATTCATGGCTCTCAGTGCAAACAATGATTTTCTACTCAAAGCATCGGCGACCACGTTCGCCTTTCCCATATGGTAGTCAATTACCAAGTCATAATCCTTGATCAACTCCAACCACCTTCATTGCCTCAAATTTAATTCCTTTTGAGTCATAAAATATTTTAGGCTTTTATGGTCAGTTAATATTCGACACCTCTCACCATATAAATGATGTCTCCAAATTTTTAGTGCAAAGACAATTGCAGCTAACTCCAAATCGTGAGTCAGATAATTCTTCTCGTGCGACTTTAATTGTCTAGAGGCATATAGTATCACCTTGCCCTCTTGCATGAGTACACAACCCAACCCATTTAGGGATGCATCGCTATAAACCACAAATTATCTTCTCAGTTTAGGTTGTACCAAAACAGGAGCCTTAGTCGTTTAGTTTCTCAAAACTCTGTTGAGACTTCTCTATCCATTCAAACTTTACATCTTTTTGCAATAATCTCGTCATCGGACTAGCTATCATGGAAAACCCCTTGACAAAACGCCTATAATAGTCGGCTAGGCCTAGAAAACTCTTTACTTCAGTTACGCTCCTCGACAGTTTCCAATCCACAATTACCGAAATCTTACTCGGGTCGACTCTAATTCCATCTCCCGAGACAATGTACCCCAAAAATCCTACTTCTTTAAGCCAAAATTCACTTGTACTAAACTTGGCATACAATTGATTATCTTTCAAAATTTGTAAAACCTTTCTCAAATGCTCGTCATGTTCGTTCTCATCGTGAGAGTAGATTAGTATATCATCGATGAAGACTACCACAAATTTATCCAAATACGACCAAAAAATACAATTCATCAAATCCATGAAAATTGCAGGGGCATTTGTTAAACCAAAAGGCATGACCAAAAATTCATAGTGGCCATACCTAGTTCTAAATGCGGTTTTTGGCACATTCGAGTCCTTGACTCTCAATTGATAATACCCAGACCTTAATTCTATCTTGGAAAACACTGTGGCTCCCCTCAATTGATCAAATAAATCGTCGATTCTCGACAACGGGTACTTGTTCTTCACAGTTACCTTGTTGAGCTGCCAATAGTTTCACAAATAATACGGGAGCATCCCACGGAGAATAACTCGGTCTTGCGAAACCTTTATCCGTTAGTTCCTGCAACTGCGCTTTCAACTCTTTTAGCTCGGTTGGAGCCATTTTATGTGGAGTAATAGAAATAGGGGCAGTACCCGGAGCTAACTCAATCCCGACTTCAATCTCTCTAATCGTATGTAACCCTGATAATTCTTCTGGGAAAACATCTGGATACTTGCATACTACGGGTACCGACTCAATTTTCAACTCAGTCTCTTTAGTAATCATCACAAAGGCAAGGTAAGCTTCGTACCCCTTTCTTAAATACTTCTGAGTCAATAATGAAGATATCACTACTGGCAATCTGTCTTGCTCATCTGATTTAACACGAATAAGATCCCCATTTTCACATTTTAATTCAATAAACTTTCTCCCACGATCTACTATCACACCATGAGTAGCTAAACAATCCATCCCAAGGATGACATCGAACTCGTCAAACGGCAATAACGTAAGATCAACCCGAAAGCAATGACCCCTAATCATCAAAGGAAAACCTTTGCATACTCTATCAACCAACACATACTTGCCTAGAGGATTAGACACTCTTATTACAAATTCAGTAGACTCTATAGGCATGCTCGTGCTAGAGACTAATTTCATGCATATGTACGAGTATGTAGATCCCTGATCAATTAAAGCTACAACATGGGTATTATAGAGAGAAAATCTACCCGTAATCACGTCGGGGGAGGACGCCTCTTCGCGAGCATGAATGGCATATGTTCTCGCCGGTGCTCTACCCTCAACTCTTGCAGTCTGCTCTTTAGATAAATTCTTGCTACCCGTTTCATTTCCTGGGTTTCTTTGTGGTCTTCCTCTGGCGATACTTCCCGGTCTTGCATTCTGAGACTTCTCTTTCTCACCCACATCGGGGCAATCTCTGATAAAATGGTCTAGAGACCCACACTTGAAACAAGCCTTCTCACTTGCTCCGCACTCACCGGAATGGCGTCTGCCACACTTCGGGCACTCAGGTCTACTCGGTCGAGCATTCCCGACACTAGCAACTGATGTGATCTGCGTTTTAGACCCCAAAAACTGTTTACCCTTACTTTAGTTTGAAAACTCGGCTAAAGTGGCTAATCGAGTAGCGAACTCCATCGATTTCTTAGATGAGGATTGGAATGACTTATTCAGTTGTCTTTTCCTCAAGTCACGGGACTCAATCTCAGCTCTTCTTTTCTCTTTAGCCAACTCTTCGACTTTGCAAGCTCTATCCACCAACACTACGAATTCTTTTAGTTCGAGGACTCCAACATATAAATGGATATCTTCATTTAACCCGTCCTCGAACCTTTTGCACATGATGGCCTCGGTAGACACGCACTCCCGGGCATACTTACTAAGCCTTACAAACTCATATTCGTATTCAGTCACCATTATTTGACCTCGCTTTAGTTCCAAGAACTCTTTCCTCTTCTGGTCAATGAATCTTTGGCTGATATACTTCTTCCAAAATTCCTTTTGGAAGAATCCCCAACTAACTCTCTCTCTTGGTACCACCGACACAAGAGTGTTCCACTATTGATAGGCCGAATCTCTCAAAAGAGATACCACACACTTTAGGCACTCCTCATGCGTGCACGACAATTCATCCAATACCCTGATCGTATTCTCAAGCCAGAATTCTGCCCTTTCTGGGTCATCGTCCTTACTCCTGAAATTCCTCTACTCCTTGTTTCCAGATCTTATCGACCGGAAGTCTTTCTCTTCTTACTACCTAACCACTTGAGGAGCTACAAGAGTGGGTTAAGGAATAGGTGGGGGTGGAGGGGGTTGAGCATTAGGATTTGCTCGAACGTACTCAATGTACCAGTTACTCATCATATGGAGAAAGGCTTCTCGGGCCTCTTCTCCTTGACCCAAGGTCTCTGGTCTACTATCTATCGGCGCAGTACATCATCAGCTGAAGTTCGGTTGGGATCAAGATCCATTTACTATATAAAAATGCAATTTTAAACGTCAGAAGCCACCACACTATCATTACACAATTAGTCTTACGTATGGCATGTATAACTAGACTCATACTTACGCTACGTTAGTTCGAGAATCGACTAAATCGTAGCTCTGATACCACTAAATGTAACACCCCTAACCTGTATTCTACAACGGAACGGATGCGAGGCGTTACTGTACTTGACTAACATGGTCGTACCACTTTGGGTTATCAAAATCCATTCCAAATTAAACTTCTCCATTCTCAAATCTAACCTCCTTATAATGGGCCTACAAGGCCTAAACATACATCCGGAAGGCTTCGGAAAAAATCAGAACTTTTACACACTTAGAAAAATTTTACCTAAACAGGGGCCACATGCCCGTGTGTAATGGGACACGCCCGTGTGGGCAGGCCGTGTGGTCACACACGCCCATGTCCCTCACTCGTGGTCGACATTGACTTATGGATAGAGGTAAACAACCTCTAAAACATAAATATATATGTGATCAGGACTTTACACCTCCTAAGAATGAACAAATAAAACAACTAGATACTAATCATTGGTTGTTTAAGATATTAGAAAATAATTTTAGTGAAGAACCATTAAAATTATGGAAAAATAGTCCTAGATATTGTACCATAAAATTGGAAAACCCCAATAAAATTATTAGAGTAAAACCTATGATCTATACTAAACAAGATATAGATGAATTTGATATACAAATAAAGGAATTATTGGATAAAGGATTAATAGAAGAAACTACTAGTCCTTTGGTATCTAATAAAAGGGATATAGATGATTTATTATTAGCGAATATCTAATAAATTTCTTCCTCAGCAATACCAATGAGATTGTTTATCTCAATATGGAAATAATAGACAAAATCATCTATGTTTACAAAATTTGATAGCCGGGATTTGACTATCACTGGAAAATCTTTTAATAAATCAAAAGAGAGATTTTGGACTGTTATTTCTTTAACAAATCCCCATTCAATACTGGTTATATCAAATGGCTCATGATTTAATCGAAATTTGATAGTAGGAGTTTTTTCTCCCATATCATTTGTAAAAACATATGCCTGTGAAAAATATATCGAAAACGTTTCTAAAAATAGAGCTTGCTGTTTGCAAATGGCTCCTTTTATTTTCGAAAATATTTCTGAAGGTAAAATTTGTCTACATTTGTTATATAGACATTTTCGAAACATCTTATTAATAATAGGAGTGTTTCTCCCTTTATCAATAAAATATTGAAATGTATCAAGAAGATTGTTTATCTCCTTAATATACATATATTCAATTAGGACATCGTCCCAATCTCTATATAATATAGTTTTTAATAATAATTCTTCAGATTTTTCTTGAGTTGTTTTTTCAACTAAGAATTCTGAGAATTGGGTAAGAGCTTTTCTGAAACTAGCCCTTTGTTCCAAAATATGGTTTTTCCATATCTTGTTTATGAAATGGTAATATTCTGGGGTTAAGCCTGGATTATAAAAATCCTTTAGATTCGAGAATTCAGAGTTTTGTTTTTTTTTCAACAAAGCATCTGCATATTTGAGAATTTCAGAATCGGTAGGAGGCTTTTGAGAAAATTGAGAATAATCCACCTGTGTTGGTGAATGTGATCCAATTGGTTGGTTTACCAATGGATATGGTAAATAATATCCCTGGTTAGGATAAAATTGTACCTGTGTTGGTGCAGCCATAAATCCTTGTTTAGGAATTATTTTTGCAGGTGCAGCCATAAATCCTTGTTTAGGACTTATAGGTGATTTTCCCTTGTTGGGTTTTTTATGGACAGTTCTCCATCCATCATTTTCTTTTAGAGGTTGTTTACCTCTATCCATAAGGCCTGCTAAGAAAATCAGCAAACATTAGCGAATAATTTTATTATTATCTACTAATGGTGTTTCTATAGAAGTATTTTCTATAGATAATATAACCGATTTCTTATTAATAATAAAAGGTAAATATTGATTTAGAAAATTATTACCTAATAATATGTCTCCATACATATCAGGTAAACATAATAATTTTGGAATTATAAATTTAACATTGTTTATGTAGATTGGTATATTTTTAGCTTTATAATAAACAGTAGTTTTGCTACCATTTATTCCACTAATATTTATTATCTTTTTTACAGGTTTCCAATATTCTTTAGGAAGAATATTCTTTTTACAACTACTGGTTGTAGCTCCAGTATCTAATAAAGCATTTAAAGAATATGTTTTATAATCTTTACTATGTAATGTAATTTCAATGTATTTATTGAAATTTGTAATATTATCAATTGAATAATTTATATCTTCTATTCTAGTGTTTCTAGAATTTCTACTTGGTGTAGTAGGAAAAATAGGAATATGAACTGTTTTCATACCTATTGGTGTAGAAGTACTTATATCTTCTTCTTCCTCTGGTTGAGAACTAGAAGGTAATACTAAATTATCATCTGTATTAGTAATCAGATTATTTCTGAAATATAACTTGTCACCAGATGACATGTATTCAATAGTACTTACTGGTTTAGAAGTACTAGCATTATTAGTTTTATCAATTATCCAGTCTTTAGGAATCGATAAATCTTTTAAATGTAATAGCTTTGGTTGAATTTCTGTAGTAAATTTATTGGGCTCAAAAAGCTCAATAATTTTATTATTAATTTCTTTTATTTCAACCTCTGCTGTATTAGTATATTCATTAATAGAAGTCCAGCTGATTGCTAAATCTTCTGCTAAATCACAAATATCAGAATTTTTTGTCTGAATTCTAAGGCATAGACACTCTTCTATTAGAGGGTCTGTTATAGAGATAAAGTAATTTGGTTTTACCTTAAATCCTATAACACCTGTATGTAAATTAGATTGAATTCCTCCAATAAGTGCTTTTATTGGATTTTCAAATCTTTTATCTAATAACACTGCTAAAATAGGAACATCATGACCTCTTCTAAATAATGCTCTAATTGTTATCATGATAACTCCTAAATGTATATATCTGACCTGAGGATAGTTTTTTCTAATCCTTTTTATTTTTTCTTTTGTAAATAAGGGGATTTCTGTTAATCCTCCTTTGGTATCTTTAGCTACTGTATTACCACTAATTTTTTCTATGTGTCTTTTTGGCCATATTTTAAACTTAGAAATTTTATATATTTCTTCTTTAGAAATATGATTTTTATTGATTTTTTCAATTATATCATCAGAGAAATCAATTTCTTCTCCAATTATATTTCCTAACTTAATATCCTGTTGTTCAGAATTAGGAATTTCTTCTAAATGTTTATTAGAACTATTTCCCAACATAAAGATATATTCATCAGAATCTGTATCAGACTCTGTTTCTGATAATAATTCATATAATATTTCAGTAGGATTTCTTTCCTCACTAAAACAAATTTCTAAATCTTGTTCTTCAAGATTTTTAATCATTTTTCTAGCGCTTTTGCCTTTGTTAGGACAAAATGTTGCTATATGACCTTCTTCATCACAAATAAAACATTTACATATTTGTTTTTTAGTATTTTTAGAAGTTTTTCTTCTAACGAATTTTTTCTTTTTATTAGCATGATCTTTATTTCCTGGTTCCCATTTAGCTAATTTATATTTTTTATTATATTTTTTATAGGTTTTCGGACGTATGGAATTACATCCAAATTCCCATTCTCCTTCTAACATTTTTGTACAATATTTATGACTTAATTTATTCTTGACTTGTTTAGCCGCTTTACTCTGTAAGCAATGTAATAGAATTCTTTCTTTAGCGAAATTAATCCTATTACCTATTGTATCTATGTCTCCTATTTCTTTATTATCATTACTATGTTTTATAATGAAAGATGCATATTTGTTTATACAAATTTCATCCCAAGGTGGGGGTAATTTATGGAAATACTGATTTCTCCAAAAATCTACACTTTCGTTTTTTAATTTTTGATATTCATGTAGAAATTTCTTAGAGAATTCGTCTAAATATCTAATATCACATAATTTTAATTTTGACAAGGTATAGCTGGATTGACTATCCTGATCTTTTTTATTAGTATAACCACAAAATTCTATTTTTAGAATTGAGGTTAATCCTTTTAATAGGTCTTTAGGGGAACTTATTTGATTAATAAGTTGACCCTTTTGTTCTCTTCCTTTCTCAGATTCTTCCCAGCGTCTGAGAAATTGTAGAACATCACCTTGAAAAGTTCCAACAAAATAGTTTAAAAACTTTTCTTTTGACCATATCGTACTGTTGTTGTTTACAACAATAGTCATGGATTGTGCCCAATCATCTATGATTTTTTCATAATCTGACAAAGGAATATTTGTTAAGTCTAAATATATTCCTCCTTGAGCAACATTTCTTTTATTAAGGTCTCCTACAGTGTAAGGTATAGGTGTAGGTTGACTAGTTTCTCCTGGTGTTTCCAGTTTTATATCATTAGTAGCTATATTTTCTATTTTATTACCTAATATTTTTGTTGTATTTTCAACAATTTCGTGATCCTCATTTATTTGAAGATCTGAGTCTAATTTTCTTTTACCATAAAGATCTTTTTTATCAATTTCCCAAGGTTTAGGTATTATATAATCATCTGGATCTGTGGGTTCAGTATCCATAGGTTCAGGGATTTCTATATTTTCTTCTGTTGAAGTGTTTTCTTCATCAGAATTATGACTCGTAACATTAATATTATCTTCTGAATTATCAGAATTACTAGTAGTATCATCATACTCTATCATATAATGATAATTATATTTTTCAAACAAATCTTTATGTTTTTCATAAAGTTCTTCTATTAATTTTAGATATTCAACTCTTTCAAGATTATCTTCCGTTTTAGAAAATTGGTTTTTCCAATGTTCTATTAAAGTTTTATAAGAGTCAAAATCATATTTTTCTTGTTTTTTATCTTTTTCTCTTTTTTCTTTTGTTTTTTGTTTTTTATAATTATTATTAGTTGAAGATTCATCCGAAGACTCATCCTCATCTAACAAAACTAAAATAGTATTACTATTACCGTAATATAAAGGTCCTAAATTTAAATCTGATTCTATATTATTATTACTAATAATCTGATCTAATTTATTATTAACATCGGATAATAACTCTTTAGACTTGCTATTCAAATCTAAATTTGTTACTTCTCCCATATTATCTATCTTTTCTTCTACTTTACTAACCTTAGTATATAATCTATTAAAATATATTGACGTCATATCTATTAAACTATTGATACCTTTACTAAGAGCCGAAATATTATTTTCATTCTTAGAGTCTATATGCATAGTATGATTACAAGTTTTATCTTGATATAAACAATCCATTTTATCTTGATAAAATTTAATACTATGTTTTCGGGAAAAGCCCTGGCAGCAGTAAGAGAAGATCCAGAACATTTGTCAAAAATCATTGATGAGTGTTATAATAATTTCAACAAGTATCAAGTCCAAGCAGGAATTGATCTTATGAGCATGGCTCGGCACCTTCTCCATCAAGAAACTTATATGTTTTGGACCGATGGAAGAAGAATTTTAGCTTACGACACCGGAAAAAATCGGGAAGAAAGCAATGAAGAAGCCATTATGTTATTAACAAAAATAGCAGAGATGGAACTCGATGATTATCCGTTAACAGCGGAAATCAGAGAAGTATGGGAGCACTGGAACACACTAGCACCCTCACCAGAATCATTGCACCTTGACGAGATCGAGGAAATGAATCTGAGAAACATCCAAGAAGGATGAAGGCAAATTGGAAGATGACAACCAGTCAGCATCCAAATGACGCAGACAATGATGTAAGCAACAATCAATGTCATGACGCAAGCAATGATGCAAGCAGCATGTATTGCCAGAAAAAATTTTGGCGGTGACTTAAAAAGAAGGAAACCACCAAAAGACAAAAATGATGTCATGCATGATGGAAGCAACCATTTAATGCAATTGAAACGTGGAAGCAACCACAACAATTTTGACAGAAGACGGTGGAAGCAACCATCAAATCAAGATGGCTACGTGGAAAAATCATGAAGCCATTCTTATCAACATACTGTGCGGATTTCAATTGTAATTAAATTAGAGTCTTTCTTATCCGAACAATTACTTCGGACTTCAATTGTAATTAGATTCTAGTTTAGAAATTTTGTTATAAATAGGCATTGTTGTAGCCTGGAAAAGGCATCGAATCCTGAATGGGATTTTAGAATAGCTAAGTAGAGTTTTTAGTTTTTGCTTAAGAAATCAAGAAATCTTTCTTGATCTTTCTCTTTGTAAATTATAGAATCAGACTTAAATTTAGGAACTTTATATTATGGTAATAGTAATACTATTTTAGTCTTGTCAGATGAGGATGAGTCTTCGGATGAATCTTCAACTAATAATAATAATAATAATAAAAAACAAAAAACAAAAGAAAAAAGAGAAAAAGATAAAAAACAAGAAAAATATGATTTTGACTCTTATAAAACTTTAATAGAACATTGGAAAAACCAATTTTCTAAAACGGAAGATAATCTTGAAAGAGTTGAATATCTAAAATTAATAGAAGAACTTTATGAAAAACATAAAGATTTGTTTGAAAAATATAATTATCATTATGATAGAGTATGATGATAATAATAATAATAGTCATAATGACATTATTAATAATAATGAAAGCGAAAATTATATATTAGAAATAGAAAGTAGTAATTCTAATAATATGGATATAGATTTAGAGAAACAAAATTCTGATGAAGAAGAAACTTCAACAGAAGAAAAAATAAAAAAACTAGATCCTATGGATACTGAACCCCCAGACCCATATGATTATAAATTATCTAAACCTAAGGAAATTGATAAACAGGACCCTTATGGTAAATTCAAACCAAAGAAATATTGGGAAGATAAATATCTAATTGAACTAAAACCAGTTCATTTAGAAAAACCAATAATTCAACAAATAAAAATGGGAAAAAAGGATATTATTACCTTTTCACATTTTCAATCAAGAAAATATTATACTTACATAGAGATTATATTTCAATTTAGAGAATATAAAACATATTCTTTAAATGCTTTATTAGATACTGGAGCTACAACCAGTAGCTGTAGAGAAAATGCTATTCCATCAGAAAAATGGGAACTTATGAAAAATCCTATTAGAGCTGTTGGAGTCAATGGTATTGAAACTCTTATCCTTTTTAAAGCTAAAAATATACCAATCTACATAAACAATGTAAGATTTGTAATTCCTATATTATTATGTTTTCATGAAATGCATGGAGATATATTGTTAGGTAACAATTTTATATATCAACATCTACCATTTTCTATTGATAAAAATTTTGTAGTACTAACTACTGAAAATACTTCGGTAGAAGTACCTTTGGTAGAAAATCATAAATATATATGTGATCAGGACTTTAAACCTCCTAAGAATGAACAAATAAAACAACTAGATACTAATCATTGGTTGTTTAAGATATTAGAAAATAATTTTAGTGAAGAACCATTAAAATTATGGAAAAATAGTCCTAGATATTGTACCATAAAATTGGAAAACCCCAATATAATTATTAGAGTAAAACCTATGATCTATACTAAACAAGATATAGATGAATTTGATATACAAATAAAGGAATTATTGGATAAAGGATTAATAGAAGAAACTACTAGTCCACATTCTAGTCCTGCCTTCATGGTAAGAAACCATGCAGAGATAAAGAGAGGAAAAGCTAGGATGGTTATAAATTATAAAAGATTAAATCAAAATACTATTTTTGATGGATATTTTATTCCAAGAAAGGAAGTTTTAATAAATCAAGCTAAACAAGCAAAATATTTTAGTAAATTTGACTGTAAGTCTGGTTTCTGGCAAATCATGTTAACAGAAGAATCTAGACCATTAACAGCCTTCAGTGCACCTAATGGTCATTACCAATGGAGAGTAATGCCATTTGGACTTTGTAATGCACCTCAAGTCTTCCAAAGATGGATGGACTCTATATTTAAAAAATATAAAAAATTCTGTGTTGTATATATAGATGATATTCTAATTTTTTCAGAAACACTGGAAAATCATAGAAAACATCTAAATATTATAGCTAGAGAGTTTATAAAACATGGAATAATATTAAGCCCTAAGAAAATAGAATTAGAAAAAACTGAAATAGAATTCTTAGGATTAATATTATCATCTGATGGTCTTAAACTCCAAGATCATATTATTGTTAAAATAAAAGAATTCCCTGAAAAAATTGTTGATAAAAAACAACTTCAACAATTTCTAGGAATTGTTAATTATGGCAGAAATTTCTTCCCTAATTTGTCTAAAAAACTAGATGAGTTATATGAAAAACTCAAAAAGGACAAACCTTTTGAGTGGTCTAACAAAGATTCAGACATTATAAAACAAATAAAGTCTGAAATAAATTATATTCCAAAAGTTTATTTACCTAAACAAGGTGATAAATTAATTCTAGAAACAGATGCCTCAAAAAGAAATTGGGGATGTGTATTAAAAGCCAAAACAATGGCTAATGAAGAATTAATTTGTGGATATAGTTCTGGAAAGTTTAAACCAAACGAAATTAATTATGCTATTTATGAAAAAGAACTATTAGCAATAAAAAAAGGAATAAAAAAATTCCTAATATATTTAGCACCAGAAAATTTTATTATTAAAACCGATAATCAAGCTGTTAAACAGTTTCTTACTAACAAAAGTTTAGAAACAGTACCTAGAAGGATTAGATGGTATAATGAATTATGCCAATTCAATTTTGAAGTTATATACATAAAAGGTACTAATAATATGATTGCTGATTTTCTTAGCAGGCCTTATGGATAGAGGTAAACAACCTCTAAAAGAAAATGATGGATGGAGAACTATCCATAAAAAACCCAACAAGGGAAAATCACCTATAAGTCCTAAACAAGGATTTATGGTTGCACCTGCAAAAATAATTCCTAAACAAGGATTTATGGCTGCACCAACACAGGTACAATTTTATCCTAACCAGGGATATTATTTACCATATCCATTGGTAAACCAACCAATTGGATCACATTCACCAACACAGGTGGATTATTCTCAATTTTCTCAAAAGCCTCCTACCGATTCTGAAATTCTCAAATATGCAGATGCTTTGTTGAAAAAACAACAAAACTCTGAATTCTCGAATCTAAAGGATTTTTATAATCCAGGCTTACCCCCAGAATATTACCATTTCATAAACAAGATATGGAAAAACCATATTTTGGAACAAAGGGCTAGTTTCAGAAAAGCTCTTACCCAATTCTCAGAATTCTTAGTTGAAAAAACAACTCAAGAAAAATCAGAAGAATTATTATTAAAATCTATATTATATAGAGATTGGGACGATGTCCTAATTGAATATATGGATATTAAGGAGATAAACAATCTTCTTGATACATTTCAATATTTTATTGATAAAGGGAGAAACACTCCTATTATTAATAAGATGTTTCGAAAATGTCTATATAACAAATGTAGACAAATTTTACCTTCAGAAATATTTTCAAAAATAAAAGGAGCCATTTGCAAACAACAAGCTCTATTTTTAGAAACGTTTTCGAAATATTTTTCACAGGCATATTCCATTTGATACTTGTTGAAATTATTATTTGTACACCAATAATTTAGAAGATAATTGATTGTATAATCGGTAGGCATTATTTGTACACCAATAGGTATGAAAACAGTTCATATTCCTATTTTTCCTACTACACCAAGTAGAAATTCTAGAAACACTAGAATAGAAGATATAAATTATTCAATTGATAATATTACAAATTTCAATAAATACATTGAAATTACATTACATAGTAAAGATTATAAAACATATTCTTTAAATGCTTTATTAGATACAGGAGCTACAACTAGTAGTTGTAAAAAGAATATTCTTCCTAAAGAATATTGGAAACCTGTAAAAAAGATAATAAATATTAGTGGAATAAATGGTAGCAAAACTACAGTTTATTATAAAGCTAAAAATATACCAATCTACATAAACAATGTTAAATTTATAATTCCAAAATTATTATGTTTACCTGATATGTATGGAGACATATTATTAGGTAATAATTTTCTAAATATTACCTTTTATTATTAATAAGAAATCGGTTATATTATCTATAGAAAATACTTCTATAGAAACACCATTAGTAGATAATAATAAAATTATTCGCTAATGTTTGCTGATTTTCTTAGCAGGCCTTATGGATAGAGGTAAACAACCTCTAAAAGAAAATGATGGATGGAGAACTGTCCATAAAAAACCCAACAAGGGAAAATCACCTATAAGTCCTAAACAAGGATTTATGGCTGCACCTACAAAAATAATTCCTAAACAAGGATTTATGGCTGCACCAACATAGGTACAATTTTATCCTAACCAGGGATATTATTTACCATATCCATTGGTAAACCAACCAATTGGATCACATTCACCAACACAGGTGGATTATTCTCAATTTTCTCAAAAGCCTCCTACCGATTCTGAAATTCTCAAATATGCAGATGCTTTGTTGAAAAAACAACAAAACTCTGAATTCTCGAATCTAAAGGATTTTTATAATCCAGGCTTAACCCCAGAATATTACCATTTCATAAACAAGATATGGAAAAACCATATTTTGGAACAAAGGGCTAGTTTCAGAAAAGCTCTTACCCAATTCTCAGAATTCTTAGTTGAAAAAACAACTCAAGAAAAATCTGAAGAATTATTATTAAAAACTATATTATATAGAGATTGGGACGATGTCCTAATTGAATATATGGATATTAAGGAGATAAACAATCTTCTTGATACATTTCAATATTTTATTGATAAAGGGAGAAACACTCCTATTATTAATAAGATGTTTCGAAAATGTCTATATAACAAATGTAGACAAATTTTACCCTCAGAAATATTTTCGAAAATAAAAGGAGTTATTTGCAAACAGCAAGCTCTATTTTTAGAAACGTTTTCGAAATATTTTTCACAGGCATATGTTTTTACAAATGATATGGGAGAAAAAACTCCTGCTATCAAATTTCGATTAAATCATGAGCCATTTGATATAACCAGTATTGAATGGGGATTTGTTAAAGAAATAACAGTCCAAAATCTCTCTTTTGATTTATTAAAAGATTTTCCAGCGATAGTCAAATCCCGGCTATCAAATTTTGTAAACATAGATGATTTTGTCTATTATTTCCATATTGAGATAAACAGTCTCATTGGTATTGCTGAGGAAGAAAAATTTCATCAGCCTTATCAAATTTGGAATATAAATACTATGTTTTCGGGAAAAGCCCTGGCAGCAGTAAGAGAAGATCTAGAACATTTGTCAAAAATCATTGATGAGTGTTATAATAATTTCAACAAGTATCAAGTCCAAGCAGGAATTGATCTTATGAGCATGGCTCGGCACCTTCTCCATCAAGACACTTATATGTTTTGGACCGATGGAAGAAGAATTTTAGCTTACGACACCAGAAAAAACCGGGAAGAAAGCAATGAAGAAGCCATTATGTTATTAACAAAAATAGCAGAGATAGAACTCGATGATTATCCGTTAACAGCGGAAATCATAGAAGTATGGGAGCACTGGAACACACCAGCACCCTCACCAGAATCATTGCACCTTGACGAGATCGAGGAAATGAATCTGAGAAACATCCAAGAAGGATGAAGGCAAATTGGAAGATGACAACCAGTCAGCATCCAAATGACGCAGACAATGATGTAAGCAACAATCAATGTCATGACGCAAGCAATGATGCAAGCAGCATGTATTGCCAGAAAAAATTTTGACGGTTACTTAAAAAGAAGGAAACCACCAAAAGACAAAAATGATGTCATGCATGATGGAAGCAACCATTTAATGCAATTGAAACGTGGAAGCAACCACAACAATTTTGAAAGAAGACGGTGGAAGCAACCATCAAATCAAGATGGCTACGTGGAAAAATCATGAAGCCATTCTTATCAACATACTGTGCGGATTTCAATTGTAATTAAATTAGAGTCTTTCTTATCCGAACAATTATTTCGGACTTCAATTGTAATTAGATTCTAGTTTAGAAATTTTGTTATAAATAGGCATTGTTGTAGCCTGGAAAAGGCATCGAATCCTGAATGGGATTTTAGAATAGCTAAGTAGAGTTTTTAGTTTTTGCTTAAGAAATCAAGAAATCTTTCTTGATCTTTCTCTTTGTAAATTATCTATCTTCTTCTTGTGAAATATTAGATAATATATGCACTAGCGGAAGGGATTATATCGTAATATTAGATATAATATTATATGAATTATTATCAGAAACAGAGTCTGATACAGATTCTGATGAATATATCTTTATGTTGGGAAATAGTTCTAATAAACATTTAGAAGAAATTCCTAATTCTGAACAACAGGATATTAAGTTAGGAAATATAATTGGAGAAGAAATTGATTTCTCTGATGATATAATTGAAAAAATCAATAAAAATCATATTTCTAAAGAAGAAATATATAAAATTTCTAAGTTTAAAATATGGTCAAAAAGACACATAGAAAAAATTAGTGGTAATACAGTAGCTAAAGATACCAAAGGAGGATTAACAGAAATCCCCTTATTTACAAAAGAAAAAATAAAAAGGATTAGAAAAAACTATCCTCAGGTCAGATATATACATTTAGGAGTTATCATGATAACAATTAGAGCATTATTTAGAAGAGGTCATGATGTTCCTATTTTAGCAGTGTTATTAGATAAAAGATTTGAAAATCCAATAAAAGCACTTATTGGAGGAATTCAATCTAATTTACATACAGGTGTTATAGGATTTAAGGTAAAACCAAATTACTTTATCTCTATAACAGACCCTCTAATATAAGAGTGTCTATGCCTTAGAATTCAGACAAAAAATTCTGATATTAGTGATTTAGCAGAAGATTTAGCAATCAGCTGGACTTCTATTAATGAATATACTAATACAGCAGAGGTTGAAATAAAAGAAATTAATAATAAAATTATTGAGCTTTTTGAGCCCAATAAATTTACTACAGAAATTCAACCAAAGCTATTACATTTAAAAGATTTATCGATTCCTAAAGACTGGATAATCGATAAAACTAATAATGCTAGTACTTCTAAACCAGTAAGTACTATTGAATACATGTCATCTGGTGACAAGTTATATTTCAGAAATAATCTGATTACTAATACTAAATTATCATCTGTATTAGTAATCAGATTATTTCTGAAATATAACTTGTCACCAGATGACATGTATTCAATAGTACTTACTGGTTTAGAAATATATAAAGGTCCTAAATTTAAGTCTGATTCTATATTACTATTACTAATAATCTGATCTAATTTATTATTAACATCGGATAATAACTCTTTAGACTTGCTATTCAAATCTAAATTTGTTACTTCTCCCATATTATCTATTTTTTCTTCTACTTTACTAACCTTAGTATATAATCTATTAAAATATATAGATGTAACATCCCGAAATTGGGCCTAGTAGGATTGGGCTCATTGGGCCTTGGGCGTAGAAGTGTCTAAAATTTTTGAGAATAAGAGAATGACATTATTTCAAGTTGGACTTATTAAGAAGATGATTTTAGAAAGTTACCGGATTCTATGAAGTTTCGAGTTCAAGTTGGGCCTTAGTAAAATTTTGTGTTTAAGCCTAATAAGGAGAGATAGTAAGTGGCATCAAGGCTTATGGAAATAAGTGAGTAAATTGTTATCATAAATGAACTATTGGTAAATAGGTTATGGCATCAAGTGGAGAGAATGGAGGGAAGGGGTTCAAATCTCATCTTTTGCAAATTTTAGATTTATTTTGATGTGCTCTTCCAAGTGTCATCCATGACATCATTAAAGGATGAAATTAAAGAAAAAGAATAAAAAAAAGAAATGGGAGAAAAAGGAATGATGGAGAGTGATTTGTGGAAAAAGGAATGATGGAGAGTGATTTGTTGAAAAAAAAAAAAAGGTATAATGATGAGATTTGAAAAGAATGAGGTAGGTGAAAAAAAAAATGCATGGAGGGTATAATAGCCCGATTTAGGGGATAGTCGGAACAGTGATCTCGGAATCGCTAAACCGAGAATAGAGAAAATTATTTTTTATGTTATTCTATGTATTATAACATGTTTATAAGGATGCATGAAAATTTTGGTGTCTCAATTTTAGCGATTGAGGGCTTAATTACGAAAAAGGACTAAATCGCATAAAGTGCTAAAGTTTAATTTTATTTGCTAGAAGTGCCAAATAGCTATGGATTAGAAATTGGAGGTCCCAAATGTACAATTTGTCCTTGTCTAAATGAGTAGGCCGGCCATAAAAAAAAAATATAGGGACAAGGGCATTTATTTTGGTCAAAATTGGTGGTATTGGTAGGTAAAATGAATAAAATAAGATGATATAAGCAAAAGTTATCATCTTTTCTTTTATTCTCCTTCACCAACCAAAAATATCAGCCATGGGAGGGCTTTGAAAGCTGGAAAATTTCAGCAACTCATTTTCTCTTCAAGTAAGTGATTTTGATGGCTTTAGTTGATAATTTTTGTATTTTTGGAGTCCTCAAAGCTTAAGCTAGCTAATGAGGGGACTAATTTGTAACATGGTTGAGAGTCTAGGGACTTTCCATGAGAGATTTTATGCTGGTTACAAGGTCTATAAGTACTTTATCAAAGGCTCAATCGAAAACCTATCCCTCGTAAGAAGTAACTCGGATTTTTGGTGCCGCGGAGAGCATCGCGTTACGGGTTCCGAATAAGGTGTGTAATCTCATACCCTTCCATATACATATCTAAAATGGTGTGTAACCTCACACTTCTCTGAAAGTTTGTATGAACTATGCTATTAATCGGTCGAAATACCGAAGAAAACTAAAAACCGGCATCCGTAATCACTCGGGTGTGCATATGATCGTAGTGGTAATCGTATTTCGTAATAAACCAGTTTCGGTTAGAAGCAGTGACGTGTTTTTGAAAAATCACTAAAAATAGGAGAAAAGGAATTAGAAAGTGAATAAGATATCAAATTAAAGCTTGCTGTGTCTATTTTAATATGGAAGAAACGGAGAAGGAAAATGAATTTTATATTTTGAGATATCTTGATTTTAGTGATACTGGTTCTGATTAACTTCGGGGTTCACTGATCTGTTTTGGAAAAATCATATAAAATTGTACAAAATGAATTATGGGTTATAATTTATATGTATGGATTCCTTAGTGAGTCTATTTTCAAGAGAAACAAGTTGGAACAGTATATGAAAACCGTACAGTGAGATATTAGAAATTAAGTTAAGAGAGGTCAGAATCGTTGGACAGTGAAACAAGGAAAACTTTAATGAATAAACTGTACTAAATGGCTAGGTTAAAAATTCTGGAAAAATTACAGTACGAAGATACATGAGTCTAGTTTCAAGGAAATTTTACGGATCTAGATTTCGAGTTTTCTAACTCGAGTTATAGCCAATTTAGTCAGTATGACGCAAATGGACAGTTTAAATTTCTATGCCCCAAATTACTAGTTAAGTTTTAGTTGCGAAATTACCCCGTTTGGGCCTAAAATAGATTTTGACCCAATAGTTCCGTAGAGACCCAAATAGAGTTCTGTATCACTCGAGGCGATAGTGAATCTTCGGAAACACCGTTAAATATGAAATTACCGAATTACCCTTGGAGGGTAAATTACCGAATTACCCTTAGAGAGTAAATTACCAAATTACCATTGGTGGTTAAAACTACTGAATTACCCTTGTAGGGTAAATTACCAAATTACCCTTAGAGGGTAAAATTATCGGATTACCCATGGTGGTTAAAACTACTGAATTACCCTTGGAAGGTAAGTTACCGAAATACCCCTCGGTTGCGATATTACCGAAATACCCTGGGTTGTGTAAATTATCGAAATACCCTTGGGTTGTGAAATTACCAAAATGCCCTTGGAGGGTAAATTACCAAAATACCCCTGGGTTGCGAAATTATCGAAATACCCTTGGAAGGTAAGTTACCGAAATACCTTTGGGTTCCGAAATTATCGAAATACCCGTGGAGGGTAAATTGTCGAAATACCCCTCGATTGTAAAAAATTACCAAAATACCCTTAGAGGGTAAATTACTGAAATACCTTTGGGTTGCGAAAATTTCCGAATTACCCTTGGTAGGTAAAATTTCTGAATTACCCTTAGAGAGTAAATTACCGAATTACCCTTAGTGGGTACGATTACTGAATTATGAAAATGCCCTTACGGGCCAAGTTACGAAAATGCCCCTAATGGGCCGAATTACGAAATGTCCCTATGGACCAAACTACGAAAATACCCTTTATGGGCCAAAATGTTATATTTGCTATATGGGCCAAATGTGATATCTGTTATATGGGCCAAATATAAAATTTGCTAGATCGATTAATGGGCCAAATTTGCTAGATCGTTTAATGGGCCAAATTTGCTAGATCGATTAATGGGCCAAATTTGCTAGATTGCTTAATGGGCCAACTTGTGTTATGGGCCTTATGTTGAAATTATTCTATAAATATTGTTATGCTTTGTATATGCATACATGACTGCATGGGTTGGGATAAATGACGAAGAGAAGAAAGGCCTGTTGCCAAAATCTAGTTCGGTGGCTCTGCCACAAATATTTTAAATGGCCTGTTGCCAAAATATTTTAAATGGCCTGTTGCCAAAATCTAGTTCGGTGGCTTTGCCACAAATATTTTAAATGGCCTGTTGCCAAAATATTTTAAATGGCCTGTTGCCAAAATATTTTGAATGGCTTGTTGCCACAAATATTTTAAATGGCTTGTTGCCAAAATCTAGTTCGGTGGCTCTACCACAAATATTTTAAATGGCATGTTGCCAAAATATTTTAAATGGCCTGTTGCCCAAAATATTTTAAATGGCCTATTACCACAAATATTTTAAATGGCATGTTGCCAAAATATTTTAAATGGCCTGTTGCCACAAATATTTTAAATGGCCTATTACCACAAATATTTTAAATGGCCTGTTGCCACAAATATTTTAAATGGCCTGTTGCCACAAAATATTTTAAATGGCCTATTGCCAAAATATTTTGAATGGCCTGTTGCCACAAATATTTTAAATGGCCTGTTGCCAAAATCTAGTTCGGTGGCTCTGCCACAAATATTTTAAATGGCCTGTTGCCAAAATCTAGTTCGGTGGCTCTGCCACAAATATTTTAAATGGCTTAATGCCTCTAGTTCGGTGACTCTGTCACAATCTAGTTCGGTGGCTCTGCCACAAACATAATTTTAATTGGCTTAATGCCTGCTATTGGTGTGTTGGCGGGGTGGGTTGACTTGATCCCCACAGGTGTGATGGTTGGTACGGGTGGTGTGTAGCGGATGGAAATTAGGCTTGGTTGGGAATTGCATATCACATGCATATTATGTTCATGTTATTATGTTATAATTGTAAATGGGCTTAGGCCCAAAATATTGCTATGTGTGTTCCGACCCAGTGGATGATGGTAAGGGGATTACACACTGAGTTCTTGTAACTCACCCCCCCTTTCTCTTAACCTTTTCAGGTAATGCTCAGTGATGTGGACTTGGGCCTTGGATGACTCGATGGAGACCATACTTCAGAAATGGTTTATTTGAACTTCAGACTTCTTTCTTGTTTATTTTATTACTCTACTATTTTGGGTTAAATGTTGTAATAAGGCCTAAGATTTTCTTTCAAAATGCTTCTACAACTCTATTCCCAAACATCCCATTTTCATAAATTGTTTATTTCAAATATGTTTTCACAACCAAAAAGGTCTTTAAAGATAATTACGTTTTCAAGTAGATAACAATTGCTTAAGTGTTTTAGGTTTTAACAAAGAAATTGTAACTCTCAACAAGTTCTTAACAATCTCAAAGATGGTTAAAAAAAAAAAAAAAAACTTCCATGTGACACACCAGATTCGGGCTTAACTTCTAGGCCGGGTTTGGGGTGTTACATTTAGTGGTATCAGAGCTCAGTTTGCAAAACTCGGCTGTGGTTTGGGTTCAAAAGCGTTTTCCAAAGCTGTTGAAAATTTTGATTTATAAATGCATGTTCTAAAGGAAGTATGGCACCACGGGTATCCGGCGCCAAGTCAAGTAAGTATATGTTATCATCTTATGATTATGATTATTGTGGTACGACCGTAGAAATACTCTAGAACTTTTGGCTTTAGGAGTAAAAAACTATAGAGATTGAGACTTTAGGATACGTTTTGCAAAACCACTTCAACTCTTATACTCCATAAGACATTGTTTAATAAACATCGAATAGTATATTGATTCATAAAACTCGTAATAAGATTAAGTCGACCTTAGTGAACATGAATGTTAGAAGACGTGGATACGATAGATGTGGACGTGGTAGACGCCGAGGTACTAAGGCTAGATCTTCAGCATTAGGGCATGTTTCCGAAAAGGAGGCACTAGCATCGCTAGTGGTTGAGACGGGATCTCATGATTGAGCTAAGGTTGATGAGCTGACTCAAATAGTTAAGGAGGTAATTGAAAAGGTTAGAGGAATTGGTGAAGCACTTCGAGTTAGGTTTGAGGACTGTAAGAAGAAAATAGATAATGATTCTTTTGGGTCGTAGTGTCGTTTCGTAAAGCATGTCAAGGCACGTCCAAACTTTTTGGCTTGCGATTTTTGTAGAAAGCATCATCCTAGAAAATGCTGAAGGAGGTCAGGAGCATGTATGAGATGCGGGTCTAAGGAGCATAAGGCTCGAGATTGTTTCATGACCATCAAGTCAGGTATGTTTTGGTTGGATGTGATGATTGAGTGCAGAAAAATTTTAAGTATAAGTGGTAGATGACTGCTTGCTTTTATGGTTAGATGTTTGGTTGTGAAAGAGGATTCAAGATTTTGTTAAAAGTACATTAGTGTTATTAAGATCAGAGTGCGCAGCGAAAGCATAGTGATGTGAATTGAGGGGTAGGTCTAGTAGTTGATTGGAAATTTCGAGGACGAAATTTTCTTTAAGGAGGGTAGAATTGTAACATCCCGAAATTGGGCCTAGTAGGATTGGGCTCATTGGGCCTTGGGCGTAGAAGTGTCTAAAATTTTTGAGAATAAGAGAATGACATTATTTCAAGTTGGACTTATTAAGAAGATGATTTTAGAAAGTTACCGGATTCTATGAAGTTTCGAGTTCAAGTTGGGCCTTAGTAAAATTTTGTGTTTAAGCCTAATAAGGAGAGATAGTAAGTGGCATCAAGGCTTATGGAAATAAGTGAGTAAATTGTTATCATAAATGAACTATTGGTAAATAGGTTATGGCATCAAGTGGAGAGAATGGAGGGAAGGGGTTCAAATCTCATCTTTTGCAAATTTTAGATTTATTTTGATGTGCTCTTCCAAGTGTCATCCATGACATCATTAAAGGATGAAATTAAAGAAAAAGAATAAAAAAAAGAAATGGGAGAAAAAGGAATGATGGAGAGTGATTTGTGGAAAAAGGAATGATGGAGAGTGATTTGTTGAAAAAAAAAAAAGGTATAATGATGAGATTTGAAAAGAATGAGGTAGGTGAAAAAAAAAATGCATGGAGGGTATAATAGCCCGATTTAGGGGATAGTCGGAACAGTGATCTCGGAATCGCTAAACCGAGAATAGAGAAAATTATTTTTTATGTTATTCTATGTATTATAACATGTTTATAAGGATGCATGAAAATTTTGGTGTCTCAATTTTAGCGATTGAGGGCTTAATTACGAAAAAGGACTAAATCGCATAAAGTGCTAAAGTTTAATTTTATTTGCTAGAAGTGCCAAATAGCTATGGATTAGAAATTGGAGGTCCCAAATGTACAATTTGTCCTTGTCTAAATGAGTAGGCCGGCCATAAAAAAAAATATAGGGACAAGGGCATTTATTTTGGTCAAAATTGGTGGTATTGGTAGGTAAAATGAATAAAATAAGATGATATAAGCAAAAGTTATCATCTTTTCTTTTATTCTCCTTCACCAACCAAAAATATCAGCCATGGGAGGGCTTTGAAAGCTGGAAAATTTCAGCAACTCATTTTCTCTTCAAGTAAGTGATTTTGATGGCTTTAGTTGATAATTTTTGTATTTTTGGAGTCCTCAAAGCTTAAGCTAGCTAATGAGGGGACTAATTTGTAACATGGTTGAGAGTCTAGGGACTTTCCATGAGAGATTTTATGCTGGTTACAAGGTCTATAAGTACTTTATCAAAGGCTCAATCGAAAACCTATCCCTCGTAAGAAGTAACTCGGATTTTTGGTGCCGCGGAGAGCATCGCGTTACGGGTTCCGAATAAGGTGTGTAATCTCATACCCTTCCATATACATATCTAAAATGGTGTGTAACCTCACACTTCTCTGAAAGTTTGTATGAACTATGCTATTAATCGGTCGAAATACCGAAGAAAACTAAAAACCGGCATCCGTAATCACTCGGGTGTGCATATGATCGTAGTGGTAATCGTATTTCGTAATAAACCAGTTTCGGTTAGAAGCAGTGACGTGTTTTTGAAAAATCACTAAAAATAGGAGAAAAGGAATTAGAAAGTGAATAAGATATCAAATTAAAGCTTGCTGTGTCTATTTTAATATGGAAGAAACGGAGAAGGAAAATGAATTTTATATTTTGAGATATCTTGATTTTAGTGATACTGGTTCTGATTAACTTCGGGGTTCACTGATCTGTTTTGGAAAAATCATATAAAATTGTACAAAATGAATTATGGGTTATAATTTATATGTATGGATTCCTTAGTGAGTCTATTTTCAAGAGAAACAAGTTGGAACAGTATATGAAAACCGTACAGTGAGATATTAGAAATTAAGTTAAGAGAGGTCAGAATCGTTGGACAGTGAAACAAGGAAAACTTTAATGAATAAACTGTACTAAATGGCTAGGTTAAAAATTCTGGAAAAATTACAGTACGAAGATACATGAGTCTAGTTTCAAGGAAATTTTACGGATCTAGATTTCGAGTTTTCTAACTCGAGTTATAGCCAATTTAGTCAGTATGACGCAAATGGACAGTTTAAATTTCTATGCCCCAAATTACTAGTTAAGTTTTAGTTGCGAAATTACCCCGTTTGGGCCTAAAATAGATTTTGACCCAATAGTTCCGTAGAGACCCAAATAGAGTTCTGTATCACTCGAGGCGATAGTGAATCTTCGGAAACACCGTTAAATATGAAATTACCGAATTACCCTTGGAGGGTAAATTACCGAATTACCCTTAGAGAGTAAATTACCAAATTACCATTGGTGGTTAAAACTACTGAATTACCCTTGTAGGGTAAATTACCAAATTACCCTTAGAGGGTAAAATTATCGGATTACCCATGGTGGTTAAAACTACTGAATTACCCTTGGAAGGTAAGTTACCGAAATACCCCTCGGTTGCGATATTACCGAAATACCCTGGGTTGTGTAAATTATCGAAATACCCTTGGGTTGTGAAATTACCAAAATGCCCTTGGAGGGTAAATTACCAAAATACCCCTGGGTTGCGAAATTATCGAAATACCCTTGGAAGGTAAGTTACCGAAATACCTTTGGGTTCCGAAATTATCGAAATACCCGTGGAGGGTAAATTGTCGAAATACCCCTCGATTGTAAAAAATTACCAAAATACCCTTAGAGGGTAAATTACTGAAATACCTTTGGGTTGCGAAAATTTCCGAATTACCCTTGGTAGGTAAAATTTCTGAATTACCCTTAGAGAGTAAATTACCGAATTACCCTTAGTGGGTACGATTACTGAATTATGAAAATGCCCTTACGGGCCAAGTTACGAAAATGCCCCTAATGGGCCGAATTACGAAATGTCCCTATGGACCAAACTACGAAAATACCCTTTATGGGCCAAAATGTTATATTTGCTATATGGGCCAAATGTGATATCTGTTATATGGGCCAAATATAAAATTTGCTAGATCGATTAATGGGCCAAATTTGCTAGATCGTTTAATGGGCCAAATTTGCTAGATCGATTAATGGGCCAAATTTGCTAGATTGCTTAATGGGCCAACTTGTGTTATGGGCCTTATGTTGAAATTATTCTATAAATATTGTTATGCTTTGTATATGCATACATGACTGCATGGGTTGGGATAAATGACGAAGAGAAGAAAGGCCTGTTGCCAAAATCTAGTTCGGTGGCTCTGCCACAAATATTTTAAATGGCCTGTTGCCAAAATATTTTAAATGGCCTGTTGCCAAAATCTAGTTCGGTGGCTTTGCCACAAATATTTTAAATGGCCTGTTGCCAAAATATTTTAAATGGCCTGTTGCCAAAATATTTTGAATGGCCTGTTGCCACAAATATTTTAAATGGCTTGTTGCCAAAATCTAGTTCGGTGGCTCTACCACAAATATTTTAAATGGCATGTTGCCAAAATATTTTAAATGGCCTGTTGCCCAAAATATTTTAAATGGCCTATTACCACAAATATTTTAAATGGCATGTTGCCAAAATATTTTAAATGGCCTGTTGCCACAAATATTTTAAATGGCCTATTACCACAAATATTTTAAATGGCCTGTTGCCACAAATATTTTAAATGGCCTGTTGCCACAAAATATTTTAAATGGCCTATTGCCAAAATATTTTGAATGGCCTGTTGCCACAAATATTTTAAATGGCCTGTTGCCAAAATCTAGTTCGGTGGCTCTGCCACAAATATTTTAAATGGCCTGTTGCCAAAATCTAGTTCGGTGGCTCTGCCACAAATATTTTAAATGGCTTAATGCCTCTAGTTCGGTGACTCTGTCACAATCTAGTTCGGTGGCTCTGCCACAAACATAATTTAATTGGCTTAATGCCTGCTATTGGTGTGTTGGCGGGGTGGGTTGACTTGATCCCCACAGGTGTGATGGTTGGTACGGGTGGTGTGTAGCGGATGGAAATTAGGCTTGGTTGGGAATTGCATATCACATGCATATTATGTTCATGTTATTATGTTATAATTGTAAATGGGCTTAGGCCCAAAATATTGCTATGTGTGTTCCGACCCAGTGGATGATGGTAAGGGGATTACACACTGAGTTCTTGTAACTCACCCCCCCTTTCTCTTAACCTTTTCAGGTAATGCTCAGTGATGTGGACTTGGGCCTTGGATGACTCGATGGAGACCATACTTCAGAAATGGTTTATTTGAACTTCAGACTTCTTTCTTGTTTATTTTATTACTCTACTATTTTGGGTTAAATGTTGTAATAAGGCCTAAGATTTTCTTTCAAAATGCTTCTACAACTCTATTCCCAAACATCCCATTTTCATAAATTGTTTATTTCAAATATGTTTTCACAACCAAAAAGGTCTTTAAAGATAATTACGTTTTCAAGTAGATAACAATTGCTTAAGTGTTTTAGGTTTTAACAAAGAAATTGTAACTCTCAACAAGTTCTTAACAATCTCAAAGATGGTTAAAAAAAAAAAAAACTTCCATGTGACACACCAGATTCGGGCTTAACTTCTAGGCCGGGTTTGGGGTGTTACAATAGACGTCATATCTATTAAACTATTGAATAATATATGCACTAGCGGAAGGGATTATATCGTAGAATAATATTTCACAAGAAGAATATAGATAATTTACAAAGAGAAAGATCAAGAAAGATTTCTTGATTTCTTAAGCAAAAACTAAAAACTCTACTTAGCTATTCTAAAATCCCATTCAGGATTCGATGCCTTTTCCAGGCTACAACAATGCCTATTTATAACAAAATTTCTAAACTAGAATCTAATTACAATTGAAGTCCGAAATAATTGTTCGGATAAGAAAGACTCTAATTTAATTACAATTGAAATCCGCACAGTATGTTGATAAGAATGGCTTCATGATTTTTCCACGTAGCCATCTTGATTTGATGGTTGCTTCCACCGTCTTCTGTCAAAATTGTTGTGGTTGCTTCCACGTTTCAATTGCATTAAATGGTTGCTTCCATCATGCATGACATCATTTTTGTCTTTTGGTGGTTTCCTTCTTTTTAAGTCACCGCCAAAATTTTTTCTGGCAATACATGCTGCTTGCATCATTGCTTGCGTCATGACATTGATTGTTGCTTACATCATTGTCTGCGTCATTTGGATGCTGACTGGTTGTCATCTTCCAATTTGCCTTCATCCTTCTTGGATGTTTCTCAGATTCATTTCCTCGATCTCGTCAAGGTGCAATGATTCTGGTGAGGGTGCTGGTGTGTTCCAGTGCTCCCATACTTCTCTGATTTCCGCTGTTAACGGATAATCATCGAGTTCCATCTCTGCTATTTTTGTTAATAACATAATGGCTTCTTCATTGCTTTCTTCCCGGTTTTTTCCGGTGTCGTAAGCTAAAATTCTTCTTCCATTGGTCCAAAACATATAAGTGTCTTGATGGAGAAGGTGCCGAGCCATGCTCATAAGATCAATTCCTGCTTGGACTTGATACTTGTTGAAATTATTATAACACTCATCAATGATTTTTGACAAATGTTCTGGATCTTCTCTTACTGCTGCCAGGGCTTTTCCCGAAAACATAGTATTTATATTCCAAATTTGATAAGGCTGATGAAATTTTTCTTCCTCAGCAATACCAATGAGACTGTTTATCTCAATATGGAAATAATAGACAAAATCATCTATGTTTACAAAATTTGATAGCCGGGATTTGACTATCGCTGGAAAATCTTTTAATAAATCAAAAGAGAGATTTTGGACTGTTATTTCTTTAACAAATCTCCATTCAATACTGGTTATATCAAATGGCTCATGATTTAATCGAAATTTGATAGCAGGAGTTTTTTCTCCCATATCATTTGTAAAAACATATGCCTGTGAAAAATATTTCGAAAACGTTTCTAAAAATAGTGCTTGCTGTTTGCAAATAACTCCTTTTATTTTCGAAAATATTTCTGAGGGTAAAATTTGTCTACATTTGTTATATAGACATTTTCGAAACATCTTATTAATAATAGGAGTGTTTCTCCCTTTATCAATAAAATATTGAAATGTATCAGGAAGATTGTTTATCTCCTTAATATCCATATATTCAATTAGGACATCGTCCCAATCTCTATATAATATAGTTTTTAATAATAATTCTTCAGATTTTTCTTGAGTTGTTTTTTCAACTAAGAATTCTGAGAATTGGGTAAGAGCTTTTCTGAAACTAGCCCTTTGTTCCAAAATATGATTTTTCCATATCTTGTTTATGAAATGGTAATATTCTGGGGTTAAGCCTGGATTATAAAAATCCTTTAGATTCGAGAATTCAGAGTTTTGTTGTTTTTTCAACAAAGCATCTGCATATTTGAGAATTTCAGAATCGGTAGGAGGCTTTTGAGAAAATTGAGAATAATCCACCTGTGTTGGTGAATGTGATCCAATTGGTTGGTTTACCAATGGATATGGTAAATAATATCCCTGGTTAGGATAAAATTGTACCTGTGTTGGTGCAGCCATAAATCCTTGTTTAGGAATTATTTTTGCAGGTGCAGCCATAAATCCTTGTTTAGGACTTATAGGTGATTTTCCCTTGTTGGGTTTTTTATGGACAGTTCTCCATCCATCATTTTCTTTTAGAGGTTGTTTACCTCTATCCATAAGGCCTGCTAAGAAAATCAGCAAACATTAGCGAATAATTTTATTATTATCTACTAATGGTGTTTCTATAGAAGTATTTTAATATAACCGATTTCTTATCAATAATAAAAGGTAAATATTGATTTAGAAAATTATTACCTAATAATATGTCTCCATACATATCAGGTAAACATAATAATTTTGGAATTATAAATTTAACATTGTTTATGTAGATTGGTATATTTTTAGCTTTATAATAAACAGTAGTTTTGCTACCATTTATTCCACTAATATTTATTATCTTTTTTACAGGTTTCCAATATTCTTTAGGAAGAATATTCTTTTTACAACTACTGGTTGTAGCTCCAGTATCTAATAAAGCATTTAAAGAATATGTTTTATAATCTTTACTATGTAATGTAATTTCAATGTATTTATTGAAATTTGTAATATTATCAATTGAATAATTTATATCTTCTATTCTAGTGTTTCTAGAATTTCTACTTGGTGTAGTAGGAAAAATAGGAATATGAACTGTTTTCATACCTATTGGTGTAGAAGTACTTATATCTTCTTCTTCCTCTGGTTGAGAACTAGAAGGTAATACTAAATTATCATCTGTATTAGTAATCAGATTATTTCTGAAATATAACTTGTCACCAGATGACATGTATTCAATAGTACTTACTGGTTTAGAAGTACTAGCATTATTAGTTTTATCGATTATCCAGTCTTTAGGAATCGATAAATCTTTTAAATGTAATAGCTTTGGTTGAATTTCTGTAGTAAATTTATTGGGCTCAAAAAGCTCAATAATTTTATTATTAATTTCTTTTATTTTAACCTCTGCTGTATTAGTATATTCATTAATAGAAGTCCAGCTGATTGCTAAATCTTCTGCTAAATCACTAATATCAGAATATTTTGTCTGAATTCTAAGGCATAGACACTCTTCTATTAGGGGGTCTGTTATAGAGATAAAGTAATTTGGTTTTACCTTAAATCCTATAACACCTGTATGTAAATTAGATTGAATTCCTCCAATAAGTGCTTTTATTGGATTTTCAAATCTTTTATCTAATAACACTGCTAAAATAGGAACATCATGACCTCTTCTAAATAATGCTCTAATTGTTATCATGATAACTCCTAAATGTATATATCTGACCTGAGGATAGTTTTTTCTAATCCTTTTTATTTTTTCTTTTGTAAATAAGGGGATTTCTGTTAATCCTCCTTTGGTATCTTTAGCTACTGTATTACCACTAATTTTTTCTATGTGTCTTTTTGACCATATTTTAAACTTAGAAATTTTATATATTTCTTCTTTAGAAATATGATTTTTATTGATTTTTCAATTATATCATCAGAGAAATCAATTTCTTCTCCAATTATATTTCCTAACTTAATATCCTGTTGTTCAGAATTAGGAATTTCTTCTAAATGTTTATTAGAACTATTTCCCAACATAAAGATATATTCATCAGAATCTGTATCAGACTCTGTTTCTGATAATAATTCATATAATATTTCAGTAGGATTTCTTTCCTCACTAAAACAAATTTCTAAATCTTGTTCTTCAAGATTTTTAATCATTTTTCTAGCGCTTTTGCCTTTGTTAGGACAAAATGTTGCTATATGACCTTCTTCGACACAAATAAAACATTTACATATTTGTTTTTTAGTATTTTGAAAAGTTTTTCTTCTAACGAATTTTTTCTTTTTATTAGCATGATCTTTATTTCCTGGTTTCCATTTAGCTAATTTATATTTTTATTATATTTTTTATAGGTTTTCGGACGTATGGAATTACATCCAAATTCCCATTCTCCTTCTAACATTTTTGTACAATATTTATGACTTAATTTATTCTTGACTTGTTTAGCCGCTTTACTCTGTAAGCAATGTAATAGAATTCTTTCTTTAGCGAAATTAATCCTATTACCTATTGTATCTATGTCTCCTATTTCTTTATTATCATTACTATGTTTTATAATGAAAGATGCATATTTGTTTATACAAATTTCATCCCAAGGTGGGGGTAATTTATGGAAATATTGATTTCTCCAAAAATCTACACTTTCGTTTTTTAATTTTTGATATTCATGTTGAAATTTCTTAGAGAATTCGTCTAAATATCTAATATCACATAATTTTAATTTTGACAAGGTATAGCTGGATTGACTATCCTGATCTTTTTTATTAGTATAACCACAAAATTCTATTTTTAGAATTGAGGTTAATCCTTTTAATAGGTCTTTAGGAGAACTTATTTGATTAATAAGTTGACCCTTTTGTTCTCTTCCTTTCTCAGATTCTTCCCAGCGTCTGAGAAATTGTAACATCCCGAAAATGGGGCTATTTGGAATGTAATTATTTTTCTTATGTATGAACTGTGGTGATATCATTTATGGAATGATAAGGTTTAATTATGGATTTTTGGTAAGCTCGAGTAGTGGGAAAAATATTATTTTCAAGCTTCAAAAGCAGGGAGCCTAAGCAGGAGGGTGTTATAAAAATAAATGGGAATGATTTGGACATAAGATGAGCCTAGAATAAGTGGCAAAGTAAGCCCACTTAAGAGCTACATGTGACGCCACCAAGGGGAGCTAGGGAGCTTGTGTTCGAGTCACGGAAATCCCTCTTTTTGGCATTATAGTGGGACGGCACATGTGGAGAGTTTTTCTCTCTTTAATTATTTTTTTTAAGTGATAATATGAGCTTTAATTTACTTAAAATTCTAAGGATAATATGTGGGATATTATTAAGATTAAAATAGATTATTAATTGGATATTATTGAGGATTATTATTAGATTAAGTTGAGATAATTGGCAGAGGAAAAATAGTTGGTAGCTAATTCAAATTATTTTTGAATTAGTCCAAATTTGTGGCCAAAAGCAATTTGTGGTATTTGCCGAAATTTGAACTCCTTTGGAAGGAGTGGACGGCAAGTGAAAGAGGGGAGGGATGGTGCCGAATTTGTTAAGTCTCTTCTTCTTAATTTTCGGCTAGCAATCACCTATTTCATTTTCTTTCTTTCACTTTTTCCCAAAACCGATTTCTACATCACCATCTTTCTCTTCTTTTACTTTTGATTTCTGACCAAAACACCTACTCTCTCCTTTCTCACATTATTGCCAAACTGAAATCACCTTCTCTTTATACCTTTCTCTTTTCAAACTCCCTTAAGCCGAAACTTTTAACACCTCCTTCGCCATTATTTTCCTTCCTTTCAAGTTATAGCCGAATCTATTTTTAACTTGGGTGCCGAATCTCTCTTTCTTCTTTGAACCCATCTAAGCCGAATTGTTGAGCAGGATAGATTTCCTTGAATCTTCCTTAGCAAACGACCAAAAAGGTAAGGTGCTTGGCCGAATACATATGGGTTTTCTTTGGTATATTCTGTCGACTTTTACAAGAAAAAGTGCCAATTTCGGCAGTTGTTGATAAGGCCTCTAAACACTTTTCGATGATCAATTCTCTTTAGGTACTCCAAATTCGTAAGCAGTTGATTCAAGCCTCTAAATTTCTAAAGTGTTCGGATTTGGGTAAGTGGTGGTAAGTGCCTACTTATGAAAGTTATTCTTCTAATGATTAAGAAAGGCCAAAGGCTATTGAGTGGTTACTAATAGTTGCCGATTTCAGGGAAGTAAAACCATTCAGAGTTTAGGGACTTGGGTTCAAAGGCACTCGGGTAAGGATTGGGTTCAAAAAGAGAACTCTTTTAAATATTTGGGTTGGCCGATTAGGCCATAGTACTAACTCCCATGTTTGGCCGAATATAGGGACCAGTAGAACTAAGTGGCCGACATCTCTTTTCGGGAATAAGACGATTCAGTAGTGACAGGTGTGTACATACACACTATATAATATATTAACTATGCTTAATTTTGTGAATGCTCATTTTGATTTATGTGGCATTGGAATTAATACCAAATCGGTATAAGTGGTGATTCAGGTAAGTACCTGTTAATGTGATTTATTATTATTAATGCTTTGGTAAGCATGATGTATTGACACATGAAATTTAAGAATGTGATGGCATGAAACATATGTATGTTTATCTGTTGTGGGATTGATGAGTGGAGGGGGCAGTGATATTGTGCCGACGGGCACCAGTGTTTTGGTAACACACTGTGACTACGGTCACCAGAGGTTTGGTACCTCCAGAGGTTTGGCACCTCAATAGCGACTTATCCCTGTGGTTAACACCACCATGGGTTGGCCCCACTTGAGATATGGGATCGTCTGCCAGTGATTTGGTATCACACGATGGGTTGGCCCCATCACCCGATTTGTGTCTACGGACACCAGTGTTTTGGTAACACATTGTGACTATATGTCACCAGTGGTTTGGCACCACCAGTGGTTTGGTACCACAACGGGGTAGACTGAGGCGATTGGTTGGTTAGGTTGGGGCACATAATATTATGCACGTTAATTGTTATATGTTGTGTATGAATATGTTTAAAATCGGGGGAAGGGTTACATACTGAGTCTTGGTGACTCACCTTCTCCTTTATTTTTCAGGTGATACATAGACGCGGATGTGGAGCCGGATGGACTCGAGGTGGCCATGCAGTGGACTTGAACTAATTAAACTTCAAATTTAGTTATTTTATTTTATTATTGGTTTATTTTATTTTGGATGTAATAAGGCCTCCTTATACTTTATTTTTGTTATTTTTCTCATATGTTGGATATTTTATTTTAAAACTATATTATTAAAATTAAATTAAAGTCACATGTTTTCCAAGTTAAAACGAAAATTGTTTTTAACGTGCCATCGGGCACATTTGGAATTTATATCAACTTGGCTTAAATAAATTTTCAAATAAAAACTAAGTAAAGTTTTTACAAGACATTCAAACAAAAGGTTTTCAACAACTTGAATTGATTTAGAAAAACAAACATTTTTTTTTTATTTTCCTTGTAACAGACTAGATTCGGCCATAGTGTTTGGGCCGGGTTTGGGTTGTTACAAAATTTGTATCAGAGCCCAGTTCAAAGCTCGGCTGTGGGGGCCCAAGGCCCAAAAAGGTTTTGTTTTATGCGGGTAGGCGTTTTTAAGTTGTTTTAGGGTTTTGAATGGCATGGCACCGAGTCTCTGGCACCGATCCGCCCAGGTAAGTACATCTAAACCTCTTTGTGAATTATATTCTGTAGAAGGGTAGGAAGCATGGAACGTAGATAGACTTATCGGAACTTGAACCCTAGGTTTAGACTACTCAAACACACAAACAGGACATAAGACTTAAAGAACTAAACCAACCTATGACTTAGTCACTGAGCTAGGGTGTGGCAACCCCTGTACGCATGTCTAGGAGTGGATCCGGAAGAGCTTGGTATTTAAGCAGTCCTCGTGACTCACCTCCTCTTCGCAGGTATCCTACCTGGTGCGTAGCTTCGGTTCACCCTAACTCAGAGGGCTCAGTGGTGTGGCAATCTCTGTGCGCATGTCTAGAAAGGTTCGGTGGGAGCTTGGTATTTAAGCGGTCCGCGTGACCCACCTCCTCTTCACTCGAATCCTGCCTGCTGCGTAGCTTTGGTTCACCCTGACCAGGAGGGCTCGGTCATAGGCTAAACACAATGATTAAAACCCGAAAGGGAATTAGCCATGCTTTGAAAGGAACGAAACAACAAGAACCCTAATGTTTTCAAAATTTCTGCAATAACTCTTTCAAATCGGAGAACATCATTTTTACAACGTTTTTCTCGAAAAACTTGATTTGTGGAAAATTACAAAAATGCCCTTAGGGGTAAAATTACCAAAATGCCCCTGACTCATAAAATATCAGTTCAATGGTTTTGCTCAAAAATTTCAACTATTTTACAAATATTCAACAACTTAGCTCTGAAAATCATCAGCAAAATATTTTTGGTTTTGGAAAATTACGAAAACGCCCTCAAGTTGCAAAAGTTACCGAAATGACCCTGGTTTTGGAAATCTTTACAAACATCACTATTGAAAAGGAACATTTTCAGAAAGAAACCCCCGAGTTTTACAACTGTTAGAAATATCCCCGATTTATCAAAATTTCAAAATCTCCCTGAATGACAAAAATTACCAAAATACCCCTGGTTTCAAAACGATATCATATCTCTAAATTTTGCAAATTTTCAGAAACATCCTCCAGTTTTGGAGAATTTCAAAGTGATCTGTTTATTAAAATTTTACAACTTCTTCTATTACGAAAATACCCCTGTAGGAAAAATGACGAAAATACCCCTGGGTTAGAAATGGGCAGAAATGTCCGAAGAGCGAATAGGTATGGAAAGTATTAAGGAATGGATGCATGAACTCCTTTGTGTGATCTAGGATAGGAAACTGAAACCTTGTTTGCTCGAAAGAATCTCTGATTAAACCTTATCCATAAAATTTCTTCGCGATTAATAAAGAGGAACAAATGCTAATGCATAAAAATTTTCTTAATCAGATTAAAGCGCGGTAGAAAGAATGAGTTCTAGAGGACGTGGACGCCGTGGACGCGGTAGGGGTAGGATGACGGTGTCTGAACCCGTCAGGTCGGGACAAGGTTCTGAAAATGAGGTACCACCGCCACCACCACCTCCTACTTTTAGAGCTGAGGAGCAGGATCAGACCGGTGGTGAGGCTGTGTCGCAAGCTGTGTTGCGAGTTCTCGAGTTGGTGGCTGGGGCTGGTGGAAATCTAGGAGCTCAGAAATCTGTTCCCGAACGGATTCGGTCCAATGGAGCTGAGGTATTCCGGGGTGTGTCGGGAGTGGCACCCAGTGCAGTAGAATATTGGCTGGAATCGACTGAACGGATCATGGACGATCTAGACCTGTCTAATGAGGAAAAGCTGAAAGGAGCAGTGTCGCTCCTGAAGGATGAAGCGTATTAGTGGTGGCTCACGGTTCGGGATGGAGCCACGGCAGATGATCTCACGTGGGAATATTTCAAAACCACCTATCAGAAGAAGTATGTGGGCACCAGCTATACGGATGCTCAGAGGAAAGCCTTTCTAGGGTTAGTGCAAGGGACTAAGTCAGTAGCGGAATATGAGGCGGAGTTTTTAAGGCTGAGTAGGTATGCTAGAGTAATCGTGGCTACTGAACACGAGCGTTGTGTCCGTTTTGAGGACGGACTTAGAGATGATTTGAGGTTACTGATTGCCCCGCAGCAGGTTCGTGAGTTCTCATCTTTAGTGGAAAAGGCTAAGGTAGCCGAAGGGATCAAGGAGGCTGTGAGGCAAAGCTATAGTAGGAATAATCAGAAGAGAGGATTTGGGTCAGCTGGATCCAGTGGTAGTGTCCAGAAAAAGGCTAGGCCAAGTGGGCCAAATCAGGCAGCAAGGCCCATGACTACTAATCAGAGGCCGACTCAGTGTAACCGCTGTGGAAAGACCCATTGGGGAAGTTGCTCAACCGGCGATAGAGGATGTTTTGAGTGTGGGTCGTTGGAGCATCGTGTTAGAGATTGTCCCCGGAAACTAGCCAAAAATCAGCCAGAGGGGCAGAATCGTACTCAGGATAGAAATGTGGGACCATAGAGGGGTCGTGGTAATGGTAGAGGAAACAACAGTCCTAACCGAGGTCGTGGAACTCAGGGCAGAGGTTCAGGCAACACAGAGGCTAGGCAGCCTGGCTTAGTCTATGCAGCTAGGCGTCGCGAGGAGGGTGACGCACCGGATGTCATAACCGGTATGTTTTTAATCTCTGGTTTTCTTTATGTTGCATTGATTGATGTGGGTTCAACGCACTCGTACATTGCTAGTAGTGTGGTAGGAACTATGGACTTAAACTCTGAAATTGCTTCTAGGAAGATGACTGTAGTTAACCCTTTAGGTCACTCTGTTTTGGTAGACAAACTTTATAGAGACGTACCCCTAGAACTCCAAGGGGTAGTATTTGTGGCTGATCTGATGGAACTACCATTTGGGGAGTTCGATTTGATCCTTGGAATGGACTGGCTGGTTAAGTATCAGGCGAATTTGGATTGCGCGGCTAAGCGCATGGTTCTTAAGACGGCTGAAGGTGGTGAAGTGGTTATGATAGGTGATAGAAGGAATTACCTATCCAATGTGGTGTCTGCCTTGAAGGCTGAGAGGATGGTCAAGAAGGGTTGTAAAGCGTTTTTGGTTCGAATTTGTGCTTTGGAAGTTAAGGAGTCAGTGGTTGGAAAGGTCCGAACGGTTGGGGAATTTGCTGATGTGTTCCCAGAAGAGCTTCCGGGTCTGCCTCCAGATCGGGAAGTCGAATTCGGTATAGACTTGCTACCCGGAATGGCACCTGTGTCTATAGCACCGTATCGAATGGCACCAAAGGAATTGGTGGAGCTAAAGGCTCAAATTCAGGAGCTCTTGGATAGAGGGTTCATCCGACCAAGCATATCTCCGTGGGGAGCACCTGTGTTGTTTGTCAAGAAGAAGGACGGTTCAATGCGGATGTGTATAGATTACCGCCAACTGAACAAGCTAACGATCAAAAATAAGTATCCGTTGCCTCGGATTGACGACTTGTTCGATCAACTGAAGGGTGCTTCGGTGTTTTCGAAGATAGACCTTAGGTCGGGCTATCATCAACTTAAGGTGAAGGAAGTTGATGTTCACAAGACGGCGTTCAGAACTCGGTATGGACACTACGAGTTTTTAGTGATGCCATTTGGGTTGACCAATGCACCGGCGGCGTTCATGGATCTAATGAATAGGGTATTTCAGCAGTACTTGGACCAATTCGTCGTGGTATTTATAGACGACATCTTGGTTTACTCAAGGACGGAGGAGGAGCATGATAAGCACTTACGTATAGTTCTACAAGTGTTGAGGGAAAAGCAATTATATGCCAAATTCAGTAAGTGCGAATTCTGGCTTAGAGAGGTGGCTTTCTTAGGTCACGTAGTGTCAGCGGACGGAATAAGAGTAGACTCTCGCAAGATTGAAGCGGTGTTGGATTGGAAACTGCCTAGGTCAGTGGCGGAGATCCAAAGTTTTCTGGGTCTAGCGGGGTACTATCGAAGGTTCATAGAAGGATTTTCTCTAATAGCAGCGCCGTTAACTAAGTTACTAAGGAAAGGTGTTCCATTTGTATGGTCAGAGAAGCAGCAAGAAAGCTTCGATAAGCTAAGGAAAATTTTGACGGAAGCTCCGGTTTTGGTGCAGCCTGAGGCGGGGAAGTTATTCACCGTTTATTGCGATGCATCCCATACTGGTTTGGGATGTGTGTTGATGCAGGATGGGAAGGTAGTAGCCTATGCATCCCGTCAGTTAAGATCGCATGAGGTTAACTACCCAACGCACGACTTGGAGTTAGCAGCAGTCGTTTTCGCTTTGAAGATATGGAGACACTACCTTTATGGGGAGAAGTCGATAGTTTATACAGATCACAAGAGTTTGAGGTACCTCTTGACTCAGAAGGATCTAAACCTGAGACAACGTCGGTGGATTGAACTATTAAAGGACTATGATTGTTCAATCGAGTATCATCCGGGCAAGGCCAACGTGGTAGCTGACGCATTGAGCCGGAAGGTTGTGACGGACCTAAGAGCGATGTTTGCTCGGTTGAGTCTATATGATGATGGAAGTCTTTTGGCGGAACTTCAAGTTAAGCCAACGTGGATCGAGGAGATTAAGGACAAGCAGTTAGTGGATGAGGGGTTGAATGCTAAAAGAGTACAAGTTCAGGATGGTGGTTTGGAAGGGTACAGTCTATCTAGTGATGGAGTGCTATGTTTTCAAGGGCGAGCATGTATGCCAAAGGATATGGAGTTGAGGCGGAAAATTCTCCAAGATGCTCATAGCAGCCCATATGCTATGCATCCGGGAGGAAACAAGATGTATGGGGATTTACGGAAGCAGTTCTGGTGGCCCGGGTTAAAGCGTGAAGTAACAGAGTTTGTTGGTAGGTGTTTGACTTGTCAGCAGGTCAAGGCTGAACATCAGTTACCATCAGGGTTGCTTCAGCCAGTGAAGATTCCTCGATGGAAGTGGGAGAGGATCACTATGGATTTCGTCAGTGGGCTACCCCTTACGCCCAGCAAGAAGGACGCAGTTTGGGTAATAGTAGACCGTCTGACTAAGTCAGCTCACTTCATACCGGTGAGGGTGGATTATTCTCTTCAGAAGCTAGCTAAGCTATATGTATCGGAGATAGTGCGATTGCATGGTGTGCCGGTATCGATCATCTCGGATAGGGATCCCAGGTTCACGTCAAGGTTCTGGAAAACCTTGCATCAAGCTTTGGGTACACGGTTAGATTTCAGTACCGCTTTCCATCCACAATCTGACGGACAATCGGAAAGGGTGATACAGATTTTAGAGGATATGTTAAGGGGATGTGTCTTGGATTTTCGGGGTAGTTGGGAGGAATTTCTACCATTGGCAGAGTTCGCCTACAACAACAGCTATCAGGCGAGTATCCAGATGGCTCCATATGAAGCACTGTATGGACGGAAGTGTCGTACTCCGACATGTTGGACGGAATTGAGGTGAACTCGGACTTATCTTTCGAAGAAAAACCAGTTCAGATCCTAGATCGAGATGTGAAGGTTCTACGTAGAAAGTCAGTACCCTTAGTGAAAGTGCTATGGCGGAATCATGGTACAGAAGAAGCTACGTGGGAACCTGAGGATGTGATACGGCGGCAATACCCTCATCTGTTTTAGCTAAGTAATTTCGGGACGAAATTTATTTTAAGGGGGGTAGAACTGTAACATCCCGAAAATGGGGCTATTTGGAATGTAATTATTTTTCTTATGTATGAACTGTGGTGATATCATTTATGGAATGATAAGGTTTAATTATGGATTTTTGGTAAGCTCGAGTAGTGGGAAAAATATTATTTTCAAGCTTCAAAAGCAGGGAGCCTAAGCAGGAGGGTGTTATAAGAATAAATGGGGATGATTTGGACATAAGATGAGCCTAGAATAAGTGGCAAAGTAAGCCCACTTAAGAGCTACATGTGACGCCACCAAGGGGAGCTAGGGAGCTTGTGTTCGAGTCACGGAAATCCCTCTTTTTGGCATTATAGTGGGACGGCACATGTGGAGAGTTTTTCTCTCTTTAATTATTTTTTTAAGTGATAATATGAGCTTTAATTTACTTAAAATTCTAAGGATAATATGTGGGATATTATTAAGATTAAAATAGATTATTAATTGGATATTATTGAGGATTATTATTAGATTAAGTTGAGATAATTGGCAGAGGAAAAATAGTTGGTGGCTAATTCAAATTATTTTTGAATTAGTCCAAATTTGTGGCCAAAAGCAATTTGTGGTATTTGCCGAAATTTGAACTCCTTTGGAAGGAGTGGACGGCAAGTGAAAGAGGGGAGGGATGGTGCCGAATTTGTTAAGTCTCTTCTTCTTAATTTTCGGCTAGCAATCACCTATTTCATTTTCTTTCTTTCACTTTTTCCCAAAACCGATTTCTACATCACCATCTTTCTCTTCTTTTACTTTTGATTTCTGACCAAAACACCTACTCTCTCCTTTCTCACATTATTGCCAAACCGAAATCACCTTCTCTTTATAACTTTCTCTTTTCAAACTCCCTTAAGCCGAAACTTTTAACACCTCCTTCGCCATTATTTTCCTTCCTTTCAAGTTATAGCCGAATCTATTTTTAACTTGGGTGCCGAATCTCTCTTTCTTCTTTGAACCCATCTAAGCCGAATTGTTGAGCAGGATAGATTTCCTTGAATCTTCCTTAGCAAACGACCAAAAAGGTAAGGTGCTTGGCCGAATACATATGGGTTTTCTTTGGTATATTCTGTCGACTTTTACAAGAAAAAGTGCCAATTTCGGCAGTTGTTGATAAGGCCTCTAAACACTTTTCGATGATCAATTCTCTTTAGGTACTCCAAATTCGTAAGCAGTTGATTCAAGCCTCTAAATTTCTAAAGTGTTCGGATTTGGGTAAGTGGTGGTAAGTGCCTACTTATGAAAGTTATTCTTCTAATGATTAAGAAAGGCCAAAGGCTATTGAGTGGTTACTAATAGTTGCCGATTTCAGGGAAGTAAAACCATTCAGAGTTTAGGGACTTGGGTTCAAAGGCACTCGGGTAAGGATTGGGTTCAAAAAGAGAACTCTTTTAAATATTTGGGTTGGCCAATTAGGCCATAGTACTAACTCCCATGTTTGGCCGAATATAGGGACCAGTAGAACTAAGTGGCCGACATCTCTTTTCGGGAATAAGACGATTCAGTAGTGACAGGTGTGTACATACACACTATATAATATATTAACTATGCTTAATTTTGTGAATGCTCATTTTGATTTATGTGGCATTGGAATTAATACCAAATCGGTATAAGTGGTGATTCAGGTAAGTACCTGTTAATGTGATTTATTATTATTAATGCTTTGGTAAGCATGATGTATTGACACATGAAATTTAAGAATGTGATGGCATGAAACATATGTATGTTTATCTGTTGTGGGATTGATGAGTGGAGGGGGCAGTGATATTGTGCCGACGGGCACCAGTGTTTTGGTAACACACTGTGACTACGGTCACCAGAGGTTTGGTACCTCCAGAGGTTTGGCACCTCAATAGCGACTTATCCCTGTGGTTAACACCACCGTGGGTTGGCCCCACTTGAGATATGGGATCGTCTGCCAGTGATTTGGTATCACACGATGGGTTGGCCCCATCACCCGATTTGTGTCTACGGACACCAGTGTTTTGGTAACACATTGTGACTATATGTCACCAGTGGTTTGGCACCACCAGTGGTTTGGTACCACAACGGGGTAGACTGAGGCGATTGGTTGGTTAGGTTGGGGCACATAATATTATGCACGTTAATTGTTATATGTTGTGTATGAATATGTTTAAAATCGGGGGAAGGGTTACATACTGAGTCTTGGTGACTCACCTTCTCCTTTATTTTTCAGGTGATACATAGACGCGGATGTGGAGCCGGATGGACTCGAGGTGGCCATGCAGTGGACTTGAACTAATTAAACTTCAAATTTAGTTATTTTATTTTATTATTGGTTTATTTTATTTTGGATGTAATAAGGCCTCCTTATACTTTATTTTTGTTATTTTTCTCATATGTTGGATATTTTATTTTAAAACTATATTATTAAAATTAAATTAAAGTCACATGTTTTCCAAGTTAAAACGAAAATTGTTTTTAACGTGCCATCGGGCACATTTGGAATTTATATCAACTTGGCTTAAATAAATTTTCTAATAAAAACTAAGTAAAGTTTTTACAAGACATTCAAACAAAAGGTTTTCAACAACTTGAATTGATTTAGAAAAACAAATATTTTTTTTTATTTTCCTTGTAACAGACTAGATTCGGCCATAGTGTTTGGGCCGGGTTTGGGTTGCTACAGAAATTGTAGAACATCACCTTGAAAAGTTCCAACAAAATAGTTTAAAAACTTTTCTTTTGACCATATCGTACTGTTGTTGTTTACAACAATAGTCATGGATTGTGCCCAATCATCTATGATTTTTTCATAATCTGACAAAGGAATATTTGTTAAGTCTAAATATATTCCTCCTTGAGCAACATTTCTTTTATTAAGGTCTCCTACAGTGTAAGGTATAGGTGTAGGTTGACTAGTTTCTCCTGGTGTTTCCAGTTTTATATCATTAGTAGCTATATTTTCTATTTTATTACCTAATATTTTGTTGTATTTTCAACAATTTCGTGATCCTCATTTATTTGAAGATCTGAGTCTAATTTTCTTTTACCATAAAGATCTTTTTTATCAATTTCCCAAGGTTTAGGTATTATATAATCATCTGGATTTGTGGGTTCAGTATCCATAGGTTCAGGGATTTCTATATTTTCTTCTGTTGAAGTGTTTTCTTCATCAGAATTATGACTCGTAACATTAATATTATCTTCTGAATTATCAGAATTACTAGTAGTATCATCATACTCTATCATATAATGATAATTATATTTTTCAAACAAATCTTTATGTTTTTCATAAAGTTCTTCTATTAATTTTAGATATTCAATTCTTTCAAGATTATCTTCCGTTTTAGAAAATTGGTTTTTCCAATGTTCTATTAAAGTTTTATAAGAGTCAAAATCATATTTTTCTTGTTTTTTATTTTTTTCTCTTTTTTCTTTTGTTTTTTGTTTATTATTATTATTATTATTAGTTGAAGATTCATCCGAAGACTCATCCTCATCTGACAAGACTAAAATAGTATTACTATTACCATAATATAAAGGTCCTAAATTTAAGTCTGATTCTATATTACTATTACTAATAATCTGATCTAATTTATTATTAACATCGGATAATAACTCTTTAGACTTGCTATTCAAATCTAAATTTGTTACTTCTCCCATATTATCTATTTTTCTTCTACTTTACTAACCTTAGTATATAATCTATTAAAATATATAGACGTCATATCTATTAAACTATTGATACCTTTACTAAGAGCCGAAATATTATTTTCATTCTTAGAGTATATATGCATAGTATGATTACAAGTTTTATCTTGATATAAACAATCCATTTTTTCCATTATTATTATCCCTGGTACCTAAAACCTTCTGTGTCTTAACGTCCTCACAACGCCAACTGTAACATCATGCAACTAGGGTTGTTTGTATTTTATTTTATTTTAGTGATTTACCTGAGGAAACCTTATTTTTATTTTGGTGCAAACCTGGCCATAAGAAATGATTTGGTAGAGTGGTTGAGGCGTTAAGGAGCTCTAGGAGGGAAGGGGTTCGAGCTGCATGAGTCGCTTTGGGGAGTTTTATTTTGGCGTGAGGGAGAGCTTAATGCGAAGGGTTAAAAAAAAAAATTTTGTGCTTAAGACACAAATGAACGCTCTGGCCAGTTGGTTTGGGGCGCTATGGTGCTTAGAGACTTCAGCAAGACTGAAGTTCGAATCACAGTGGCCGCATGGCGTAAAATTTTTATTTGGGCCTTGGCGTTATGAAAGAAGAGGGCTAAGAAGACTTTAAAAGAATATGGTGACGAGTCATGTCACAAAAGGCACCTTGGCCGAGTGGCTGGGGCGCTGGGGAGTTCTCTCCAAGTCTGGAGTTCGAAACCCCTGAACAGCGTTGGGCGTCTTATTTTTGCATTTGGCCATTAATGCGTGCAGGAGCCCAGGGACCGAAAGGTTAAAAGAAATTTGTGATGCGCCTATGACATGAAATGCCCAGTAGTCGAGTGGTTGAAGCGTGGGGGATTTTGCCTCAGGTCTCGGGTTCGAGACCTGGGGGCTGCAGCTGGTTTTATTTTTAGCAGGCATGGGTATGGCCTGCGCACGGGCTCCAAATTTGATGAAGGCATGCTGCCTTTGTTTTGTTTTATTATATTTGTGGTGGAGTATGGAAGGATAATGTTATTATTTTTATTAATATTTTTTTTATAGTAATATGGGATGGTAATGGGAGACTTAATAAACTATGAATAGTTTATATTTTATTTTTTATGGAGATGAGAAATAGGATTAAACAATAATGCTTATTGTTTGATGTTAGAAACTATCACATGGGGGGGACGTTGGCCGGCCTTGAAGATGGAGCTAGTGTTGGGCATTTTGGTTAATTAATATTGGTGATGGAAACATGATTAAACAAAGTTTATTTCAATTAGTGGTGGAATTATCACAAAAAAAAAAAAATTGAAGTATGGCCGGCCTTGAAGGTAACAAAAGCTTAGCCAAACTCCCTTAGCATGTTTTGTTTTCTTTCCTTTGTGTATGCCGAAATTTTTGCTCCTCTTTCTCTCCTAGGTTTCCTTTGAAGTGGCCGGCTACTCTATCTTTTTCCTCAAGGCTTGGCCGAACTTTGGTGATCATCTAGGTGAAGAAATCGTCGAGGTAAGGGCAACCAACTCTTGTGGCCGTGAGTTTTAGGCTTTGGCCGAAAATGGGAGACTCCAAGGGGCTTGGGGTTTCGGTTTTTGAAGAGGCTCTAGGGAGTGTTTTCGGCTAGCTCTTGTTATTTTCTTTCCTTCCATTGTTTGTTTTTCTAAGCTCTTTAACCTCGTCAAATTTGCTTTCTTTTTCCCATTGTAGTCTTAGCCGAATGTTACTTACCACATTGAGCATAGGCCGAATCCACTAAAGGAAGGTGTTGTCGTTTTCAAAGGTTGGTAGCCAACTCTTAGGGGCTTTGAAGGTGTCCTTCGGGTTTCATTTCTTCGAGGTAAGGTGGCAGGGAGATTCGGCTAAGGCCTTAATTATGAATATAGTGTGCATGCCGTTTCTAACGAATATTTTTGGTATGAAGCTCGACAACTCGAGTGGTAACTCCGGGATTTCAGTTCGTGTTGATAAGTAATAGTAAGTTTCGGTCCAAGTATTTCGCGTACGACATATCCTTCGGGATTTTTCTTGATTGATAGCCGAATAGCCTATATTATTATTATTAATTCTGGTGTTGGCCGAATATAGGGCAAGAAATCTAGAGCGATAGATCGATTTTTCGGGCTTTCGTTGTTCGGGATTCACTTAGGCTTGCGTTGATCAGGTGTTGTAAGCTCTTACACACTTTATTAGTAATAATTGTTATTATGATAATATTATAACCTCTCATGTGGTAACTTTGCCTAGCGGGCATAAGCTTGGTTTTCGGGTAAGTTCCCCTATTACTCGATTTACGATATATGTTGTATATGCCATCATATGCTGAAAAATGCTATGCTATATACGATTGCATGATATATGGAATCATGATACTTGTAATATGACCATGATGATGGTGGGATTGATGAGAGGGAGTAATATTCGTGTCGACGGACACCAGTGTTTTGGTAACACATTGTGACTACGGTCACCAGAGGTTTGGTACCTCCAGAGGTTTGGCACCTCATAGCGTCTCGTCCCTGTGGCTTAGTGCCACCGTGGGTTGGCCCCACATTTGAGATACGGGATCGACGCCAGTGATTTGGTATCACACGATGGGTTGGCCCCATCATTTGACTGTGACTTCGGGTCACCAGTGGTTTGGCACCACACGTATTGACGGATATTGTGACTTCGGGTCACCAGTGGTTTGGCACCACCAGTGGTTTGGTACCACACGGGGTAGAAAAGGAGCGTGGATGGCTAGGTTGGGTTGCATAATTGCATGTCATACTAATATCTTGTGTATGAGTGTTATTTTTCGGGTTGGGGATTTACACACTGAGTCTTGGTGACTCACCCCTTCCCATATCATCTTGCAGGTGAGTAGAGCACGGATGCGGGGCCGAGAAGAGCTCGAGGCGGCCATGTTGGTTTTGTGGACTTGAAATTTTATTTTGCCCCGTTTTAAGTTTAATCATTCACTACAATTCGATTGGGTTGTAATATGGCCGCTTATTATTATTTTGGATGGTTAGGTAGTTGTTTTTACTTTACTTTATAACTGATGAACTTACGAACGGTTATGCAAATCGGTTAAAAGTAACGTTTTCGAAAATAAGTACTTGTACGCGTTTTCAAAAATGCTACCATCGGGTAACGAAATTTTCTAAGCTATTGATCACTCTATTGTTCTAAAATTAAGGGGTCAAATGGTTTTAAAGGAAGAAAGGATTTTCAACTCAATCGGATTTACCAAGTCAACCCACTTGAGTTTTAACGAACACCGTTTTATACCCTTAACAAAATTTTTAATTTCTACTATTAATCCAAACCTTTCAAACTTCTTTTATTCCGTGACATACCAGATCCGGTCATGGCTTGTGGGCCGGGTTTGGGGTGTTACATTTTGGTATCAGAGCCCGGTTCAAAACTCGGCTGTGAGGGCCTAAGGCTTAAAAATGTTTCTCTAGATAAGCTTTTTGAAAACCTCTATGAAAATGGTTTTGGTTGAACAACATGGCGTCGAGTCTCCGGCACCGATCCGCCCTTGTAAGTATCTTTAACCTATGTATGAATGGGTATCTATAAATGGGTAGAAAATGGGACGTAGATAGTACGAAAGGTATATGAACCCTAGGACTAGTTTACCCCAAACAATCACATAAGATTTATAATTGCCTAATTAAACAAACCCATGACTAAGTCGCTGAGTTAAGGTGTGGTAACCCTTGTACGCATGTCTAGGATTGGATCCGGAAGAGCTTGGTATTTAAGTGGTCTTAGCGACTCACCTCCTCTTCGCGGGAATCCTACCTGGTGCGTAGCTTCAGTTCACCCTAACCGTGAGGACTTGTTCATGGGCTAAACCCCTATTATTAAAACCCGAAAGGGAATTAGCCGCATTTTTATAAAGACTCTAGTTTTAAAGACTTCCCTCAAAATTATGAGATTTATACTACAAAATTCCTTTGATTTATGGACATTTTAAAATACCCCTAATTTTAGAATCTACTAAGCTACCCCAAAATTTTAACAAAAATTTTTTTTCCCAAGATCCCTAAATTACAAAAAAAAAATATCGTGATTTTGGAAAAGTACGAAACTGCCCCTAATTTGCAAATTACCAAAATAACCCTGATTTTCAAAGTTTTGCAACACTACCAATTTGGGAAGACAATTTTTCAAAAAGAACCTCAAGTTTTGCATTTCCTTGATTTGTCAAGATTTACAAACTTACCTTGTTTTGTTACCAAAATACCCCTGTAGGGTAAATGACGAAAATACCCCCGGGTTAAGAAATGGGTCAAAAAGAGTGATGGAATAGGTGAATGTATATCTTCGAATTACGATAGAAGACTTGAAACTTGTTTGATCGAAAGAACAACTTCTAAATTTTGCCCATAAGATTCTTTGCTAATAATCAGTGGAACATTGACTAACTCATAAAACTTTTTAAGACAGATTGCGCCATAAGAAATGAGTTCTAGAGGTCGCGGCCGTCGGGGACGCGGTAGAGGCCGGATGGCCGTGACAGAACCAGTTAGGTCGGGCCAAGGATCGGATAATGAGATACCACCCCCACCGCCACCCCCAACTTTTGGTGACGGACATCCGGATCAGACGGGGGGTGAATCGGTATCGCAGGCTATGCTACGTGTGCTAGAAATGATGGCTGAGACCAGTAGAGGTACAGGAGCTCGGAAGTCTGTATCTGAGCGGCTCCGATCCAATGGAGCTGAAGTATTTCGGGGTGTGTCAGGTGTCGCACCCAGTACAGCCAAATATTGGTTAGAATCAACCGAGAGGATCATGGACGATCTCGACTTAACAGAGGAGGAGAAGCTGAAAGGAGCGGTGTCGCTTCTAAAAGACGAGTCATACCAGTGGTGGCTCACGGTTGGAGACGGCGCTACAGCAGACGACCTTACTTGGGAATACTTCAAAGCTACTTATCAGAAGAAGTATGTGGGCACCAGTTACACTGATACTCAGAGGAAGACTTTTCTGGGATTAGTACAAGGAAATAAGTCGGTATCTGAATATGAGGCAGAATTCTTGAGACTGAGCCGCTATGCTCGGGGAGTTGTGTCAACCGAGCATGATCGTTGCGTCCGTTTTGAAGACGGACTTAGGGATGACTTAAGACTGTTGATTGCTCCACAACAGGTACGTGAGTTTGCTGTTCTGGTAGAAAAGGCCAAGGTAGCTGAAAGGGTCCGGGAGTCTGTGAGGCAGAGCCATGATAGGAGCAAGCAGAAAAGAGGTGTTGGGTCATCTGGATCGGGAAATAATGCTCAAAAGAGGGTCAGACAGAGTGGGCCGAATCAGACTGGAAGGACCATGACTACTAATCAGAGACCGACTCAGTGTAATCGCTGTGGAAAGTCACATTGGGGAGGTTGTTACACCGGTGAGAGGGGTTGCTTTGAATGTGGATCTCCGGATCACCGTGTAAGGGATTGTCCTCGGAAGATGGCAAGGAATCAGCCAGAGGGTCAGAACCGTGCCCCAGCAAGGAATGTGGGGCCACCGCAGAGGGGTCGTGGTAATGGTAGAGGAGGCAATGGTCCTAATCGAGGTCGTGGAGTTCAGGGCAGAGGAGCAGGCAACACCGAAGCTAGGTAGCCTGGCTTAGTCTACGCAGCGAGGCGTCGCGAGGAGGGTGACGCACCGGACGTCATCACCGGTACGTTCCTAATTTTTGGTCTCCCCTATGTTGCATTAATTGATGTGGGTTCGACGCATTCATACCTTGCCAGTAGTGTGGTAGAGACTATGAACTTGGATTTTGAGACTACTTCTAGCGAGATGACTGTAATTAGCCCTCTAGGACACTCTGTGATGGTGAACAAGCTATATAGAGATATACCCCTAGAACTCCAAGGGGTAGTGTTTGTGGCCGATCTGATGGAACTGCCGTTTGGGGAGTTCGACCTAATTCTTGGAATGGACTGGCTGGTTAAGTATCAGGCAAGGTTGGATTGCGCTGCTAAGCGCATGGTTCTGAAGACGTTTAAGGATGATGAAGTGGTCATGATAGGTAACAGAAGAGATTATCTATCCAATGTAGTGTCCGCCTTGAAGGCCGAGAGGATGATCAGAAAAGGGTGTGAGGCGCTGCTGGTTCGAATTTATGCCTTGGAGGCTAAGAAGCCAGCAGTTGAGGAGGTCCGAACTGTAAGGGAATTCGCTGATGTGTTTCCAGAAGAACTCCCAGGTCTGCCTCCAGATCGGGAAGTTGAGTTCGGTATAGACTTGTTGCCCGGAACGGCACCTGTGTCCATAGCACCCTACCGAATGGCACCGAAGGAGTTGGCGGAGCTAAAGGCTCAAATTCAGGAACTCTTGGATAGAGGGTTCATTCGACCTAGTATATCTCCGTGGGGAGCACTTGTGCTGTTTGTCAAGAAGAAGGACGGGTCAATGCGGATGTGTATCGACTACCGTCAGCTTAACAAGTTAACGATCAAAAACAAGTATCCGTTGCCTCGGATTGATGACCTGTTTGATCAACTAAAGGGTGCATTAATGTTCTCAAAGATAGATCTTAGGTCGGGCTATCATCAACTTAAGGTAAAGGAGGCTGATGTGCACAAGACGGCATTTCGTACCCGGTATGGGCATTACGAGTTCTTAGTGATGCCGTTTGGGTTGACCAACGCGCCGGCAGCATTCATAGACTTGATGAATAGGGTGTTTTAGCAATACTTAGATCAATTTGTCGTGGTGTTTATAGACGACATATTGGTATACTCGAAGACGGAGGAGGAGCATGATAGGCATTTGCGCATAGTCCTACAAGTGTTGAGGGAGGAGCAGTTGTATGCCAAATTCAGTAAGTGCGAATTTTGGCTTAGGGAGGTGACCTTCTTGGGTCACGTGGTGTCAGCTGAAGGGATTAGAGTGGACCCTCGCAAGGTTGAAACAGTGTTGGACTGGAAACCACCTAGGACAGTGGCGGAAATTCGAAGTTTTCTGGGTCTGGCCGGGTATTATCGAAGATTTGTGGAAGGATTCTCCTTAATCACAGCACCGCTGACTAAGCTATTAAGAAAAGGAGTCCCTTTTGTTTGGTCAGAGAAACAGCAAGAAAGTTTTGATAAGCTAAGAAAGATTCTAACGAAAGCTCCCGTTTTGGTTTAGCCTGAGGCGGGGAAATTGTTCACGGTTTATTGTGATGCGTCCCATAATGGGTTGGGATGTGTGTTGATGCAGGAAGGGAAAGTAGTGGCCTATGCATCCCGTCAGTTAAGACCGCATGAGGTTAACTATCCTACTCATGACTTGGAGTTAGCGGCAGTAGTCTTTGCTTTGAAAATATGGAGGCATTACTTGTATGGAGAGAAATCAATTGTCTATACGGATCATAAAAGTTTGAGGTACCTCTTGACTCAGAAGGACTTGAATCTGAGGCAGCGCCGATGGATTGAACTGTTGAAGGACTACGACTGTTCAATTGAGTACCACCCAGGCAAGGCTAACGTGGTGGCTGATGCGTTGAGCCGAAAGGTCGTGACAGACTTAAGGGCGATGTTTGCTCGTCTTAGTCTATACGACGACGGAAGTCTTTTGGCAGAATTGCAAGTTAAGCCAACTTGGATCGAGGAGATTAAGGAAAAGCAATTAGGGGATGACAGTTTAATCGCACGGAGGCTGCAAGTTCAAGATGGCGGTTTGGAAGGGTATAGTTTGACTGGTGATGGGGTGCTGTGTTTTCAAGGACGGCCTTGTATGCCGAATGATGTGGGTTTGAGACAAAGAATTCTTCAGGATGCGCATAGCAGCCCATACGCTATGCATCCTGGAGGTAGCAAGATGTATGGAGATTTACGAAAGCAGTTCTGGTGGCCAGGGTTGAAGCGCGAGGTAACTGAATTCGTGGGAAGGTGTCTCACATGTCAGCGGGTAAAGGCTGAACATCAGTTGCCATCTGGATTACTTCAACCGGTGAAGATTCCTCAGTGGAAATGGGAGGGGATCACTATGGACTTCGTCAGTGGGCTACCCCTCACGCCCAGCAAGAAAGACGCAGTTTGGGTGATTGTGGACCGTCTGACCAAGTCAGCTCACTTCATACCGGTAAGGGTGGATTACTCGCTCTAGAAGTTAGCTAAGTTGTATGTGGCAGAGATAGTGAGGTTGCATGGTGTGCCAGTGTCGATCATCTCAGACAGAGACCCCAGATTTACATCGAGGTTTTGGAGAGCACTACATCAGGCTTTGGGTACACGGCTGGATTTCAGTACAGCATTCCATCCACAATCTGACGGGCAGTCGGAAAGAGTTATTCCGATTTTGGAGGACATGTTAAGAGGCTGCGTTTTGGACTTCAGAGGTAGTTGGGAGGAATTTTTGCCATTAGCTGAGTTCACATACAACAACAGTTATCAGGCAAGCATTAAGATGGCACCATATGAAGCGTTATATGGTAGGAGGTGTCGCACACCTACTTGTTGGACGGAGTTGGTGAGCGACAGATGTTAGGACCGGAATTGGTTGCAGAAACTGAGGATAAGGTGAAGAAGATCCAAGCTCGATTGAAAGAAGCCTCGGATAGGCAAAAGTCTTACGCTGATCTCAAACGGAGGGACATAGAATTTGCCGTAGGAGACGAAGTTTTTCTGAAGGTCTCGCCATGGAAGAAGGTGCTAAGATTTGGGAAGAAGGGTAAATTAAGCCCAAGGTTCATTGGACCGTTTAAGGTGATGAGACGAGTGGGACCAGTGGCTTATCAGCTCGAGTTACCTGCAGAACTGAGTCAGATTCATGATGTGTTCCATGTCTCCATGCTTAGACGCTACCGTTCTGATCCATCACACGTCTTGGCAATTGAGGAAGCTGAGGTGAGTCCAGATTTGACGGTGGAAGAGGAACCTGTGCAGATCCTAGATCGGGATGTAAAAGTTTTGCGTAGGAAGTCAGTTCCTTTAGTGAAGGTCCTATGGCGGAATCATGGCGTGGAGAAAGCTACGTGGGAGCCAGAGGATGTGATGCGGCAGCAATACCCCCAACTCTTCTGATCCAGGTAATTTCGAGGACGAAATTATTTTAAGGGGGGTAGAACTGTAACATCATGCAACTAGGGTTGTTTGTATTTTATTTTATTTTAGTGATTTACCTGAGGAAACCTTATTTTTATTTTGGTGCAAACCTGGCCATAAGAAATGATTTGGTAGAGTGGTTGAGGCGTTAAGGAGCTCTAGGAGGGAAGGGGTTCGAGCTGCATGAGTCGCTTTGGGGAGTTTTATTTTGGCGTGAGGGAGAGCTTAATG